>CAWUFW010003762.1:0-1200000 GCA_963921515.1 Calotriton arnoldi
CCACCTGTAGGACCGTGTTGACAGATGTTGGCCATGTATGTACCATAAATGTCGTTCCGGTACTGCACACTTCATGTAGTTGTGCCTCATGATGATGTATGTTGGGATCTTGAGTGTGTTCAATGCCGCATATGTGGGGTGACTGACGATCTTGCTTACTTCTCCTCTGCACTGCAGGGCTCCTGCTGTCCATCGGCCATTCCCAGACCTGGCAACGATGGTGGAACGGGACAGCATCCGACGGTACCGCTTCACCAGGCAGCTGATTGAGGATTTTGCAGTGCAGTTGTCCCCACATTTGCAGCCTGGCCGGCCGTATCCTACAGCGCTGACCCCCAAGGTGAAGGTGATGGCAGCCCTACACTTCTTTGCCACCGGTACCTTCCAACATACTGTGGCGTCTGCTGGTGGGATGTCACAGACCATGTTCAGCCGTGTGCTCCGCGATGTTTTGGCGGCAATGTTGCTCTTCCTGAACCGGTACATCTATTTCCCTAGACTGCGACGACTCACTGACGTGAAGAGTGACTTTTATGCCCTGGGGAGGATGCCGCATGTAATTGGCTCCATTGATGGGACACATGTGGCTTTGGTACCACCACAGGCCCAGGAGCAGGCCTACAGGAACCGCAAGCACTACCACTCGGTCAATGCACTGGTGGTGTGTCTTGCAGACATGACCATCACACACGTGTGTGCCCGTTTCCCTGGTTCAGCACACGATGCCTTTGTGATGAGGAGTAGTCGCATCCCCAGGTTGATGGCACAGATGCAGAACCAGCGTGCCTGGCTTGTCGGTGTGTACTGACTTTGTGCCATTGTGTGTGATCTGATCTGTAGTATTCCGTCCACTTTTCCAAGTCAGCTGATGTGCACTTGTCTGTCCGTAGGTGACTCGGGATACCCCAACATGCCGTGGTTGCTGACACCCCTCAGGAACCCTGTGACACCTGCCCAGATGCGCTACAATGAGGCACATGGTCGGACCAGGAGAGTGATTGAGCGGACCTTTGGTCTCCTGAAGAGCCGCTTCCGCTGCCTGGACAAGACCGGAGGGTCCCTCCCATATGCCCCTGCGAAAGTGTGCAAGATTATCATCGTCTGCTGCATGCTCCACAACCTGGCAGTGCGGAAGGAGTTGCCTCTCATCCAGGATGACGATGACCAACATCCGCCACCTGTGGAGGATCCTGGCCTGGACCACGATGCCAGTGACGATGATGATGATGATGGTGATGGTGATGTCCGCACACAGCTCATCACCAACTTCTTTAGCTGAATGTGAGTATCCTGAGGTGTCATGTGAATGATGTGAGTTGGCATGATGTGTGGGTGGTGCTCTGGTGCTGTTGGAGTGTGTCCATGGGCTACTTGACAGGATGTGTGTTGCGATGTGTGGTGACAGGTGGGCTGTACTCCCCAACAGTGTTGACATGCTAACTTGGTTCTGGGTGGGTATCTTGTAACATGTATTGTGCATGAGTTTTGCTGTTCTGTCCTGTACTGCATTGCTTTTGACTGTGTGTCATTTCTGTCCTTCACAGGGTACTTTCAGATTCGTTTGGTCAACTGTGTCCACCGACGACGTGATTGCACATCCAGGCTGGTAGCTGTTGTGTCCCTACAGGTGATGTGCGCCACACCCATGGACTTCCTTCTGTCTACAGTTGTTGACTGTGTGCCCGCTACCAGGTGGGGTTACCTTGCATCTGTAGTGGTTACGGCATGTTGCTACTGTGTAATAAACCTGTGCTTCACTTAGTGATGTGCGTTGTCTGTGGTCACACATTTGAGTGCCATTTGCTTACTGCACCTGTGGGCTACTTGACTACAACTGGGAATGGGTGTGGTGTCTGTGCATTGCACCGTCTTCCCTGGCAACATCAGTGTAGGCAATGAGTCAGATGGCCTAGGTGTGTATGTGTTGTGTAGCCCTGGTGGTGTGTCTCCCTCATATGTGTCACGTTGCCTGTACTCACATGCCTGTGTTGTCCTTGCTGTTGCAGTTCGCATACACTGTGTAATTTTGCAGTTCATCATCCCCATAACAGCACCCACGTTGGAATCACGACAGAGGCAAGTATGGTGTATTAGTGTGTTTATTGTGATAATAGTGCATAGGATGGATTGTGCTGTACATGAATCTTGCAATCCCAAGTTCCTAGATGAATAGAAAGTCCAGGTAGACAGGATCCCCAGTATCGGGGCCACAGTTGTCTGACACATTGTTCCAACTTGTACTCCCCATGCTATGTGTGGGAGTAGTGTTGCCATCAACAGGGTGAACAGTCTGTGCACAAAGGCGAAAATCCAGAACAGGTTCAGGCTTCCTGGGAGTTGCGCTTGGCCATCAGCCTCTCACTTTCCCCTCCTCGGACGACCCCTCTTCTTGGGGGGCCCTCAAGTGCAGGCTGCTGCGGTGCAGGGGACTCTCCGCCAGAGTCCTCCTCCCTCCCTGTGGCAGTTGCAGTTTGTTCGGTACCAGATGTTGTTGGCACACAGGGAGGTGTGGACTGGTTGCTGTTCATCTGGCGGAGGCATTGTAAAATGTCCCTGTGCACCGCCGTCATCTCATGTAGTACATCCCACTTGGACTCCACGCGGGTCATGTGGGAGTCCACACGTGACATGTGGGAGTCCACACGTGACATGTGTGACTCCACTTGGGACATGTGGGAGTCCAAGCGGGCATGATGGGCAGCCTGCTGCTGTTTGATGTCTCTGAGGAGCCCCACTACCTGGCTGAGCTCTCCGGTGCTGGACTGGTACGCATCAGCTATGCGTACCAGTTGTGGGTCTTCATGCACACCAGCAACGTCTGCAAGCAGCGACCTCTGTCTCCCACCCCTCCCACCACCCCTGCTGACATGTGCAGTGTGTGCAGTTGCACGCACAGATAACCCTGGTCCACCTTGGGGGTTGGTGGTGGTGGTGGTGTCCATGGCCCCAGGTTGGTCCAGGGTCACTGCGCTGGTGTTGTTCCTTATTCTGTCCATGTCGGCAGGGATGGTATTCGTGGTGACAGTCGTTGGAGGGGTGGGTGCAGGGGGTGCAGCTGGTGGACCTGCTGGTGCTGCAGCTGGTGGTCCTGCTGGTGCAGCATGTTGACTTGCACCGGATGTGCCAGGTTGTTCTTCATCGTCCGAGGAGGACAGAGGCTGTACGACGCCAGTGAGCTCGGCATCCTCTTGAGCCTGGGACTGGGACTCCTCAGCGTCTGCTGCTGTGTCCCTATCATCACCTGTTTTTGGGAGACACAAACAATGTATGTCATGTTTCTGCAGGCATCAGTGGTTGACACACCTGACAGTTGTGACTGTGCCTCGGGGTGCGGGCCTGTACATTGTATTGTCCTAAGTCGTCACAGTCAGGGGTTGATATTGGTGTGGCACATTGTCCTGCATTATTTGGGCATTTCTATGTATTCTCTGGGGTGTGAACATGGTCTGCATTGATTGTGTTTGGTTGACAGCCAGACCTCCTTCCCACCCACCCACCCACCCAGTCAGTTATCCCACCATGGAACGTGCTTGCATTGCAGGGAGTGTAAGTTGTCTCTCAGGATGTCAGTCAGTGGTGTCCTGCTGTTTGTTGGTGCACAGTTGGCAGCAGGGCCTTGTGCTCCCCCAGCAGTAGCCAGTGTCAGCCATCTTGTGAGTCCTTCTCCACTCCCTGTGATGTGAGCATGGTTCAGGGTGGTGTTGATGGGACAGTTGTGGGGGTGAGCTATGTCTGTGACTACGACTCCCATCATGCTATTGCCTCCACCCCCCTTCCCAGCATGCCCATGCTTCCTTCCTTTTGACTCTGCTTCCCTGTGGGGTGGGGTGGCTGTGCTGACAGGATGGCTGGGAGTGTTGTCCTGGCAGTTGTTTGGCTAAGAGTCCCAAGAGTGTCCCTGTGCTTCACACAACATAACCCAGGGTGGTGGTGCTTTGTGGGATCTTGTGTTAGGATGGAGGGCATTGCATTCTACCAGGTGGGTACTGTGGAGTTTGTGTTGGGGGGGTGAGGGGAGGTGCTGGTGACTATAGTCAGTGCTGCAAGTCCCCCTTCCCACCCAGCCAGCCAGCCAGATATCCCACCATGGAACGTGCTTGCATTGCAGGGAGTGGAAGTTGTCTCTCAGGATGTCAGTCAGTGGTGTCCTGCTGTTTGTTGGTGCACAGTTGCCAGCAGGGCCTTGTGCTCCCCACAGCAGTAGCCAGTGTCAGCCATCTTGTGAGTCCTTCTCCACTCCCTGTGATGTGAGCATGGTTCAGGGTGGTGTTGATGGGACAGTTGTGGGGGTGAGCAATGTCTGTGACTACGACTCCCATCATGCTATTGCCTCCACCCCCTTCCCAGCATGCCCATGCTTCCTTCCTTTTGACTCTGCTTCCCTGTGGGGTGGGCTGGCTGTGCTGACAGGATGGCTGGGAGTGTTGTCCTGGCAGTTGTTTGGCTAAGAGTCCCAAGAGTGTCCCTGTGCTTCACACAACATAACCCAGGGTGGTGGTGCTTTGTGGGATCTTGTGTTAGGATGGAGGGCATTGCATTCTACCAGGTGGGTACTGTGGAGTTTGTGTTGGGGGGGTGTGAGGGGAGGTGCTGGTGACTATAGTCAGTGCTGCAAGTCCCCCTTCCCACCCAGCCAGCCAGATAGCCCACCATGGAACGTGCTTGCATTGCAGGGAGTGGAAGTTGTCTCTCAGGATGTCAGTCAGTGGTGTCCTGCTGTTTGTTGGTGCACAGTTGGCAGCAGGGCCTTGTGCTCCCCACAGCAGTAGCCAGTGTCAGCCATCTTGTGAGTCCTTCTCCACTCCCTGTGATGTGAGCATGGTTCAGGGTGGTGTTGATGGGACAGTTGTGGGGGTGAGCTATGTCTGTGACTACGACTCCCATCATGCTATTGCCTCCACCCCCTTCCCAGCATGCCCATGCTTCCTTCCTTTTGACTCTGCTTCCCTGTGGGGTGGGCTGGCTGTGCTGACAGGATGGCTGGGAGTGTTGTCCTGGCAGTTGTTTGGCTAAGAGTCCCAAGAGTGTCCCTGTGCTTCACACAACATAACCCAGGGTGGTGGTGCTTTGTGGGATCTTGTGTTAGGATGGAGGGCATTGCATTCTACCAGGTGGGTACTGTGGAGTTTGTGTTGGGGGGGTGTGAGGGGAGGTGCTGGTGACTATAGTCAGTGCTGCAAGTCCCCCTTCCCACCCAGCCAGCCAGATAGTCCCACCATGGAACGTGCTTGCATTGCAGGGAGTGTAAGTTGTCTCTCAGGATGTCAGTCAGTGGTGTCCTGCTGTTTGTTGGTGCACAGTTGGCAGCAGGGCCTTGTGCTCCCCACAGCAGTAGCCAGTGTCAGCCATCTTGTGAGTCCTTCTCCACTCCCTGTGATGTGAGCATGGTTCAGGGTGGTGTTGATGGGACAGTTGTGGGGTGAGCTATGTCTGTGACTACGACTCCCATCATGCTATTGCCTCCACCCCCTTCCCAGCATGCCCATGCTTCCTTCCTTTTGACTCTGCTTCCCTGTGGGGTGGGCTGGCTGTGCTGACAGGATGGCTGGGAGTGTTGTCCTGGCAGTTGTTTGGCTAAGAGTCCCAAGAGTGTCCCTGTGCTTCACACAACATAACCCAGGGTGGTGGTGCTTTGTGGGATCTTGTGTTAGGATGGAGGGCATTGCATTCTACCAGGTGGGTACTGTGGAGTTTGTGTTGGGGGGTGTGAGGGGAGGTGCTGGTGACTATAGTCAGTGCTGCAAGTCCCCCTTCCCACCCAGCCAGCCAGATAGCCCACCATGGAACGTGCTTGCATTGCAGGGAGTGTAAGTTGTCTCTCAGGATGTCAGTCAGTGGTGTCCTGCTGTTTGTTGGTGCACAGTTGGCAGCAGGGCCTTGTGCTCCCCACAGCAGTAGCCAGTGTCAGCCATCTTGTGAGTCCTTCTCCACTCCCTGTGATGTGAGCATGGTTCAGGGTGGTGTTGATGGGACAGTTGTGGGGGTGAGCTATGTCTGTGACTACGACTCCCATCATGCTATTGCCTCCACCCCCTTCCCAGCATGCCCATGCTTCCTTCCTTTTGACTCTGCTTCCCTGTGGGGTGGGCTGGCTGTGCTGACAGGATGGCTGGGAGTGTTGTCCTGGCAGTTGTTTGGCTAAGAGTCCCAAGAGTGTCCCTGTGCTTCACACAACATAACCCAGGGTGGTGGTGCTTTGTGGGATCTTGTGTTAGGATGGAGGGCATTGCATTCTACCAGGTGGGTACTGTGGAGTTTGTGTTGGGGGGTGTGAGGGGAGGTGCTGGTGACTATAGTCAGTGCTGCAAGTCCCCCTTCCCACCCAGCCAGCCAGATAGCCCACCATGGAACGTGCTTGCATTGCAGGGAGTGTAAGTTGTCTCTCAGGATGTCAGTCAGTGGTGTCCTGCTGTTTGTTGGTGCACAGTTGGCAGCAGGGCCTTGTGCTCCCCACAGCAGTAGCCAGTGTCAGCCATCTTGTGAGTCCTTCTCCACTCCCTGTGATGTGAGCATGGTTCAGGGTGGTGTTGATGGGACAGTTGTGGGGGTGAGCTATGTCTGTGACTACGACTCCCATCATGCTATTGCCTCCACCCCCTTCCCAGCATGCCCATGCTTCCTTCCTTTTGACTCTGCTTCCCTGTGGGGTGGGCTGGCTGTGCTGACAGGATGGCTGGGAGTGTTGTCCTGGCAGTTGTTTGGCTAAGAGTCCCAAGAGTGTCCCTGTGCTTCACACAACATAACCCAGGGTGGTGGTGCTTTGTGGGATCTTGTGTTAGGATGGAGGGCATTGCATTCTACCAGGTGGGTACTGTGGAGTTTGTGTTGGGGGGTGTGAGGGGAGGTGCTGGTGACTATAGTCAGTGCTGCAAGTCCCCCTTCCCACCCAGCCAGCCAGATAGCCCACCATGGAACGTGCTTGCATTGCAGGGAGTGTAAGTTGTCTCTCAGGATGTCAGTCAGTGGTGTCCTGCTGTTTGTTGGTGCACAGTTGCCAGCAGGGCCTTGTGCTCCCCACAGCAGTAGCCAGTGTCAGCCATCTTGTGAGTCCTTCTCCACTCCCTGTGATGTGAGCATGGTTCAGGGTGGTGTTGATGGGACAGTTGTGGGGGGCAATATGTGTGACTGCGACTCCCATGATGCTATTGGCTACACTGACTTGGCCAGCATACACAGAATTCCTTCCTTTGAGTGGTCTTCACTGTGTGTTGGTGTTGTTGTGGTGGCTACATGTGTGGATGTGTGTGTTAGTTCTATTTGTGCCACTGCCTAGCTGTAGTTGTGGTTGTGTTTGTACATGTGTTGGCACAGTTGGATGTGACTTTTTTGATGGCATGTGTTGTGTTTATCTGACTGACATACACATTTTGGGATGATTCTGTTCTAGTTGCTGTGTAATTGCTATGTGTGCATGGTTTGACTCTCCCCTTGACAGTGATGTGTGTGTTTTGTGGCAGTTTATTGTGTACATTTGTTGTGTACTCACCAGGCTCTGGGATGTTCTCTAGTCCATATACGCTCACTGGCGGAAGGATGGCCCGCACCTTCTCCTCCCAGGGCCTGAGGTATATTGGCTTGGCAGGAGGGCCACTGCCGGTCTGTTGGCTGTTGATGTAGTCTATCTTCAGCAGGTCCCGTACCCTCCTGCGCACGTCATACCACCTGTTCTGGATGTCCGTCTTTGTGCGCCGACATGATGATTGGGCGTTCACCCTGTTGATGATCCTCTCCCACATCTTGGTTTTCTGCGACATGGGGGTCTGTTGGACCAGAGTGCCAAACAGCTGTGGCTCCACCCTGAGGATCTCGTCTACCAGGACTTCCAATTCACAATCTAGGAACTTGGGATTCTTCTTGGGGGCATGGTGATGGGTGGTGATGGTGAGTGATGTGTGTGTTGGTGTGCAGGTGAGGGTGTGTGAGTGTGTGTTTTGCTGGGTGTATGTGAGGTAGGTATTTGTTGGTGTGCTGATGGTGTGTGGCTTGTGTGAGGGATGAGCTGTGGGTGTGTGGTTGCTTTCTCTTGGGTGCTGGCAGTGAAATGGCATTTGCAAAGGCTCATGGTAGTGATTTGTGTCCTTTATATAGGTGGAGTTGTGGGTGTGTCTTTGTTCTCTGTCCCCACCCCCCCAGTATTTATTGGCTTGGTAATTGCTTGTTTGGCCTTTTTTGGGTGATTTTTCCTTTGTGCTGTTTGTGTATGTTGGAAACGTTCTTGTGACCGAGTCGGACCCTGCATTGGTCTCGTACGGTGTTTTCCGTTTCGTTCACGCTGTGTTTGTGCAGTTTTGTATGCTGCGTACGCGTCGGTCGCGGTGTATTGTGTTGCTTCGGCTGGGTTTTGTATGCGTGTCGGTCGTGACGGCTTGTCCTCCGTCCGACTCGGTCGTGTTTTTCGCGCCTTGCATCGTACTTTGCGGGTTGGAGTTGGCGGGTACGATTCGGTCGGATTTGTTCCGGGTGCGTGTCGGTCGGTTGGATTCGCGTGTTTTTCCGGCCGGATTGCTATTTTCCGAGCGGCTCGGTCGGTCGGCTTGGTTTCCTGACGTGTCGGTCGGATTTATCGCGGCTTGCATCGTACTTGGCGTGTCGGGCGCCACTGGTACGTGTCGGTCGGTATTTTTTCCGGATCCGAGTCGGTCGGTGCTTTTTCCGGCTTGAATCGGAATCGACCCCACAGTATTTTGTAAAATTACCATGTTTTAAAACCTTAAAAACAGAGACGAGAGTGTAAGTGTGTGTGTTTTTGTCTTAGTGAGTATTTAAAAATCACAAGTGAAATCCGACAGACACCTTATACAGAAAGCTCCTGTACCCAACTATTTATCAACTAATACATTTATTAGGGGGTGTAACAACCCAAACACCCTCCTGAAGCTACATCCCTTATTGAGCCTGTTTATTGCTGTGAACGACCACAAACTATTATGTTTGTGGGCGAAAACAAATTGCATCAACAATTTGCAAATTATTCACAGGTAATGTCTGACTGTGAGAAAAGAAAGGGATAAAATGTGTACTAATGCATATGTAAGCATTAGTTATACCTTCAGAAGATGCCACATGATGGAACCTCTGAATGAAGACATTTTGGGCAGTGGAGTATTCCTGGAAGTCTATGTCTGTGGTACTTTTCGACCTATACTCCTGTAATTCTTTGACCATATTTTGGTTGCAATGCTGCACTGCGTGATTTGTGGACACATGCTGCTGTTGTGTCTCTTTATGACTCATTTTATGTTAGCACCACTAATAGTCACATTCCCCGTTCTTCCCAGTGTCCTGGGAAGAATGGGGAATGGCAGAGTACTGTGGCAATTTTAAGCCATGGCACCGGTTAATCGTCTTCTACCCCAGAGAACCACAGAGGATAATGAGTGACCAGCAGAAGAGAGGAGCAGGTGACGAGGGTGAGGAATGGATGTGGAGAGGAACCAGTAAGATGGAGATCATGGCGAGTTGGGCTTGGAGCAGCATATTTTTGATCCCACCCTAAAATACTGTAGGAGGGCATTATAATCATGTGTAGTCAGCACTCAAATATATTCTATGCGATTAATGTTACTAAGAAAAGATGGGGTATTGCATATTTAAAGTACTCTGCGTGAAAACTAATGAGATTTATAAAGGGTGTGCCTAGAAATTTGACAAAAAGAAATTCCTGCTAAACGGTATTAATATGTTAAGAGAAAGCTAAAATTTATAATGTGTCTCATTGTGAAGCTGAGGAGGAGAGGATGTGGCGGAGCAGGCAGAGGTGCCTACTCGGGAGCTGGGGACCCATGGATCTGGGCTTGCATCTCGGCTCAACATCCCAGGATTCTGGGCAAATCACGTAATCTACCCTGTGCCCGTGGACCGCGCCTGGATACCCTCATAGGTGACAAGCCGCTCTATATAAATCTGTAAATTATAATTATTATATGATATATGTGCAGACTAATGTTTAGACATTTAAACATGTAACAAGAAATTATATTTATATTGGTGTATTTTGAAAGAACATCTTTACGTAATCTTGCAATGTATTCATTAGTTAAGAAACTGAATTTGCTATGTGTTTAGTAATGTGCACATATTTGTAATTAAGTTGACATGATTTTGCGGCCTCAAGCACAGTTTTCAGCGCACATTCACGTTTCAGTCTAGCATTTATTTGCATTTAACCTTCAATGCAGAATGTGTTTGCTTGCATTTTTGCTTTCACTGCAGGCGTGGACAAAACCTAGTTAGTAAAGAAGGGTTTCTGTTTTAGTAAGATAGCAAGGTATGAGAAGATGGATTTTGGCATGGAGAAATGCGGTAAAGAGCAAGGAGGTGAGTTCTCATGGAGGAAGAGAAGAATGGCCAAGAGTGGAATGGCCAAGAACAAATGAAGTAGCAACTTATCGATGAGGGATTGATGGTGACACTAGTCAATTCATGCCTTGATCATGGAATGTCACTGGGGCTGATCACGTGATTTACCTTGGAATGCATACTAATATCTTATGCTGTAACTTAGTGAGGGTCAGAGAGACATCTTAGGACTTCATGAGATACAGACCTCTTCTTCTGCTTTGAGTGGCTGCATGCTACATGACATGACCCTTGGTTGGAGTTTCTTCTACTGTAGACTCTGACAGCTGACACACTTGATATTATTCATGCTTACTCAATGCTTCTTAGTTTAGGGTTGTTCTCTTCAAGGTAGTGTAGGGAGAGATAGCATGCTCATGCTTACCTTTGATAATCAATTGATGCAATTTAACGGTCAATTCTTTTTCCTCATACTTGCATCGTCATAATCAAATTAGTTGTATGCATTTTGTTATATACGGTAAATCTCTTTAGGAGATTTTGACTCATTCTGTTCGTCCTATATTTCTATACTTTAATGTTGCAACTGATTTATATCAATCTGTACCTGAATTTATAATTAAAACCCTACTAATCTCAATCCTAGTTGTCCAATAGTTATTATGTAACCAAATTGCTTATACTGTATTTAGACTTTTATTGTGATTGTTTCTCCCTCTCACCTCTCAAGCAACTAAAAAGACCACCTGTTGACTAGGGATATTTAAGTGGGCCCGAGCTTTCTCAGGCAAAAAGGGGCGTGTCGGAGTATGGGATGGTGGGGTGGTGAAGGACAATAGGGGGAAAATGGCTAAATGTGACCTGTGGAGAGGGGTCACTTGGGATGTTGTAGACGGTTCACCGACACAATATCGATGTAAATAATATTGATGTAAAAATATCGAGTAAAAAATATAGACAACAAAAATATGGACTCCTATACTTAAACAGGTAAGTACAAAAATATCGACTAAAAAATATTGATGTAAAAAATATAGATACATAAAATATTGACTTTATATAAATATAAAATAAAATAATATATACTAAATATATTAAATATCAAATATAATTTTAACAAAATAAAATACATTTAATATACATTTTAACAAAATATAACAAATAAACTTAATAAAACACACAAACATAATAATTTATACATATATATTTACTTTAAAACAATTAATAAACTATTATTTTTAATTTAAAATAATATAAAAAATAACAATATATATTAATGATTTAAAATATAAAAAAACAAAAATCTATAATAAATTAAAACATAAAACTGTTAAAAAATATTTAAACTTACATTTCACAATACAATCCGTGCAACAGTAGGGAAAGTGTTGGATAGCGGAGGAATTAAATTTACTATTCCAACTCCAGTGAGTACAACAGTAGGGAAAGTGTTGGATAGCAGAGGGGTAAAAAATACTATTCCCACTCCAGTGAGAGCAACAGTAGGGAAAGTGTTGGATAGCGGAGGGGAAAATAAATTACTATTCCCACTCCAAAGAGTGCAACAGTAGGGAAAGTGTTGGATAGCGGAGGGGTAAAAATGACTATTCCCACTCCAGTGAGTGCAACAGTAGGATAAGTGTTGGATAGCGGAGGGGTAAAAATTACTGTTCCCACTCCAGTGAGTGCAACAGTAGGGAAAGTGCTGGATAGCGGAGGGGTAAAAATTACTATTCCCACTTCAGTGAGTGCAGCAGTAGGGAAAGTGGTGGATAGCAGAGGGGTAACAATTACTATTCCAACTCCAGAGAGTGCAACAATAGGGAAAGTGTTGGATAGCAAAGGGGTAAAATGTACTATTCCCCCTCCAGTGAGTGCAAAAGTAGAGAAAGTGTTGGATAGCGGAGGGGTAAAAATTACTATTCCAACTGCAGTGAGTGCAACAGTAGGGAAAGTGTTGGATAGCGGAGGGGTAAAAATTACTATTCCCACTCCGGTGAGTGCAACAGTAGGGAAAGTGCTGGATAGCGGAGAGACAAAAATTACTATTCACACTCAAACAGTTAAAACAAAAATAAAAATATTGGAAATTTAAAAAAATCATAAAAATAAATAAAGAATATTTAAAAAATGAAAAATCTAATATATTAATATATAAAACGAAAACATATAATAATATTAATTACATATAACAAAAATCTACAAATAATATATACAATAAAATAATACATAAATGTATAAAAAAATTATGATTATAAACTAGAAAATATTCATAAACAAACTAATTAATACATATATGTATTTATTTTATTTCCTACCCTATAACACCACACCAATAACAAAACACTTCAAAAATTTTAATAACATTTACTTCCATAATTAGCATAATTAATAATCAATTAAAAAATATTATTAATTAAAAAAAGCTCATAAACATTAATTGACTACACACACTTTAACACTATAATATCCACAACACACACCTAAATTTAACTATAAAATAATAAAACACAATTCAAACTTATTTTTAAATTAAACACTATTACTATTAACAACTAATAATAAAGTAATTAAAATGTATTTAATACCCACCCTTTACCCCTTTAAAAGTAAAAACAACATACAAAAAATAAACAATTACCCAAAATAAATATCAAATATCAAATAATTAACATTAATTAACAACTATATATTATTCCTATAAACACCACAACACACCTAAAATTAATTACACAATTACCATAATTAATTACCAGTTAATTAATTAAAATGAATTAACATCAAATTATTAATTCATAAATTAAAAATAAATTACTTCCCACCCTTTACACTTATAAACACCACAACACACACCTCAAATAATTACGCAATTACCATAATTAATTACCATAATTAACAACCATTTATTAATTAATTATTAATACATTTCTTTACACATTTAACAATATAACATCTCAATTAAACAAATATTAATGAATAAAAAATAATCAATAAATTTAATATAATTAAATTACTTCTCACCCTATTCCCCTAAAAACCCACAACCCGCAACAGAACTAAAAACGCAAAATTCTAATTAAAAAAATTAATAACTACTAAAAATGTAAAACATATATTAAAAATACAAACAATTCTTATACACAAAAAACATACAACACATGCATATAAAATATATATTAAAATACATAACATTAATAAAAAACGATATTTTTAACAACTATATTTTTGCAAACAATATTAAACACTTCGATATTTTTAAAATCGATATTACTTACCTTAAGTCGATATTCTTGACCACGATATTCTTGCTGTCGATGTTTCTGACCCACGATATTAATGACTCAATATTTATGCAACTCGATATTTTTTACTCGATATTCTGGGGTCGATTCCGATTCGGGCCGGAAATTTCTCCGACCGAGCCGGACCCGGAGAGATTTCCGACCGAATCGGACCCGTGCAGTCCGACCGAACGAGTACGATGCGTCCGTATGTTATCGGACTCGAGTCGGTCGGACTCCCATTGATGTCAATGGGAGCCGGTCGTACAACGCGTACGCGGGCTCCCATTGACTCAATGGAGTGCGAAGTCGGACAAGGGCGCCCCTACAGCGGGTACGTGGCGAAGCGACTCGCGCCGTACACGCACAGGTAGGGGGACCCATGGGTCCCCCTGTGTGCGACTCGCGGGCTACGCGTACAGGGGGTCCGACACGGACCCCCAAAGTACGGCTCCGACTGCTCTTACGAGCCGGAGTGCGCGGCTCGGTCGGACTCGCTCGCGGCGCGCATCGTACTTACCCGGCCGGGAAACGTCTCCATTGCGCGGTGCAGAGTCGAGTCCGAGCGAGTCGGTCGGTGCGGTTCGAGCCGGGAGCGAGTCGGTCGGAGCGGTCGGGACGCCCGGACGAGTCGGTCGGCGATTTCGCATCGTACTCGCTCGGCCGGACCCGCGTCACGGTTCGGTCGGGAAACAGGGCTCCGAATCGGATTCGGTAAAGCCGAATCCGATTCGGAGCCCTACCGGCCGAGATCGGAATCGGCCCCTCTGTCTCTGCACCGTTGTGGACATAGAAGAAGTGAATCGACTCCACAAATAGCAGTGTCCCATTGAAAGTAGAGTCAAGCTTTTACAACACGTTTGTGAAAAGGGCCCTTTTAGTAAATACAAATCGATATATTTAGTGGTATATTTTCTCAAACTCCTTACATGATTAAGCATACACTCTCACTTTCACTGTGAGGTCGATACATGAGAGATAAATCATTCTGTCTGTGCCCAATCACAATTGTTTTGCCTTGTTGCATCTGATGTCCATCTAATAAAAGATGGTCATTTTTTAATATGTGCAGAACCTTATAGAAATGGTAATGTATGCATGATTTGTGTTGTGCCATATAAGGTATCAATTCATTTCAGAGTTCTTTAGGGAAGCATATGTATGTTTGGTAAATATTTTAGCTGAACAGCACAATTTTGCAAAACATATGCCTTATGTATGGTCTTGCACATATCAGTAATTTCACCCATTGGGAGGAAATAATTACGCGCCTGTTCAGTTATGAATAATTACCCAGACTGTTTACAGTTAGAAACACATGTATTTAATCAAAGGATTGAAAAGAGTAATTTTAAATTCAATCTTCTATAGCAAATCGTGTGATCTGTGGACATCTAGATACAAAACATATGTGAAGTGCCAAATTTCCATATTCAATTACAAAAGTGGATGCAACATGTTTTAGTTCTTTCTTTCTAAGATCAGTTCTTCAGCCTGTCACGTTTTCAATGTTACATAGAAATAAAGATGCTTCCTTTAAACTAGACCAAGCTTCTATTTTGTACATCTATACCAGCTCGGAAGGAGTATTAACGAAACTGATTTCGAAGATCTCATTTAATGAACATTTTGTGAGAGAGCAGGAAAGCCCAATAGCTACTAAGTTTTGTCACTGTTTTACTCTCACCCTAGCGCTGGTGCACAATTGGGCTCCCTAGCACCATGCACAAAGAGCGGAAAGTTGGGATGATCTCCATTTATGGGCAATGTCCCATTTGGGCACTAGGTCAGTCCCCCCCACAAGTGTCTGCTCATAGCGAGATTTGACAATACCCTCCATAATACCAGGAAGTCCCACTTTCGGGTTGAGCACCACCAGTCTACCCAAAACTTATGACAACTTCTTTCCAATGCCCTGCCAAAAGCCCATTCCTCGAGGAAAAGCCCACACCATGTGGAAAAAGTCCACATCCATTTGGGAGCAGCGAAAGCAGGTTGGTTGGGAAAGCTTCCTGGCCCTGCACAAGCACCAGGGCATAAGGTACTCAGCATGAAGGTAGAATAGTTTAATTATTCACAGTTTGAATCAAATGACTAACTCGGGGGGGGGGCATTTAAGCATCTTGCCAGTCCTCATTCCCTCATGGGCCTATCCATCATACCCAACTCTGCCGGAGAGATAACAGGGCCTCTGGGGCATTGTTCACCAGTGAACGATACACAGAGGACGCTGCACCCTTCCCAAGGCAACCCATCAACAGGTTAACCTCGAGGGGGCTGCATACTGGTAGCTCAATCATGGTTCTTATGTGGTATGATAGGACAATTCAAAATTGCAGAAATTCATGAAACTGTGTAGAGGATAATTAAAATTGGCGTTTTAGGTCCTGGAAGGACTGTAGGTGGTCCCCTTCCTAAATATCCCGCAATGTGGAAATCCCAATTGTCTCCCATTCCCTAAAACCTTCAAGATGGGCTGTATGGTGCAGCCATCTTCCCACCCACAGTGGAATCATTTCCATAAGTCTCCGATCACATTTTGTGAAGTGCACGGCCATGCACCAAGTCTGAATCACTGTAGTTGTCAGGAATGGGAGGTGTTTAGGGATCGTGCCACCGTAGAGCAGTCCCAAAATAGTATCTAGCCACAGATGAGAAAATTTCAGGCAGTAGGCAGGGTCATCCCACCTTCCAGGCAGCCATTCATTGATCACTATTAAATAGGTCACCCAGTAGTAAAGCCTGGTATCCACCAATCCCAGCCCCCCTTCATAAACGGATCGCCGACATTTGTCGAATGCTAAATGAGGTGGGCGTCCAGCCCAAAGGAAGGTCGGCGTAAGGGCATTGAGTTTCTGAAACCTATGATTGGAATTGAAAGGAAATTTTATGCAATTTCTTTGCTGCTAAAATTTTCAAATTGAAAATCAGATAAAAAATGTAAAAAATGTGTAGAGTAATGCATACAAGTCTAAGACCTTTAATGAGAATACATGCTAATGGGAAGAATTCAAGCTATTGCAGTTCACAAAACTTCTGTCTCATCGCCCTTGATGTGACTCACTAGGCTGTGATCATCCTCCTGAACATTCCCAGTCTATGACACAGTGGGGCATATAATCCTTCTCACATGACTAAACAAGTGGACTGGAATCACATGCATAGCCCTACATTTGGGAGGTGTAACCCCTCGATAATCAACACCAACTCAGCAGATTTGGGACCATTTAATCCACTAAGAAGTTGGGATCCCCCTGGATATTTCCTATCACCAACTGAGGTGCTGCTGGAATCGTCCAATATCCTACACAACTACCTGATACATCATACACAATGTCCTTTTATCCTTTAAACATAGCATATAGTGGAACTAACCATATCTCCGGACAGGGCCATACTGGGCTATGCATGATGCTCCTAAGTGGCAGAGTGGCATTGTGTTGGCTACATGAACCTACAAAAATGCACAGTTTAACTTATGAAGTAGATATGAGAGGTTGTAAAAAAAGGTCAGTGGTGATTAGCTAAACCGGCCGGCTCTGTAGCAGAGTAAATAACTAACATCACTATTAAAATGCTGGCTCAGACTGGCTTCAAATAAAATGCCTTTGTCAGAATCAAAAATTAGAGGATCTCAGCAGTAAAACTGCCATTTTTGTCAATCTTACCTTGTAAATAAGGGTTGCATGAGTTACACTGTATAGTAAAAGCAAAGCACCCAGTAAGAAAATATATATAATACAAATGCTTCACAAAACCAATTAAGTACATGTACAACTTCCATCTAAGAACAAGAATTGACAACTGCAATAAATGTGATCTTGCCCAACACTTTCTCCAAACCCCAGGCATCCAGCAAGAGAGCAATCATTGGATAGAAATAGCAGAGGGGTCTAGAGATATCAAAACAGAGGGAGCACAGTTGAGAGTGGTGCAACAGCACTTAAAATGTGGGACAACGAGAACAGAGAAAAGGTAAACAGCGAGAGCATGCAAGAGTGATGCAGCAAGAGTAGAGCTTAGGGGGCAGGGAGAGCACAGCAGAGAGGTCTATGCCGGCTGCCCAGTTAAAGCAAAGCCTATGCTCATGATAAAGTGATGCAAATCTAACAATGACAAAATGGTGACCATGGAACCCGAAAATAAGGTTTAATTAGCATTTCTAAAACAAAAATTTCCAAGTTTAAAAAGTTGACTCAGTGTTCCTGGTTTTAACAGCCAGCATTTCACTATTGTCACTGGGGTTCAACAGTTTGGCCTTGATTACAAGTGGGCTGTTAAATTCCGACCCATGCTTAAACCCCTTGTGGGAATTACGAGTCTGTCTATGTTTAAAGCATCCGATAACTATACGATGCATTAAATAACTCAGCTGTTGTTCAATTTCGGCAGGTTAAACCTGCCAAAATTCCGCATGTTATTCCCCATAAACTCGTGATAGGTGTTATTTACCGCACAAGATAAATAGCTTACCCCATTGTATTGTTATTTATCAAATAATGCCTAAACTCATAATCAGGGCCTTAGGGGCCGATTCCGATCTCGGCCGGTAGGGCTCCGAATCGGATTCGGCTTTACCGGATCCGATTCGGAGCCCTGTTTCCCGACCGAACCGTACGCGGGTCCGGCCGAGCGAGTACGATGCGAGTCGCCGACCGACTCGTCCGGGCGTCCCGACCGCTCCGACCGACTCGCTCCGGCTCGAACCGCTCCGACCGACTCGCTCGGGCTCGACTCGCACCGCGCAATGGAGACGTTTCCCGGCCGGGTAGGTACGATGCGCGCCGCGAGCAGTCCGACCGAGCCGCGCACTCCGGCTCGAAAGAGCTGTCGGAGCCGTACTTTGGGGGTCCCGTGTCGGACCCCCTGTACGCGTAGCCGCGCGAGTCGCACACAGGGGGACCCATGGGTCCTCCCTACCTGTGCGTGTACGGCGCGAATCGCTTTGCCGCGTACCCGCTGTAGGAGGCGCACTTGTCCGACTTCGCACCCATTGAGTCAATGGGAGCCCGCGCACGCGTTGTACGACCGGCTCCCATTGACTTCAATGGGAGTCCGACCGACTCGAGTCCGATAACATACGGACGCATCGTACTCGTTCGGTCGGACTGCACGGGTCCGATTCGGTCGGAAATCTCTCCGGGTCCGGCTCGGTCGGAGAAATTTCCGGCCCGAATCGGAATCGACCCCTTAGTGTCTTTTTAAGTCGCACCTCCCAGACAGCACAAGCTGCCTGGTTGCTAAAGACCTGTCTTGGGTTTACCAAGAACTTGCAGGTGCTAACGGCTCATCAATTGCTTACTATTTATTGACTTTATTGCCAGTCTCAATTGCTTGCTTCTCATACAAGGCTTTCCTTGTCTTAGCAAGTCGATCTTGTCTTTGTGCATCGCCTGGAGCATAGCCTCTTAACCATCTCTCTGATTGGATGTGCCTCTCCTTCCACAGCTCACTTTTAGGGAATTACTTTTTTTTTTCCTTTTGTCTAAACATTCTATGAGAGTGCAAGTGTATTTCAGCTCTTTCCTTCGTGTGTTTCTCTGCTCCCCTACCAAATACCCGCCCCAGGTGTTCTGTGTTCTTTTTTTACTTGTATGCTTCTCCCCACCTTCCTGTGTGACTCTCCCTAATGTAATGCATTTCCCCTTCCCGCTCACTCCCTGTTGCTACACCCAACCCACTCCTCAATTACCCCCAAAGCCCACCATCTTTAAAAAAGAAAACACAATTTGGGTTGGCTACCAGTCAGCAAATTGCTGCAAGCCACCTGCTATCAAAAAAATCACTTGTGCACAACTCCTTTATCTTTTTATCAATTTACTGATACTTCTTGGATTGGTAAATAATAAAATTGGTGCCTGTATCATTTTGTAGGTGCACATGTGTAATGACACAAGCACCTGACTACAAAATGACTTGGCTGTTGCAACCATGTCATCGAGCCTTTATTTTATGCAGCATTGCCAAAAGGCATTGGCAAACCCTATATGTCCCAAAGGCTTCAGGAAATATGCAGTATGTTAAACAAAACTTCAGCAGCAGCACACACAGTTGCTAAGAAGTATAAAGTTACTTTCCTCACCTCCTTGTCCATGACTCTGACTTGCTGAAGTGTGTGGGGATTGAAAGCCATGTTTGTTTTTTGTTGTTGTTCCCTTGCGTTCATAAATGCAGGGATCACAAGGGAAGTTCCAGTGGTCGTAATTTATAGTCCAGGGTTCACCCCTAAATAAAATCCATGGAGGTTCCTGTTTGGTTGTGTCATTGTGGGCAGTGTTATGGGTGCCAGGAGAGTTATGGGTCTGCCTAGGGTGGATATCTGGGTGTGGAAGTAGTAAAGGAGGCGCCAATTTGTTTTGTAGTTGTTGGTGCTCTACGGAGTCCGGCGAAGGATGCAGGTGGGTCAGTGGTATCCGCTCTCTCGAAGGCATTATTGTAGCCTTGTCTCCCATGATGTAAATGCCAATGAGTGAGAATAATGTTTCACTCGCAATGCAAGAAGAAGGCTCTTTCCCTTCCCTGGCAGGGCAACAGTATTTTTTTTATTTTTTTAGAAATGCTGTTTTGTGTCATTCCATTGTCTGCTTCAAGGACCTACCGTGATTTCATCCTTCCCCATTGAAGAATGCTATGATGTGACCAAAGCCATAGAAGTGGCTGACTGCCATTGTAGACTTCAGTGGAGTCAAGGAAAGGAATGCCCAATTTAAAACTGTCCAATCAGGGTGCTGTTTAGGTGTGTGCGCACTTTGAGTAACTTGCATCAGTCTAAGTACATGAAATTCCACAAAAAAGTTATGCAAAATGCAAATCTGGCATTTAGCACTTTATTTTGTGCAAAATGGATCATTACCTCCATTTTAGACGTGGAGATGCTTTTTGTGCTAAGAAAATAGTGCAAAAAAATACAAGTGCTGCAAACAACATCCACACGCTTTCTCCTTCGAGTTGTTTCCATGCTCGTGTGGTGTAGTGTCAAAATTATGCGAAATTACACCAGTGAAACAGGAATTTTCCCCATGCCTAGTGCTAGTGTAGTCACCATCAGTGGCGGCTCCTCCGCTAAAGCGGAGGAGCATCGCCC
The DNA here is from genome assembly GCA_963921515.1 of Calotriton arnoldi. Lineage (NCBI taxonomy): Eukaryota > Metazoa > Chordata > Amphibia > Caudata > Salamandridae > Calotriton > Calotriton arnoldi. Next base: position 20,665 of record CAWUFW010003762.1, read on the forward strand.
CACTACTTTTAAGCAGTATAAATAAAGGAAAAATAAAATGATAATAATCTAAGTTATTATCATTTCAGTTTTTCCTTGTTGCGGCAGCTTTGCGGGCAGGGCTGCTCTGCTGACAGAGCAGGGGAGGAGTGGTTTGCACTACCTTAGTGCGCATGAATGTTTGGCCTGCCGTATGGGGCTGACCAAACATTTATATGCACTTTGCATGTTCTCCACTCAGGCTGCATTACAGCCTGGGTGGAGAACATGCCCAGGCCCCCAGTCCCCGTCTGAGCATCGAACCATGGCCCTCAGACCAATCACAATGCTGCATTGAAGAAATATGATTGGCTCAGGGGAGCCTGGGTGCTTCCTGGGTGCTCTGTTCCTGTTCCGGGAGAGATGAAGGTGGAGAGAGCGGCGAGACGCAGCGAGAAGATAAGGCTTTTTTTCTTTACCCCCTCTCGCCCCTGCCCTCCGCCCTCTCACCCCCTATCTGTGCCAGTCGCCACTGTTCACCATAGGTAAAAGAAGTGAGTCTTTGATCAACACATCACCGATAAATCCCCTCTCATATGAGACAAAAGAGCAGCTAGTGAGCGAAATAACCAATCGGTTTGGCAGTTAGTATTGAATTAATTTGTTTCATTTGTACTCATAAATACATGTCGCAGTGTACAAATATTGCTAATGATCTGAATTGTTGCGCTTTGATTTACATTTTTTTGTTTTTGAATTTTATATTTTTATTTATAAAATAAATAAATAATATGTTTGATTTAATAGCTGAGTCAAAACGAGAGTTTTGCTTCTGTGTTTACTGACAATTGTACCCTCACATTCACTTCCACCGTGAACTATAAAACAAAACGATAAGATTGTGGGAATACAGATTCCTTTGGCTTAAATCCTGTTATTTCCCATCATCCCACCAGAATGCACGTGCCATACTCATGGTATTATACACGACCATACCCCCCAGAGGTAGCTGCCAATGCTTTATAACACGGGTTGTGTGAAGCACATAATATAATGTCATTATTAGTACTCTTGCCAAGCGCTCCAATACTGCAAGTTTCCATGGTAATAAACATATTTTTCCCATTCAGTGTTCAACACATGTTGCAGTGAAAAAAAGTGTTATTTTTTGAGGTGGGATAAGCCTTCTGAATGACAAGCAGTCGAGTCTTGGTATATTTGAGAGGAACATGTTCAATAATAACCATGATTGTTAAAGATCACACCTGGCATCCCTCAAATCATTGCATTCTTCAAATATTTGAAACTAGGTTGAAGGAAGGTGAGCTTTAGGCATGGAAAGTCTGTGCTTAAGCTGCACAGCGCCATGCTCTTAGTTTAATAATTAGATTTAACTTTTTATTTAAAACAGTATTATACATGAATTCATTTGGCAGGATGGCGTTGTAAGCGAAACGCTCATTGCTGAACCCACCAAGGGACTCAGCCCCGGGGTCATGCAGCCCATTCTCCCATCCAGAGGCGTAGCAGGGGAGGGAGGGGCGGTCTGCGTTTTTGGGGCGACGGTTTCACCCCTCCACCCTGCTCTCACCTGCGGCTGCCGGCGGCCGCAGGAATGGCAGGCGCCCCCCCTCCACTCTTTCATTCGGCCGATGTGGTCGGCAAACGCGGGGCCGCCACGGGCGGCATAAGGCGTAGCTACGCCGCCTGCTCCCATCCTGGCATTTCCCAGGTGGATTCGTGACTGACACAGCTTAACAATGTCCCGTGACCCCATCCTAGTCGCAGATCCATAGAGAGTGGGTCTGGTTTGAACATTTTTGCCAGGGCTGATTTTGGTTTCCAGCCGTGCCTTACTCAATCCTGTATCCTTCAGAGGTAGGAAGGTGCACAGAATACTGTTACATTGGGCGCCAACAGTGCTTAGAAACAAAACGTGCCATAACAACGAACATATAAAACAGGCTGGGGCACATTCACAAAGGGAGTGAGCCACAGGAACATCACTTTTACAGACCGTTATGGTGGCGCAATTCTCAGTGGCGTAACGAAACTTGAGGGGCCCCCCTGCAAGGTACATAGAGGGGCCCCCCTCCGGACTTAATTAGGAGCTCTCAGATCAGGGTATTTTGCTGAGGGGACTCCTGGACCTTGGGGGCCCCCCCGCACTGCAGGGGCTGCCGGGGCCTATGTTACGTCACTGGCAATGCCCTGCACCATATTTACAAATTGACGTTAAGCCACTTTGCATGGCTTAACGCCACTTTGTAAATATGGTACCCATTCAAGCAGGTATCTGCGTGAAAGGGGCGTGCAATGGGTGTTGCTGTGGGCATTCCACTGCAACATCCATTGTTTTTTTATGCTGCCCCAGATTTACAAGGATGTGTGAATCTGAGGCAGTGCCAAAAACTAACACCATGCAACAGCAGGCGTTAGAATGGCGCAACGAGGAGAAATACTTTCATTTCTCCTCGTTTTTGCTTTTTCTATGTGTACTGCATTCTGCAGCACACATAGAAAGAGCAAAACGCCTATAATGATTGTTTATGTGCAGGGAGGTGTCACTTCCTGCACATAAACAATAATTAAATAATGACGATTTGCTACTTCTATGTGTGCTGCAGAATGCAGAACACATAGAAGTAACAAATAGCCGTTATGGATTGGTTATGTGCAGGAAGGGACACCTTCCTGCACATAAACAATCATTCCCTGCAATGCAGGCACCCTTGCACTATGGTGCAAGTGTGCCTGCTTTGGCGCTAGGCAGCTAATTTTAGAGTCAGCGCTAGAGAAAACACAGGGGTTCACAGTATTGTTGTGAATACGGTGCATCCCTGCCTTTTGGAAATTGCAGTGCGCGTTGCTGCAAATTTTGCCGCACCTCCATGCTCCGGCGTTTCCTTGTAAATATGCCCCGCAATGTTTAATTTAAGTAGACATTTTGTTTCTTGTTTTATTTTCCTGTTTTTATGAACAAGATGGGAGATTTGGTGTGCACAATTTCTCAGAAAAGTGCATTTATTTCTGGAAAGAACTACGCCATCTAGACTTGATTTGAAAAGCAAATAGGCATGCATGTGAAAAGCTATAAGCTGCATAGCACGTATCTCTCTTCAGTGCAGGTGAAATGAAAGGTTCTGGCCACTTAACCTTGTGCCGCCTTATCCATTCTTACCTTTACTCGGAGCTCTTTCATCTATTTTGACGTATTTTCATGATATGAGAAAGGAATGCACTGGCATGAAACCACAACAAAGACCCATCACTTAAGTGCTACATAACAGGAATTTGAAGGTCAGGTACTCGAATGGAAGAGTAAGCAAAGATTGAAGAGAACCAGCAGGGGAAGTCAAAGAAAAGGAAAATGCATGCTTTCCCTCACTATTTTCAGCCCAGAAGATTAACCAAGAAGGACAACAAGGAACAGGGAAAACATAAAAGACCCCATCAACCATAAGGAACAACTGAAAACACATAACAGCGCATCTGCTATTTTATGCATTATTCAAGGTTGGTAGGAGTGGTGTAAGTCAATATTCATGTCATGTTATGGTGTCTCTGATGCTCTTGCAAAAGGACATATACACTCTGTTATGACTTCATAGCATTATTAAGATCTGCTGTGATGCAGAATTTTAAACCCATTATTGGCTAAAGAGCCAGCTGTATTGGTTTTTCAAAATGGAGATGATTATTTTCAGGGCAAATAGAGTAAGGATATGTAAAGGCACATATTGTTCTATTGACCGTTGCATATTACTCACAAAAAAAAGGAAAAATATACACGGGATTTAAAACTGCAACCCTAATAATGTAGGTCCTAAATACCCATAGGGCAGGGTACATGGTATTTAAAATGTAGGACATATGTTTTTAAGTTTGACACGCCCTGGCAGTGAAAAATCTCTAAAATAGTTTTTCATTGTGGCAATCCATGCTCTCCCATAACACCTTAAAATGCATAGCTTCTGTTTTCGGAATAGCTAGAACAATGCAGGATTTTATTTTTGCACATAAAAAAACAATGACTTTCTCACCATAGGAGCATTTTCCCTTGGAGGGGCGGTCATTTAAATGTTTTCCTTGCCATTTACCACCACGTTCTTCATGACTGTGATGGGCAGTGAAAACTGGCCATGTGTCTGTCCAATATAAATACGGCCAAACTTCCAATGGCCCTTACCCTGTTGGGCCGTGTGGGAAAGTGTAAGCAGCGAAGACAGAGCAGTCTTCGCCATCCACACACTGAAGGTTCACCGGACTCTAAATGAGGCGCAAGGACCATTAGCTTAGCGGAAAGGGTACTCTGTAGATGACAGAGTACGCTTTCCACCAACATTTAAATCAGCCCTTAATTCTGAAAATAGAAATCTTCACCAGGCGAAGGCGAAAAAAGCCAGAGAGGGACATTCCTTGCGCATTAATTTTGAATTTCTCCTGCTTTGAGTTTTCCTGCCAAAGGTCAACAGCATCACTGGGACTTTGTTCGATGGCTATTCGGCCTTGTGGAACCCATCTAGGCCATAGTCTGCTGCCTTGCCCCGCTGAAGATTGTTGACTTCGTTTTCAGAGACTAATTCAGAAGGTAAAGCTTCTGACCGGGTTACACCTGGTCTCTGTATCGGACCATTGTGGTCAGTCTTAACTTTTGACTTTGACCTGGTCTAGCACATGTAGTGTTCTGTATGTAGTGTTTCTTGTCTATGGGGTCATGGAAGCTTGACATAATAATGTTGAGATTCCATGTGTCGCGAGTGATTCGATTTGGGACAGTTGCACCGCCGTGTGCCACCGGCAGTTCGCTGAGAGGAAACAGAATAAAACTTACATGAAAAGAAATTACCTTGATGTCTGTCCTATTGATTACCACAGACTTTCTTTTGGTGACGAGTGTTGGCGAACTGCCTACACGGACCGACGTGACTTGTTTACATGAGCTGATCGTTTTCACAGTTCAGGCGTCCAGTTCAGCTACTACGCAGCAACTGGGAGCGGAATGTACTAGACTGTGGCACACAGAGCCATACACCGTGGTTCTTGTTAAGATGAGGGTCCCCCCAAAGCCAGAAAGACCGTCATCTACGCACTCATAACAAGCAGACTGGACTACGGAAATGCCCTCTACGCTGGAATCAACAACTCCCTGCTACGCAAACTCCAGACCATCCAGAACACCGCGGCCATGACTCACCCTCGGCATCCCATGACATGAGCACATCTCCCGACACCTGCGAGACCTCCACTGGTTCCCCGTTGAGAAGAGAGTAACCTTCAAGCTACTCACCCACGCCTACAAATCTCTCCACAACACTGGACCCAAATACCTCAACGAAAGATTCTCCTTCCATGTACCCAAAAGACACCTCCGCTCCGCCGACCTCACCCTAGCAGAAGCCTCTCACGCATCCGCAGAACCAGAGTGGGTGGAAAAGCCTTCTCCTACGTCGCGGCTAAGGCCTGGAATGAGCTCCCGGTCAACATCAGACGCTCCCCTACTCTGCACACCTTCAGGAAGAGCCTCAAGACCTGGCTCTTTGGCTGACCCGGAGCTGCACCCCCCCCCTCCAGCACCTTGAGACCCTCACGGGTGAGTAGCGCACTTCACAATTCCCTGATTGATTGATTGAGGGCAAATCGGAGTTAAAAAAAGGGAAAAATCTCTGATGGAATCTTTGCTGTGTAACGCATCGCTGTTGGAATGCAGCGTTCAGTGTAAGTATCCAAGTTTGTGCCTGTTTCAGTGGAATGCACCATCAATGGAATGTGGTGTTTGGAGTGAACATCCGAGTCTGTGGCTGTTTCAGTGTCATGTCTTCATACGCTCCTGCGTGGCGGCCATTTTAGGAAGGTAACGCTCTTGTAGTTACCACTCAAGCTCTGTTAGCCTTGAATTCTGCTCTACGTCGTGGGATTCAGTGAAGGATTCAGTACTTTTCTCTATTGTCAGAGAAGGCAGCGGGGATAGGCAAGTAGTCCATGTCTCTCCTCTCATGTGAGCAGGTGTATTCGGTGACCTGCACAGCTATCCTCAACCAAGGTTATTTTGGTATGGATGAAGTGTTTGACTCATGAAAATTTCACCTTAATTCTGGAAAGTGTTTATGGCTGTGTTTAGTACTATACTAATACGCTCATTTACTAAATTTCAAGCACAATTTTCACGCTGATGTGCACAGCATTGCAGAGATTGTTTTTGGGCAATTATTAGGTGTTGTTTCCAAGAAACTTGTTCTTTCTTTTAAAATTATTTTTTTTAACACAATCTTTTGTGTGGCTATTTTGCTATTAGCCATAAATCATGCAGGCTTTGAATCCACCGCCACCTTTCCTACAAACACCTGGTGAACGACCTGTGGCATGGAAACAATGGTATGATGCCTTTGAGACTTATCTAGGTGCAGTTGGAGCATTACGTTTTCGCCCAGAACAAAAGAAATATTTGTTACTACACTCACCGGGATTTGAGGGCAGAGCAATCTTGAAACATTTCCAGGATTTAAAGTTTGAAGAAGGTGAAGAGGAGGTAGACAAGTTCCAGGAGACAGTCAAGAAACTTCAGAATAGATTTGATACACAACCCAGCATGGTGGTGGTCAGGCATGAATTCTTTAAGAGGGTACAAAATTCGGGAGAAGATGTTGGCACATATATCACAGCTTTAAGGAGACTGGCGGCTGATTGTCAGTTTGAAAATTTTACGGATCAGTTGGTGAGGGGTCAATTCATTGGACATGAGAGTGTTCTGGATGATGAGGAGAACATTGGTAGAGATTTGAGAGACATGGTTCTGGTTGTCAAAAGTGAGTATAAGAACAGGTGACCCAAGTACATGTGTTGACCCATATGTTGACATCTAGGTGGGTGACAAGGTCTTAAAGTTACTGGTTGATCCTGGAGCATGCATATCCATGGTCACTCAAACTTTGTTCAACAAGGTTTGGCCTAATAGACCGCTGTTACCACCAGATCGAAAGGCTGTGTTGTATGAGGGACGCAATGTAGAGTTGTGTGGGTACATAGATGATGTTCTAGAATTTAAAGGGCATAGAATTGCTGGTAACATTTATGTAGCACACAAGGGGTTAGATATCCTGGTTGGTTTCATCAGGGTCTTTTCAGTATGGTTTTAAAACCAGGCACAAGTGAGCAGGTGTTGGCTATTAGGGATGATCAAGATCTAGAAAAACTCATGAACAAATATCCCTATGTGTTCTCTGGTGAATTGGGCAAGATTAAAGAATATAAACACAGATTTGTAGTGAAGGAGGGAGCAAGCCCTGTGAAACATAAGCTTAGGAATGTGCCCTTTAGTATTCGCTCCAATTTAGAAAAAGAGTTGGACACATTATGCAAAAGGGGGATTATTGAGTCAGTGGATTCCTCATTGTGGTTGTCACCTTTGGTTGTGGCACGCAAACACAATGGGGAGTTGAGGGTGTGTGTTGACCTTCGATGTTTAAACAAAGAGATCTGGGTTGATGCCCATCCATTACCCAACATTTCAGAGTTATTGGCAGAATTGAAAGGGGCTAATGTATTTTCTAAGCTGGATTTAGCTTCAGCTTACCATCAAGTGGAGTTGGAGGATGAATCAAGGCATCTGACGGCTTTTGTGTCTCCTTTTGGAACATATCAATATAGTCGTATGCCATTTGGGTTGGCCTCTGCGGCTTCCATTTTTCAAAGGGTGATGGTTAACATGCTTAGAGGAGTGCATGGAATTTCTATCTATCAGGACAATATCTTGATTTTTGCCCCAGATAGGCAGCCTCATGACAAGACATTGGATGCGGTGTTGAAAAGGTTTGAAACGAATGGAGTTGTGCTCAGGAGGGACAAGTGTGTTTTCCTTACCAATAAAATTGAGTATTTGCGACAGTGAGTTACAAGTGAAGGCATTGGACCTAAACCCGCATTGGTTGATAGTATCACACAAGCTCAACCTCCTGTGGATAAAGTGACGTTGAAGTCATTTCTTGGTTGTGCAAATTTTACTCAAGATTCATCAGAACTACACGCTGATATTACTGCCCTTGGCTTGTATGTTGAGGAGAGGGGTCACATTTATGTGGAGTGAAGAATGTCAGGAAGTTTTTGAATAGGTAAAAAAACTATTGTTGTCATCTAACATTCTGAAGAATTTTGATCCTGATCTAAATTGTGTATTGATGGTTGATGCAAGCAATGCTGCATTGGGAGCTGTGCTTACTCAGGTGAAAGATGCACAGACCAGGACTATTGCTTATGCCTCTCGTGTTTTGTCTGATACCGAAAACAGTATTCAGTCATTGAGGGAGAGCTGCTAGCATATTGGTGGGCAGTGATGAAATTCAGGAACTAAGTGTGGGGTAAGCGTTTTTTTTATTCAAACTGATCGCAAACCTTTGGTGTATATTCTGAGTGGGAGAACTTCTAAGGGGTTTACACCCCACAATGCTAGGCTTTCTACGAAACTGTTGCAGTTTGATTTTGCCCTAAATTGCATCCCGAGAGGGAAGAATGGTTGTGTTGATTTTTTATCACGCTCATCTACATTTGAAGAGAAGGATTCAGGTATGAGCAATGATGAGGACAAAGAGGATAGCATTGTGGCATCCATAGATCTACCTCAGTTGTGGGCCTATTCTAAACAAGAGTGGAGTAAAGGTATTAAAGGAGGATGCTACCATGTGTTCAGTGATGGATTATGTTGAGCTTGGCTGGCCAAAAGAAAGAAATCTTGAATTTGATCTTAAAACTTTTGTTGAAGTTGCCGAGGAATTGTCTGTGGAGGATGCATTACTAATGAGAATGGATAAATTCATTCCTCTAATTTCATTGAGAAATTCTAAAATTGTCGGTGCACACGAAAGTCATTTAGGTGCCACCATGACAAAAAAAATTTGCGATCATGTTTTTGGTGGCCTGCTATGGATCGAGATGTTGATCAAACTGTCAATGAGTGTGTAATTTGTTCAAGCTGTGATAAGTCCATGAAAGTAAGAACTCCCCCGTTATGTCCAATTGAGTTACCTGGGGGACCCTGGGAAAAGGTTGGTATTGACATTGTAGGACCTTTTCATTCATTGTCTAATACTTTAAAATTTGCTCTAGTAATGATGGATTATTACAGTAAGTGGCCTGAAGTGAAATTTGTGAGTGAGGTGACTTCTAAAGTAGTAGTAGAATTTCTGAAAGACTTTTTTTGAAAGAGGGTTTCCCAGCCATGTTAATATCGGATAATGAGTTGCAGTTTGTTGCCAATGAAGTGAAAGTGCTTTTGGAAGATAGTGGTGTGAAGCATCTTAAGAGTTCTCCCAAAATGAATGGACTTGTTGAGTGGAGGAATAGAGTTTTGGGGGAGTGCATTCAGTGGGTTATCACCAATAAGTGTGTTGTGGGCCATGCTGAGGATTTATCGCACCACCCCTCATGCGACGACAGGGGTTTCACCATTTGAATTATTATGTGAAAAAGGGCTACCACTTGTTTTTGCCCAGCATGGATGAATAAATGGGTGAAAGTGGATAAAGGTAAAGACTTGGATGTTGAAGTCAGGGCCAGAGTAATCAAGATGCAGTGGAAACAGAAAAATACTTTGATAAAAGAAACAGGGTCAAAGTGTTTGACATCAAGGTGGGAGATATGGTTTGTATCTGGAAACCAGTACATGTGGTTAAAGGTGGGAGCAAATTTGGAGTTCCCATCAAAGTGGTGAATGTGAAGGGAGGTAGTGTGAGAGTTAAAGGTGGTCAATGGAGGCATGGAAAGAATGTGGTGAGAGTGAATGAAGTTGAGAAGGGTGTGGAAAATTCTTGTGATCCAAATCTGTGTTTAGAACCTATGAACCAAGAATCTCAGTTGAGGCGTGGGGGTAGGATGAGGCATGTACCTTTGCACTTTAGAGAGTGGTGCAGTTTTCATGCTATTTTCTAGTGCGTTGTTATTTTCTAGTTAGTTAATTTTGTTTCTATTTTCACCTTATAAGAGCTATTGTGTGTCTACAGTAAGTTCTTTAAGTTTATGTGTATGGTTATTATGTGTTCAAGTTGTCTTATTCTGTTTACTTGTTAACATGTATTTTCTGGTGGTGACATATTTTACATGATGAGATTTGATTTTTGTTGTTTACATGTTGTTGTGTTTGAAAAGGAAAGAGCCATGTAGCGTTCTGCATGAAGAGTTTCTTGTCTGTGGGCTCGTGGTAGCTTGACAGTAAAGCTTCTGACTGGGTTAAACCTAGTCTCTGTATCGGACCATTGTGGTCAGTCTTAACTTTTGACTTTGGCCTGGTCTAGCGCGACCAGTTGCTCGTGGTTGAAGCTTTGTGCTTTTTAGAGCTAAAACCTAATTCAACTTTTAAAATTCATATCTCCAGTTCCTCTTTTTGGAATTTTGTCATTTGGGTGACATTTTGTTAATTAAAATATTCTCTGCTGTTATAAATTGTAGTCGTATTTATATTGAGGTGTGGTTTCAAATTTTAACAAATTTGATACTGATAAATGTTCTATACATTTCTCCTAAGTTAAGCCTGTGTGGTCTATGCTACAGCTACTGAAGGTTTAGTTCAGGTTTAAATTATTGAGACCTAACTGGACCGGGTATGGAAATGTAACATTGTAACTTTGTGAGGACTCAAGTCCTACCCAACTAATAATCCACATTCTCACACAGGACTTTCACAAGCATTTTGTAGATGAGTGTAATTTGGGTTAAGTGAGTTGCTAGAAAAAGGTAAGCAAGGCATTCACTCACACACAATATGCTTTTGAGTGTCAGAGTACTCCCTTGACAATGCTAAGCCATAATCCCATGGGTTTACAGTTTTGGAGACTAGGGTTGAGAACACTCTGCAGTTATTCCCTTTCTATGAGTTTTATTGCCACAGACTGTCAACTGTATCAACTTGAAACAGAGTTTGGCTTTTCTCTGTGTGGCGAACAATCAAGTGTCTGGTGAGCTCAAACTCTAACACTTGGGCTTTACTTTGTTGGTATTGTGGGAGCCGAACCCCAATATTCATCTGAACCACAATAATTGATCACTCCAAAAATTATCCATAGTTTTTTGGCTCCAGAACTCTCGTTTGATCTAGCGGTTAGAGTCTGCACTCCTCATCAGGAAATCAACAATGAGAAGTGTCAATCAGTATAAAATCTAGAGAACATAAAGGACTGAGGGGCATATTAGCAACAGGCAGCGTGCTTAGCGCGATTTTAAATATCGCCGGCTATCGCTGGATTACATCGCCGAGTTAGCGAGTTATCATCAACGCTTAACTCCAAAGCGATAAAAAATCCAGCGATAGCGGCGAAATGCCTGAATATCGCTGGAAATCCAGCGATAAAAAAGCAGCGATAGGGAAATCGTTGATAATAAGCCATGGTGGACTTATCCTGACAATCCACCTCCCATAGGATAATATAGCTAAGTCAGGAAATTTGCAGACGTTAGATTCCAGCGTTAATGGGGGCTTAGCGCGATTTTAATTGTCGCTACGCGGGTCCGGGGCATCGTTGTAAATATCACGATGCTGCGTTAGCGATGTATTCCCATGAAGTTATGTGAGGAACGCCTACTTTGCATCTCATTAGCGATGCGATGCTAGGCGTTAGTAAAACGGGTGCTAGCACAAGGAAACACGCGCTAAAGCCTGTTAGCGTGTCCTTGATAATACTGTGATGAAATTATCGCCGCTTTTCGGCCGAAAACGGCCGCTAAAGCGGCGATAATGGGCTGGATAATATGCCCCTGAGTTCTAGATGAAAAAATAGGCAACACATTGTTTTACAGAAAATGTAAAGGTGATACAAAGGAGTATAAGCAGAAATCATTGTAAATTATTTCAATAGAATACAGGAAAATAATGCAATGTCATAAATTAAGCTTGGCATATCTTAAGTAGAAGTTCTAAATGCCACACTCATAAACAGTACTGACAGCATAATAGGGCATCTAAAAAAAGCAAAGTATCCCAAAGGAGCTCGGAGAGAGTGCATGGGCCAATAAGGCAAATGGCACAGAGAGGTGAAAAAGAAATTAGAGCAGCATCAGCACAAGTATAGTGAGATCCAAGATTAAAAAGCTCAAGAAGCCCACCCAACATGGGGCACAGAATGTTTGGTAGCAAAAAATCACAATTCTATTAATAAATTCTACAAATTCAGCATAGCGTGATCATGGTGAGGGTGGTGCATTTGGCAAATCAGAAACAACAAAGTAACAATTATGACTTACTAGATCAATTAAGCATTAACCCATTTCTTAAGGTAAGAGAAATCTTACTTTGCTTCCTCAGCAACTACACTCCAGTGATTGTACAACACAAATGAAACATTTCTTGAACAATGGCTCCTAGTACTCACACTTCTCCTCTAGAACTTCAAGCAGAAGTCCTTACAAATGATACCTTTGGCACACCAAGAAAGTCAAATTCACAATGCTATCCAACACACTATTATCCACATAATATTTCCCACGTCATGTGCTCAGTTTTCCCAGGAAAAAGAGGAGAGATCGTTTCTGCAGCAGGACACCGATGGGAGGGGGAAATGAGCAGGAACAAATTGAATAGAACACAGAAACAGCATCTATTTTAAAATTAATGGTGTACAGCACGTAATTGTGACCTAATTCCTTCCTAGCATAAACTACACTTCCATATGATCTAAGCAACTCAGTTTATTAGCAAATGTATCCGTACATCAGTTACGACTCAATGCACCCTTATAAGCATAATATTTTAAAACAAATTTTGCATGAGATTTGCACATTTTGCACATTTGAAAAACTCTACAACAGTTTCTACTACTGATATTATTATGCCCTATTGGTACCCACACATTTTGTTCTTATGGCAAATAGGCATGCATATGCATGATTTATTAATAGTGGAAAATCAAGGAGCCATACTGTCATTCAGGGTACTGAAAAACTCTCATTCACAGACCCTAGATGTACTCCCTGATTTTGTGCCTATGTGGCTCCCGCTTTGTTACTTCCCCCTGGTCAAAAAGACCAACAATACAGTGCAATACTTCCTATCATTTCTGTTTCCTTACTCTACATAACTGAGGAGATGCCTTGGTCTGCTTGAGGCTGCCCTCAATGCCAGTTTCAGCCTTTAGGTAAATTGATACTGTTAGCATTGATTGTAGCAGACCAGTTGTCGCAGAGTGAATTCAACCATACTTTCTATAGATAGCAGAAAGCACAAGTGAGCCCTTTCATGCTAGCTGACCCAAAGGAATTATGCATGCTGAAGAGCAGCAACGCCTCATAGACTTATTCTTAGGGAGCTATGATGTACCAGGGGAACTATTTTAGCCTGGATAATTTGACATGATGTCCAATAATAGCGCTGCGCATATGTCAAGGCAATACACTATCCACTGATCCTGAACTTTGCATAAGTGGTGCCTATTGTGCCGTCATGCTGATCTCCTATTTGCTTGCATACAAGACACCGGGTTACTGGAAAGGGGATAAATATAGATACCATGGGGCTTTTGTCTTCTTCTCGATCTGTTTGCGTTTGGATGGTTTGAGTCGAAATTGCGCCAACTTTTAGTGTGGCTTACTGGAGAGAGTATGTGTTTACAATTACTGAGAACATTTAGCTATAATTTTATACAAACAACTACTACCACAATTGCATCCGATTCGTTTTCTGATGCTTCTCAAGAATTTTTATACAGTCTTTAAGTAGTCCTTTGATGAGGTTGTCTTATTCATATTATGCCAGCATTTCTTCCCTCTTTCTCTCTCTCTCTCTCTCTCTCTGTTCATATGTAAACTATGAGTTAGTGTCACAATCTCTCCATATGTAGTAAATCATCAATTCAGGCGGCCATTTATAAAAGCATTGCCAGGAACTGCAGTGACAGCCATTCCTGGCAATGCATATTACTCTGTGCCACAGGACTCGGCAGCAGGACGCAGCCCTGTAGCACAAAGTAATTCTTTTCATAAAGAAAATCCTGAAATGGGATTGAAAAGAAGAAAATATAAAGCTCCCCTCACCATGGGAGTCGTCTCCCATGGCGGGAGGAGCATTATAATGATTTTACTGTTCCTTACCGCCAGGTTTTACCTAGCGGTAAGTAACAGTAAAAAATGACTACATGTTTGCCCATTCAAATTAGGCGGGCACATGTAGTCATTTCTCTCAGGGCCCTTACTCCATAGGGCCATTGGAGACGTTTGGCCATGGTGGAAAAAGAGCAGTCTTCCCCCATGGCCAAACTGAAGGTTTGCCCGTATTTAGATCGGGCATGCAGACCTTCATATTGGCAGTATGTATACTCCATCGGTGTTGCAATGGGGCCCTATGTGACTAAGGGGCTGTTTAATTCATGGCAGACAGCCCATGGCTCTGCCATGGGGATGGAGTAAATTACTCTGTCCGCACAGTGGAGAGGCCGCCCAACCAAGCAGGCGGTCATTTATAAATGCATTGCCAGGCTCCACCATGACAGCGGCCTGGCCGTGCATATTACTCTGCGCTGCAGGGCTGCAGCAGCAGGACATAGTCCTGTAGCACAGAGAAATCCTTTTTCTTTTTAAAAGTTAAAAATATAATGCTCCCATTGCCATGGGAGTCTGCTCCCATGGTGGGGGGAGCATTTTAACGATTTTACTGTTCCTTACTGCCAGCTTTTACCTGGCAGTAAGAAACAGTAAAAAAGGACTTCCTGTCCACCCATCCAAATCTGTTCCGCCATGGCCATACTTCTCCGACGGCCCTGGGGAGTGATACGTTTGGCCATGACGGAGACAGGAGTAACCCTGGGCGAAGTGCTACGCTACGCTCGCGTAGTTTGCGAAGTTTGCGCTACTTCGCACAACGCGAATTGCACGTAGCACAGTGCAAACACGCGTAGCGTAGCGTAGTGCCGCGGTCATTTTGCTTGCTCGCGGTCCTCAACGTCAAGTTGGCGACCGCGAGCAAGCAAAATGACATCCCGGCGAGACTTTTTCTCGTTCGCGATCAGCAACATCAAGTTGCCGATCGCGAGCGTGGAAAATAAACCTCCCGGCGAGATTCTCAACGCTGGGAGGTCAGGTTTCTCATTGCGAGTGGTCGCAGTATGCTCGCGATCGCTCGCGATGAGAAACTACCAGTCCGCGTTGAAAGCTGCCGCTCGAGTAAAAATCTACTCGAGCGGCAGTAAAGACAGCTCGCACTGTGCAAGTTGCCGCTTTCAATGATTGCACAGTGCGGACAAGCATCCGGCACTGTGCAATCATTGCGAACAGCGCGCTACGCAGTTCGCGTAGTGCTACGCGAAGCTTGCGTAGTGCGAACTGCACTTTGCGTAGCTTCGCGAAGCATTACTTCGCGAACTACGCCCAGCCTTAGACAGGAGTAGTCTCCCCTATGACCAAACTGAAGGTCTGCCCATTGAAATCAGGCGGGTGGACCTTCATATTGGCGGTATGTATACTCCGTCGCCATTGCATATACATACCGGCAATTTAAAAATCAGGCCCTAAGTCTGCTATCTTACGTGTGCTTTTCACAAATACAAGTTTCTGGTACAAGCTATTTGTAACTAATGACAAACCTTCTCTGGGTTTTTACACCTGTAAACAATTGGTAAAATGCTTCTGTTTCCCTTTTCAACATGGTAAAATTGGTAAACAACTGATTGCCCCATTTAAAATACTTATACGCCCCTAGTGTAGGCTACCACCTGTACCCAGGGTTCGCAAATGAAATGCTACAAGTGGGCTGCAGCACGCATTGTGCTATACATTAAAGCAGCACTATTAAACACGTCTCAGGCCTGCCATTGCAGCTCGTAGGGCAGTTGTAAAATTGTAATTTCAACCTATTTGAAAGCAATCACAGACATGATGGTCTGCTAGCCCCAGTAGGCCACCATCCTTGTGATGGTCTCCAATCGTAGTGTGTCACAATTGGTGTCCTATTCATTAATATACTCAAGTTAGGTCAGACTTATACCCAGTATGATTAGGAGTTTTAAGGAGCGATCTATTAGAACATAGGTTGGTTCTTAAAAATCTTTACTGTTCCCAAAAATACTGCTCACAATTTGCAACCAGTATTATGAGACTAGGTATTTGTACATGAGGCCCCTAGATCACTATACTCTCAACAAGATCTCTGGAAAGAAACTACTGCACAATCACATGGACAAAAATGTGCATTCATTTGCCTTATGACATAGATACATCCCATTTCAAGTCTGTGGAAAATATTTTAAATAATTAAATTATTGTGTACCATTCGACGCAGGTGTTACTAAATCCAGATCTCCCTAATCATCATCATCACAAAAAAATTAATCAGTGATGATATTCTGTGTAAGTACATGAATGCCAATAAAGTTTTAAAGGGGAATTCGATATCAGCTCATCAATAGATAGAATCATGGCATGGTTTAAAGGGATCACGTGGTTCTCCAAAGGAGACCAAAACACAGGATTCTATCAGCAAAAGGTCCTTGGGGACATGAGGTATGTAACGTTCTCAACCCATCTGGATTAAAGAGTTAAAAGATGCTAAGCTGAGATTCATAAGGCTTTAAGGTACTGCAGAACATGATTGGGGAAATAGCCTTTCTCCCAGGAGCCCTTAGTTGCAGCATCACCACACCTCATAATGCTGCATCAAAAGGAGAACTTTACCCAGTGTTGACAACTATGCTAGGAAGAGATCAGGAGAGTGGTTACAGAGTCAATCAGGAGAAAGGCTAATTCCTGAAATAAAGTCTTGAATTATGAGGTATGTGTTCCATACTGCTTGGAAAAAGACTGACACAAAGAAAATGCTTAGTATGAACTTAGCATCCCAGACTCAAAAGGTCTTGGATAGATTCATGCTGAACACTGCATTCTTCATCAAACCCTCAAATATCTTGTGGCGAGAAATACATATTGGAGCTGTTCTGACAGAGAGGCATCAAGAAGCATTTAAGTCATTAAACGCACCTTTCTTACCAATAGGACTGTGTTGTGACTCAGTCCAGCCACTGTGGCTTAGGTTTGCATGTCTGCAGGACTAGAAGCAACGATGGTCATTTATTGATAATCAGTAGACCACTCACCCCAGCAATGATATTCTCATATAGAGAGACCATTGTAATCCATTGCTGTTTTTGCCATTTTATAACCAGCTTTTTCAAATTAAAACAGTGGTGGCTGCCAGCTATGGGGGCTGGGGGGGTGGGCGGGCGGGCATACCGCCGCTGCTAGTGTCATGGCATCTGAGTGACGAGGGGGAGGGATGGAAGTAGAGGGCAGGAAGAAAAGAATAAAGAAAAACAAATCACTTACCTGGCTTGCACATCCTCGCTCCTCCCGATCTTTATCTCCACTCCAGCATGGACCCAGCCAACTCCCTTAACCAATCTTGGTGCTGCTCTCATGCGAGAGCAGTGCCAGGATTGGATGGAGCGGGCTGGCTGGACATTCCTTCAGGCCCTGTAGGTCTGTGCTTGGTCTCCATCCAGATGTCTAAGACAGCTATGTGGAGAGCTTCAAAGTGTGCATGTCACATTGGCCGGCACAAGACAGCTGGCCAAAGTGACATGCGCACTTTGGAGCATCCAGCCTGCAACTGCTCCTGTCCTCTGCTGCCATTGCCGAGTTTGCCATGCAGCGCGCGCTAGGTAAATTGTTTTATTTATTTAATTACTTACCTTACTCCTGTCCGTCGTATGTCGGACTCTACTACCCCCCACCCTGCCCCTCCCCCGCCCCGACTCACCGCCCCGCAGCTCTCCCTCAGCGAGCTGCCACTGCCTTCAGGCATTCCAGACTGGTTGCCGGGGAAAGGCTGATAACCAACTTGAGCATCTGTAATGAAGAGGCTGTTTATGATTAACGTTTGTTGATCAGGTTATCAGATAGTACCAGCCCCAGCTCCACATTAAATGGGACATTACATGAGACTTATGGAACAGATCAAGGTGCCCTCTAGACATATGGCATGAGAAGATGCATGCATTCCCAGAGTTGGTGCACAAGAGAAGACACAGTCCAGAGCCTGGTATGCTAAGAAGGTGGACTTGTGTAGAGGCCAATAGCAATTATCTGTGCATAACGCAAGGAGCTACTCTGGGGAAAGACCACCACACCTTTCTGCAGCACAATCAATGGAGGATACTTACTGCACAAAAAAATAAATTACCAGAGCTTAATTTGAGCCGGTGGTTGCATGTGGGGTCCGACGGCCTACATTTTTGGGTACTTGCGCTTATTTTTCCTCATCACACTTTGAGCAAGAGAGAGAAAAACACAGAAGAAGAACGAAGGAGAGGGAGAAGGACCATAAAACAGTGACACATCCAGAAAGCAGCAGTGAAAAGAGGCTGCAAGAGTGAGATAAGGGCAGGGAGATAACAGGGAGATAAAGGGCAGGGAGTGTGAGGCGGTGGATGAAAAAGGCAGGAGGTGGAATCAAGACTAGAAAACCTTGGTATTCGGCACGCTGATATTCAGTTGCACCCGCCGAGGAATCAGGGGAAAAAACGTTGTTGTTTTAAATTAAGTACTGACAATAACTCCAGCCCAGGCTACTCTACCCATCTTTCCCTGTGAACAGGCAGTTTCTACTGCTGGAATTTATAGCCGCTCGTGGAGGAACCAACCCTGATAAAGGGGAGAGGATGTGGCCTTACGGCCAGAGCTGCCGACTTTAGAGCTGGGGAACCAGGTTCGCGGAGCCTCGGCGTCCGCTCAGCATCCTGTGATCCTGGTCAAATCACTCAATCCCCCCGTGCCGACCAAAAATGAATGTGTCCTTGTGTAACGTAACTGGTGTTCATGTAAAGCTCTCCAATGCTTTCGGGACGAGTTCGTGTTATATAAATCTGCAGAAAAAAAAGGCTTTCAGGAATTTTGGGAAAGTAGCAACTCTGCGTCCCAGATCACCGTTATGGCACGGTGTAGGGCACAGCGCCAGGGCACTGCTAAATTTGAGCGAGTGGATGCAGGTGGGACTCACCTGTACTTATTTTGGGTATGGGACACCTCTTTTTCGTTAGCAAATTTTGGCCCACATCGAGAGAGAAAAACATAAAAGGAGGAATAAGAAAAATACGGGGAAAAGTGGCTAAGTGAGGAAGTAGGGACTTTAAAAACAACGTGCGAAAATGAGTTTGAGGAACTAGGAGGTTCTGTTGATAGATTAAATATGTATGAAGAGGAACCAAGACTATGCAGGCTCGGTCAGTATTCGGTGCCCCAACCTTCTGAGAAAACATTGGGCCCCGGCACGTATTATTTTACAAATTAAGCACTGCCCACCGGGGCTCACACAAGTATTGTAGGGTAAGAATAAAACCTACATGAACCCAAAAAGGACTTTGATTGTCACGCAGACTACAGTGTCCATTAAAGGGACCAAAAAGAGGAAAAGAAAGACAAAATCGTGTTTTTTAAAGCCTCCATTTAGCGAGTAAAAAAGGAAGAGACAGGCGTCTTATTTCACAACAAGCCGGACCTTTTGAGATACAGAACTCTACAGCCGAGCAATAAAATGTTAGCTTTAAGCATTGAGAAACACTGCCCACAATAAATCCTGAGATGGAGAGGGGATAAAGCTCTTAAGCAACAGAATGATCTCCCGAAGCCACTGAGAGCAGAGTGATCCTCAGCACAGAACAGGAACTGAACTTCTTCTAGCCGAACACAGTGCATCTGAGCCCTCTACTGAAACCGAGGCAGCATGGCCACAGGGTGCGAGGTATTACTTGTTCCTGGGTGCAGGATGGAACATTTTCATTTTTAATAACACCCTCGCAAACCCCAGTACTTTTCCAAGAGTAAGAAGGGGCAGAGCTCTGCTGAAATTCTCTTTTCATCTGATTGTTCCTTACAAAAAAGTCACCATACACAGCAAAACAACTCCTGAATTTTTTCCATAGTTATGGCAGAGGGTAAACATATTTTACGTGACAGCAGGTGGTAAATATAATCTGTTGTGTTATGTTAATTATTCTTGTAGAGCGCTCGATTATCCGGAGGCGTCTTGGCGCTAGCTGGCAAAAGAACCAGAAAGGAAGCTGGTTAATGGAAAACAACCACGTTGTCAGAGATTTCCTAAATGCCAAAAGGTTTGGCATACTTTGATAAAGAGAGGAAGGTCGTTCCACGCTTTAGTAAAATTAAGCAGGAAGCCTCTTCTATCTCAAGTAGCAGGCTTGAAACTGGGCACTAACCAGTGCTTAATTTGAGCCGGTGGTTTCTGGTGCTCAGCACTGCACTTAATCATCAATACCAGCGCTTTCATGAGCACCAATTAAGGACACATTCATTTACAGGGAGCTTAAGTGATTTGCACGGAACCACAGGATGTTGAGCCGATGCAGAGACTCAAACCTGGTTCCCTAGCTCCGAAGTCAACAGCTCTGGCCATTACGCCACATCCTCTCCCTACTTTCATGGTTAGCAGTTGGTTCTGATTTAGGCGGCGCTAACAGGAGAAATGGGCTGGTGCAAGCTGCCTCCTGACGAGAGCCCCAGCACTTATTCATTTACAAATTAACTACTGGCCTAATGTGGAGTAAAACTCTGTAATAGAGGCAGATTGTTCATCTTCTACTATATAGGAATAGAACTCCTTAGCAAATGCAGAGTTTTCACCATTGACAAACAGATAGTTAAATATAGGAAGAAGAAGTAAAGTCCTGCACCATTTGAGGACCAGAGCACAATTGACCCCCCCCCAGCTTGGTGCTCCTTTCATCCAAGTAGCCCCCACAATTGCTGAGGAGAGGGATCAGAGGTACCTTGACTTCTCTGCAGATGAAGTGGAGGAAATCAGGGAGAGGGTCCTCCAAAATGTTCCTCAACTCTATGCTGAGCAATGCAGCATGCATAGGTGTTTCAGCAGACTTCATCAGGCACTGTAGTGAAGTGGTAGTACGTGTGCATCCCCGGGCCAGAGAGAGCCTCAAGGGCTAGGAGAACCTTTGGTGCTAAGCACACCTGAAGGCACATGATGTGCTGGGGGTAACCTCCAAGGAACAAATGTGGTACCATGGTCTAATCCCACAGCACAGGAAGTCCCTGAAAGCAGCTTGGTTGAACCCTCATACTCAGCTTGAAGCTCATGAGCAATAGCACAGTAATGAGCCATTGCCCATAGACATTGTATTGCTTTATCTGTGAATTGTAGTGTCATTGTATCTGGTCAATTACTTCATAGGTCCATTTTGCCTCTGTGCCATTGATTCATACATAGAGTGTAATGGAGAGCATGTGTTCTATGGAACTATTGTCTGCATATGTCACATTTACCCAAATCTATGTGCTAAAGGCTGTTGTTTCACCTTTTGGCACACAGGAACTACATCTTCAAAGAACATGCATAGCTTTGTAAAAACTGTCCATGGTCATATTTCCTACATTTCTGGCACTTTCCATCGCTAAAACCACAAGTGGGAAATATGCCCATGTCTACTTCTCTCATATAAGACAGATCATAAAGAGTGTGAACTAGACATCTCAGGAATTCTGACATTGTAACACACAAAAAGGTGAATTTTTAGATCAAGTGTGAACAATGTACATTTAGAAACATCCACCATCAAATGTCTAGCTAACAGCACTATAGGTAAACATTGAACAGTTATCACTTGTTGCCCTCCAATCTATGCATACATTTCTGTTTGCCGTCTTAATGGAATGTGAAGCTAGCAACATGCAAAGATAATGTTTCTTTATATAGATATCTGGCAAAGGTTTATGTTGTAGGAGTAAGTACCGTGTGCTACAGCTGTATCTTACTTGCCCATAGTCACCCAGTGTTGAAAGTGGCATGTGGTAATATCAGACTTGCATGGGTCAGGGAGTGGTGTATTTGACAATGTCACTCTTTGTCACAGTGATTATTTTTTAGAAATAGGGTTTCTGGTTGGCAGAAGTATGCACCCTGTCCAAGCAGGAACCACCAATCTGGTCAGGGTAAGCTAGACAGACACCTAAAGATAACCTGTGCTCACCCTCTGGTAGCTTCGCACAGAGCAGTCAGACTTATCTAAAGAGGCAATGTGTAAAGTATTTGTGCACCACACACACACACAGTAACACAATAAAAACACTCCATACAGGGTTGGAAAAATAGATTATATTTTGTGTGAGTACAACAAGACCAAAACTACAAAAATCCAATAGTTAGGCCTGGAGTTATGAATTTTTAAAGATTAAATCAAAATATAGTGCTCAGAGTCATAAAGCACCAACAGGGGACATCTAGTCATGCTAGGCCGGGGTAATTGCAAAGTTCAGGCCTACTGTGATGGAGGGCAGGCCAGCTACAGGAAACAGGACTCACGCAGGTCCCACTCACAAAGTACCTTGGAAGGAGGAAGCGTCAATGTCAAAGACCTGATGCAAGGAGCAGAGGAGTCCTAACTTTACTACTTCTAAACTGAGAAAAATCCTTACTTTAAGACTTTCGGTATTCACAGAAGTTATTTAGGAGTCCTAAAGTTAGGACTACTAACTTCTGTGAATACCGAAATGAGTAAGTTCATTCTGTGAATACCAAAATGAGTAAGTGTATTCTGTGAATACCAAAAGGTACTAACTTTACGTTTTTGACGTAAGTTAGTTCTGTGAATCAGGCCCCATGAGTAGTAATAAAGTAGCATACTCCACATACTACAAATACAGCTTTTGACTTGGCCCTGTAACATTTAAAACATACAAATCAGAGTAGAACCTTTCTCTATACAATGCAGGGCTCCGGAATACTCAAATTGTTTTATGCTATTCCTCAAAGATCTTGCAACAAGAAGAAAAGAGCTGTTCTCCTTGCATCAGAGTCCCCGTTGTATGGTAAGTGCATGCAGGGGTTGGAGAAGCCAATTCTTAAACACACCCATGATATTAAAAAGAGTGTGGGAGCACATTGTGGTCCTTCTTCAGTAGAGAGCAACACATTTGGGGGTGCTGCAAAGGCTGCCCAAAGTCATCTCAGGTATCTGCACCACTCACTGGGTAAAGGTGCATTAGCCAGAGCTTGTCAGCTCATTAGCTCATGTGAGCCTTTTCAAACAAAAAGAGGGCGTAAGCACACTGCCTAACATCCCAGCACTCCGTTTGCCACTGTGCATTATGGTAAATGCAGTGCATGATAACACTCACTTCAGTGACAGTCCTTAGTTATTCAACTTTGTTGGTGCACCCAGTGCTGTATATCTCTAGACATGTGTTCCAGGATTGTTGTACTTCTTCAGTAGAGAGCACCCATGATATTAGGCGATTGATCTGGCTCATGTTGATGCCCTCCGTTCCTTCTACTGGATTTCCAGTGAAATGCTTTCACTACAACAGAAAAGTGTGCACTACTGGCGGTCGGTCCCGAAGTGATTGAATCGATGAGGAAATCCTAAAACGCTTTTGGTCTTCACCAGCACCTCCACCTCGCTAGAGTTTTACCATCAATATAATGCTCTTGATTGTAAGCAACAGTCCACCATATTTAACATAGTAGATCCAGGCTTCCCCTCACACTGCTAGCCTATTGTGTCTTAAAAAAAAATCTCCTTAAGTCCTACAAGTAACTACAGGGAAACGCCAGCTAGAGCATCCATTAAACAGGCATATACAATCTGTAGGGACGATGAACATTCTTTTTTTCCTCTTCACCTTAGCAATCTGACCAGTATCTTTGACAAGCATATCAACTAGTGTGATTTTTCTGGACTTCCCAGTCAAGGAAAGTTTGCAACCCTGTTACATGGTGAATTTGAGCTGCAAAAAAAACTAAGAGGGTCATTTGGGGAGTGGCTATATAAGGAATCTGCTAAAAATCATCAGAGGCCCCTCTTCACCACACCCCTGCTTCTCCTAATTCATACAGAGTCAGGGTTAAAACTGAATTTCTAGTGGCAAAGCCTTGTATGACAGATAGAGGACCGCGTCTGTAGCATGTTGCAAGGTCCGTCCTAATTTCAATGCTGATTTTCTCTGCCTAAGACCTCTAGTCAAACCATGGCAGTAGCAGGCAGGAGAAGAACAAAATTATCCCTCACATGCAGGGAGAAATCTCCAAGCGCATCAAGGATTTGTACTTTTATGTTTTTTTCTGAAGAAGCCCCACTTCAGGAGTTTATTTCT
Source organism: Calotriton arnoldi (assembly GCA_963921515.1). Lineage (NCBI taxonomy): Eukaryota > Metazoa > Chordata > Amphibia > Caudata > Salamandridae > Calotriton > Calotriton arnoldi. The sequence goes on from CAWUFW010003762.1 coordinate 44,707, forward strand.
GAAGAACAAAAAACATGATGACAAGGCCTCCTTGACCACCTTTGTTTGTGTTGACTTTACCTTGACATTGTAACCAGGTCAAAAGGGCATTTTCATCAAATGTGGTCCTGCTGTGTCGACTGAACATATTTGATGGAAATTCCTCACCAAAGCAATATAATTTAAGTAGGGTGGGTAGTCCACGGTCATCCCAGTTGTAGGAAGGGAGGCCTGTCATATTTAAGATGAGGCCCAATTCCACATATTTTAGTGAGCATTTGCAAATCCATCGAAAATTGGCCCAGATGTCACCAAAATACTTTTGTTTCCAACATATTAACTATTCATCATGGATATCTTTTGACACTTAAGACCTGCATGCTAACTTCTATTCACCAACAATAAAACAGCTAAACTACTTGATAAGATAGTCCTGCTTGACCTGGTGCATTTTGAGATCTCTGAAATCAGACTATCCTTGTCTGAGCCCACTTGGTGGGTATAGGTGGAAACATCCAATCGTCCCCTTTTTACCTGAGGATTTAACAAAATTGTCAGCTGTCCTCAGTGTTTGCATTTCTACCTATTTTAACAGCTGGAAAAATAAGAAGCAAAGTTTTGAAGAGTGACTGTGATATCCTTTTATAATGTCTAAACTGTCTCTTCCCAGTGCTAGTGCTACCACCTATCGTCGATATTAAAACCAAGGACAGAGTGAGGCAACGTGAAACAGTATTAAGATATGGCACTTCAATGGGACGACAGTGTACAGATGAATAGAAATGTTAGAAACAAAGTACAGTCGATCTATTAAGTGTGAATATGTTGCAACTACATGACAAACGCAAAAAGAACAATTGATGGATGGAATGCTGAACAACGTCAAACATTCACCCCCATTCAGAGATGTGGGCCTAAATCCAGGGGCGTAGATTGGTCAATAAGATTGGGGGGGGTGAGCTTCAGATTTTCCGACAATCACTCCGGCACATAATGTCAAAATACATAATAGGACAAGAAGGGCACATGAGAGTGGATAAAGGGGCAGTGGAAAGGGAGACCAATGCGGATTGATAGGGGTAGTAAGTAAGAGAAAACACAATATTTTGCAAAATAACCAACATTTTTGAAGACTTTCATAGCAAAGTGGGAGAAAGTGTGCTTTTTTGTCTGGTTTCATGTGAAAGACACCTCACCGTACCCGACTGAAAGCACCTGTACCCAACTATTTACCTGTAAGTACATTTATTAGGTGGGTGTAACACCCCAAATACCCCTTCTGAAGCTACGCCCCTTCCTAAATCCAACGTTTTTTTGTTCACCACACCACCCCAGTTTGGAAAACATTCGGAACTACACAGCCAGAGCCACGCATTCCGGAAGCCCGCAAGCGTAACTACGCTTGCCCGAACAACGAATTTGCTTAAACCATGCACATATGTGGGGCCAGGTATGGGGTCGCGGGGGTGGTGGCAAGTCTTTAGGGTTGGGTTCAACGGGGACGCTATGGGGGGGTTGGTGGCAAATTTGTTAGGGCTCAGGGAGGTTGTGGGGGTCAGGGTACTTTTAAGGAGGGGGCAAGTTTTAGGGCTCAGGTTGGGGGGTCGGTATCGGGGGGGGTCGGTGGCAAGTTTTTAGGGCTCAGGGAGAGGGGGCAGGATACTTCTAAGGAGGGGCAAGTTTTATGACTCGGGTCCGGGAGTCGGTGGAAAGTTTCTAGGGCTCAGGGAGGGGGGTCAGGGTACTTTTTAGGAGGGGCTAGTTTTTAGGGCTCAGGGCAGGAGGGGGTTAAGGTAGCTTTAAGGGCTGGGTTTGGGAGAGTATTTAAGGAATGGGGCGTTTTTAGAGCTCAGGCCTGGGGGGCAGGCAGGGGGTTTGTAATTTAGGGCTTAGGTCGGGAGGGCAGGTAGGGGTTTGTAATTTAGGGCTTAGGGCGTGGAGTAGGTAGTTGGTCGGAGTCGTGGCGAACTTAACATCGCATACACCATTGCCATTTATGCCTTTACCACGAAATTGCATGGTAAAGGCATGCATGGTAAGGAAATGCGTGGTTAAGTCGCATTCGTGGTTTGGGCTGCGTGGTAGAGGCACACGTGGTTGAGTCTTGCATGCCTGTATCATACAACCCCCCAGTTTGGACCCAGTCATGTGCAAGTCAGTCTTGAATCTGCTCCCCATGAGAATAGTCCAGCCCAAACTGCCAGGCCAGGTCCTCCCTGAACTGGAAACAAGCATCCTAGGGCCGGTTTCGGGGTATCACCCCTCATCAGCCAATCTTTTTCCAATTACATGACAGTCACACTTTGGGGTAATTACAAGGTTGAGTTTTTAGGTCATTATTTAAGGACTTTCTCTCAGGAACGACAGATCTCATGAATGTTATTGGATAAACTAGGAAACACCAAAAAAGATTATCTCCCCATCCAAGCTTCAATGCTTGTTGGACACTGAATACTAGCAACACTAACAAAGTCAACCTGATTAACAGGCATGTCCTCCAGGTGTTTTGGGCATCCACACTGAAGCGCACTGGGGACAATGAAGGATAGCAGCCAACGTTCAGAGATAGGTCGACAATCAAAATAAGAAATGGACCAAATTCCTGAGATACTGTTCAGGCCACTAAAGGTCATGTGAAAATGCCTACCATAGGCATCTGAGTTGTGAGGGTCAGAAAGGAAGACTTCCAGGCCGATACCCACCAAGCCTTCTACGAGCCCTAAACATTCCAGGGTTATTTCATTGTCTATACTATCAAAGGCATCTACCAGTTATAGCAATGCCAGCGCAGATGGGTGACCAGTGACCCAGAGAGATAGTTTTGACTCATAATTTACTGCCTCATTCACCCACCTTGGTTGGGGTCTAAAGCAGTTGGCACAATTGCTGTACACCATGGGCCCAATTAACAAAAGTAAAGTTAGACCTAAAGTCTATCTTAGACCAAAAGTCTAACTTTTCCACTTTTCGGAATTTGACAAAGGTAAGTTACTACTAGTAATTTTACTACTAGTCATTTTACTATTAGTAATTTTACTACTACTAAGTAACTTTACTACTAGTAACTTTACTAGTAGCAAAGCTACCTTTGTGAATACTGAAAAGTAGTAAAGTTAGACTTTTGATCCAAGTTACACTTTTGGTTTACCTTTACCTTTGTAAATTGGGCCCCTTGTCTTCTGAGCACCCCAGATATCTAAAAGTAGCAGATGCGGCACAGGTTGATGGAACACAAGAAACATGGGATTCACAATGTTTAATTGAAATGGAGACATCACTTCTCTGCAGAATCAAGTAACCCAATATATGCATTCCCTCGTGACTTATGTGATAAGATACCTATGGGAAGGGTAGCCTTTTCACTGCCCTGATGACTAATGAATACGTTATAAAAATGAATAGAAAATGTATCAATTCTCTAACAGCGGAAGAGTTAATTGTTTAGCGCCTCTCTAAATCACCTACAGAAGAGTCACCCATGACAGCATAAAACATGCACTCTGTAAAAAAGTTGGTGAAAGTAAGACAATGAATAAAAACCAGCGTGACATACAGACTATACCTAAACAAGGGGACTGGATAAATTAAATGCAAACTAATTACATTTTTGGACTGAATCTGTAGTTCACTGCTTTGTGTGATTAGCCCATTCTGAATTTGGTAATTTGCATGAGAGTGTTATAAAGCATTGCAAAAGACTAAACTGGATTACCTATCAACAAAAATGCATTTGAAATGTAAACATAAACTAGTCAGAATAACTGAAGGGCAGGGGAAGCAGCAAAGGCAGCAGCTGAGTTTTGCATTTGTAGAAGTGGCAAAGGGTAAGTCACAACATAAGAAAAAAGCCAATAACAACGTGTAAATGCCTGCTGTGTGCCTCTCAATTACACCAATATAAACAGTGAGTGTGAAGGAGCAGCAGGACAAGATGATAGATTGCTGGATAAGCTAACTGTGGTTGAAAGTGACATAATATAGAAATGAATGATAGTTCAACTAGGAAGCAATAATGCAGGAAGTGTTATAAATTGTGCTATTATGCTAGCTCTTGCCAGTCATCAGGAGAGCAAAGTTGTTATGGATGTCTTAGGTATGTCAAATTGGAACAGTGGGAATTATACACGAGGGGCATCACTCCAGTAAATGAAATTCAGAACACAAAGTGCAGGCTGGTTGTATAAAAAGACTATGGGAATGCTGCAAATAACATTAAAGATGCAGTTGATTGATACAAGAGTTGAAATATCAATGTTTAAGGAAGATAGGTTTAGGATGCATTTGTTAAAGATAAAATAGATCCAAAACGTCACCAGAATAGCATATAATAACATCCAGTGCTTAATTGCTGCTGGTGGGTGGTTGACGATAGCAGGCACGCTCACTCATTGTGGGCCTGAACTAATTTTCCAACATCAGATTTTGACCTGGTCCAAGAGAGAGAAAGATAAACAAGCATTGGTAAATGCATTAGGTTGTGCCTATGTGATTAATAATTAGCTGTTTTTACTTGTAAGTTGTAGCTTGCTGAGTAGTTGTACAATATAAGTTACAGAAAGTCTGTTAAAGTGTTATTACTTGTTTATGTACAAAAAGGCAACAGATTGTGCTGTTAATAGTATTATAGTGTGAGAAAGTAGTAGCAAAATGTTGAAGAATGAAATGAAAGAGGGAAATATTATAATTAATTGATGCACTAGAAATCTATAACACAAAAGCCTTAGGTTCAGCTATTTATGGAGCAGAACTGTGGGGAAGTGGGAACACTGACTGTCTCTCTGTTACCGAACATCGTTTCATAAGATCTCTTTTCAACCTCCCGGCTAGCTCTCCTCTGACTCCTATCTTTCTTGATCTGGCCCACAGAAAAATTGCGCACTAGATGGAGTACAAACAGTTAATGTTTTGGAACCGTTTAAGGAGGACTGAGGAGCTTTCCCCCTATAGAGTGGGACTCAGGGATCTTATGGTATTGCCCAGTGCTAGTAATATCCCCTGGTTCTGTCCCCTAGGGAACTATTGAGAAAATTGGGGATGGAGGATTATTGGACTGACCCGGAGGAGATGTCCTCAATCATGAAAAGTAGGGTCAATGACGTCTATTGGGAATTTAATATGGTGGAGAATGTGTCTAATCCTATGGGTTCACTTACTCAACAGTTCTTAGATTTTAAATCCTATCCACTCTTTGAAGATACCATTGGTTGGATTGTTCCACCACTGGCATGAAAATTGTTTCTTCAATTTAGGTATAAGACTCTCCCTACCAAAGTGTTCTGTAGCAAATGGCGCTTATTTTGTCTCTGATGTCATATGCCCTGCATGTAAAGGAAGTCCCGACTCATTATTCCACCTGTTATTCTTTTTCCCTTATTACGATAATCTGAGGTCTAAGTGGAGTATCCCCTTGTGCAGGCTCACTGGTCCTGGCCTTTACCTAGAAGTGCTCAGAACACTTAGTACAGATACTAGAAGAGTTGTGGTATTTGGCTTAGTCTATTGTATCCATTAATGTATGTTTTTACTATAAACTATATGTATTGTTCATATATGGTGTTATGTTGATACAGGATTTTATGCTTTTGAGTGGAATGATGTATTTTTTTTTGTCTATTGATCCCTCGGTTTCTATGTTTGTCGGAAGATACATTTTGTACTCTAAATCATTTTTAGTGTTTGTAATGTATGTATGTACAGTCCAAGATGCTCTTTATAAGATCTTTGTGATCAACAATAAAGTTATGTTGATGATGACAAATTAATTGATGTAATAGCAATCGTATGTGTTTAGAGGAGTTCTGACAACTTTTGGGCCCAGTGCCGCCGTACCTGCTGCACCATTCAAATCATGTCCCTAGTTTCTGCAAGATAACTGCACTTGTGACTGCCTGTTTAGTAGTAAAGTATAGCAATATTTGGTGTTTAGTGGAGCTATGACAACTTTTGGCCCTTGTGCCACTGCACCTGCTGCACCATTTAAATCAAGCCCAATTTAACTGCAAGGTAACTGCAATTGTGACTGCCTATATAGTAGGAAAATATAGCAATATTAGGAGTTTAGAGGAGCTCTGACAATTTATAAGCCCATTGCCACTGCACCTGCTGCACCATTCAAATCATGGCCCTGTTGTCTGCAAGGTAACTACACTTGTGACTTCCTGTTTAGCAGTAAAATATAGCAATTTTAGGTGTTTAGTGGGGTGCCTTGAGCTTTTGGTCCTGGTGTCACTGCACCTGCTGCGTCATTGAAATCATGACCCTGTTGTCTACAAGATAACTGCACTTATGACTGCCTGTTTAGTTTGACATTTTAGCAATAATCTGGGTTTACTGTGGTCCCTACAGCTGTTGGCCCCTGTGACACTACACCTGCTGCACCTTTCAAAGCAAGTCCCTTTTAACTGCAAGGTAACTGCAATTGTGACTGCCTGATTAGTAGTCAAATATAGCAATATTCTGTGTTTAGAGGAGTTCTGACAATTTTTGGGCCTGTGCTACTGCACCTCCTGCACCATTCAAATCATGAACCTGTTGTCTCCAAGTTAACTGCACTTGTGGCTGCCTGTTCAGAAATAAAATCTAGCATAGCTCTTGTATATTAACTTTATTTTTAACACACAATGTTTATTACAACATCTAGAATTTGATCATAATGACGAAATAGATGAAATTGAAAAAATCAATCCGATAATGCCTACAAAGTGCAAAGAAAGGTACTGAGGAATTAATAGGAAATGCCTCAAACGTTCTAAGACTAAAGCATCTGCTTTATACAACTAAGTAATAAAAAGCAAGAGTTCCAGCATACTGTCAGACGCTGCTTGCCTTTTCTGTGGGAAGAGATCTTATCCTGACAGTGAATGGGGCTTAAACAGTTTGAACAGCTTTAGTAGAAGTATCATAAATGCGTGCAGCCAGGGGAAGTTAACAACAACAAAAAAGTTCCACACCAACATGAATGAACACAGTAATTTGAGTACAGGAACTATTAAGAGCCCCCTTTTAAGATATATTAAATACAAGAGAGTTCACAAGCACAGCGCAGGTGCTGTGCAGGCGAAACCTAAAAAGGGAGATAGAAGGAGGAAGAGAAAGATATGAAAACAAAGACGAAGGATGTAAGAAATAAGAAGAAAGGGATAAGGAGAAAGGAAGCATTGAACAGAGGAAGAAAGAAGCATGAATTAAAATCAAAATAAAGGCAGCCGTGGAATTTCGCAAACCCAGTGTTTCCAAGCACTCTTGGCGGGCTCCTGAAAAAGGTTTTGGGCCCTTGCACTTTTTTTATTGATTGACTTTTTATTGCATAGGGATCGCGTCGCACAGCGGGTCTCCTCCTCTTCCTCTCCACAACACGGAACAGCAGAGGGAAACCTGGAGAGTACACTGCTGTCTTCATGTCCATTCTGGGTAGCCAACCGTGGGTGGAATGCTATTCAAACCAAAGACACCGGAGGCGGCAAACAACAGGAGCTGACCACCATTGAGTTTCGTCAAAGAATGCTGATCGGCTCGTCACAGGCAGCATGTGTGCACCTTTTTCTCCACTCGGGACGTCAGCCTTGAAACGCAGCAGACACAAGTACCTCAAACGGGAGCAGCACGGCACGAGGGCTGTGACTTCTAGTAATTCCACGTGGGTTCTTTGTGGGATCAGCTCGTCGCCACAAAGCGTGTAGTGGTGACAGGATCCGATCGTAGAGGTAAGTAGGCTTTTATTCAATTTGTACATCAAGATCCCACAGACAGCCCTCAGCCATGCATGCAAGCACAGCGTGAACCATGTCAACTGTCTCCACCAATGGTCACTTCACTCGAGTCACAGCGTGAGCCAAGGGGCAGCGCGAGCCATGACATCACAGTTTGTCCACGCGCAGGCGGCGCATGGACAGAATACTACACCATTGCGGTACACAAACAGTGAAACATAAAACACATCCTGACTCATTGTGTACAAGAGAAGTTACGCCAGTATCTAGTGGACTCTAGTCCGAGGGAACTGGGGGAGACAGCTGATGAGTGGTTGAGAACCAGGTTTCTAATCAACATCAGGAGGGTGATCAGAAAAAAGAAGGACAGGTTGCCCCCCCTCCCCCAAGGGAATCCCAGCGAAAAGACGATAAAAAACAAAAGAGTCCTCTAAGGATCCACAAACACCTGTGCAGGGGGGGAGGTACACCGAGCCAATCCACTTTTAAGGGTAGGAGTTATCAGGGGAGGTCCTTTGACCCTGCAAAGGCAGGAAAGTTCCTTGACCTTATGAAGGCTGGGAAGTGTTATGAGCCAGGGCACAAGAGACAAGATGCTGTCTGGTCAGTCATGGGAAGTCCCAGGGGATTGCCAGCTAGGTGTTGGGGTGGCGATTGTGCCAGAGATGGGGAATGGTATCACAGAGGCAATTTTAGTGTCCTTGGGTGGGGTGAAAATTGCAACCCTGACCGCCTTGCCTCCCAGTATGGAGAGGTGCAGGCAGAGGTCTCAAATCAATGGCACTGAAGTTGAGGCTCTGAGGGATACAGGAGCCAGTGTGACTATGGTCATAGAGAAATTGGTTTCCCTAGGGCAGATCATACTTGGTGTGTATCACCAGGTAACATATGCAGGAAGCAGAGCCAAATTCCATCCCATGGCAATGGTGAGTATGGAATAGGGAGGTGTGACAGGCCCTAAGAAGGTAGTTGTGTCTCTTGCACTCCTACTAGAGTGTCTACTGGAAAATGATCTTGAAGCATCTGACTGGCAGGGATGGAGAGAATGGTCCATGCAAGGATGTTGGATCTCCCTCATTGGGTATGTGCTGTGACCATGTCACAGACTGCCCAGAAGGGAAATGCTGGACACTTGGACCCTGGAACAATGTGTCAAGCATCCAATGACAAGGAAAGGGCACAGAGTCTGGTGAGCCTGCCCAAAGAATCCAGAGGTGAAGGAGTAATCTGACCCTGAGTGGGAGGAACTGACATCTGAGGTAGGGATTCCACCCCTGCAAGATCTATCCAATGTGGCATAATTGACAGGAGCTAGTAGACCCTTCAGAGAGGAGTTATTTCAGGGACAGAGAGAGTGCCTCACTCTTGAGAGCCTGATGCTCCAGGCAAGGAAATGATAATGTCAGTGGATTCTAGAAAGTCTACTGGGATAAGGGAGTCCTATATACTGAGGCCAGAGACCTCAAGGAAGGAGCCACCAGGAGGTTGGTGGTTCCCCAAAACTATAGAGAATTCCTCCTCATATTGATCTGCGACATCCCCTTGGCAGGTCATTTGGGTCAGAATAAGACTTGGAACTAGTTGGTTAACCATTTCTATTGGCCCAACATGTCTGCCAAAGGGAAGGTGTTTTGCAGCTCCTGTGCAACCTGTCAGGCCGGTGGCAAGACAAGGGGCAAGCCAAAGGTTCCCTTGATACTACTGCCAATGGTTAGGACTCCCTTTGAGGGTGGGGTATACATTATTGGTTCCCTAGACCCACCAACTGCATCAGAGAACAGATATAGCTTGGTGGTAGTGGACCATGCCACAAGATATCCTGCAGCAATACCCCTCAGGACAGTCACTGCTCCTTCAGTGGCTAGGTCCCCACTTGGTGTGTTCACCAGTATGGGTTTCCCAAAGGAGGTCATTTCAGATAGAGACATGAGTTTCATGTCTGGCTATCTGAAGTCCATGTGGGGAGAATGTGGTGTTACCTAAAAGTTCATCACCCCATATCATCCCCAGACTAATGGTCTGTTGGAAAGGTTCAATAAGACCCTGAAGGGCATGATCACTGGTTTGTCTGACAAACTCAGGAGGAGATAAGACTTTCTCCTCCCATGCCTACTGTTTGCATATAGGGAGGTGCTACAAAAGGGGTTGCCTTCAGCCTCTTTGAATTGTTGTTTGGGCACCCTGTGAGAGGGCCATTGTGCCTGCTGGGAGAGTCTTGGGGAAATGCCTCTCAAGGAAGCCAAGGACAATGAGCTGGATTACGTACTAGGCCTAAGATCTCACATGGCAGAGTACATGGGCAAAGCAAGCAGAAAACTGGAGGCCAGCCAAGAGCTTATGAAGCTCTGGTATGACCAAAAGGCTACTATGCCTGAGTACACTGCAGGACAGTTGGTGTGGGTGTTGGAGCCTGGGGCTCCCAGGGTCCTCCAGGACAAGTGGACTGGGCCCTCCACAATCTTAAAGAAGAAGAGTGAGGTTACCCACCAGGTAAACTTTAATACCCCCAAGAATCCCCAGAGGGTCCTGCATGTCAATAAGTTGAAATCCCACCAAGACATGGCAGAAATGAACATGTTGATGGTCACAGATGAAGGAGGAAAGGAAGCAGCTGAGCCATTGCCAGAGCTCCTCTCCACCAATGTGTAAGATGGGTCAGTGGAGAGAGTAGCACTCTCTCCAAAATTGACAGACCAGCAGCACAGAGGATGCAAGCAGATGCTAGAGCAGTTTGCTGGTCTGTTCTCTTTGAACCCAGGTATCACTGATTGGTGTATACATTACATTACTAAACACACAGAGAGAAAGGATATAACAGAACTACTCCTGGTCCCCTTAAGAATTAACACAATCAACAAAAAAAAGGAGCAATTCCAGAAAAGGATTATTGCTTTATGTGATGAAAAAAGGAAGCAATTCCTTTTTTAAAAAGAACCCTCACCCACCAACCTAGTTGGTGGCATGCTTCATCATAGGGTTCCCACCCGAGGGGCCGAATGCCTCCCGGATGTGCTGCTACACCTGAATTACAACCTGAATTACAAAGTTGTGGGATGTCCTATATGGCTTAATTGGTCATAGACATCCGTGGTGTACTCGTGACAAGGTCAACATGTTTCAGCTTTTTTAATGCGTTGTGGCAAGGCTTTCTTCAGGACCAGTGAAAACAATGCTCGCTAAGGTGCACACATACGGTGCAAGGTGAACCGCAAACGTATGGTTCAGCTATCAACGATTAGTTTCTGAAAGACAAAATGACAAATGAGGTTTAACAATCCTACATTAAGGCAACTCACGCATTCGACAGCAGTAATTACAATATTAGGTTCATTAGGTCTGATATAAAGATCCACATGCCTGGATCTGCATTCTTATATTCCACCCGTGTTGCCTAATCTGTGTTGCGGGCACTCATGTTTCCAGGTGTCCCTCAAGGATTATACACCAGGCACATGCTTACACCTACACATGTGACAATCGATGCGTGGTCTATTTTGTGGAGAATAAATGCGAAGTGCCGAAATCCTCCTGTCAAGCGCATGCTTACATCCACACATGTGACAATCGATGTGTGGTCTAGTTTTTGGAGAATTAGTGCGAAATGCCGAAATCCTCCTGTCAAGGGAGAGAGGGTGAATCGAGCGTGCTCTCTAGCTTGTCGCAATCAGGGAGATAAAGTGATCAGTGAATCAGAAGTAGTGGTTAAAAAGGCTCACACTCTTGTTGTAGTGTTAATATAAAACAAACAGGGCGGAGAAAAGGAACTGTCTAAAAGGTTACGTAAATCGCAAGTATGCGATACCCCATGGATCCTGCCGGGGGGCGTTGCCTATAGTCAAACCCTAGGAGTAAGATGAGAATCATAAGGAAAGCCCAAGTATGCTGGTGGGCTGGCGTGCAGTCGGGCAGAAGTCCTACTTTCTTCATCAAGGTCAGCGCCCGCTTCTGGCACCCACTGCAGTCCCGGCCCAGGATAGCCGGTGACGTCATCACGTGTGCCTCATTGCCGGTAAGGTTAACCCTTACTTCCTAGGATTTTCTTGAAGTAAAGCTTTATTTACACAGTGATTTTTTTTGTGGACATTTATCTACATTTAAACCCACGTCTATTGCTAAACTCAATGTTCAAACACCGGCGGGTGTATTAGGCTATAGTTTGCCACTCATTTACATAAGTTCCATGGGAAAAACGGGCATGCATGTTGTTAAGTCATAATTAGCTCTTAGTCAAACAATATCACGCATTTCTCTAGACATTTTAGTTTGTCGAAATTTCCTGAGGTATCATAAATGTCAGATATTATCTGTACTCCTGTGCATCGTAATGATTATTCCTGGGTATTGTGTAATCCAGGCTCTTGCGGAGTAGTGTGAATGCTTGTAAGCTAGGGATCACTGCACTATTACAAATATATGGTAAAGTCTTTCAGGTGTGGGTAGGCGCTATATCACACTTTGAAAGCTCATTCTCTCTACTCATATTTCTTCTACACTCAAATCCCATAAATGAGAGGTTGGATCACCTTAGGGAATATCATGACTGGTAATTCATCTGTGGTTCAGTGTATTCCAGGGGATGTTGTAATTGAGACCTTGCTTGTGGGTAGAAAGCCTATATATCCATCTCTGTTCTTTCTCTAATAGGAATTTCTGTGTGTTCCCTGAGGTTTTAATTTGCTCAATGATTGTCCACCTGAGATCATTGGTAGTGTGTCCTGTCTGTAAAAAGTGTTCTGTCATTTTGGTTGTGTTGCTCTTACACCTGATGTTGCTGCGGTGTTCGCAGATGCGTTGTTTCACCTTTCTGCTTGTCATCCCTATGTACCTTAGGCCACAGGGGCATGTTATTAAGAATACCACATTGGCTGAGTTGCAGTTAGTGTGCAATCGTAGCACCCAGGTGTTATTGGGTTCGAGATCCAGACTTTTCTTAGGGTCCGTCAGGTGACAAACACTGCAATTTCCGCAGGGGTAGTGTCCAGTCACATTCGGGAGGCCCCAGGTGTTGAGTACTGTTGTTGTTTGATCATTGTCCACCTTTTTGGGGCGGGTGGAGACTAAGGAGTCCTTTAGGCTCCTTGCTCTTTTAAAGGAAAACAATGGTTTTCCCCATTTCCTGTTGCCTGTCTGCAGTATTCTCCAGTGTTTGTTGATGGACTTTGTAACTAAGTTAGAAATGATACTGAAGGTTGTCACGCATGTTAGTAGGACTTCTTTCGTGGTCCTTGGATTATCTTCAAGGAGGACATCCCGTTGCTGATCCCTAGCCCGCTTTTGACATGTTTTAAGTATTCTGTCTGGGTAGCCCCGGGTCTTAAGTTTCTTAGAAAGGTCTGCCGCTTGGGTCTGATAATCCCCTAACTTACTACAATTCCTCCTCAGACGGAGGAATTGTCCATAGGGCAAATATTCCCTTAATGCCCTAGGGTGGACGCTGTCAAACTTTAACAGGTTGTTTTTGGCAGTGGTTTTATAATAAGTTCTGGTCTCCAATCTGCCCTGTTCTTTCGTGATGGTTATATCCAAGAAAACCGTCTCCTTTTTGTCGATAGAGTGGGTGAATTTCAGGTTTTTATCAAATCTGTTGATCCATTCCAGGAAGTCATAGAGTACTTCACTTGGTCCTTGCCAAATTAGCAGGACATCATCTATGTACCTTCTCCAGGAGGTAATGTGGTTGCCGTAGGGGTTGTTGGTGTGAAGGATGAATTTCTTTTCGAAGTTATAGACATACAGCCCTGCCACACTCGGGGCAAAAGTGCTGCCGATGGAAGTCCCGTTAATGTGCAAGAATAGGTCACCTTCGAATTCGAAAAAAATTTCTTTGAGGGCTAATTTCGCGCAGTCAATGATAAATGCTTTGGGAGTCCGAAACTCCCAAGTGGCCTCAGCTAGAGCTCTGCTGATGACCTCAATTGTGTCGTCCTGTGGGAGGCTTGTGTACAGGCTCTTGATGTTGAGACTCACTAGAAGGGTGGAATCACTGTCCACATTGATTTCTTTTAGGAGGTTCAGAAGGCTCTTAGGGGTATATTCACAAGAACGTGCAATAACTACCGCAAGAGTAGCGTAACGCAACTTTCAATATCGCAGCCTATCGCGGGAAAATAACTCCGTGTCAAAGTGGAATTCACAACAAGGCGGTAGCAAGCGATAGTCTGCCGAAACCGCAGACAATGTCCGCGATACAACCACCACGATGGAGATAAAAACACAAACCACAACACCAAAAAACACGCGATGGGCCAAAGCGCGATGAGGAAACCAGCGACAAGCAGCGCCAGGCCTGCAACACACACCTGGCAGGCGTCAAAAATCACCATAAAAGAAGAAAAAACACCCACACACAAACTGACCAACACCCAAGCACCATGGAGGCAGCTGGAGAAGGCGCAGAGGACGAGCGCAACCCCACAAGCACCCCGGACGACCAGCCTGGGGCCTCGGGGACAGGGAAGGGCAAGGACAAGAAGACGAGGAAGACCAAGTTCAGTCTGCAGGCGAACAGGATCATAGTCACGGAGGTGATGGAACACCATCAACAACTCTTCGTCACCTCCAACATGTCATTGGGCACCAAAAATGGAATATGGTGGGACATCGTCGACAAGGTGAATGCCGTCAGAGAGCACAATTGGACAATGGACGAGGTCAAGAGGCGATGGAATGACATCAAGCGGAAGACCAAGGAGAAACTCACCGCCAACCAGAAGGCAGCAACGCAGACCGGAGGTGGGGGCACAGCGCCACAGCTGGAGCTGGATGACATGGAGGAGCTGGTGTCGACAGTCATCAGTGTGGAGACTGTGGCTGGAGTCGGGGGACCGGACACTGCTTGACAGGACACAACACAACCGCAACAGGGTGAGTGACCACCAGGTACTGGGGGGATGGGTGGAGATGGCCACAATGGCACACATGCACAAGCAAGCAGGGCACAGTGCACACCCATAATGACCCTAGGTCCTCGCCCAGACCCACAGACTGTCACAATGTACAATGCCATGCAGTCTGAATGTCAACCTGTGCCATGCGGCTACATACATGTGGACACATTGTAATACACCATCTCCCCTTCACATCGCAGGTGCATCGTCAACACCTCCTGCAGAGCAGCCCCAGCCACTCTTCACTGATGACGAGGAGGACAACACCAGCATCGACACCCAAACCATCCAAGACATCATTGACCTCATCCACCACTCACCTCCAGGAGCAGGGCAGCCCAGCTACATCAATGAGACCACACCCACCACCCAAACCACCCAGCAGGAGGAACCCACAGCCCCGGCACCCTCCCAAGTCCCCCAGGAACAACAAATGGCCTTCAAACGCTGTGTGCTGGAGGGCCAGAGGGAGACGGCCGAGCAGGTGCGGGTTGGGTTCGACCTCATGGCTACCAAACTGGACGCCATCCTTGGGTGTCTATGTCTGCCCCATGGTCTCCAACGAGCCCTGACTGACATCGCTGGAGTCATGACGCGGAGGGAAGAATACCTGTCCGCTCAGAGTGGCTCCAGCGATCCCAGCCGTGAGCTGGCACACATGCGGAAGCTCATGGAGGACATGGTGCGGATGGAGGCGGAAAGGATGGCAGCCACCGCTGCACATCAGCGAAATGTAGCTGGCATCTACCAGGCCCTGCATGTCCTCATCATGGCATTGCTGCCACAAGGCGTGGTGATGATGAATGCTGCTGCGCCCACACCATCCACATCTCCGCCCCCTGGTGTGTCAGTGCCTCCCAGTGCGGCAAGCGTATCCACTCCGGCACCTGATGTGTCACTGCCACACAGTGTGGCCAACAATCCTCCTCCAGCCCCTGATGTGTCAGTGACACACAGTGCCGCAGCTGGTACTGCAACACCCACAGGTGGGGCAGAGCACACATCCGGGGATGAGGACGTGGATGGGATTGAGATCAGAAGGAGGCACTAGCATTAATTTCCGCCACCTTGCCTGTTTCTGCTTGGTGCCGCACATGGCCTCAAGACCTACCACTGACTCCTGATACACTCCGATGCACTCACCTTGGACAGCGACATGGACTGCCACATCCTGTTTGACGACCAATGACACGGCGGACAGACTGCGGACCGTACCTTTCCTCTTCTGCAGTACAGGTCATCCCCGATGGACACTGGCTGGCCCTCCACGGGCCCATATTGTGTAGTGTGCTCAGCATTGCCCTGTACCGCTCCAGCTGCATGACTGCACTGGATGTGCAAATAAACATCCAGTGACACACTGCTGTGTAATGTCTTATGTCATTCATGTATGGATGTGTGGATGAATGTGGGGACAGTGCCTTCCCTTGTGTCAATGATGTTCATCCTGTGGGATGCCAGTCAGAGGGTGCGACATTGCATTTTGTGTACCGGGTCCCGTGAACACTACAACAGGGACACACGCATCAGTCACTTCCTTGTCCGGACATGGACTGGACCACGCCCAGAGCCCACGAGTCATTGTTGCAAGCCCTGCACTGGTCCTGCGTACGCCAGGCCAGACCACTCCGCTAATGCCCCGAGGGGGGGCCCTCATTGCTACCCGTCGCAGCCGTACTCGTTGGTGGTCTGCAGGTCACTGGTCTAGTTGTCAGCATGTCACAGCCACTCCCTGAGGGCAGGTTTTCACACACACCACACCCATCGGCACAGGCGTCACAGGCCATGTGACTCCGCCAACATAAGGGGCCGACGACGTCACATTCCCCTCTTCCAGTGGTGACTGGATGACGGACGCTCCACGGTTCTCACTCATATAGGGCCCATGAGTTGTTGCGCACAGGGTTAGTGGCATCCGAGGCCTTGAGTACGGCATGGGCCTACCACCATGTGGCGCAGACTGGGGTTGCACAGGGTTAGTGGCATCCGAGGTCTTGAGTACGGCACAGGCCTACCACCACATGGCGCAGACTGGGGTTGCACAGGGTTAGTGGCATCTGAGGCCTTGCGGACGGCACAGGCACCCCGTCACGGGACGGTGACTTTGGGTGCACTGAGTCAGTGGCACCTTGAGCTGCTGAGCGGGTGTGCAGCCTGCAATGATGCCCCGTCCCGGCGGTTCGGACAGCTCAGATTTTGTGTGCCCTGCTGGACCACAGTGTAGGCCAGAGCCAACGGGCAGCGCGGGCCTACTGCCCTGTGGCGTTGCTTCTGGGATCCCAGAGTTAGTGGCACCCATTGGGCTGAGAGGGTGTGCAGCCTGCGATGGTGCCGGGTGCACTGGTATGTCCCATGCCATGGAGTAATCAAGACCCAGCACCAAACGTGGGACCTGGTGGCCTGCGGAGCGTGGCTGCATGGTGTGGAGAGTGCCATGTCCACAGGCCCCGGGCTTGTGGCTTGCAGCGGCACGTGGTGGGACCTCCTGTCTATGCGCCGGTGGCGGAAGGTGAGCATTGAGTCCTGGGTGTGCATGGGCGGGCATGCTCCGATGGACGGCGGGAGGGGCTGGGGTGCCTCTGCCTGGGTGTGCATGGGCGGGCAGGCGATGTTGTCTTGTGCAAGTGTGTGTACTGTGCCAGTCATGTATCTGGACTCTGTTTCAGCTGACGGCTCTGACTCAGATGTGTGACCTGGTGTCCTGCTATACATACCGGCACGTGGTTGGAGACACACCGGTGGCAGCAGGTGAGCACTGTGGCCTGGGTGCGCAGGGGCGGCACTCTCTCTCTCTCTCTTCCTCTCTCTCTCCTCTTCTCTCTCTCTCTCCCTCTCTTCCTCTCTCTCTCTCCCTCTCTTCCTCTCTCTCTCCCTCCCTCTCTTCCTCTCTCTCTCCTTCGCTCTCTCTCTGTCCTCTGATGTGCGCAGGACACACCTTCTCATCATGTTTTTTGTCTTACAGGCTGTGACCTACGTATTGTCCCGAGGGGAGCGGCCATGTGTCTTCATTTCATTTCGGTGTTCATTTTAATAAAGTTTCATTTGTTGCTTCGAAAGTGAATGTGTGCTGCTCATTTCTGTGACGACACATGCATGTCACCAGTTGTGATTGTGCGACATCAAGCGGAATATTTTGTACATGTTTAGGTGTGGCTGATGTGGCATGTCTTTGGTCGGGGGGTGCCAGGGAGGTGTGGTCCTGGGGGTGGTGGCGGTGGGTGTTGTGGCCCTCTTGGGTGTCCGGGCCGTATGATGGGTGGCTCCATGGCATCTGTTGCCCTTCCGATGTAGCCCTGGGCTGTGCTCCCTTTTGGTTTGCAAACTGCCGTCCGACTTTACACCAGGTCAGAGCAGGTGTAGATTTCCTGGTGCTAACGCACCTTATCGCCTGTTTTGTGTTTTTATCGCCGATGTGGCTGGTCGTTGAGAATGTTGAGGTGTGATGTTGTCTCGACTTTTGACACAGGAACGCCTACTCTACATCTCATTAGCGATACTTGCGGGGGTCCTCTGTGACGATGTTTTTTGCGGCTGCTATCATGGGTAAACTGGTGCTGTGGGCTGTTAACACCGGCTTGTGAATGGGGAGGTAAATTTATCACGACTTTGGCTGCGATAAAGTGCCGTTAATTCGGCGATAGCTCCTTGTGAATATGGCCCTTAGTGTCTTTCAGGTAAGTAGTGGTGTTCTGTACTAGTGGTTTCAGGAAAAAATCACAGAACCGTGATAAAGGCTCCAAGAGAGAGCCTATTCCATAGACGATAGGTCGCCCCGGAGAAGGGGTTCTATTTTTATGTATCTTGGGTAATGTACGGAAATAGGGGATTTTTTCTTCTCCCGTTACCAAGAAATCTGCCTCCTGTTTGGAGATGTGGCCACTAATCTCTGCAAAGTCGACCAGGACTTTGATCTTATTTCTTAAAGCTTGGGTGGGGTTTGTTTTCAATAGTTCCTCATTTTTCTTGTCATCCAACAAGTGTCGGCATTCCCTTTGGTAGTCTAATTTGTCCTATAGGACCACTCCTCCGCCCTTATCAGCCTGTTTAACCCCTTCGGTGCTCATGATGGCCCCCGGCCGTCATGAGTCACGGTGGGCATGTGCGCACGACGGCCGGGGGCCGTCCGAACCACGCCTAAGAATGGAATGTCCAGCACCGCGGCGGAATTCGCGCCGCAGCCAAGGTGTTAATCACAATAGCATCATTGCTCTGTAATTGTTTGAGAGCTATAGTCTCTTATTTGCTCATGTTTTGAAAGCTTCCTTTTTCTTCCATTTTTTCAATGTCATTAAACACAGCCTGTTCAAAAGTTAGGATTTCTACAGGTGTGGTGTGTTGAGGGGGACAGAATGTGGATTTTAATCTTAACCCAGTGTCGCCTGAGATATTGGGATCCTCTCCTGGACTTTGTTTCTCAAAAAAAGCTTTTAGCCTAAGCTTTCTAAAGAACTCTGAGAGTTCACAGTGTATGTTGAATTTGTCTAGGCGGGCAGTTGGAACAAAACCCAAGCCTCTGTTCAGTACACTCTCTTCAGTGGTTGTTAAAGTAAGGGATGACAGGTTGGTTATCAGACTCTGTGGGTGCTCGTCCCTGCTTGAGGCTCCATTGTTTTGCTCCTGGTGTAATTCCCTATTGGGCCGTCCTCTTCTCAGTGCACCTGGTTTGTCCCCTTTCTTCTTCTTCTTCCCCTTTTGCCCCTCCCTAAAAAAAGGAGGCCTGTAAGTGTTTGTTTGGAAGAGGGGTTGTGTTTGTGCAAAGGCTGGGATCCCAGGCCGGGACTGCAGTAGGAGCCAGAAGCGGGCGCTGACCTTGGACCAAAGAAGCTGGAGTCAGGGGTAATTGAGCCCTCTGATAGTCCATGGGCCAGCCCAGTGGTGCTGGTACCCAAACCTAATCCCCAAGGGAGAAAGAAGGAGTTAAGGTTCTGTGTGGACTATAGAGGATTGAAAGCAGTCACTAAGACTGGTGCTCACCCTATACCTAGAGCTGATGAGCTCATTGATAAGTTAGGGGCTGCAAAGGACCTGAGTGCATTTGATTTGACCTCAAGCTACTGACAGATTGCCCTCAGTGAAGGAGCAAAGGAGAGTTCAGCATTCTCCACACCAGAGGGACATTACCAGTGTAAAGTAATGCCCTTTGGCTTAAAGAATGCACCTGCCACCTTCCAAAGGTTGGTGAACAGGCTCCTGTCTGGGCTGGAGCAGTACAGTGCAGCTTATCTGAATGATCTAGCTGTGTACAGTTCCACCTGGGAGGTCGCCTGGACCACCTGAAGAGAGTGCTTCAGGCCCTTCAGCAGGCGGGACTGACTATCAAGGCCAGTAAGTGGCAAGTAAGGAAGAGTTCAGTGGTATACCTGGGCCATCTTGTCAGTAGAGATCATGTACAACCTCTCCAACACAACATTCAAACCATTTTGGATTGGGTAGCTTCTACAACCCAGACACAGGTCAGGGCATTGCTTGGTCTGACTGGGTACTGTAGAAGATTTGTTCAGAACTATGGGACCATTGTAACTCCCCTGGCAGAACCCACTTCTAAAAAGCAGCCCAAGAAAGTCATTTAGACCCCAGAATGCCAGAAGGCCTTTGACACTCAGAAAGAGGCTGTGTCTTCAGCACCAGTGGTACTTCCCCGTGACTACACAAAGGAATTTGTGGTTCAAATAGATGCTTCAGAACAAGGATTGGGTCAGTGTTGATGCAAGTAAATGAGGAGGGCCTTGATCAGCCAATTGCCTCCATTATAAGCGACTTCTCCCCCAGAGAACAAAGATGGAGTGCCGTTGAGAAGGAAGCCTTTGCTGTGGTCTGGTCTCTGAAGAAGCTGAGGCCATACCTTTTGGCACTCACCTCCATGTTCAAACTGACCACAGACACACTGACCTCTCAGATGGCTCATGCAGATGAGGGGGGAGAATCCTGAACTGTTGAGGGGGTCCACTTCCCTACAGTGGATGGACTTGACAGTGGAACACACACATGAGTCAGCCCATGCCAATACAGATGGACTTGCCAGGTTTTTTGACTTAGCTGAGGAGTACTACCAGGGTGTAGGTTAGTTACTCATCACCTTTCATCTGGGGTTGAAAAAAGTCATCCTTTTTACCCTGATCACCCCCATCTTTTGACTAATACTGATGGTAATTGAGTGTGAATTTGCCATGGGCTCTGCTAACCAGACACAGGGCCAGTGCTCTGTGTGAACGGTATATGGTAAATAGGTGTAATTAAAATTGGTATGACAACCTACCTGTAAGCCCCTAGTATATGGTAGGCCATATAGGTTTAGAGGCCCAACAGATTTAATGCACTTAAGTGTGCACTGCTGAGTTCCCTGCTGTCTTTTGAAAGGCATCCTTGCTTTGCAGGCTGCTTTTGAAAGTAAATTATATGCACATTTGATTTTGGAATTAAAGGTACTTCCAAAGTCTTAAACTACCTTATTCTTGCATATATGTCACCCATAAGGTTTCCCCTATGTGCCCAGGGGTCGGGAACCTTGTAACTATAAGCAGGGACATTATAAAAGATGTTTTATATGATCTGGTGAGGGAAAAACTGCTAATTTCATTTTCTTCCATCATAGCACATTGGCTTCATAGGCTAACATGGGAATACTTTAATCAAGCATAAATATTGACAGGAGCCAGCTAAAAATAGACTTCAAAATATTAAAATGATAGAATAAATCCAACAACTTGCCAAGGTTAGATTTATTATAACTATCACAGAAAATAAGTTATAGAACTTTCTTTTCTGAGTAACTAAAGTCCAACCTTCCAGTAGCCTCTCCTGATTGACCAGCCTTTGGCAGGCTGAGCCAAACTGCTCTGATGCGGTGTGAAGTGGCCTGCATAGAGACAAAGTACATCTGGTGGGAAGAGCTCTGCAAGTTGCAGAGCAAAAGGCTGGAAGGGGGCTGGGTAACCAAGCTGGTCTTCAAAGAGGGAATGACAGAACAGGACACATGCTCAACCCCACTTCCTGCACCCCCAGTAGTGTTATCACTAGCTGTAGGTACCTACCTTCAACTACTAGTCAACCACCTTCCAACAGTAAGTCAGTCAGACAAGTATAGTAATATGGCTAATAATAAAATCCATATACTAGCGTGTGGCAAGTCAATCAGGATAAAAAAGAAAAATTGTTGAAAATGCAGTATTTACTGTCATGAAAACGATTCTTATCCAGCTTGTTTACAATCGTATGTACTGTATTATTTATTTAAATATGTATTTATACTTTTATGGTAATAATGCATACATTGTTGGAAATTATGTAAAGAATACAATGTAAGTTTATAAATTAGCTGCTAATCGGAAATGTATTTTCATATTGGACGCAAGTTCAGTTCTCAATTTTTATTATGCACTTGTCACTTTAAAAATGAGAAAGTTTCCGTAGTTGCGTCATGTGATCAAGGCCTGCAAAGGCCAAAACGTGTCATGGCGGAGCAGTGAACAAAATAAATTTATGCACAAGTAATAGTGGAGTCCGTTCCTGTTTGTTCCGCGACGGAAAGGGAACTACAACGAAACAAAGGATTAAAATTCATATTATATATATATATATATACCTATCTGGAATAAATACCAACTTTGTAAACTGAATATACCTCTGAGTGATCGCTTTATGGGAATCTCTGGAAAGTTAAATGATGTCCGGCGTGCTCCGCCGGAAATAAGCGATCCTCTGTATAGGGCGAGGAGAGACAGCAGGAGCAGAAACGGAAAATATATATATATATATATATATATATATATATATATATATATATATATATATACCCAATATGCAGTGTGCTCCTTCTGTCTCTCCCCGCCCGGGGCAGGTTGATCGCTGGTTGCCGGCAGAGCGCGCTGGACATCAAATGTTTCCAAAAATCCAATAAAGCGATCACTCAAGGGGTTGTTCCACAACCAGTTGATCAATTTTCAGTTTAAATTAGCTGCTAATCGGAAATGTATTTTCATATTGGACGCAAGTCTGTTCTCACTTTTTATTATGCACTTGTAACTTTAAAAATGAGAACGTTTCCGTAGCCGCGTCATGTGATCAAGGCCTGCAAAGGCCGAAACGCGTCATGGCGGAGCAGTGAACAAAATAAATTTATGCACAAGTAATAGTGGAGTCCGTTCCTGTTTGTTCCACGACGGAAATGGAATTACAATGAAACAAAGGATTAAAAGTCATATATATATATATATATATATATATATATATATATATATATATATATATATATATATATATATATATATATATATGCTATGTTAATATCACATTTTCTACCCTAAAGTGCTTCGTGCTAGTGCATAATACCACATTTCTTTAATTCAATATATTTCCATGTGCCCCATCACATTGATCATATTTGCTTCACTCATCAAGTTTAAAGTGCAAGTGCCCAAAATTCATCACCATATTGCACGTATTACCAAATTCATTATGCAACGAGTCATAAAGTGCATGCGCCTATAAAATTAAAATCTTCTGCAATTGTGTAGTATGTCTCCTTGCTAGAAATCTAAAGACCTTATGCAAAGTGAGAGAAAAAAAAGGGTGGGGTGGTTGGGAGAAAGAAAGAGGGTAACGGGAGATAAAGTGCCAAAGCATTATTGCAATAAACCAATTTCTATCTTGATTGCCTCAAATGTGTGAGTGCATCTAGTTGTTTATCATCTTGTGCCAATGGTTGCTTGGACTTGGGTTGGGACTACTGGTAGGTCTAGGGCCTCTATTGGACGTAGAGATCAGGGTTTTTGAAAGTTATTGGGTGCTTGGACTAGGGCAGAGATTGGCTGTAAGGTCCTTGTCTCCTATAGTCTCTAGATTTTAGGGCTAGTGTTGTGATTGTGATTGGATAGGGTTAGGGCTAGGGTTCCCATTGGCTGAAGGGGTCACATGATTACTAGGGCTATAAAACTCAGAGGCCTAAGGCATCTCAGCCCGGGCGTCTCAGCTAAGGGTGGAGAGGAGAAGGGTGAGTGCCTGTTTGAGCCTGTTCGAAACCGGTCGGGACCAGGGCCAGGAATGCTGCCCATTGTCCCATTCATTAATATCCACCCTATGTATTTGTCCCTCTGTACATAAGCATTGATTTTCACTATAGATATGTGCCTATCTTCGTCTATTGCTTTGTATAAACATGTACAATAATTATGTTGTTATAAAAACAAAAACAAAAGAAGAAAAAATCTTCTTTGGTCTACATGTACTTGCTTCCATTGGGCATCTATGTACCTCCATGTACTTGGATCTGTGTGTCTGTTACTTTTCTCCTGAAAAAGCATATCCAATGCACTACTCTATTTCTCATCCGCTACCTCTATCAATATCTTTAATCTGCATATACTTACCTCCTTTATGCATCTATATACTCTCAATGTACTTATGGATCTATATATTTATCACTTTCTTCTAATTTAGCATTTCCAATGCACTACCCTATTTCTCAGCCTATACTTCCCTCAATATATCTTCTAGCCCAACTTTCTGACTCATCTCAAACTTCTTTCTACTACTCTTTCCAATTCACTACCCTATCTCACCCTATACATCTATCATTATATCCTCTACACCCACTATCTCATTTATCCCAAACGCCATACCATTACTATGTTCCCCAAAATAACCCTTTCTTGACTCTCTCCTACTCTACCCCTCCTTGCATCTTCTGACACCTCCTTTACTGTACCGATCCCCCAAAACAAACCTTTCTAAACTCTTCCCTCTGACTCTTCCCCTCCAAAAACCCTTTTACTCATCCAAAGGCCTCCTCCTACTGCTATGACCTAAAAAAAGAAATCCTTCACTCTTCTATCCCTCCACTATCCTTTTCAATCAAAATAATAGACTAGCATGTTCACTTCTCTAATTCCACATTCCACTATACTAATTCACCACTAATCCTTTATGGGTTCCAGAGTAGCGTGCTACTCGCCAACAAAGCGCTTCAACACCTCATCAGGGTTACAAGCGCTATATAAATGCAAACCTTTTTTCTTTGTTACCCCTCCCTAACCCTTCTCAATCCAAATAACTGACTAACATATCCACCACTCAAATTACTTCATATTTCACTATACTAATTTTCAACACTAATCCTTTATGGGTTCCGGAGTAGCCTGCTACTCGCCAGAAAAGCGCTTCAACACACCATCGGGGGTAACAGGCGCTATATGAATGCAAACCTTTCTTTCCCTTCTATCCCTCCGCTATCCTTCTCACTCCAAATAACTGACTAATATCCACCACTCAAATTACTTTCATATTTCACCATACTAATTCACCACTAATCCTTTATGGGTTTCCGGAGTAGCATGCTACTCGCCCAAAAAAAGCGATTCAACACCCCATCAGGGGTTAGAAGCGCTATATAAATACAAACCCTCTTTCCTCTTCTGTCCTTCTGCTATCCTTCCGAATCCAAATAACTCACTAACATATCCACCACTTAACATTTACTTGCATGTTTCACTATACTAATTCAACACTAATCCTCTATGGGTCCCGGAGTAGCATGCTACTCGCTGAAAAAGCGCTTCGACGCCTCATCAGGGGTAGTAAGCGCTATACAAATGCAATTACAATACAATACAATCTTACTCCCCGATCCATTCTACAAATTGTAAGCTCCGAGACAAGGAGTACATAAAATATGTGAGTACCTTCTCCTGTTTTATTCATAAATGAAACCTCATTCACTCTCCCTCTGTACATTGCCAACCCAAGGAGGGGCTGCCGTTATATGTGGACATGCATGTCTTCATCTGAATTGAGGCAATGTGGTATCTTTGTATTGAGCATAACTATGTATCTAACTCAAGCTGCCTTAGTTTTAATTCTCGATTTCCCCCTCTCCTGTTTGTAGGGACTGAGTAAATTACAAAGTAAAAAAGATCACTGATGTTTCTACCATGGACTTCATTAATATGTCTTGCCACAGGGTAGGTCCTGTCTTTGTTTTTCACCACCCTTAAGTGCTGGAGGATTCTTACATCCAACGTATGGATCGTGCTCCCCACATATACTTTGGGGCACGTGCATTGTAGGATGAAACCACATAATCGCTTCTGCAATTAAAGAAGCAAGGAATTTTCCAGGGCTTTTTAAGTAAGGGTGATCAAATTTCCTTCTTGTTTAGACCATGTTGGCAGGCCTTGCACTTCAAACATCTTGAAAACCCTGGGTTGGCTTTTAACCACTCCTCTGTCTCCCTCACTTCGGGGCTGCCAACCACCAATTCTTGTCTCATTGACTTAGCTCTCCTAAATGTCAAAAGGGTTTGCCTGAAACAGTGCTGCCAATTATAGGATTGTTTCTTACTAGATGACTATGCCTATTCATGCAATCACTCACCTTGACATGATAGGCATTGTATCCCATAATCATTCTTATATCATCCTTGTTTTTTACATTCTTGGTACCTCCAGCTAAGTTCGGGAAAAGTAATGAATCTCTTGGAGTCCCCTCCACTTCCTTTAGTGCTTGGTTCAGGACCTGATCACTATATCTACTCTGGATGAATCTCTAAGATAGTTTCATCTGAGCGTATCTCAGGGAGGACAGCTCACTACAGTTTCTCTTCATGCGAAGATGTTCCGCATAGGGAATACTTTGTTTTTAGTTTCTGAGGGTGGAAACTCTCTGAATGCAAGATCGTATTGCCTGCCATGGGTTTTCTGTGAGTACAAGTGTGTATTCTCTTATTATCCATGTACACTTCAAGATTGAGAACACAGACCTGGGAATCACTTATGGTACTTGTAAATTTTAAAATTAGGGAGTTTTCATTCAAAGCAGACACAAAGCTTTTTGTTGTATCTTCCGATCCTTACCAAAGGATGAACAAGTCATCTATAAATCTGATCCAGATGACTACGTTCTCCCTCCACTCTGCTGCATACTTGATCCTGAACACCTGCTCCTCCCACTAGCCCATGTGTAAATTTGCATAGCTGGGGGCGAAGCAGGTGCCCATTGCTGTACCCCTTACTTGTCTGTATGTATCTGATATAAATGAATGGTTCTTGTGTCTAAAAAATGTCTGATAGCCCTCAGTTCATCGTCATGAGATATGCTTGTATATAGCGAAGCTACATCAAGGGTTATAAATAGGTATGTGTCATCCCACAACAGATTGTGTATTTTCCAGACAGTTTCTTTATCTAAAGTCATGTCAAGAAACACAAGTGCAAAAACTTTGGCAGACGCGTTTCAGCTTGCGCCTATCTCCACTTCATGTTTTCAACCTACAACTCTCATTCATTTATGCTATCATATTTCTTAGTCTTTCTTTCTAGAGTGATTAACTGGACCACATCTCTCCTTTTCTAGTGACAGACAGTCTCTCTTCCATTTCTTCGTACAACTCATGCTCCTTATCCCTGTACTTGAAGGCCCAATATAATTACATTTCTTCAAGCTGTTATTATGTTTCTCGTGCGGAGTTAAAATTATTATAGAGTGGACCATCATATGTGAATCTCAATAGTCTTTACACTGTTCCTCAGTGATACAACCTTGATTCATTCTGGGTTCATATATTCCATTTCAATGCGAGAAATTTCGTATTTGTATAGCGCAAACATATCACCCCTCAAGGGTTTCAAGGCGCTATGGGCCATCGGGAGATTAAGTGAGCTATTGTCCACAGTCACATGATGCTGAGTTGAACTGAGCTGCCGCCGGCAATCGAACCGCAGGCCCTGCGCTCGGGAGTCAGCCACTCTGGCCGCTGCCCACACCGCTCCCACTTTAGGCTCACCTGTCATATGCCTCTTAGTGTGCGAGTGCCTGAACAACAACAAGAACAAATATATTGTTTTTTTCGAAAACAAAACCCTTTACAGCTTTTTATTTACAGTTTCAATCATTTACATTGTCTCTCTCAGTCTAGACTGCAATATACTCTTTAATTCATGCGATAATCCTTTAAAACATTAGTTCTTTCTCTTGTAGTCTGTATTTTCACTAGAATTAAACTAGTCTCTGGATTTGACACACGCTGCATGGTTTCCTTAATGTCTCTCTCTGGTTAGCGCAGATTGCTCGATTTGCCGAATAATAATTATGTACCTTGTAAATAATCAAGTATCTTGAATTTTGCCCACCAAGTTCATTCACTGATCCTCAACCTTGATCACCAAGTTCTTTCACTGATGCTCAACCATGATTCCTTTGTTCCAAAGTCCTGACTTGCTTGTGCGCATGAAGGAGGTAAACATTAAGTGTACTTAGCTTTCTCCTGTCTCTTTTATCTCTTGCATATCGTCAAGAACTCTCTCCAGGAAGCGCAAGGTTCACAGAGGAAGAAGATTTCCTGGAAGCGCGGGTAAGCTGGGTCAGTGGGAGAAGCACGGGTGATGTCTTCACTGGAACTCTGATTGCCTAGCAAAGGGTGTGGTCCAAGGGAGTGGTATTTATACGCTCCTGAAATCAAAGATGGCTGCCACCATCACATGACTGTTTTGAGAATCTTCTGGGTTATTACAGACCATTCGGTCTTGTTGCCATGTGCCGTCAATGTCTATTTACTGGCTTGTTCCAGAACCTTCTGGTTTGTTCCTGAACTGTCTGGCTAGTTACAGAACCTTCTGGATTGTTCCACCTAGATTGCAATGTTATTTCAAAGTTTATCTATAAGTGATTAGTTAACAACCTTGTTTCCTTTTACCAACATTCTTAAATTATGTAACAGTTCTATTACATTTTAACACTTTTGAGTCCATTATACCCTCAAAGCTACCAACCGCCTCTTGGGATATCTATGAATGAACCCAAAAGACCAGCCTCTGGAATGCCCTGTAAACTGGGTGGCCATGACAGTTCTCCTCTTCATAACTGCTGTCTCTGTGGGTGAACTGGCTTAGTGGGATGTCTGCCTGTGGAAGTTGCAAAGTAATTGTGTTGCAAGGAGATGACTAGATGACTAGCTGGTTCCCAAGACCTTTCCTCAGGACCATAAGTATTCCAGTCACTTAAGTAGTAGACTTGACCTCATATTTTCTTAGAACCAGGTATACGTCTGATTTCATATTCTTCTTCACCATCTACTTCAATGGAAGCTGGGGTAGATTCTAGACGCATTGATGGTTGTCAGGGTTTGAGTAATGAAATGTGGAATACAGGATGTACCCGGAGTATTGAGGGAAGTTCCAAATGAACAGGCACTGGCTTCATTATCTTAGTGATAGGGTTTGGCCATATGAATTTTGGGTATAGTTTTCTATTGCCTTTTGACATCAAATATTTGTTGGATAACCAAACTCTGTCTACCTATTTGACACTGAGGTTCTGTGGAACGGTTTTTATCAGCATAAAGCTTACTCATGTGTTGTGCTAACTCACTGTGTTCTTTACCAGATTTTAGAATGGACTGTAGGTTCATGCAATGCTCCTGCACAAAAGGGTGATTGGAGGTTGCTAGCCATTCAAATGGGAGAATTTGGGGATGATAACCATTTGTGCAATAAAAAGGGGAATAGCCCAAGGTAGCTTGTTCTGAATTATTATAAACAAACTCGGCCATCTACAAATGCTTGCTTCAATCTTCAGTATGAGTGATTGCTAAACACCTGAGATATTGTTCTACCATTTGATTTGAGCATTCTGTTTTACCATCAGTTTCTGGGTAAAAGCTAGTAGATACGCTAGCATCTATTTTCATCACAGAGCATAACTTTTGCCAAAAATGTGAAGTGAATTGAAGTGCTTCAATCAGTTATGATCACGCTAGGAATGCCATGTAACTCGGATAATATTTTGTGAGAAAATGTGTGCTAATTCAATACGCAGTAGGTAATTTAATCAAAGTATCTGAAATGCTCCGTCTTGTTTAGGTGATCCACCACTACTAGAATGACCGTGTTTCCTAGACTGTGAGGCATTTCTACGATTAAATTTCATGGAGATGTGATGCCATGAGCTAGGTGGAATGGCAACAGCGTGTAGCTACCCTGCTGGTTTTTTGTGCTCTTTCTTACCTTGAGCACAAACTGCACAAGTTGTGATATGTTTCTTAATATCGGAATTTAGTGTAGGACACCAAAATTGTCATTGAGCAGTAGCTATAGATTTCTGGATTCCTGCATGACCCCCCATATTGGAATCGAATCCAGGTTAAACTTGACAGTTCACATCATGATTTGGGACACAGAAATTACTTTGATGATACATTAGCCCATCGCTCTCTTCTCTGCCTGGGACTGCTTTTAACCATGTCACCTTATCAATATTCCATATGCAACCTTTTTGTTTGGTTAAAAAGTCATGAGTGTTGTCTATGAGAATCACTTTATTACAAACCATTCCTGGGTTTGAGAAAAGTAATGGTGGTTCATAAATTGGATCTTGTCTATTTTCTGCTGAAGTGACATGAGAACTTGAAAGGGCATCCGCCTTCCCATTCTGAGGACCTGAACAGTATTTTATGACAAAGTCAAAATCCAATAAAAATAAGGACCATCAAACCTGCCGAGGAATAAAGGCCCTGGCTGATTTTAAAAATTGTAAATTCTGGTGGTCAGAATAAATGTCAATGGCATTTCTGGCCCCACATCAAATAATGGCTTCATTCTTTGAATGCCCATTTTATCGTCAACAACTCTTTGTCTGTGATACTATAGTTTAATTCGCATGGCGTAATTTTCTGAGAATAATAGGCCACCGGATGCATCTGACCGATATTCAGGTGATGCTGAGAGAGAACCCCTCCAATTGTGTAGAATGAAGCGTCTGCTTCAAGTATGATGAGGAGGTTAACATCCGGGTGCCTCAAGGTAGGGGCTTGAATGAATTGTTGTTTCAGAGTTTGAAATGTTTGTTCTGATTCTCCTCTCCATGTAAATGTAGCTTCTCAAGAGGTGGGTGATGAGTTGAACGATGGCTGAAAAGTTTTTAATGAAAAGCATGTGAAAACTGGCAAATCCTAGAAAGCTTTGATAACCTTTTACATTTAATGGAGACTTCTATTGAGTTATAGCAGTCACCTTTTCTCATCCATGCCTATAGGATTTATGATATACCCTAAGAACTAAATTTCTGAGATGTGAAATTGGAACATTTCAAAATTTACTATCAGACGATATTTCCTCAATTGACTCAAAATGGTCTTAACATGACCAATATGTTCCTGACTGGTGTCTGAGTATATTAAAATAGGCAATACAAAATGTGTCTAAGTATCCTCATAGTACATCATCCATGAAATATTGGAAGGCTGCCGGGGCATGGCAGAGTCTGAAGCCCATGACCTGATACTCAGGCCAAATTTGGTCCTGAATACTGTCTTCTATTTGTCGCACTGCCGGACTCTAACAAGATGGCAAGCACCCAGAGATCCACTTGGTAAAGATTGTCACCCTTTTCAACTGATCCAGCAACACCTGTATTAAAGGTACAAGATACATATTTTTTACTGTCACCTGATGTTTTGCTTGATAATCTATACATGCACATACCTCCCATCCCTTCTTGGGCACAAAGAAGAGAGGAGAGGACATTGGCAACTGAGATGGTCGCATAAACCTTGTTGCTAAGTTCTCAACTAGGTACTCTTGTAATTGCTGGGACTCTGGCTCAGTCAGAACATAGATCCTGCTGCATGGAATTGCTGCCCCAGGGATAAGATCTATCTGGCAACAATACTTTTAATGTGGGGCCAACTGATTGGCTTTTTGTTTATCAAACACTTCCTGATAAACTGTATACCATTCCAGAAGAATATTAATACAACTAATCTGAGATTCAGCACTTCCGTAAGTTTGGTATTTGGATGGGTTCTCTTGATTTGGATTTTGAAGTACTAGCTCTTTTACACAATGCTTCTTACAAAAATCCGAATTCATTAGTACTGACCGTGCTGCCCACTGAACTGAGGGGTCGTGGAGTGTTAGCCAAGGCATTGCCAAAATTAGCCTAAATTGTGGTTGTAGGAAAGTGCCTCTTTTTGACATGGTTACCCTCACTTTTTGCTCACTGATACTGATGCTTTTGATTGCAAGTGCATTGGGTCCCGGCTAACCAGGCCTCAGTACCAGTGTTCTTTCCTAATACTGCACAAATGTTAATTGTAACCCAGTTGGCAAGGACTTTAGCACCCCGATAAGACCCTGGTAAATGGTACCCGTGGTATCCAGGACATGGGTACTACAGAGGGTCCCTAAGGGCTGCAGCATGCATTATGACACCCAAAGAGACCCACACAAAACTGCATGCAGACTGCGGTTGCAGGATGCATGAAATGGTCCAAGCCATTCTGAAAACACGACATTTCCCTCTCCTTGTGTGCAATGCCCATGTACACTGCATGTACTATATATAAGTCACCCCTACAGTAGGCCCCTGTGATACCTAATTCCATTGCTAGTCATTGCAAGTGATCAGGAAGCCATTTTAAAGGTATGTACTGGGCACTGTTCATTGCAAGTTACCTACCTACGTAATGGTTTCACTGAAAATAATGGTGTTTGGTTTCAAACACCTTGTCTTGATAAATCTGTACTAATGCCAGTATCAGATTTATTAGGACATGCACCCGGAGGGCACTTTAGAGTTTCCCCCTGTAACCCTACTGGTCACATAGTGTGTTGGTTGACTGGTATCTTCCAGTCTGCCACCACAAACAAGTTTGTGACCCCCTGCAAGGGGTAGCCCATGTTCTCGGATGTAAGGAACAATGCCTGCTCGGCAGAAAGTGTTGCAACCTCCTCCAGCAGTATGGCTAGCAAATCAAGGAAAGAGCCTTCAAAGCCTCTACCACCTTTGATATGTGATCCCAGCTTTCTCCAAGACCTGGGGAATTCCACCCCCTGCCTAGGGGGCCATTTGTCACCAGAGCAGGCTGGAAAGTAGATATTCAGGAGGCATGCAGCACAAAGAAGGTAACCACACCCCTAAGGGGGGCTACCTGAGGTGAACATCCAAGGAAGGGTTTCACCATCTTGATTTCTGGTGAAATAGTGACTTATGGGTCAGGACTATACCCACTCCCCACAGGAAGTGGTCATATAGGGGGTATAGTCACCCTAGGAAGCCCATTGGCTACTACCATATACTCCCCTAAATGCCCCTAAATTGAGAATTTAGGGGTCCCCCGACACCAGGTCCTCAGATTCGACTTCCTGGGAATTGGAGAGGACAAGAACTGAGGACCTGCACTGAAATTGGCACCAAACCCAGCCTGGCTGCTTTCTCCTTGACAGTTGAAAAGACCTGTCTCATCCTGCAGTTGTGCATCATCCCCAATACTTGGAGGATTGCCCAGCACATTGAAAGCCAGTGATCATCTCATTTGGGGTAGAGGAGTCATCCATCTGCATCTGCAGGAACCAACCGCATCTGCCTGGTTCACCGTGTTGCTGGCCATCGGGTCCACCGAGAGAGCATCACATCAGGAGGAGGTCTTTGTGGCTCTAGGAGGTCAGCTCCATCTCTTTGCTGAGTTATGAGACACTTGACCCGTCCAGGAGCTCCCCTGCACTAATACCCTGGGCACCAGAGCACTTGCACCAGTCAAAGCTTGTTATGTGCCCAGCCCAGACACCACCACCTCAGAAATCTTCCTGCATGATGAGGGACATCAGGACAGATGAGACACATGACCAGAGTGGCCCTGCTGTTTTATTTTTCTTCCCTCTGCAGAACCAACTGACAACTGTGAGAACCTCTAAATCCAGTGGCCAGCCAGCCAAGACCCTCTGCATCCGAGCTCCACAGCCATGGCAGCGATTCCTAACTGCGTCCCTTTGGCCTAGGGGGTCGGCACAACCTGAGTCCCCATTTGGGTTCGCCCGGACTTGCCCCTAAATCCCTCCTTGCAGCCTTTGTTTCAGGTCCCCATTGACTTCAAAGGTGTAGTGCTCGAGGCTACCATCACGACCAGCACCTCTGCACCTGAACACCCCAGGGCAAGTAACCAGAAATGGCTGGCGGTTCTTTGGACCTTAGCCACCAAATCCAAAATGGCCCATCAAACTCCGACTGAAAGTATCTGTTTGCTGTGTATGTCTTTCCTCCCATAGGGTAGCATTACCTCGTTCAAGGCTCATACCTCGAAAAACTTTATTCCTGTATTTTTGCTATTCATTTTATAAATCGATATCTCCGCTTAGATAAAATTTATTCTAAAGATCTTGGTGTCTAAATTCTTATTTATAATCTATGCTATTTTTATGAATTGACCTCAGATTTCATATTGAGTGTGTGAACCATCTGTGTGTACAGCAAATGCTTAACACTCCCCTCTGATAAGCCTAAGCTGCTTGACCGCACTATCACAAATAGAGCACTTGGGATTATCAAAGTAAGCCCTGTAAAGCAATAAAGGTCGTCTGGACTTTTTGTATGGTGTGCCCTTACAGTGACATCACTACATAAAAAAACAGCTTCCTACAGTGGTGCATTGATTAGATCAAATCTAATGTGTTCCAAATGATTCTCACCAATTCTCATAATTACTGGACATGCATGGTAGCGAACTGGTCCCCAATTCAAAGTGGTTCCTTCCACCGCTTTTATTGGCTTCCATATTTCTATCCTAAGACAAGGAATTCACAACTCTCTGGCAAATTTCTGATCGATAAAATTCCCAGTGGCCCCAGAATGCTACCAAAGCTGGAATCTCTAGTTCCTGACCACCTGGTAATGGGAACCTGGATGCTAATATTCAAATGAGCTACATATCTTTGTTGAGTTTTGGCTAACACCACAGAGGTCTCAGTAAAGTCCTCTCTCGGATAAGGAACCTCAATCTTATTTCAGAGAGCTAGTTTTTCTGAATCCTCCCTGATAATGGAACTAGTTCGTATCACGGCCTGATTTTCAGGGGACGTCCATTTATTTTGTAAATAATAATGAGTGCCCTGTTGCCCACCCAGGGCACTCCACAGCACTTTGCATGTTGTGGGCTGCGGGAGGAGGGCCTATGTCCCCCCTGCCAGTGCCTATCCCGGGTGCAGTGGAAGCCATTATTGCTCCCACCCCGTGGGAGAAATATTCTTTTGCTTCCGCTGCGCGGGAGCAATATTCTTTTGCTACCACTCGGCAGAAGTAATTCTGTGTTTCCCTGCCCGAGCGAGCAGGGAAACTTATGAGTTCCCATCTGGTTGGAGCAGAACAATGAAAGTGATAACCTCATAATTTTTCCCAGAAACACTGCTGCACTGCTATGACCTGGGACAATGCCTCACACCTCCAATAGCTGGAGACAAAAAAGCAGCAGAGTTAATGGGCTCATCTGACACAAGATATGTGTTAGACCTGTCATCCTTAGGGTGGTCTTCCCCCATACTTTTTGCCTGCTTACCGCCAATTTTTGCTGTATCTTTTCCTGTCCTTAGGACTCTGAGCACCCTACCAGTGCAAACCAGTGCTAAAGGGCATGTACTTCTGCCCTAAACATGGTGAAATTGGTGTATACATGATTGGCACATTTAGTTTACTTATAGGTCCCTTGTAAAGTGGTATACATATACCCAGGGCCTGTAATCTAAATGCTACTAGTGGGCCTGCAGCACTGGTAGTGCCACCCACACAAGTCGCCTTTCAAACCTGTCTCAGGCCTGTGTGTACAGTTTACTGCCACTTCGACTTGACATTTAAATCTACTTGCCAAGTCTTAAACTCCCCTTTTATTACACAAAGGTCACCATTAATGTATGCCCTAGGTAGCTCTAGGGGCAGGGTGCTGTGTAAGTAAAGGGTAGTACATGTATTTTTCTGTTTTGCATGTCCTGATAGTGACAAACAGCTACATTTCGTTTTTCATTACGGTGCAGCCTACTCCTCTAATAGGCTAGCATTGGGAATTCATTAATACACTTTTAAGCTGTAATTCCTGATTAAAAAGAAGTAGCTGCATCATGTTTCATATCTTTGGATTGGTAATGATACATCCTCTTTAATGATAAAGTTGGATTTAACATTGCTATTTTAGAAATGCCGCTTTTAGAGAGTGGACATTTCTCTGCTCTTAACTTAGCTCTGTGTGCCTGCAGCCTGTTTCCAACCCCAGGGGTGACAGCTACACTTTGTGCATTCCCTCTAGAAAGCAACAAACACATGAAGGGTGGGTGTGATAGAGAACTCATCCACATTCATCTGCATTCTGATAGCTCCTCCTGGGCATGAAGAGAGGTGGGAAGCTGACACTTACACAGAAATAGCCGGTGTCCTGTTTCCCACACAAAGGGCTGACTACCCCACACAGATAGCATGGCAGAAAGGGCTGGGATTAAAAGGAAACCTATGCACTTCAAGGGCCTGCTTTGAAGTCACCCCCACTTCAAAGGCACATTTGGGTATAAGTACTGGACCTCTGGCCCTACAAAGACAGTACACTACTGGACCTTTGAAGAACTCTGTCAGGAGTAAAGACTGCTGTGTTGCAAGGATTGCCATGCTGCTTGACTGCTGCTCTGGAAGAACTGCCATGCTGAGGAGAAGGACTGGAACAATTTCACTTGAACCCAGAGTGACTCCAAGGGTTTGCTGGCTTACCCCTGTTCTGAGGTCTCAGGGCCATCAAAGACTTCCTTTAACTATGCAACAGCACCTTGACTTGGCATCTGTGGGTCCTGTCCTGCCAAGTGGTGCCAACACAGTTCTGGTCCCTTCAAAGGTGGTTTCTGCTGTCCAGAACCATCAAAATCGACACAATGACGACTTTGCGCTGATTACCCTTCGATGCTGATGCAGGAGCCAATCGACGAATTCGCTTTCACAGACTGCACAGCTCTATGATGACAGACAGTGCAGCTCGACAAAAACGCAGTGCCTGCATCATAAAGGGATTCTTCACTGCCTGTGCAGATCAGAACCAATGCATCGAGACTTTGACTGCAACACTTTGCTCCATCCAGGGTACTTTTTCAGCAGGACCTGCATAAGTCCTGTAGCTGGCCTGCCCTCCATCGCGGTTGGCCTGAACTTTGGATTCACCCCGGTCCAGCATGATGTCATGTATCCCCTAAGCGCTATTTGACTCTAAACACTAGATTATGATTTAATCTTTAAAAATTCATAACTCCAGTTCTACTTAATAGATTTTTGTTGTTGTTTTACTCATAAAAGTATTGTCTAGTTTTCTAAACCTGTGTGGAGTCATTTTGTGGTGTTTTCATTGTATTACTGTGTGTCTTTGTGTGTTGCACAAATACTTTACACATTGCCTCTTTAAATAAGTCAGACCGCTCTGTGCCAAGCTACCTGCGGGTGAGCACAGGTTATCTTTTAGTGGGTATCTAGCTTACCCTGAGTAGGATTGTGGTCTCTACTTGTACAGTATGCATACCTCTGACAACTAGAGACCAAGGGCCATATTATCAAGAAGGGCGTTAAAATTATCGCCGCTTTAGCGGCAGGAAACTGCCGCTATAGCGGCGATAATGGGCTTGGTAATATGCCCTTGTGAATTCCCATAGAAGCCCATGAAACTCCTGTCCAAGAAAGGCCATCTCGAGCTTCTGAAAATTAAAATGAAACAAAATGGTTCCAATTCTCCCAATGTGCAGCACATACTGAGAATTAGGCTGATGGCATGTGTGCCATTTTCAGCCACCCCTGGCTCTTTAGTCATGAAGCCAGAAACACCCTGCATTATGTCACTGGTAATTTTACTTCTACCATCGTATGTCTGGGCCCACAATTACAAGTTGTTGGCTAAAGAGCCTAGTCAGGCTGAAGGTGCCACACATGACACAGATACCCTTGGTAGCTATGGTAGTGCAACTGCACTTGGAAGTTTAGAAAAAGCCTGCTACCTTGGACCTATTTGCGTGGAGAAAATGAATGGCATACTACCATAAGGTACCTTCAAGTGTAGCATTGCAGCTCTTTATAGTTTTCCACCAGAACCATGCTTCTTTATTAGCACTCTCCACCCCCTCCCCCACTAACTTTGCTGCAATCCCTTGCTCCTCTCCTACTCAATAGAACATTTCTGAACACAGGGAATGGAATACTACACCTTCCAGAAACATGATGCATATTTAATTTCATGTAGCTAAGGCAGCAACACTGGAAACAAACCCTACACAGTGGGAGCTATGCCACGGACAATGCCTTTGGCTGATGACAGATTTGAAGGGCGTCCTGTGTGGCTTAACCCTTACTAAGGACTCATGCATGAAGAATGGAGGTCTTCTGCTAAAGCAAAACCCAGGGCAACAAATCACTGATAAGGCATGCTGCTCCTTTTTTTATTTAGAAACATTATACATGATCTGAGCTCTGCACCGTACTCTCAAATCTCTGACACAGCCACGCTCATCCCTGAAAAACACCCTACAATGATCCATACTGTGCTGGAACATCAAGACCTAAAGAAGCACACAAAGCAGATTTGCACTGACAAGGCATGGAGCATCATAGGATGCAAATCCCCTCTTACTTTCTACATCCAAGAAATGCAGCAATATGGGACACAATATGATCCCTTCACCGTACAGGATATACTCCTTCAGTCTTCCATGCAGGGTCCTCTCATGATTGCCTCATTGCAGAAATGCATCCTCAAGTGCTGGATCTTACCCATCCCACAGTCCAGGGTACCTTCTCCTGGGACCTAGCTAAGATTAGTGCATCAGGTACACGGGCACTGGGTCCAGGGCTGTGAGAGTTCCCCTGAACTAATGACTGTCTTTTACCAAAAGATGGATCTAGGGTGGCCCATTTTCATTGCTTGCTATAGGACCCATTGCTACTGTCCCTACTCTCAGTGTAGGAAATCCTTTCAAACTACTTTCAGTGTCAGTGTTCACAACCAGTTAGCTCTAATATACCAGAGTAGAGACAGTAGTCCCTTGGTGGAAAATGCCACCCCTTTGAATGCCCCATAACGCAGTCTTCCAA
Source organism: Calotriton arnoldi (assembly GCA_963921515.1). Taxonomy (NCBI): domain Eukaryota; kingdom Metazoa; phylum Chordata; class Amphibia; order Caudata; family Salamandridae; genus Calotriton; species Calotriton arnoldi. The sequence goes on from CAWUFW010003762.1 coordinate 83,141, forward strand.
CTCTTTGGCTGCTCTATCATCTGGCTGAAATGGTACCGATGTAGCAAATGAGCCCTCTGCCAGCATAATCTACGTACATTTGTAAAGTGGATTTTCACCCCTTGGGGCACAGTTGGTACTGAATAGCATGTTTATTGTTACTCAACTTAATTGCAATTATTTTATCAAATTCAGAGTAACAAAAGGTCCAGTGGACCCAAATGTATTCAAACCTGTCACAATGAGGTCAAAAACAGTTTCAGAAGTGGATCCATTATTTCACTGAGGCAGTCACTAGCCTGTCTGGGCCAATTATTATGCATGTCTTTGCTTTTCTGCTTCATTTATTTGTATCCTGTCATACAAAATCCAGTTCTTCAATTTCCAAATAAAGACATACAAGTTGCTTCATTTAAACTGATGTTAAAACCTTAGCACTGAGTGAAGGTGGCACACGTGACGTAAAGGTCTTTCACAGCAATGCCCACTGGCCTGTGAAGTGAGAGGTAGGACTGTGTTCTGTCTACCTGTGATCACAGCAATGCTGTTACCCAGCCCTAAGCCCAACCAAATGCTGCCTGAATAATATGGGGAATGTTTTTTTCTAGCTGTGGCTTCACTTAAAAAGAAGCTCTGGTGCTAGACCTGTCAGCGTTAGGGTGCTTTTCCACCAAAGATTTTTCCTTCACCCCTCCTATTTTTGTTGATTTCGTTTTTACTGGCCTTAGGACTCTGTGCACTTTACCACTGCTAACTTGTGCTAAAGTGCATTTGATTACTCCTTAAAACATGGGGGCAACGGGCCCTCACAGCAATTCCCGCCAGCCCTTTCATAGCGGCATCGCCGTCATGAAAGGGCCGGAACCGCCAGGCATCATAATATGGATGGTGGTGCCTTCCAGGCACCGCCACCATATTATGCCCCAGTTCTGCCCGGCCGGCAATCGCGACGATTGCCGACCGGCGGAAAAGCGGCGGACGGACTTTCCGTCCGCCGTGGTACCCCCGCCATAGTAATATGGAGGGGGGTAAATTGTGTTGTGATGGCGGGCGGATCGCCACCGCCGGCTAGGCAGTGGCGATCCGCCCGCTATCATAATGTACCCCTAAGTCTCTAGTAATGTGGTACTACATGTACCCATGGTCTGTAAATTAAATGCTACTAGTGGCCTGTATGTACAGTTTTAACTTGCCATGTTGACCTGGAAATATAAACCTGCTGACTGTTGTGTTATAATGCACTCACTATTAACATAAACTTAATCATGCAATTAACATGTATACACATAAACCACTTCAATGTGATATTTGACCTATTTTAGTCACATTTTTTCAAGATACGAGTTAGATTTGATAGACATAAAAAATGTAGACTGTATAGCGAATTGTTGATCGTTCCGTGTTGTTTGTCGATCATGATTTCATCACTGCAACCTCCATCACATGCAGGTTCTTGCATCGCAGCCTCACAGCTCCTCAGAAATGATGCATCACCTCGACTGTGCAACGCACCCTCAACTCCAGACTTCACAGCACAAGCACTCATCCATGGGATCCACGACAATGAGGCAGGTACTCGTATCTCAGTTCTGCAGCACCTAGGCACCTCAGGACCGATGCATCGACTCGGTTGTTCAACGCATCCTTGATGTGGGACCTCAATATGCTCCGCGGTAAAGAGTCAGAATATCGAGTAGGAAATGTCGACTTGCACTAATATCGAGTGCAAAATATCGAGATACATAAATATCGACTGCAAGAATATCATGGTCAAGAATATCGAGTTTCAGGTAAGAAATATCGTTTTCTAAAATATCAAAGTAATATCGTTTGCAAAAATATAGTTGTAAAAAATATCGTTTTTTTAGTTAGTGTTATGTATTTTAGTTTGTATTTTAAATGTATGTGCTCTATTTTTTGTCTAAGTATTGCATTTTTTTTTACTATATGCGTTACATTTTTAGAAGTTATTAATTTTATTTTAATTACATTTTGCGTTTTAGTTCCGTAGTGGGTTGTGGGTTTATAGGGAGTAGGGTGGGAAGTAATTTAATTATAATAAATTGAATATTAATTTGTATTTATTAGTATTTATTTATTTTTGATTTTTTTGTGTTAATTGTGGGAATTAATTTATAATTAATTAATTAATAATTGGCTGTTAATTTTTATTGATTAATTAATTGGTAAATATGTTAATTGTATAATTTATTTAGGAGCGGGTTGTGGGTTTATAGAGGAATAGGGTGGGAAGTAATTTAATTATAATTAATTTAATAACAATTTTTATTAATTAATATTTCTTTATTTTATATTTTATATTGTTAATTGTGGGAATTAATTTATTATTAATTATTTATTAATTGGTTGTTAATTATTATTAATTAATTGGTAACTATGTTAATTGTGCTATTTTTTTAGGAGAGGGTTGTGGGTTGAAAGGGGAGTAGGGTGAGAAGTTATTTAATTTTAATACATTTATTAATATTTTCATTATAATATTTAATTTATTAATAATTATTTATATTTTGCTTGTTAATTGTTCTTAATTAATTACTTAGGGGCCCATTAGGATGTCGGGCGGAAGCACTACCGCCGTGCTGGCGGATGCAAAAACCACCAGTCACCGCCTGCACGCAGCAGTCCACACGCCCGCCCGATTACGATGCGAAAAGTCAGCCAAACACCGCCGGCAAGCCAGCGACACCGTCCGCCATCAAAGTGCGCCCGTACACGTAGCGGCGCAGCACAATTGACACACACCGTCCGACGAAACACGTACCGCCCGGCGTACAAATTACGATGCCGCACACAAACTGAACCCACGGCTAAGAGACACCGTACGTCAAACCGAAGCGGTAACACGAACGCCGAGCACGGACACCGAAGAAGCGGCACCCCCGAGCATGAATCCAGCACTGCAGGCCCTCCCTATGCTCTATCTGATGCACCACCAAGGACGCAACGTACCGCGAAGACGCAGGTAGGCACACATACAACAAGTGCACGCAAACAGCGCACACAGTGCAAGGGCGGAAAAAGCGGACAACCCCCACCCCCGCGTGTACACGACACATCTACCATAGCATCCACATATGACACACAGGCCAAATTGTAACATCTCGTAACACATGTGTACACACCACCTGGGACTAGGAACCAACCACCCCGTCACGGCCCCAAAGCGGCGATGACGCTGCCACACATGCGCACAACGCAGAGGCCAACCGCAGCGCCATGCATGCGTCGCACACAGACACAGGGACACAACCAAGCAGCACACACACCAGCCCCACCCCGAATGCACATGACACGTGACAGGCCTGCCACAGACATGTCCCCAACGCCCAATTCACGGACAACACCCAACGTCACACAACCGACGCACACATGTCAGTGAAGTCACGCAACAGCAGGACACACCCCAGTGCAACAAACATGGCGAAGCACACAGCGGCGGCAACACCAACTAGGAGAAGCAGGGCCCCTTCGGGAAGAGGAACGCCAGTACCACACTGAAACACCCATACCACCCTGCACATATGAACAAGACATACAAAACGGAACACCAAAGAGCCCGGGGACCGACAACAGGTGGCCCAAGAATAACACTCACACACAAGGCCCAACGCAGAGCGGAAAGGCAGCCTGCCGCCCACACAAGGGAGAGCAGACAGCACTGAATGACCTTCCATTCCAACTCCGAAACCACAGCCCTACGAAAGAAGCAGGTGAATACAGCCATTGTCCAATAAAAGACCAACACAGGCATGCAGAGGAGACCGACCACAGGGCAGATAGCGCATATCACAGAAGAACACAACGGACGGGAAAGAATAAAGAAAACACTCCCCCATGTCGGCCCCATGCAAGTTAATTGGAAGGAGTCACACATCACTGACCTTGAACTGTCTGAGAAGCATGTGGGATGAGGGCCCGTGTCCTCCGCACAAGCCAACAGAACACAAGTCCTGTCTCCCTACGACTACACAGAGCTCACAGCAACCTCGGAGCGTGCACATTGCAGACTGCACACACAGCCGGAGCACGCCACCACAACGCACCGCTGCAAAATGGCAACCGCAACACACCTACCCAACTACGCCGGACAGGTCAAGCTGTACAAAACCAACCTGATACATATATTGGGATGCGAACTCCTGTCCCTGCTGAACGTAAGTTACCGACTGACTTACCGCATCACATTGTTCAGCTGCGTCATACCCGTCTTCTACTGTCGGAGGTGTCCCTACCAGCATCCCGTGGAGATGTGTCTCTCCAACCCGGCATGTCTAAAGGCGGACCTGCTAGCACTATTCCTCCCTCTGGACGCACACGACAGGGCCTGCTCTGCCTATGGGGGCATGGCGTATGTGGCCAACATCGCACCCGCACTGAAATGGGACCACTGTGCCTCCACACGACGGATCATCGAGCACAGCTACATCGAATGTCACCCAGCATGCCCCATCATGGTCCTCCAAGGGACAACTTACGAACAACACCTTGACAGCCACCATCCGCTACATTGGCTGGCAAACATAAACACCACCAATGACATGGAAGCCCTGCTGGACGGCATCGCATACCTGACAACCTGTAAATTCGTCGGACCCCAACGCAGGTTCCCCGATTGACCTATGATGTCCAACCCCGCACCCATGCTTAGCTTCCGCACGGACTGGCCAGTCACCACCACAACAGCCATACCAAACGACCGGCAACAATTACCACACCATCAACGACATCGCCATGACATCGGATATGACCGGGACATGCACACTGTTCCCCATCACATCCAGGAACACCGCATGCATCGTGGGAGGCAGTGGCATGGGGTCTGTGTATCGCACCCACATGGACGGAACTGCACGAACAACCAGGACACGACATGGATCCAGCGCCCATGGACACACACACCGCTCAATGGACATGAATAGGTCGCCTGGAGTCTGTGGGTGCTGCACCCCTCCCACCCCCGCCCCGGGAATCCCATACCAGGACCTTTGCACGGACGACAAGTGCAAACAACAACAACACGACCCCAGTGACTGTGACATGTCCAGTAACCACCACATTGCAACAACAAGTGGCACGCCGCTGCATGCACGCAAGCACATGCCCTGATGTCATCTCACATGCACGCGTGCATGAGGAACAACCGCAGCAAACCTGTCACATGGAACTGAGATGGACTGTGCCCATGATGCCAAGCGGTCTGGTAGGCTACTTGTATACCGTCTGTGTCAAAGTCCGCAGCTCCGCAGCTATACGTAAATGTACATTAGCACAGCCTTGGCCAAGCAGATGTAACTCTGAAGCCCACATCCCACATGCAACAGCCAATCACATGTAACCCCACACCCTATCCCATTTGTAATCATGCTCAGTATATCCTCAACATGTATTCCGCTGCCAGTAGTGTCCACTATACTGCATCACAGAGGACAGAAGACTCAATATAATGTTTGAAACCAAAACTGTCTCCGCTGACTCATTTCACAAGTACGAATGAGAGAGGATGAGAGTATGTGAAGTACACGGCAGTCGTGACATGACCATGTAGTCCACTGGTATTGGATGTCAACGCAAATGAGTAGCACTACTGTGGAAGACACACATGTGTCGTGTGAAGTCGTATGGACGCAGTGCTCAGGTTGGTGGGTGCGACGGGTAGATGCGCACATGCCAAGTTGGAGCACGCCGTGTTGGGAGGGGTCATGAACAGTACACCACCGCTTCCCTGGGCATTGTGAGAGGACACCTGTCGGGGGGAAGTGAACACGTGTGTGCACAGCAGCCGGGCACACGAACAATGCGGAACCAGGCGCACACGTCAGCCCACCCTCCGTGGACTAGCTGGATCCTGTTGTGCGCCCGCCATGCCCCTTGACAAGGCACACACAGCCCCAGTCGAACAGGTGTAACCCCAACATAGTCAATCCGCACAGGCGATACAGGGCACGGGATGGCAGTGGAGCATGGTGTGTGAGAGGTCTCCTCGCGCTCCTCCTGGTCATATCACGCAGGCAATAGAACCTCAACGTGTAGCATGGCACAAGTCAAATGGAGGTGTAGGGGGACGCACCTCAGCACGAGCAGCACTGACGTCACGGGAGGTGGCTCGCACCATCCCATCCATTGCCCATTATACCAACCACGCCACATGCCATTGCGACTAAGTGCAAGCGCGTGCGCCACCACCCCCGAGCCCTCCCCAGAGAGGCCAAAGAGTGAATGTGTGGGCCATCAGTCACAGACGGACGCGGCCTGGCCGCAAGGGCAGCCACTGCCACTGGGTGTCGCAGGTGGCGGATCCGGAAGGCGAAGACTGTGATGCATAGTCCATGCAGGCCGGGTCTCCATTTGGGGCACCACGCAGGTGGACGGCGTCCCGCCACACATCATACCCTGAGACAGCCCACTCGTGCAACTGGACCCACACATACACTCCTTGCCCTCTCTGGTGCGAGCTTGGGGCTGCCTGTGCAAGCGCTAGCCTCGCAGGTGCACATGCATATTGGGGGAGCGAGGGGAGGACATGAGGGCTGGGGCGAAGATGACTGTATCACTGTCAGTGAGTACAAGGGATGACCCAGATGTGGAAAGGAAGAGACGTGTCCCGTGTGTACTGCAACTAGTCGCCAATCCAACTACCCCCATGTCCGGAATGTAAGCCCGCACCTAGACCCGCCCATCCGCCACATCGAATATACCACCAGCACAACAACCTTCCCATTCGAAACACTGACTGGGGGTGGCGACCAGTGAACAAACATGTGTAGCCTACCCACGCGTACATGTGGGCCCTCCATGATCCATGTCACCTGCGGCAAAGTCATGACATGCGCAATGAGGGAAGTGAGGTGAGCTGTCCGCCCCACGCACAGAAGGTGCATCAGCTCCACAGACCCAGCAGCGAGTCCAGCAGGGGTCACATGTGCAGGGGCAGCTGTGCCTGGTGTGAAGGCACATGCACATGGACAGCACATCGACCAATTTGTAGTCTGCCCACATCTACAGTCCATCATCATGCGGACATAGGAATTGTACACAGGGCAACACATCTTAGTGGGTGCACCCACCGTGACCAACAATGCGCAATCATCGACGTACCCGCCCTGTGCATGGCCCCCCACCCAACGGAGGCACATCCAGTGCCACCATCCCACACACACAAGCCTTCCACGGAACATGCTGTGTCCAATGGTCAGTACAGAGTCAGCGCCCATCTGGTGGATCCTGAACAGGAGACACATGCACACACATGATAGCTCCCACTATGTACGTCTGCCACCTGGCACGTGCAATGTAACCTCTCACCTGTGACGTGTGACTGCAAGCACACAGCCGTCTTGGCATGGGGCTGTCAATGTGGACACCTGTCAATGTTTCGGGAGGTGTGATCCGTACAGTGCTGTACATAGGGTGCAGTGCTGACACCTACTACTGTCTCATATCCCCTCGTGCCACAGGTCCCACTTGTTTTGGCCGCTCAGCCTGTGCCCACATCGTCGTCGTCGTGTGCCATACTCATCCAGCCTCGGAAGCAGTGCCATGCTCAGCAGACATTCATGTTGCCGTGGCGTTGCCGCTTGACGAATATGCAGTCAGTCCCCATCAGCACGCCCGCAAGTCATTGGGGCCTAGATCCCCATGTGCATGACCATGGCAGTGGTTTGCATCACTAGCCATTGCCATTGGTGGGAGACCTGTGTAAGTGTATTGTGGCCGTGCCGTCCCTGCTTGACAGCTGGGCTGTGACTCATGTGCTTGCTCAGTCATGTCAGTGATGTGAATGCGAAATTGCTATGTGTTGTGTTGCTCTGACATGTGTCCACTGCCATCTTCCCTAGGCGGAGACCGAACATTGACCGCCCATACCAATTGCTGGCGGACATGGAGGATACTGAGGTCATAAGGAAGTTTCGGCTGGACAGGCCAACCCTGCATCGACTGTGTGCCATGTTGGAACCCCATCTCCGTCCCCGCAGGGTGTATCCAACAGCATTCACCCCCACGGCTAAGGTGATGGCCGCCATGCATTTCTTCGCCACTGGGTCATTCCAGCACACAGTGGGCAGTGGAGGAGGGATGTCCCAGCCCATGTTCAGCAAGGTGCTGAGGGATGTACTGGCAGCCATGATGCTGTACCGAAACAGGTACATCAGATTCCCCAGGGCTCGTGAATTGGCGGCAGTGAAGGGTGCATTCTATGCCCTTGGCAGGATCCCACACGTCGTTGGTGCCATTGATTGCACACATGTTGGCCTTGTTCCACCACAGGCCACTGAGCACCTGTACCGCAACAGGAAGCACACGCACTCCCTGAATGTGCAAGTGGTGTGCCTTGCGGACATGGTGATAACCCACGTGTGTGCAAAGTTCCCAGGCTCGGCCCAAGACGCACACGTAATGCGCAACAGCATCTTGCCACGACTGATGTCCAATCTGCAACAGGATCGTGGCTGTATTGTCGGTGAGTATGTGGAGTGGTGTAGCGTGCTGGTTGTGCGATGCTGTCCCCTGTCCAGTTGGAATAGCAACGGTTCTCTGTGTCCCTCACACCCAGGTGACTCTGCGTACCCGAATGGGGCATGGCTGCTCAGTCCATTGAGGAATCCTCGCACCCCAGCAGACGATCGCTACAATGAGGCACATGGGAGGACCAGACGTGTGGTCGAGCGTACCTTTGGCCTCCTCAAGTCCAGGTTCAGGTGCCTGGACCGCACCGGGGGTGCGCTGGCGTACTCCCCACAGAAGGTGTGCCAGATAGTGGTGGCGTGCTGCATGCTGCACAATCTGGCCATTCGGAAGCAGATCCCCCTCATTGTGGATGACGGAGATCAACCAGGGCCCCAGCCCGCAGACCAGGACAGCTCGAGTGAGGAGGACAGCGGAGAGGAGGAAGCTGGGAATGTGCGCCAGCAGCTCATCGCCCGCTACTTCACTTGACGGTGAGTGTCCATGTACGACGGCTGATGTGTCTGTATTTGTGCAGGTGTGTGTGTGCTGTGTCAGGGTGGCCTTTTGTTCACTGCGTGCTGTGTGTCAACGCTCCATGCCCAGGTTAGTATGCCACTGATGGTGGCTGTGGCATTGTGCCCTATTGCTCTGTGCGATGTGTGTACATTGCTTGTAGTTGTTGACATGTACTGTGTGATGGGTGTGTGACACACTCATTGAATGTGCTCCTGTTCTGTCTCCCACCCCTAGGTCCCTACAGGCCCTCCGGTTCCATTGCCATGCCACGCATCAGGTGCCGTTCCGCTCAAGGTGGCCGTTGTATTCCGTACAATTAAAACACAGGGCCCAGACAGCAGTTTGTGGAAGAGGTGCATTTATTTCAAACTGTGACATGTGATTGTGTGTAAGGTGATGACAAAAGTGGTGCGTGCAGTGACAATGAGCTGTCGGTCATGGCTGCGTGATGCTCAGGGTGTACCCACTGGTTCTATGTCCATAGTCCAACACACACATGCCATCCAGATGGCTGTGTGGAGTGGGATCGTAGTCCAAGTCAATGCAGTGGGTGGTCAAGGAAGGCTGGCTGGCTGCCTCACTTGCGTCTGGAGCGTGCGAAGTCCTCCCGGGAGATCTGTTTCCACTTCGGACGGCCCCTTCCTCGTTTGCGAGGGGGTGCCTGCTTGCGACATGCTGGTGGTTGAGGTGTGCTCACTGGCTGTGGACGCAGGGGAACTGGACACTGCTGCTCGAGCCTGCGCCCCGGCAGGTGGTGGCGGAGGGGAGCTGCTGTCCCTGGCTGTGACCTCACCGCCACCACCAGCTGGCCCATGAGGTCCACGAGTTGGCCCATACGGGCGTCCATGGACCTCAGCACCCCCAGCACCTCACGCGTGTCTGTAGCTGACCTGGCCCATTGTCCTTGGGCCTCTTCATAGGCCCCAAGGACTCTGGCCATTTGAGGCAGGGCATGGCTCCCAGGGGAGGCTGGCGTTTCCCTGACCCTGCTCCTCCTACCAGTCCTGCTACCACCGGCCTGCCCACTAGCCACATTGCTCACCACGGTCCTCGCCCTGGATCCCAGGGTGGATCCAGTCATCCGGGCCACCACCTGCGCTGGGGCTGGGGCCAGCGAAGACGTGGTGGCGGTTGCGGCAGTGGTAGTGGCCGCAATGACCGTGGGTGTGGCCGCAATGACCGTGGGTGTGGCCGCAATGCCCGTGGGTGTGGCCGCAATGACCGTGGGTGTGGCCGCAACGACAGTGGCAGCAGGGGGCTGGGAATGTTCAGCAGCCCTGGATGATGGGTTTGTGGGTAGGAGGGGTCCTGGGGAGCGGCTGGGCCCTGCCACACTAGATGGGCCTGCTTGGTGGTCCGTGTCCGAAGAGGAGGACAGATCCTCCACATCCGTGTGTCCTCGTTGGGGGCTTGTAGGCTGGCTGTGCTGGCTCCTGTCTCCATCCCCAGCATCCAGCAGTTCGTCACCTGTGGAGAGAATGAGATTTGTTATTGTGTTGCACCTGGCGAAGTCTGTATTGGTTGTCTGACATTCTCCGTTCGTGCACTCTCGTGCACGTGTGTCCCGGAGGCGGGTGTGTGGCTGTACAATCTGTTGTTGTGTGTGCTTGGCAATGGGACTGTGTGCTGTGCACATGTGGCATGGGACGGATTGGCTATGCCGATGGGTGTGTTGCTGTGCTCCTACTTATTGTGACTCTGGTGTATGCGGGCTCCAGGCCCATCCTGGGTCTGGTTTGTACTTTGCTTTTGGGGTGCATATGGAACGCTTAGGAACGCATATGGCAACATGGGGGTCATGCCCCAGAAACGCATTTGGGATGGAATATGCTTTTGGGGTGCAAATGGAACGCTTAGGAACGCATATGGCAACATGGGGGTCATGCCCCAGAAACGCATTTGGGATGGAATATGCTTTTGGGGTGCAAATGGAACGCTTAGGAATGCATATGGCAACATGGGGGTCATGCCCCAGAAACGCATTTGGGATGGAATATGCTTTTGGGCTACATGCTGTGAGCCATGGGTGCCGAACGTGACATGTGTTGTGGCAGCATGACAGTGCATGGTCTGAGGTGTGTGCATGCCTGACATACCCTGCATATTTGCTGTCTGTTGTGATTACTGGACATGGCATTGGACGCATCGTTATGAGTGTGTGATGGTTGTGTGCCACCCGACGTATTGCAGTTGTCCCATCTCCTTGGTGTGCGTGCTGCCCTGTGCCATGTGCATCACTGCAGTGCTCGGGGGGTGTGGCCCATGTTGTGTGTTGTTGCTCACAGTGTGGCGTGCGCTTCATTGACTTCTGGCACATGGTTGGTCATGGGCATGTATCTTAGCGTGACTGCTGTATGTGTGGCAGCTGTGCGGATGGCATGCCTTTCATGAGACTGGGGCTGACGGATGGGATGGATGGTATGTTGTATGTGCATGGTGTGTCTGTGTGTTTGATGGGTTCAGTGGTGTTCGTGTGCATTTATGTTGTTCCGCTCTGTTGCGTCTAGTGTTGTTTGTCTTACATAGGCGTAGTTGTGGGGTGTGTGGTTGACAGGCAGTAGGGGCTACATGGACAGGACTTCAATGGTGTTTCGGTTGTGTGTGATGGGTTGCACAGTGGCTGCCGTGTGGTACTATATTCAGTGTGGCTTGTGCATGCAGACGTGGCTCCTTGGGTGTTGCTGTGTCTGTGATGGGTCATGTGGGGTGTGAGTCTGTGGTTCATGTCCGTGTGCACATTGTTCACTCGTTCGTGACAGTGGGCGGTGCTGCGTGTTCGTCTGCTACGTAACATGTCCCATGTGTTGGTCGTGTTACGGTCCTCATGCCTCCAGTAATCCAGCCCTGTCCAGTTTCCCACCTGCAGGTTGTTCGTGCGTGCACTGTACTGGTTGCCACATGGTTCTAAGCGGGGGTGCTCCATGTTGCAGGTCTGTGGGGGTGGGGGCGGTGTTGTGGGTCGTGGTGATGGCTGGACACCCACTGACACCGATTGTTGTGGACCGTGATGTCTACCTTTCGGCTGTCGGTGTGCACTGCGGTGGCTGACACGTGGGTGTGGGGTGTGGGGGATGCTCCTCCTTGCTGTGCTGTGGGACTAGGGGCCTGGTGTGTGTTGTACTTGAGCTGTCCACCCTCCCACCCACTGCACTTTGTGTTCCTGCCACTTACCTGTTACTTGTCGGTTAGTGCAGCTATGGCGGACACATGGGTGTGGTGGGTGCTCGTTGTGGTGCTTCTGGCATACTTGGGGACCTGTTGGTGGTTACGTGGCTGGCTGAGTGTACACATGCCCCCACGTATCTTACAGTTGTTAGGTTTGGGCTGTGTGTGGTGGTGTCTGTTGCATGTGTGTGTGATGTGTTGTGTATTGTGTGCTGGACATGGGGGTGTTTGTCCCTGGGAGCTGTGGCATGGTGGTAGTGCATGTGAGTACATAGCGGTGTGCTGGTATACATTAGTTTGTACTTACCAGCCTCCACTCCCCTGCTACTCCGGCGAGGATCTCCGGATGTATAATGACTCGCACCTTCTCCTCCCACGCTTTGAAGGTCTTGAAGAGCGCGGGATTCCCTCCGCCAGTGACGGCAGCCAGCTCTCTGTTCTTGCTCTCCTTCTTCTTGACCAGGCTCTTGACGTCGTTCCACCGTTTGTTGATTTCAACTCTGTTCCTGGGCAGGGTCCCGACTGCATTGACCTGGTCTACGATCCGGTTCCACATTCTGTTTCTGGTGGCTAGTGGTGTGTGCTGGACCAGGTTCCCATAGATTTGTGGGTGCACCTTGATAATCTCGTCGACCATGACCGTCAGCTCAATGGGCGTGAACTTGGGCATTCTTTGTGGTGCCATGGTGTTTGTGGTGCTGGTGCGGTGTGTGTTGTGTAATGTGCAGGGGGTTTGTGGTGCCGGTGTTTGGTGGTGGTGGTGGTGGTGGTTGTGATGTGTGCGTTTCTGTGGTGTGCTGCTGTCCTTGCTGTGTCACTGTGTCCTCTCCTCTCTAGTTTGCAATGTTGCAAGGGGTTGTGGTCTGTGGGAGTGCTGCTTTTGTACTTACCTATGTGGGTGTGTCCTCATGGTCTGTTGTTTTCAGGTGTGTTGTGTCTGGTGTTCTGGCCTTTGTATTTTTTGTTTGTCCAGGGGGTGTTTTCGGGATGTGTACTGTGCTTGTGTATTTGTGCGTGCCTTGCTGTGTGGACTTGTTGGCCATGTTGTGTGCGATTGTTTTTGTCAGCGGATGGTTTCTGTGCAGGGACGTGGGCGCCATGGCTTCTGCCGTGTCAATTCTCATCGGCGTTGTTTGCGCTGGCGGGCGGTATATTTGTGGTTTACCCGCGCTCATGGCGGTGCGATCGTAATTTCACGTGCGGTGTGTCGGCCGTGAGGGCGGGCGGTTTTGTGTTGTCGTGCGTGTTTCCGTCCGTGGCGGGCGGTTTGACTCCGACTCGGACGAGGGCGGGCGGTATCTTGTGTGGTTTTTCCGCCGATGGCGGTTTTCGGTTTGTGTATTCGTAATGGCGTGGTCGGTGTTCAGACGGTGTGTGCGGGCGGATTTTTGCCACTTTCATGCCTGGCGGATTTTTTCACGCCCGGTATCGTAATGGACCCCTTAATTGTTAATTAATAATATTAATTGTGTCATGTTTTACGAAATTGGTCGTGGCATTTATAGGGGAATATGGTGGGAGGTAATTTATTTATGGTTAATTAATTATTTGTTAATTAATGCTAATTAATTAATTTAAATTTAAATATACCAATTGTGTAATAATTTTGATGTGTGAGTTGTGGGATTTATAGTGGTAAATGGTGGGAAGTATTTTATTTTAAATTAATTAATGATTTGTTGTTAATTGATATTAATTTATTAATGTAAAATTAGTTATGGAAATTGTGTAAATAATTTTAGGTGGGTGTTTTGGTGTTTATTGGGGTAGAGGGTGAAAAGTAATTTAGTTTAAATTAATTAATCATTACTTGATCATTAATATTAATTTATTAATTGATAAATAATGTTGGTAATTGTTTAGTTTTTATTTTGTTTGGGGATTTAGGTTCAATAGCTGTAATGTTTGGTTTGTACATTAATTTTTACATTTTTAAATGTGTTTCATAATTATTAATATTTGTTTAATTGATAATTAGTTGTGTTAATTATAGAGGTACACTTTTTTGTTTAATTTAGATGTGTGTTGTAATTTGTGTGGTGTTGTAGGGTAGGAAAATAAATATTACATTTATGTAATTTTAAATTTTTTGATTAAGATTAATTTCTATTACAAAATATTTATTTGTTTGTAAATTGTTTGTTAAATTTAAAAAAATTATATTTTTATGTCAATTTTAGATTTTTGCTACATTAAAATATTTTCATATGTTTTGTTAATTTTTATATTTTTATATATGTTTTGTTTTTGGGTTTTTTATTATATTTTGTATTGTAGTTGATATTTTGTTTGTTTTTAAATTTGAATTTTGTTCTGTGGGAATAGTAATTTTTACCTCTCCGCTATCCAAAACTTTCCCTACTGTTGCATTCGCAGGAGTGGGAATAGTAATTTATACCCCTATGCTATCCAACACTTTCCCTACTGTTGCACTTGCTGGAGTGGGAATAGTAATTTTTACCCCTCCGCTATCCAACACTATCCTTACTGTTGCACTTGCAGGAGTGAGAATAGTATTTTCTCCCCTCCGCTATCCAACACTTTCCCTACTGTTGCACTCATTGGAGTGGGAATAGTAAATTATTCCCCTTCGCTATCTAACACTTTCCCTACTGTTGCACTCATTGGAGTGGGAATAGTAAATTATTCCCCTCCACTATCCAACACTTTCCCTACTGTTGCACTCGCTGGAATGGGAATAGTAATTTTTACCCCTCCGCTATCCAACACTTTCCCTACTGTTGCACTCGCTGGAGTGGGAATAGTAATTTTTATCACTCCGCTATCCAACACTTTCCCTACTGTTGCACTTGCTGGAGTGGGAATAGTAAATTATTTCCCTCCGCTATCCAACACTTTCCCTACTGTTGCACTCACTGCAGTGGGAATATTCATTTTTACCCCTATGCCATCCAACACTTTCCCTACTGTTGCACTTGCTGGAGTGGGAATAGTAATTTTTATCCCTCCGCTATCCAACACTTTCCCTACTGTTGCACTTGCTGGAGTGGGAATAGTAATTTATTCCCCTCCGCTATTTATTCCCCTCCGCTATCCAACACTTTCCCTACTGTTGCACTCATTGGAGTGGGAATAGTAAATTATTCCCCTCCGCTATCCAACACTTTCCCTACTGTTGCACTCGCTGGAGTGGGAATAGTAAATTATTCCCCTCCGCTATCCAACACTTTCCCTACTGTTGCACTCGCTGGAGTGGGAATAGTAATTTTTTACCCTCCGCTATCCAACATTTTCCCTACTGTCGCACTCATTGGAGTGGGAATAGTAAATTATTCCCCTCCGCTATCCAACACTTTCCCTACTGTTGCACTCGCCGGAGTGGGAATAGTAAATTATTCCCCTCCGCTATCCAACACTTTCCCTACTGTTGCACTTGCTGGAGTGGGAATAGTAATTTTTTACCCTCCACTATCCAACACTTTCCCTACTGTTGCACTCATTAGAGTGGGAATAGTAAATTATTCCCCTCCGCTATCCAACACTTTCCCTACTGTTGCAATCGCTGGAGTGGGAATAGTAAATGATTCCCCTCCGCTATCCAACACTTTCCCTACTGTTGCACTCGCTGGAGTGGGAATAGTAATTTTTTACCCTCCACTATCCAACACTTTCCCTACTGTTGCACTAAATGTAGTTTAAAATGTAGGTTTAAAAAATATTACATATTTTAATATTTTAATTTATAATATAATTTTTTTCTTAATTTTTATGTTACAGGTGTATGCATATATATATATATTTATCTTTATTTTTTAATATATTTCTAACATTTCATAATTAATTAAAAGTATTATTTATTAATTATTTTTAAGTAAATATATATATTACAATTTATATATGTATGTTTAATTTATTTTTAAATTACATTTATTACTTATAATTGTTAAAATTTACAAATAAATCTAAAAAAAATTTAAGTAAAATGCATTATTTAATTTATTTTACATTATTTATAATACATATAAAAAAACGGTATTTTGTACTTTGATATTTTTAACAACGATATTTTTTTCTCAATATTTTTGTACTTACCTTTGTGAAGACAGGAGGTCGATATTTTTGACAACGATATTTATGTCCCAATATTTCTGTAGATCGATATTAGTGTTGTCCATATTCTGTCAGTGATCCATGCTCCGCAACAAGGACTTAAGGTACTCTTTGTTCAGCGGGCTCTCATTCAGAGGGCCTAGCTGGGTTTCTGTAGATGGCCTACACTATATAAGGGTCGGCCTGAACTCCTGACTTTGTCCCAGTCTAGAGCAACCAGATACTCACAGTTGCCGCTTTGTTCTTTTTGGTACTATTTTTACTGAAATATTAAAAGCTGCATATCTCAGGTTCTACTTATTGGACTTTTGTTCTTTTAGTCTTGTTTTATTTATTAAATAGTACGCCGTTTTCCTAATTTGGTGTGGGAGCCTTTTTGGTGTGTTTTCACTGTGTTACTGTGTGAAGTGTTGTACAAATA
This sequence comes from Calotriton arnoldi, assembly GCA_963921515.1. Taxonomy (NCBI): domain Eukaryota; kingdom Metazoa; phylum Chordata; class Amphibia; order Caudata; family Salamandridae; genus Calotriton; species Calotriton arnoldi. The sequence goes on from CAWUFW010003762.1 coordinate 99,759, forward strand.
CTTTACACATTGCCTTTTAGTTAAGCCTGACTGCTCTGTGCCAAGCTACCCGAGGGTTAAGCACAGGTTAATTTGGAGTTTGCTTTGGGCTTTTCCCTGACAAGAACTGGGGTTTCTGCTTGAGAAGGGATTCACCTCCCCCAACCAGTAACCCAATTTCTTACAGCTTCCATTTAACCGTACCCTTATGGGACTTTTAAAGCCTGTCATACAGGGACACATCTGTGAAAATGGGTGACCAATCTAGTAGATATAGGCTCAGATTTACTAATGGTTTGTGCTGGACCTAATACAAATCAGAGCAACAGAAAAAGCAGAAAGCGGCACATGCTATTTACTTTACTGGAGAGGATGTGGCGCAGTGGCCAGAGCTGTCGACTTGGGAGCTAGGGATCTGGGTTCGCGTCTCAGCGTCGGCACAACATCCTGTGATTCTGGGCAAATCACTTAATCTCACTGTGCCCATTGACAGTGCCTGGATACCCTCACGGGTGGTAAGCTGCGCTGTATAAATCTACAAACTTAACTTAAAGCAAAAGATGTTTTGCACTGGGAAGGTGGGCTTTTCATAATGTCAAAAAATATTTTCTAAAACGTTGTGTCAGAGGGGCATTCCTGGGCGAATCAGAGCAAACCCCATTGTTTTGACACAAAGCCCGATCTACTAAGATAGCTAGATCAGTCTTTGGGTCAAAGTTGTCACAACTATAAATTGCAAATCACAGCAAATTTCACGCTGGGTGGGACCCTATTATACTGCTCCAGAGTCCCCCTTGCAACTTTGCAAAGAACATCACAGACTTCATCACTCCACTAGTCCTTGAAGCAAGAGCTTTCATACTCCTAGGAGAACTCTATTTCCATCTTGACAACCAGACTGACTCCAATTCAGCTGTCCTTCTTGACAACCTCGGGAAACTGGGGCTAACTCAACACACCTCGGCGCACACCCACACCACTTGACAGATCCTAGACCTCATGTTAACATCTTTCGAGAACATGATGATCAAGACCCATCACCCGGACAGACCACACCATAGTTTTTTCAATCGACATCCATCAACCCAGAGAATCTCACACAGCAGTCCCAGCAAACCAACACTGTACAACCTAACAGAACAGATTCGACGACTACTCTACACAAGAACAAACTAGAACCCACAGGCATCTTGGCACGCAACATTGAAAACTTCAACAAGTGGATCACCAACTGAGCTGACTCTCTGGCCCTAATTAAATGAAGCAACGCAGCAAAAACCAGAACACAAGCCAGCTGGTACACAGAATTCCTCAAAATGACCAAACGATACTACAAACTGGAATGGAAATGGAGCACTAGCAAAAGGGAAGATGCCTACAAAGACGCCCCAAGGAGGTTCCATCAGCTCATCCAAGAAACCAAGAGGAAGGCCCTAATCAACCGATAAGCATCAGCTCCAACAGCAGCAAGAAATCTTCCCAATCATCAAAGACTTCACCACACCTACAGCTGTCACAGGAAATTTCGACCCATCAACAAAATCTGTGCAACGACCTTTCGAGCTTCTTCTAAAGAAAAATTGCAACCATATAAAGCAACACCCCCCCTCAAACCGGACCCTTTGGCCCTCTTCAAAAGTCTCCCAGTGAAGAAGGAAGACAGCACTATCACCACATGGGACACCATTAGCACAGAAGAAGACATGACAATCAAGGAGACCATTCACCCTGGGGCCACAGCGGACCCCTGCACCCACTACACCTTTGAGAAAAAAGCAAGTCCTAGCATCAAGACCCTCACTCCTATTAATACCTCCAAAAGGACAGCCACCTTCTCGGAACCACTGAAACACGCAGCCATCAATGCTCTCCTAAAGAAACCCTTGGCTGATCCATACAATCTCGCCAATTACAGACTGATATCCCTCCGTCCCGACCCAGCCAAAGTGTTGGAAGAAATGCCATCAGCAAGTGCCTTTCCGACCACCTCGCCAAACACTAGCTTCTCGACACCACACAATCAGGATTGAGACCCAGACAAAGCATGGAAACCGCTCTATTGTAGAAATGGGTGACATCTGGATGACCCTCAACAGAGGGGAAACCGCAGCCCTGATCCTTCAAAGCCTATCAGCAGTGTTCAATACTGTCTCCCATCCCCTCCAAATCCAATGATTCTGCAAAGCAGATATCCAGCAACCTGCCATCAAATTGATTTGCTCCTTCTTCACTTCCCCCCACTTCTTATTATTGAAGGGTCCTGTAGGGCTCCTCGCTTATCCCAACACTCTTCAAAATGTGCATGACACCGCTGGCTGATATCAAATGAGGTCACAACATGAACATCCTCACTTATGATGACGACACACAACTGATACTGTCCCTCTTGGACAAAACACCCAAGAACAAGTTCACCACATGCATGACAGCAGTAGCCATATGGATGAAATCCAATTTTCTCAAAATGAACTCAGACAAGACTGGGGAGATAGTCTTCGGGAGGAACGCCTCAACATAGGAATCCACCTGGTGGCCCACAGAACTTGGACCTATCCCCATGCCCTGCTTCCAGGTAAGAAACCTCATAATCATCATAGACAAAAAATTGGACATGACTACTTAAGTCAATGCAGTGGTCTTGGCCTGCTTCAACATACTGAGGATGCTGAAGAAAATCTTCAAGTGGCTACCAGAGAACACTATGAAAACAATCACCAACGCCCTCATCACCAGCAGACTAGACTATGGAAACATCCTATATGCAGCAGTTACAACTAGCACCAGCAGACTGTCCAAAACAGCAGCCAGACTGGTCCTCAACCTCCCATGCTGAATCCATATGACATCACACTTTAGGAAACTCCACTGGCTCTCAAAACACTACCCTGCACACTTTAAATTCCTCACCCACAAACTGCAAAGCTCTCCACAACACTGTCCCAGACTACCAGAACAGCCGCATTCACTTCCACCAACCTTCTGACATCAATGTAGTGAAGGGGGCAAAACCTTCTCGTACCTGGTCCCTAAAGCCTAAAATGACCTCCCACTACACGGTCTTTTCTCTTCTTGAGTTTTGCAAGAAGTGGGAGACCTGGTTTTTTGAGTAAGCCCCCAGGGCTGGCCTCATACACCTGCTAAAATGCACCTGGATACCCTCACAGGTGATTAGCGCGCTATAAAGACACCAATAGCATAACAACATAACAAAAGCTAATGGCTACTTGAAGCAGATCCACACAACGTGAAACGTTTCATGTCTGAAAAAAATAACACATTGCATGTGTGCTACAGGGACAGCACACATCCAATGCATGTGAACCTTTGGAGTATTTCTAGGCATAGGCATTTCTGCTGAAAATGTGTCTTATCTTGCAGTCAGTATGGTTGATTGCCTCTAGCAGGGGAATTTTATCCAAATAAAAATGCACCCTACGTTGATTGAAGAATTCCTTTATTTATAGATGCTTAAAGTATGAACTATCAGGTATTTCAAAATCCTGCTGTAGGTCTGAAAAGGAGCACAATTGCCCTGGCAAAAACATATCCCCAATCCTAGTGAGGCCATGTTGCTCCCATTGCCTTCCAATTACATCATAGAAGAGAGGCGGAAAGAGGGAAGATCACCACAAAGGTGTGTATTTGTTATAATTTGGAATCTTCATTCATTCTCAAACTTTACTCCAAACTTTCCTGCGTTAATTATGCTCTTAAATCATACTTTCTTAAAATAACTCGGCTCCAGTTGTCTAAGCAGCGTGCCACGCGCCGTTCTCCCAACTGCAAGCTCATAGATAGCTGGCGCAACCATAGGGCACCCTTGATCTTCCCTATCCTTATTCCCAGCTGAAAACAATATACCCATCTACTGTAGAAGAGCCGACCAATAATAGAATGGGCTGGGAGCTGCCCAGCTACCACCCTCCTGCAGGAGAATGAAGAATTTCAGAGAGCGCCTAACTTTTCCATATTGTCATATGAAGTTTATAAAAATGGAATCCAGTTTCTTCAATATGGATCCATCAATCACTAAGGAGATAGATCTAAAACAAGTATAGTATCTTTGGTAACATTACCATCTTATTACTGCGACCGATTATTGACAGGTGTAGTCCATTCATACACCTTAAGTCGGTAGATATTTTACTGACCAAAGGGTTAAAGTTAATCTGACTGATTGTATCTACCTTAGGATTGATCATGACCCCGAGATATGTGGCAGTACCCACTCATCGAATATCAGAGTAGTCGATATTCTCTGTACAAATTATCTGCGTCTTCTACGTATTCAGTAAGTACCCTGAACCTTGACCATATTCCCCGGCCATAGCTTTAACCTCCTTCATTGTGCTCTCAGGATCAATAGTAACTATTACGATGTTGTCTGCATACACCAGTACTTTCGTTTCATAACCGTTTGTATTAACCGGTTTTATTGCCTGATTTTGTAAGATTTGCTCAACAAATGGATTAATTTAGAGGATAAGAGTGGAGAGCAGGGACACACCTGTCTTGTCCCTCTAGCCACCTCTAATCGTCCAGATTCCTCACCCATTAATTGAAGTCTGGCTTATGGATCTACGTACATTGCCTTGATAGCTGTGATCATTCGGGGGCCAAATCCCTTTACCTCTAAAACACCCCATAAATATTTCCATGCCGCCCGATCAAATGCTTTTTCAGCATCAAGGAGGATCATAGCATCTGGCTCCCGGTCACTTCGGCAACATCGAATAAAGATATAACACGCCTTATATGATTAGTTGTTCCCCTTCGTGGTATAAAGCCATGCTGCCATGGTGTGACCAGATGAGCTACGATCCTCCCTAAGCATACCAACACGATTTTGGAATACATTTTGGCATCCAAATTTATAAAGGATATTGGTCGGTATGAGGTGGGGTTATCCAAGGGTTTACCCTTTTTAGGGAAGATAACGATGTCCGTACCTTTCCAAGATTCCGGAGGAAGCCCACTCTGTTATACTCCTAAGAACAGATCTAAGAGAAGGGGAGCTAATTCAGTTTGAAGCACCTTGTATAGCCCCAGCGGTATTTTGTCAGGGCCCGCCGCTTTACCTGAAGCAAGTTGGTGTAGAGCATTTAATACCTCTTCGAGGAAGATAGCTTCCAATTCCTGCCTGGTGGCTTGGTCTATTTTTCCACCCAGGTCCACCCTGAACTAGCACAAGTGCAGCCGCCTGACAATCATCCCTATATAGATCTTGATAACATTCTTCAAATATACATACAATATCGCTAACATCAGTTGCAATTGACCCATCCTTTCTTTTAATTGAGGCAATATTATTCCTAGTTGCTTTCTGTCTTGTACGCAGAGCTAGGAGTTTCCCGACTGACTCACCATATTCATAGCTCTCATTCTTATGAGTCTGATATCCTTCCGCAATTTTCTGAGTATAGAAGCTGTTTATCTCTGCTTTTAACATTTTAACTTTATGCTAAATTTGTGCTACGACTAACCCATGACTAATCCTTACCACATGCTCTTTTTCCAATTCAGGTAACTTTTCTAGCAGACTCCTATTCTCGGCCTCCTTCTGTTTCCTACTATGCGCCACAAAGCTGATGATCTCTCCCCTCAACCCTTCTTTAAAAGCATCCCATACAATACCCCGTGGGGCACTATACTTATTAATGTCAAAACAGCCGACCACCCAACTTCTATATGCTCTGAGAATACTGCATTTACCAGTAGTTTTCTATTGAAGGTCCATTTGTCATGGCGCTTAAAATTCCCTTGGACCACTGCATCAAGAACCAAGGGATTATGATCTGACATAAACTTTGGCAGTTTCCTAATCCCTACTTTATCCAACATTCTACCAGAAATCAAAAAATAATCCAACCTGGCATACTTTTTATCTGGGCAAGTAAAATACGTGTAGCCAGGGTCAGAGGGGTGTTTGGTGTTCTAAACTTCAACTAGGCCATGGCTGGCCATGAGTGAGGTAAATGCCCTGTGAACTCGTGTTTTTTTTCCTTGATAGTTACTTGTTTGGAACCTATCCACTGCCTGATGTATATTCAGATCCCCACAAATTATCAGTGAATCTGACCAGGGCGCTAATTCCACCTCCAAGTCTTTAAGCACTTTAGGATCATCCTGGTTTGAGCCATTGATAGTACATACTGTTAATCCCATATCCAGCTCAACCAATGCCCATCTACCACATTTGTCAACCAGTTTATGTCCTAGCAAGGATAACCACGCCTCTGATATTAGAACTCTGAGAGGAGCAAGCCAATAAAGTATACCCTTTGATCGATAGCATTTCCCTCCTACCCCATGGGATATGTGTCTCCTGTTAGCAAATTATATCAGGGGCTACTGATCTTAGAATCTCAGGAACCCTTGACCGCTTGGCCTTATCATTTAACCCAACCACATTAATGGAGCATATAGGTATTCGATCCATTTGATATCGAAAAAATTTAACAATGCATTTATTCTCTTATTCATATTTTGCCAAGATTCAAAGAAACTTTCTTTGCTCCTTCTCTGGATTTTTTTTCGTATTTTCTAACCATACTCCACTCCAACCCCTCTGCCCCCACTACCCCCACCCCTACCCCTGCCATTATCTTCCCTTCCACCCCATTCTTCCACAGCCCTGAACACCCACCCTGCTCCCCTTCCCCCTCCCCCCACCAGCTCTGAGAAGTATGCAGACCGCACATCTGTCTTTGAGAAGGATAAAGGCAGCCTCTTCAACCCTTGGTCAATCATAACAAACAACTAGCTGACAGATATTCATCACCTACCCCTTATTCAATACATGACAGAACTCTACTTATACATATTACAATATCTTATTGGACCGTATCCCAGATGATCTTGAGGAGACTGAAGCAAACTGCGCTAGGAAACTAGAGGAGGCAGACACCGATTTGGATATGTCACTTGGATTAGCTTCAAAGATCTTCCTCTCAGCCAATTTGAAGGATCAACATTATAAAACAATATTCAATCTATACTTCACCCCAGCTAAGCTTTTTGGGTGGGGAAAAAGGGAAAATGATAAGTGTCCTAGGTGTTGTGTGAGCCCTGCGGATTTGGTTCATATGTTTCACAGCTGTGATAAGCTACTACCCATGAAAAATGGCCTAGAGACATTTTGGGAGTAATTATTTGGGAGAAGGATCTGTCTCTCAGCCCACTTATGATGTTACTTGGGTGTGATAACATCAGCAGATTAGACATGTCTCAAATTAATTTTGTCTTCATATTGGTCGCAGTTGCTAGGCTTTTAATCGCAGCAAGATGGAAAGATCCAGAACACCCCTCGTTCCAGGTGTGGCTTTCTCAATTGATAGGCATATACAACCAAGAAAGAACTTTATATAATTGTAAGGGTAGACACGCTAGGAAGTGGGGACTAAAGATCTGGTCCCCTATGTCAGCTTGGCTGAGTGGTGACCTATTCGCCTCCGGTTTTTATTAGCTCTTAAATTTTTATATGCTCAATTATTTAAGTGAGGAGTTTAGCCTCTTTCCTTTTTTATTTTTAATACCCTGTATCTCTGTAGCTAAGGCATTAAATACGAATATATATTTGTACATTTATGTTGCCCTTTTATACCCAATCTTTCATCAAGTAGCCATATATGAAATTTATGGATGATGTAACTTATTTATTCTCAAAGGTATGCTCATATGTTCTTCTTATATCTATGTCATTATAATATATTTGATTGTACGCTCTTATCTCTGGGTTAAAAAAAAGTGTAAAAAAGGAATTTATACTGAAAAAATATGCCTCTGGGCAGCATAATGTAGTTCTCCGCCGCTTTATATGCAAAACATATACTCAATGGGTGTCTTATAGAACTAATCCTTGTTCCTTATATTTATCAAGTGTAGTAGATAGCTATGTTAATTTTAATGAAAAGCCATAGTTATATCTAGCAGAATCATAATGAATGTATTCACATTACATGAAACAATATATACCTACTTAAAATGCAATCACTGTTTTGTATGCTAACTGTACTTGCTTGGAAGCCTTTTTGAATTTAACATTAGCCTAACTTGTAACCGAGCCCAATTATATGAATTTTATTTTATGAAAATGCCTTGTCAGTATCTTGCTTTTCTTTCTTCTGCAGGTGTCTTACAATCATGTTTAAGTTAGAATAGGCTTATTTTTACTGTGTTAGACTGATAGTTGCAGTTTAATGAGAAGTTGGCATCGGACATGGAGACTGAGACAGTGGGAGAGATCCTCCTGTATCAGATCCTTCTGTATCAGGCAGACCGGACCACTTACATCCAAGGTCACTCAGATGGTTGCTTCTTTGCTCAGCATTGGGAAACCATGGAGTTTACTTGCTCCTAGGGAGTGGTGATTCTTGATTGGTCCGTTTGGCGGCAACTGATATGGAGAGTCTTCTAGAAGTTTATTTCATGCTTTAACCATGTGTTTTTTGGGATAGTTTTAGCAGACCCGAGTCTGACCATGAAAAGTAGACTTCTTCTCGACTCTGATTTTCCCTGTCCGAGTGTTGGCCTCATACTTCTCCCCTTGAACCTTAAACTTGGTTCATCTGATGCTCGTTCCTGCCTCACAAAATTTCCCTTTGCCACTTTAGATGTTTTATTTGGAATCAGGAAGTTCCTTTATGGACACTGCTTGGTTGATATTTTGCTTGCTGTATGTAATTCTATTTTGCATCTTTTTCCTTATAAGGTACAGACTGAGACTGCATGCTCATTTAAAGTATGCTTTTACAATATGTTTTTATAATTTTGTCTCAGTGATTTAAATTGTAACCTGAACAAATTTGCTAATAAACTTCTTAAGGTTTGGACACCATCCTCTCTGTGGCTTCTCTGGAACCCAACAGGTTTCACAGTACTTGAAATGTATTGCTGATGTTAGTTTATTTCTTACACTTCAAGTCAACAGGTGCGAGGCTGTGGTGCTTATTTACAAGCGCCGCCAGCGAGTCACTTTTGCGATGCACCGGCAGCGCATTTTGCTGCCCCATATTTACAAGGACAGGAAAAGCCACCCTCCGTGGCTTTTCCTGTCCTTGTAAATACGGCCCCTTTACACGCAGCACTTTGCGTGAAAGGGGCATTCTATGGGTGTTGCTGTGGGTGTTCCCATGCAACCCCCATGGAACCTGACACATTTCCAGATTTACGAGAAATCGTAAACCAGGAAATGCGTCTGAATGATACGCCTCCCAGGGGAGGTGTACGGAGGCGCAACGAGGAGAAGTTTATTAATTTCTCTTTGTGTTTTTTTCCTCTTTCTATGCGTGCTGCATTCTGCAGCACACATAGAACGAAGAAATCACCTCTTATGATTGTTTATGTGCAGGAAGGGGTCCCTTCCTGCACTTAAACAATCATTAAATAAATGACGTTTTACAAGTTCTACGTGTGCTAATGCAGCACACATAGAAGTTGAAAACGCAATTTCAGATAGTTTATGTGCATGAAGGGACACCTTCCTGCACATAAACAATCATCCCCGTGACGCAGCCATCCTTGCACCATGGTGCATGGGTGTCTTTGTCGGCACATGGCAGCTAATTGTGCACCAGCGAAGGGGAGAGCAAAGGGATCCGTCATATCCTTGTAGATAATATAACGCATCCCGGTGCTTAGAAAGGGATGCAGTGTGGCGCAGCCAAAGGGCTTGCAGTGCCGCGCTGCGGGACATTCTTGTAAATGAGGCCCTGTGTGTCGCACAAGCCACGCAAGGGATGACCCAGCAGCAGGCCAATCTTGGTAGATATTTATTTATTTATTTGCAGAGTTTTATATAGCGCTGGCTAGACCCGGAGGTATCAGAGCGCTTTACATGAGGATCAGCAAGTTACCAGTTACAAAATAAACATCAGTTACAGCAGCCGAGTATAGACAAAGGAGAAAAACAGTGATTACATAATAACATGAGTTATTAGCTCATAGCATAACCAAGACACAGGTCAAATGGGAAATGGAGGGTAGAGGAGAAATGGTAAAAAAGGGGTAAGGAATGCAGATCATACAGGTAAAGTGGAAAGTAATTCAGGGGGACAAAATAGTCAATGTAAAAGACAGAACAAACCGGCTGGGGATCAACAATCCAAAACGTCCCATGTGTCGGTGAAAGTATAGGATGGGAGGGGTGTAGACGACCTAAGGAGGTGGGGAGGAGGCAGGGGAGGGAAGCAAACACAACGGAGAGACGAGGAAAAACTATGTCCAATGTCCGGCTGGGTAGGTGCCGGCCGAGGGGGTGAACCAGATCCAAACTCCTCTATAGCTGCCTAAACAGCTCCACCGGGCATCGGCCATGTTGCTTGGGCTCCGCGGTCAGTAACACATTCAAAAAGTTTCCACCCGGGGGGGACATTGTCACAGGTCCATCGGCCGTACCAGTCCCGGTATTGCTGGGAAGCGCCTCCTGCCACACCCTCCAGCTCGACCCCAGGAGAGCTGAGCGCGCCTCCGTAGTTCCTTGGTCTAGGCAAGGGGAACTCAACTTATTAAAAAGCCAAAAGGGTGAAGCTGAGTCAAACACCAGTCAGGAGTGACTAGGATAAGCTTGTCTGCCTCCCGCTGAAACTCTCACATGCCCCAAATACCTTTACTCTTCTCAGGAGCGAGTGGGGAATTCATGCGGGGTTCCTGGTTGCGCGTCTCACTCTGTGCACCGCCCGTTTATGTGCTCACAGGGGCCTAACGGTCGCTCACCGCCTCGCCACCTCTCTCTGCTTCTGGGCGGCCATTTCGCAGCAGTGAAGTCTCCGCTGCGCAACCCATTGCTCTAGGTGCTGCGGGCTCGCCTTTGATGCGCCGCCTCGACGGAGCCGCTCTCTCCCTGCAGGGCGCCCCATGGGATTGCGGTAGCAGCGGCACTTCTTCAGTCACGTCAGCCACGTTGTAACAACACCCCTAACCCTGGGGGTCTACTCAGCTCCGTGATCAGTTGCCTCCGCTGCTGGGCGCCGCCATCTTGGGTGACTCGTCAGATCGGGGGCTCAGCCACTCCAGCGTCCCTCCCTCGTCTCCCGATCCGCCCCTTCGCTGGCCTCGGCAAGTCCAGTGGGTCCGGGTCGGATGGAGAATACCCAACAGGGGCAATGTTTCGCCCGGGGGAGAACAGGATGGAGCCAGATGGCGGCAAGCCGGTCGGAGCTCGCGAGCAGTGCTGCTCCGACCAGCTGACCGGAACCGGATGTGTTTCACAACTCAAATCTTTACCACGCATATACCTTTACCGCACATGCCCTTACCACACATAGTAAGTATAGTTAAGGTACGTATATGTGTGTGAAGTGTGTATATATATATATATATATATATATATACATATATATATAGATAGATAGATAGATATATATACATAGACATACACCCTGTACCCATATATACCTCGCCTAATATCCATATATACATATATACATGTGTATATACATATCCATATTCCATTATTAGCGAAAAACTGGTTTGGATATATATATATATATATATATATATATATATATGTATATATATATATATATATATATATACACATATACATATATATATACATATATACATATATACATACACACACATACACATATATACATGTATATATCTATTTCTCTCTCTCTATATACATATATATGTATAGGCTGATACGGGTTGTTTTAGGGTGTAGGGGGGTGAGGGTATTTATAGGGTTATGGGGATGGTAGGGCTATACGGTGATAAGAGCAGACTTTCAGCGAATTCAAAGTTTGGGAGATAGACTTTCAGCGAGTTCTGGATGTCAGTTTATATAGTCCTGGTTAATTTAAAGGTGCTAGAGAGAAACACAAACGTGGGGAGAAGTTTATATGTACTTAGAAAAATGTGTCAGCCGTCTGAGGCTAACTGCTCGCTTCCACAACTTGTGTGAAGCGTCTACGAATTACTCGTCTGCCAAATTCTGAACTTGGAGCACTGAAGAAAAACAATTCTACAGAAGAAGCGAGCATTCTTTGAAGTGGAGGGGTTCTTAGAATGTAATGTTTCAAACAGCCTTGAGGGTATTGTGGTGGAAGCTCAAAAAAACACCTTGTTGTTGAAGTCGGCTCCTGCAAAGTAAGATTTTTTAATGCTATTTCCTCTCCTTGTAAGACTTGAGACAGAGATGTTTGGAAACGAGAGAGGGGCGGGGGAGTGGGTGGAGAGAAAGGAGGTGCGCCCCCAGCAGGAACTTAATCTTTCATGAACTTCGCTGAGAATCACAATGTGCGTCGCTTTCTTTCCCCTGCATCCGCTCTCTGTGCATTCTTCGCGCCAACATCTTTATGACTGTTCGGTCCCCCGTGAGGAGCGATGAAAGGCACAAAAATAAAAGAGACTGAAATAAATGGGGAAAAGTCCGGCATAGCTTAGTGTCAGGAATGGCAGGCAAAGGACATTCAAGGGGGGGGGGGGGGGTCTGAAACGGGGCATTTTGTTTGCACTCCTACTAACACCTACTACCAGCGCATATCTGGGCTGCGAGGCAGCTACCTCTTGAGGTAGGCTTCTCTGCAGAGGCAGCTGAGTCACTGGAGGGGCGGTGGGGGCGTCAAGTGCAGCGTGAACGACCTTTCAGCGCGTTAGAGGTCAGGACAGCTCTGCTGAGAACAAAGATGTGATGGAAAAGCCCTAGGCAGTCCATTGTAATCATTTTCGAAGGAAGCAGCCTATATCTGGGTGACTTTGTCTCAGACCTAAGACTCGGTTTATAAAATATTTCTAATAAAATCTGCCTTTGAATGCAGTTAAAGTGGAAGCGACAGCAATCGTCAGTATTTTTGTCCAGGTTATGTGGGCAGCTTTGGTGCAGTTTTGCACCACTACTACCAGGGTACTGAGGGGTATATTTACTAAGGTTTGTGCAGGCATTCGCGCCGTGTATTGCAGCACGATCTCTGCAAATAACAAATTACTCTGTCCCAGTTTAATGGTACCCAATTTAGGATGGACTGGCTGGAATTCAAAGACGTGACTTGCACATCACCATGTTTCATTCATAAGCTTTAAAATCATTAACCATGCTGCCAGCCGTGTAGAACTAGTACAAGATTGCACCATCACCGTTGCATTCTGTGTAACATGACAATGTTGTGGCAAACCAGTGCAGTCACTGATACAATCTGCCCCAGTGTGTGAATTGATGTAGTTTGAAGGGTGGTGTATTTTAATTCATTAAATTAACATGCATTGCAAAGCCAATGACTCTGGCTTGCTTTAGGTGCCTGTCTTCTCTTTTGTTATAGGGGTATGTGTGTGATATGCGTGGATGCACAGACGGAAACACACACATAGCTTCTTATATGCAAACAGACGGCACTCAAATGCAAACACACACACACACACACACACCATGCATGCAGTCAGACAACAAACATATGGGAATATATAGGCGCAAGGTGATGTGCGTTAGTTGCAGACAAAGATGGATTGATGATTGGTTGCTTGCAGGAACAGATGGTAGGATGATTGTGGCTTTATTTAATGGTGGGTGGTGGGATGCAAGGGTGTGGTTGCATTTGGCTCAGTTTGTACTTTTACAGAGTGCTTCAAGAATTTAATGATTTTTTTCTGTATGGTTGAGGTCTCTAGATTTCACCATTTCTAGCTCCCTTTTTTTTTTAGCAGAGGGAGGGTGAGCTAACGTTAGGATTTTGAAAGGACTACAGAAGTCAACTGACCAATCCAATTTAAGACATTAACAGATTTAATTATTTTACAATTATCAGATACCTGGTAGAGCACTTGAGGGTAAGGAAGATGCAATGGTACAGTAAGTTAATAGTTATAGGAGTGTTTTGCCCTAAAGCAAGGACTTGAGAAGAGATGTGAGCGTGCTTTCATATTTTTCCCAGTGGAGGTTGAAATCACCAAGAAAAATCTAATCAAAATTGGGGACGAGTTGATCAGTGCTATAATTAAAGAAACAGTCAATACCATTCTATTTTTGGACAGGTGCGCAGTTAACGATGCTCAGTGGTTTATGTGTTATGTTTGGAAACTCCACATTAAGGCACTTGAACAAGCATGAATTACTGAGTTAATCAGTTTGATTTTAAGGGATGTTTGTGGATAAGGACATCCAACCACACAATTTTTTCTGCTCAGTGAAGGTGGAGGATGTATACTAGTAGTAGGATAAGATCTAGTGGAGGTATGAGAGTGAGCAGAAAGAGGTTTCCGTGACCGTAATAGGATGAAGGATATTGTGTATTTAAACTGTATTTATTTAAGTGTTCTGGCAAGCATTGATTTGTGGTGGAAACCACTTCATACCACAGATATGCAATGATAATCAATTTCCAGTGGGTACCCAACATTGGTTCCTGATGGCCATATTCATGCCAGATATCCAAGGAGTTCATAGGGGATACATTTGCATGCAATATTTTAAAATTAATTGGCTCCATAGTCAGAAGTCAGCCACAAAATGTTTGATGGATCTGACACGTTAAGGCAAAAGGACAACTCTCTAGGCAAATGTTTCATACATGTAAAGGAAATATTAATATATAAAATTTCCGACTCAATGAATGAAATATGCCTCAGAGGTGAGACCAATCTCTCAGGTGCTTACCTATGCAGTGAGCAGTAGGTTGGGCACTCAATTCCGGGCAAGGCCAATTCAGCCCTCTGTTAGTTTTGGAGGTTAGTAAATTGAGTACCATTAAATTAGGTAATAGTAACAGCAGTTATTACAGTGCTAAAAAAAACTGAAATGCAATATAGATTTAGATATTACAAATTGTATTAGTATTAAGAAAATTAAGGAAGTAGTTGAGAATGGCTCAAAGCCAGCCATCATTTGATTTGGGGCATCACATACCAAGAGTAAAAGAAATCATAGGAGTTTAATATAGACATAAATCATGTAGGATCAAGTGAGATCGAATACATGAACAAAAGATAACTTCTCTGACACCGTGAATCCATTCTGATGGATGAAAGTTGGATTAGATACTACAGGTGTGCAGTCCAGAAGAGCAGTTTTGATGTGATGTGTAAGACAAGGGCCACAGTGATGAGACAAGGGTCACAGCCAGGGAAGAAAGGAGGTGCTTCTTCTGAGGTTGCTTAGGCACAATGATGTTTGATTTTGTGTAGGTCGAGTAACTTTGAGGAGTGTGGGCAGCAATAGAAGGAGTGTGCGTTCTGAGATCATTGACTAGTCAGTGGTTGGGGTGCTTTATAGAAAATGTTTGTGGAGGAATGCTCTAAAGTGTTGAGGTTTGTTTCCATGTTGGGCTTTTCAAGCATAGGTGCCTTAAGTGAGGTGCAACTGGGGGCTCGGAGTGCAGTTCTTTGGAGGAGAGTGCATGTGGGAGAGAGCGAGATAGAGAATGTCATAAGAATTTCTATCAATTCGTTCAGGTGACTAGCCTCACTGTGATATCAAGCAGTTTATTTTGGGGGATGGATGAGAGATTTTGGCTCTGTCAGTAGTAAGTGGCAGTAAAAAAGTATGAGTGTGGTAGTCATGCCTCTCATGTGAATCATGCCTACACGAGGTGTAGTAATTATGTGGAGAGTCAGTTACTACTGAGAGTGATTGGGTTATAATGGAGAGATTGTATGAATCGAAGCACATGAGCGTTAGATGTTGTAATCAGTACACATGCTATGCGCAATATCTCTGTTAATGTCCCTTGCCATGGGAGACGTTTTTAGAGCCTTCAAGGAATGCAGTAGAAGTATGTAGTTTGGTATCTGAGGATTGGATCACAACTACCCCAGTTTCATAGAGACTAATGTGTAGATCACATTTCTGGTTACGGTAACCTCAGATAGTAAGTAGTTCAGTAAGGGTTTTTTGTATGCTTTGAGACTAATGACCTGAGTATGAGTCAGGTAGGGCGGTGTCTCTGGAGGAGACACCATTCTGTGGGATTCCAAGTGAGCCAGTGTTTCTGGACCCAAAATTGAATCTGCTTTTACCGGTGCAAAGTCTCATCTGGCAGAGCCTGGGATCACCTTTGCCCCTGAAGTTCCATTGGAAGCTGCCAGTGTGCTCGCCACACTCATGCCCTGCTCCTTTCTAGAAATCCAGCCCCTCACCCCCACCTTCCCTCCTCCAGCTCCACCTGCACATATGCCAGGTGTGAGTCTACACCCAGTTCTTAATTGTGAAGCTCCAGGCTAGAGGCAGAGGCCTAGGCCCAGGGCAGACAGGGCTCTCTCCTGTCCCTGCTACAAAAGAGAGAGCAAGTAATGCTAGCCCCAATGGGCAAGACCACCCCCCAAATTTAAGTTTAAGTTTATTTTGATTTGCACGATTAATTAACATCATAGCAAGCATTCACAATAAAAAGTTCACCCGAAAATAAAAAAAGACAGTATCAGGCAGATCACAAAAGATACCATTGACAAGTAAAAAGTCAACAAAATCGCATGATTAATAATATATAAAAAAGTAGCAGCAAAAATCCCCAATCATAATAGCAGCAGCAGGAGATTATGTACCAATCAGTTTATAAAAGATACAAATAACAGGATAAAATGCACACTGGCACATGATTATAATATAGCAGCAAAAACCCTATTCATACTTGCAGTCACTGAAGATACAGGAAAGCTTACACAAATGCTGACTAAATGTGCAAGTGCTAAACAGAACCCACAGAAGCGAGAGGACCCTCTGTCTATATATACTAAAGTTAAAGTGCAAGGTGTGCAAGTTCCAGCAAAAAAATATGGTCACCCAGTCAATCCTGAAGAGGACCATATCCAGCATAGTGGTATAGGCTTTGTTCTCAAGTTGTAACAGTTTTGAGCATTGACAAGGCAATTGTCATAAACATAATAAGTCTTGCCATCTGTTGACATGAGTCACCTTTCAGACATTCAATAACTGCTGTTTTGCAGACCCCTATACTCAACTGCCTGAAAACTGGAAGAAGGTAATATCGTCTAGGTCAACCTAAAACAGGGCACAAGCGTAAAACTTGTAAAAGTGTCTCCTGCATATAACCACAGCCCCTACAAGTAACATCTGAAGTGCCAGTCAGACGGGCGTACTTGTGGGACCCATTGCTATGGGTCAACCTGTGGTCATCTTCATTGAGGTTGACCATCAACCTGAGTGAGGAGCAGCCTACCCAGAACTTCTTGGGTCCCCTCATCTTGAGATATTTCCATTTTCATGGTCTGACACCGCTTATCCCTAAATAAGGAGATAGACTTGCCTTCTTGACTAAACTAATCCAATTTAGTCAAAATCTGAAACAACTGTGCTTTTTCATGGCTGATTACTGACACAAAGTATTTTTACCTACTATTGCGCTTTCTTCGTTCTGAGTTGGGTGTCAGTGAACATAAATGATAATAGTTGGCAAACCCAATGTAAAGCAATTCAGTTTTTACTTTTCACTCTTGGTTGTTTGCCACCCTTTCTTCCTTGATGCTTGAAAACGTTCACCTTTCCGATCTACATTAGATCTCACTCCTGTGGTCCTTCCCATGGTTCTTCACTATGTCCCACTTCTTAACCTCTATGGCTTCCCTCTTGCATCTCTTATAAGTTAATTTGGTCTTTCCTTTTTGTCATCCACAAATTAATTTAAAATTATTTTGAGACTGGATCTATAAAGAGCCCTCACCAATTCACACAGTTGTTTAACTACAACTTCAGACTGGATGAGCATGAACTACTTTACGTTAAACTCTGAAAAGACTGAGCTTCATATGCAAGTGACCCCTCTTAAATCTCGGAATGAAGTTGGAGACCGGCTAATCTGGATTCTCCGCCATGTCTGGTCAATACGGTTGACAGCCTGGTTTATATTTGACCATGGTTTCTCAGATCAATAAGGTTTCTTCTACCTGCTTCTTTCATCCTACAATGCTAAAAATTATTCTTCCTTTTCTTTCTGATTAGGTGATTGTAGGCTCACTTCTGGACTTCTACAATACTCTTTGCCAAGCTCTTGCAGTTTATTAGACTCACCATCATCAGATGATACTAAGCTCAACAGCCCACTTACTCATCTGTTTGTCACATAGGACCTTTACCTGAGGACACTTGAAGACACAGCACTGGATTCCAACAGTGAATCTCTTTTGCAAGCCTACACCTGCCACAAAGCATGTCATGGCCAAGGCATGACATTTTTTAAAAGCACTTTTTTTTGTATCAGCACAGCTGCTAGTTGTTTCCAAGTTCTGTACTTAACAGCCAAACTCTAAATCTCCACCTCTCTCTTCATTCCATAAACATCTAGTCATTATACTATCCATGTGTTATTGAAAACATATATTTTACTCTGTAATATTACCTCAATGCTGATGTGTGTCTTCTCCTAGCACCAGGAAGCCCTGAAAGGCAGTTGTGTGCTTTACCAAACAAGTAAATAATATATCAATAAATACAAGTAAAGACATATTTAAATAAAAAAATAGTAAATATATAGGAGCATCACTAGAGAGCCTCTCTCCAACAGTATCAAAGGGACAGCAAACAAACCCACTGCCAGTATTGGTTCCTTCAGTGCCAAAATCCAAACGTCCAACTCCAATATATGGAGAGATTCATACTCTCCTCCTCAAAAGGGCCCAGCATGCTGCTGACAATTATCATCATGCATTTTTGTCAACACTGCTCAACGTTCAAGTTATAGTGTAAATTCTGTATCAGTCACCTGTGTAGTATTCGTCTATAACTTTGTGATGTCAGTTTTTAGTTTCTTATCATCCCAATTTCCCTCTTGTTGGTGATATGTTTACTCTTTCTGTGTTTGGTTCGCAACAGATAAAGGTCAACCAAATATGGTACTTAGCCCACATGAAATGGTGCTCAGAACCCTATCTGCAACATCATTGTAAATCTTTGTTTAGCCCTTTCCTATGTTCTAGTTGATGTTCTCTGTTCTCTCACTTTCTAAGTCCTCAATTGTGACCTTCCAACCTTGGCCACCAACATTGCACATTTGCTTCTACATACAGCAACCCTGTAGATGAGCTAGGATGTAAATTTCCTGATAATCACCAGTGTAGTCTTAAGGATTTTTGGGGCCCCGGGCAAGACATATTTTGGGGCCCCCTGTTAGTAATTTTACTGCTCATTTTCTGCGAGTTAAAGCCTGCACGATACCAGAACAACTTTCAGAATCGAGGTTCACATATGAAAAAGTTGAAATATGTCTTTCTAGGGCCCCCAGAGACGCTTCAGATACAACTGGGCAGAAGGGGAGTTAGGCAAAGAGAGGCTGAGATATGGAAATAGACGGAGCTGAGCTAGATGAAGAAAAAGTTTACTTTCCCAGAGGGCCCTATGGAAGGTAGGGGGCTCGGGGCAGTTTCCCACTTTACCCATGCCTTAAAACGTCACTGATAATCACATCAAACTCTGTGCCCTGAAGATTACTGTTACTCCAATGACCACAGTGCATATCTACCTGGTGCATGTCATCCCCCTCACCCGTACCTGCACCCAGGTCTCTCATCCACGTTCCCAGCATGACCATGGACCCACTACATTATGGTATGTGTCCTCACTACCTTTGGTAAAAGAGTGGTGGGTGGTACATTCGACTCATGTAGCGATGCAATACTAACTTTGATTGCTGGTCCCAGGAAAGAGGTGACTCTGTCTGGACAGAAACTGGGTAATGTCTTAGTTCCAAAGGAAGGGATTCACATCCCCAGTGATGAGTCTAAATATGCAAAGAGTCGACTGCGATCATTGTAGTCCTGGAATATTTTGGGAAAAGTTAGAATTCCCCGAGTAATTTTAGGAAAGGTTGAAAAATAGTAATGTTGCATTGCAGAAAGTGCTGCCCTGAGGGAACAGCAGGCAAAATACTAGGAATACTGTTTGGCGATGCAGCGCGCGCAAGGAAATTCGTTTTATTTATTTATATGTTTACTTACCTCTAATCGGCCGTAATCCGTAGTTTGCTACCCCCCACCCTGCCCCTCCGCCGCCCCACGTCAGCGCCTGGCAGCACTCCCACCACGGGCCGC
Source organism: Calotriton arnoldi (assembly GCA_963921515.1). NCBI lineage: Eukaryota > Metazoa > Chordata > Amphibia > Caudata > Salamandridae > Calotriton > Calotriton arnoldi. Next base: position 119,712 of record CAWUFW010003762.1, read on the forward strand.
TACTGCTATAGCACTGAAAAGCATTTTCTGGAGCTGGCATTACTACCACTATGTCAGGACACTTGCTTAGACAAGTAGGCACCTCACCTCTATAAAGCATGCGCTCCTAATGCCTCTGGTCATTTCTTGCTCTGTACTTAGTATCATTCTTACACTCCTGTCTCAAACAGTCATCAGATAATTCCTAGGCCACAGTGGTAGTGGGGTTTTGTGTTTTGGTCCCTTCCCTTCCAAGGCAAGCTTCTTCTATTCTCCTTCACCAGAAATAAGCAACTTTACATGTTTCATTTCTAGGGTATATTATTTTTTTCTTTGGTCTGCCTCTGCCCTTTGTCATGGTAGAGGTAACAATAGAAACCTACATGTCTTGGACCGAAATTGCATTTCTAGAATTTGCTTACAGTCATGTCCACAAGACATAGAAGAATCATTTTGTGCAGCTGTTGGATTGGAAAGCATATTGCAGTTTACTTTGCGACCTAAAAGCTGTTCCTCTTTTTGCCTTACCCAATATAAGAGAGTTATCCTTATCTTGGTCCTCTCATATCTGCCATAGCCCTCCACCTCCACCTCCAAAAATTAGACTAGTTCAGATTACTTTCAGATTACCATGTGATTCATCTAATCACACACATTTTTGTCGCTGCTACACTATTGCTTCAAAGATAGTCACGTTTCCCCTGTTGGCATGCATTGATTTGCCAAAGTTAGTTGGCTTTAATATTGTCTGAAGAAGCCCATTGTTTGGCACAGTGATTCCAAATTCTTTCTTTTGGGATGAGATTACTATCTGGTCTCTGCAGTTGTGCTGTGGATTTAAAAATTAAATATGGAGGTGTGGTTTTGATATGATATCAAATATATGTAGGTAATACTGAAATTAACTTTATTCCAGCATTTGCAATTGTAGCTGTCAAAATTAAAGTTCAGTCATGTTTTTTTAAAAGGGTACAATCTTCAAAGTAGTCAATACTAATAATCAGGCATACTGTTAAAACAGGGGTAAGTCAGAATCTGTTGTGTCCTGTTATTGAAGAGCAAAATCAAGGATGCAAGGCAATCAATATATATATTTCAAACATAAAGAAGTTACAAAATGATGGAAAGTGTCTTGCCGAATAGTTATTTCCAAAATCCAATGAGAAGTCTTATAGCTGGAACAAGTAAATCTAGTAATATTCTAACAAGGGAAAGTGAGGTATGCTATGAGAAAACAATGAGTTAAATATCAACTGAGAAATATATTGTATCTTAAATATCCTTTACAAAAATATCTCTTCGTTTGAGTTAATAGTCTGTGCATTGCCTTGCCTTACTTTGGGGCTTATTTACAAGCCCCTTGAGCCGCTGGTGCGTCACTTTTTGTGACGCACCGGCGGCGCATTTGCTGCCCCATATTTACAAGGACAGGAAGGAAGGCCACCTTGCGTGACTTTTTCTGTCCTTGTAAATACAGCCCCTTTACACGCAGCGCTCTGCATGAAAGGGGCGTTCCATGGGTGTTGCTGTGGGTGTTCCCACGCAACACCCATGGAGCCAGACGCATTTCCAGATTTACGAGAAATTGTAAACCTGGAAATGCGTCTGAATGCTACGCCTCCCCAGGGGAGGCATACAAAGGCGCAACAAGGAGAATTGTGTTCATTTCTCCTCATTTTTTTCCTCTTTCTATGCGTGCTGCATTCTGCAGCACACATAGAACGAAGAAATCACCTCTGGTGATTGTTTATGTGCAGGAAGGGACATAAACAATCATTCAAAAAATGACATTTTGCAAGTTCTATGTGTGCTGCAAGTTGAAAAACGCCATTTCAGATTGTTTATGTGTAGGAAGGGACACCTTCCTGCATATTAACAATCATCCCCATGACGTAGGAATCCATGCACCATGGTGCAAGGGTGTCTGCGTCGGCGCTAGGCAGCTAAATTTGGCACCAGCGCACGGGAGAGCAAAGGGATCCGTCATATCCTTGTAGATATAAGTCGCATCCCTGTGCTTTGAAAGTGCCGCAGCGTGGCGCAGCCAAAGGGCTTGCGGTGTAAATGAGGACCTTTGTTTTAACTAAAGCATGCAAAGCTTAGTAAATGGCTAAACGGATTTTGCGTCAGGGTTGCTCCATAAAAGTGACCTTAATAAATCTAGACCTTAGTGAACTGTTCAAAGTGGGATATTTGTCACCTTAACTAAACTTCTTCTGATACAAAGTTTCAGTCATCAGCAGATGCATGCCTCCTTCCAACCGGGAGAAAACATATGCATTCATTTTCCAAATTAGACAAGTTGATGTAAAAAATAAGAAAGTATAGGCACCCATACGAAGTGACAGGTGACATAACTTTATAAACAAGCTATATTTTTGAGCACACATTGTGTGAAAATTGAACTTTCATACCCCGAGGGAAAAACTGACATGTTTACAATTTTTAAACAGGTGCACTTGATTTCAACTTGTCATTGCTTATCATTCACTGAACAGCATTGCCATATGTTTCATTCTCCGTGTTCTGTTTCAGATTCATAACATCATGATTGCATTGTATCAGTAAAAATGCATTTAGAAGTTTTGTGCCAATATCAGTGAGCAAGTTCTGAAAAGTTTTTAAAATTACTGATACGATATTACCATAAAACTGCCAACAAGTAGAACATTTATGTCTTTTTACATAAACATTTCCCCCAAGCGTTTTTTTCCCCTAAAATCCATCACACTGCATGTGACCAACATTAGACGTCCCAGATGGTGATTAAGATGCGACAATGGTCCAGGGGCCCGATTCACAGAAGTAATCTGGGACGAAAGTCTAACTTTACAACTTTCGGTATTCACAAAGGGCATTTATGAGTAGTAAAGTTAGACTTTTGGTCTAAGTTTAGACCAAAAGTCTAACTTAGACCAAAAGTCTAACTTTACTACTACTAAAGTTAGACTTTTGGTCTAAGTTAGACTTTTGGCCTAAACTTAGACCAAAAGTCTAACTTTAGTTGTCGTAAAGTTAGACTTTTGGTCTAAGTTAGACTTTTGGTCTAAACTTAGACCAAAAGTCTAACTTTACTACTCGTAAATGCTCTTTGTGAATACCGAAAGTCGTAAAGTTAGACTTTTGTCTCAGATTACTTCTGTGAATCGGGCCCCAGTTTCTGAACATCTCCCATGATGTTATAGTACATTCTCATGAGATCAAAAATGGCCATACTGAGTTGAACTTTCTTTTCTCCAGTCACCAGTTACCTCTATGGGGTTGAATGTACTCACATTGTGCTGACATATGTATTATCCTGCCTGTTCCCGACTTTAACTATCTCCACTATGTTTTCCTCCACTGGCGCAAAAACTAAAGCCCACGGAATGGGCTCTATGTGCCTTTGTTTGCTCCACTGAATTCTGCTGAATGGCGGGGCGGGGTGAATTAAAAGTATATCACCACACAATGGGGCTCATTATGATGCCGGGCGTCCGAGCGCCCGACTGGCATTGTGTCGGAACCAGGACCGCCGGACAAGGAGTCGTCGGTCCCACTTCCCAAATTATGATGAGACCACCTTCACAGCGGTCGGAAAGTGTATTTCTTCTGTTGTTGCTTGTACAGAAAAGTACCCAAAGATGATATTCTTGAAGGAGCTGATCCTCTCCTCTCTTCATAGATGTGGAGCTTGTTTAAGGACTGCAAATTGATAGTGCACACAGCACCGTGAACCAAAGCAACTGCCAGGTGAACTTCAGCGAATGATAATGATGAGGATGCTCAGATACAAACATAAATTGTGACTCTCAGCAGTTGCTTGCGAGCAAGGAGATCTGATACACAGTGGAGATCAGATATACTTTTATCCAGACCTCACCACCGAGACACAAAGGAAAAGGTGCTGTAAAATGAGGTGAAGCATACACTATGTGTACAAAACATTAGCATGCCTGTGAATAGATGTGAAGGGTAGGAAACAACTTTTTGCTAAACCTGAAGCAGTACTTGTAAGAAATTGGGTGTGAGCCCTGGTTAAGCAACAACCACAACCCTTGTCAGGGTGAAACATGAATCAACCCTAACTTAACCCATTCTTAACCCTCTGGTAGCTTGGCATAGAGGAATCAGGCTTAACTTAGAGTAAATGTGTAAAGTATTTGTGGAACACTTCAAACAGTAGTAAAGTGAAACCGCCACCCAAAAAGGAGCCCACTCCTAGTTAGAAAAATAGAGTATAATTTAAAAAATAAAACAAGACCAAAATGTAAAAAATCCAATCAGAACTGGATATATTCAATTTTAAAGCATTGGGTAAAAACAGCGCCAAAAGCACAAAGTGCCAACTGTGTATATCTGGTCGCGCCGGCTCGGGACCAAGACACAAGTTCAGGCTGACCAGGATGGAGTGTGGGTCAACTGCAGTCACCAAGTTAGCCCCCTGAACAGAGTACCTTAAATCCTGGTGTGCAGAGAGTTACGAGGTTCCACGTCGAAGATGCGTCATGCAGTCGGAGTGATGCATCGGTTCTGAGATGTGCATGGCTGCGATGCGAGGACCTGTGTCAACATTGAGGATCATGTTAATGGGGCTTGCGATGCAAAGTTCGGCTTTGAAGATGCGGCATGCAGTCAGAGCGATGCGTCCGTTCTGAAGAGCTGCAAGGCTGCGATGTAGAGTCCATCATCGACGCCGAGGCTGTCATCGACGAGAGGCTGCACCGAGGATGCATTACCCAGCTAGGGTGATGCATCTGTTCTGAAGGGTCTTGATGTGATACGGGTCTTTGTGATGGGTCCAATCCACACAGCAGCGGCAAAGCATTGGTTCTGCTCAGGTTTGCGCAGTGCAGTAGAGGAGATGGTTTGGTTCTGCTGGATCCACAGACACTGGCAGAGCATCTTGAGCCCACTTCCAATGGTCCATGACTCGGGTGGCACCACTTGGCAGGGTAGACTCACAGATGGCAAAGTCCAAGTGCAGGTGCCAGGTTGTTGGAAGCCTGTTGTGTCCCTGAGGCTCCAGATCAGGAGGCCAGCCAACTAGCCTTTGGAGTCAATCTGAGTTCTGCATTCAAGTGATGTAGGTCCAGTCCTTTACACCCAGGGAAGAGGGCAGCAGGGCAGGTCAGCACAGCAGGTCAGCAGTTCCTTCAGAGACACAGTCCAGCAGAGTGGCAGTTCTTTCAGCAGCACAGCAGTCCTTTTTTCTGGCTGAGTATCTACAGGTCCAGAAGTGTACTGGAAAGTTGGTGTCTGAAATCCAATATTTATACCCATTACTGCCTTTGAAGTGGGGGAGAAGCTTCTAGAGGCTTTCCTTTGAAGTGCACAGGTGCCCTACCTCTTCTACCCTGGCTCCAGACTAACTACAGGGGGTATGCAGCCCTTTGTGTTTAGGCGGGATACTGCCAATTCAAGTAAAAGTTGGGCTAGGCTCAGCTCCTCCCTCCCATCCTGCCAGTGATGGTGCATATAGGCACACCTAAGCTCTCTATTATTGTTAGGTTTGAAATTCCCCTCTCCCATAATACACTTGTTATGCTATATTAGGTTAGCAATATGTGGCTAAATAGACGCCATTTGTATTCACGTTATGCAACCCACTGAGTTATCCTCGCAACATGTAAGCTTTAGTTAGCTCGGGTGACTCCATTTTGTATTTCACAATCACTAGAAGACTGCTTGGGCTGTGCTCGTACTAGGCCTTATTTTTCAAATCCACTTGCCTCAGCAGCACACTGTATTTTGTTATTATTTTCCCTCCTGTTCAAGGCTGTAACCCGACTTGCTAATGAACTGATGTTCTATCTTTGCATTCCAATCTCAATGTGTAGCTCTGCTCCCACATTAGGAGACGCTGAGGCTCGGCACAGTGGCCTTGGGCTACTGATAGTGCACCCATCTGGCAGGTGTTAGCTCATCTCTCTGTACCTCCTTTGTTCATGCCCGCTCAAGTCGGTAACTCTCCATTAGAAGCATGGCTGGAGTCTCCAGAAGGGTTTATTATGTATTAGCGTACCCTGGGGCGTCAGTCCCCTCGGCAGACATCTTAGGGTGAAGGTCTGACTGGGCTCCTCTGCAGAGTATATGCTGAATAAAAGTAAGTTTGTATTCTCTACTGACTGACCGACTCTTCATTTTGGGGAAGGCATGGCAGGTGGTTGTAAAAGACCCGCGTGGCCCTAGAGGGCCCCGTCCTTCAGTTGGCGCCCGAACAGGGACCCCGCAAAGTGATCCCCTCACCCGTAATCGGGTTGTAGGGGCCGGGGTGGTGTCTGGTCGGTCGGGCGGATCGGGGCCCCATATATACAAGACCGAACTTGGTTCTCACAGCTGCCCTGCCCTTCCGATCGGGCGGATCCTCGGCTAGTGGTCACCGGCTGGGGTCCTGAGAAGGCGAAAGATGAGGTGAAGCATACACTATGTGTACAAAACATTAGCATGCCTGTGAATAGATGTGAAGGGTAGGAAACAACTTTTTGCTAAACCTGAAGCAGTACTTGTAAGAAATTGGGTGTGAGCCCTGGTTAAACAACAACCACAACCCTTGTCAGGGTGAAACATGAATCAACCCTAACTTAACCCATTCTTAACCCTCTGGTAGCTTGGCATAGAGGAATCAGGCTTAACTTAGAGTAAATGTGTAAAGTATTTGTGGAACACTTCAAACAGTAGTAAAGTGAAACCACCACACAAAAAGGAGCCCACTCCTAGTTAGAAAAATAGAGTATAATTTAAAAAATAAAACAAGGCCAAAATGTAAAAAATCCAATCAGAACTGGATATATTCAATTTTAAAGCGTTGGGTAAAAATAGCGCCAAAAGCACAAAGCGCCAATTGTGTATATCTGGTCGCGCCGGCTCGGGACCAAGACACAAGTTCAGGCTGACCAGGATGGAGTGTGGGTCAACTGCAGGGACCAAGTTAGCCCCCTGAACAGAGTACCTTAAATCCTGGTGTGCAGAGAGTTACGAGGTTCCACGTCGAAGATGCGTCATGCAGTCGGAGCGATGCATCGGTTCTGAGATGTGCATGGCTGCGATGCGAGGACCTGTGTCACCATTGAGGATCATGTTAATGGGGCTTGTGATGCAAAGTTCGGCTTTGAGGATGCGGCATGCAGTCAGAGCGATGCGTCCGTTCTGAAGAGCTGCAAGGCTGCAATGTAGAGTCCATCATCGACGCCGAGGCTGTCATCGATGAGAGGCTGCACCGAGGATGCATTACCCAGCTAGGGTGATGCATCTGTTCTGAAGGGTCTTGATGCGATACGGGTCTTTGTGATGGGTCCAATCCACACAGCAGCGGCAAAACATTGGTTCTGCTCAGGTTTGTGCATTGCAGTAGAGGAGATGGTTTGGTTCTGCTGGATCCACAGACACTGGCAGAGCACCTTGAGCCCACTTCCAATGGTCCGTGACTCGGGTGGCACCACTTGGCAGGGTAGACTCACAGATGGCAGAGTCCAAGTGCAGGTGCCAGGTTGTTGGAAGCCTGTTATGTCCCTGAGGCTCCAGATCAGGAGGCCAGCCAACTAGCCTTTGGAGTCAATCTGAGTTCTGGGTTCAAGTGATGTAGTTCCAGTCCTTTACACCCAGGGAAGAGGGCAGCAGGGCAGGTCAGCACAGCAGGTCAGCAGTTCCTTCAGAGACACAGTCCAGCAGAGTGGTAGTCCTTTCAGCAGCACAGCAGTCCTTTTTCCTGGCTGAGTATCTACAGGTCCAGAAGTGTACTGGAGAGTTGGTGTCTGAAATCCAATATTTATACCCATTACTGCCTTTGAAGTGGGGGAGAAGCTTCTAGAGGCTTTCCTTTGAAGTGCACAGGTGCCCTACCTCTTCTACCCTGGCTCCAGACTAACAACAGGGGGTATGCAGCCCTTTGTGTTTAGGCGGGATACTGCCAATTCAAGTATAAGTTGGGCTAGGCTCAGCTCCTCCCTCCCATCCTGCCAGTGATGGTGCATATAGGCACACCTAAGCTCTCTATTATTGTTAGGTTTGAAATTCCCCTCTCCCATAATACACTTGTTATGCTATATTAGGTTAGCAATATGTGGCTAAATAGACGCCATTTGTATTCACGTTATGCAACCCACTGAGTTATCCTCGCAACATGTAAGCTTTAGTTAGCTCGGGTGACTCCATTTTGTATTTCACAATCACTAGAAGACTGCTTGGGCTGTGCTCGAACTAGGCCTTATTTTTCAAATCCACTTGCCTCAGCAGCACACTGTATTTTGTTATTATTTCCCCTCCTGTTCAAGGCTGTAACCCGACTTGCTAATGAACTGATGTTCTATCTTTGCATTTCAATCTCAATGTGTAGCTCTGCTCCCACATTAGGAGACGCTGAGACTCGGCACAGTGGCCTTGGGCTACTGATAGTGCACCCATCTGGCAGGTGTTAGCTCATCTCTCTGTACCTCCTTTGTTCATGCCCGGCTCAAGTCGGTAACTTTCCATTAGAAGCGTGGCTGGAGTCTCCAGAAGGGTTTATTATGTATTAGCCTACCCTGGGGCATCAGTCCCCTCGGCAGACATCTTAGGGTGAAGGTCTGACTGGGTTCCTCTGCAGAGTATATGCTGAATAAAAGTAAGTTTGTATTCTCTACTGTCTGACCGACTCTTCATTTTGGGGAAGGCATATCAGGTGGTTGTAAAAGACCCGCGTGGCCCAAGAGGGCCCCGTCCTTCAGTTGGTGCCCGAACAGGGACCCCGCGAAGTGATCCCCTCACCCGTAATCGGGTTGTAGGGGCTGGGGTGGTGTCTGGTCGGTCGGGCGGATCGGGCCACATATATACAAGACCGAGCTTGGTCCTCGCAGCTGCCCCGCACTTCCGATCGGGCGGATCCTCGGCTAGTGGTCACCGGCTGGGGTCCTGAGAAGGCGAAACCTTGGAGTTGACCGTTTAGGTCTGAAGAGTCGGCAGTGGAGAATAACTTGACTTGGCCTGTCTGCACCAGGTGAGTGACTTGGTTCTTGGGAAAATGGGGCCATTCTTGGTCGGCACGAGCCTTTGGGCTGTGTCCTGATGCAGTCTCCGGACTGTCTTTTCTGCAGTGTCTGAACTGCCTTGTTTGAACGACACAAGTCGACGGGCTGTGTCTTGGTACGGTTTTAATACCGTCTTGGTTTGTACTTGGTGGGTTTGCGGACCCTTGTAAAGGACACAGAGTGTTTACGAGCACTCTGACGGACCACTCGGTAATTCGACTTGCATTCTGAAAAAAGGTCTGAGGCTGTTCACGAACAATCTGCCAGGCCAACTGGCAATTGGCATACATTCGAAAAGGTCTGGGGCTGAAGCCTGTCTTTCTGAACCTGGTACGATCTCTGGACCATTGTCTTGAATGTGATGCAGCCTTTGGGCTGACTTGTGATTTGTTCGTGTGTCTGGGTGCTGTGTGATCTGTGGACAGACGCCGATGATGGTGCTGGTGAAATGCTTGGTTGAGTGAATAGCGACTCTGCTCTCCGGACAGTTGGTTTTGAAGTTTTGAGTGATTTTATTTTTTCTTTATTGCAGTTGTTGGTGTTGTTTGTCCGTTAAGGGACAGTGTGTGTGTCAGATATTAAGATGCCTTGTTTAAGTAAGTTAGGATGTTTCGTATGTCGATGTTGCTCTACCGATGCTCGGTTGGAAGAGAGCCAGCCTGCACCTCCGGAGGGTACCCCAAATTTTGACATATATGTCAAGCATGGTATTGGCCCTATTATGTTTAACACAATGTGGAATAAATATATGAGGGACAATGCTGAGCTGGAATGGCCACTTACTGGCTCATTTGATGAACAAAAAATAAATTTCCTGCAGGACAAATTGTTTGCTAAAAGGAGTAGGCAGTCCATGTTTGATTCTTTGAGAGTGTGGCAGAAAGAAGCAAAGCAGCGACTCATGCGAGCAGAGAAAGAGGCTCGAAGGAAACAGACACAAACTATTACGCAGAAGGCAGTAGCCTATGAAAGAGAAAAGACAGAAAAAGGCATAGAGTGCGCAGATAGGAAATTCCGACTTCAGACTGACAAGTGTTATGTTGCTAGGGAGGAGGGGGATGAGCTTGTTGAGGAACTCTTGGATTCTCGCCCCCACCACTCTATGCCCCACAGCGGATATACCCTACAGTCACCACATCCCAGTCCTCGACTCTTGGGGCTGGTCCCCCTGATGCGGCCGTTTCTAGTACTACTGCCTTAGCCCCGGCCCCACTTGCCTCCCTTGTATACCCGCCAGCCACAGGAGCGGGCGCTATCACTTCCCCTGTCCTGTCTCTTCACTCTCCTGCCCCGTCCCTTAGCTCTGTCTCGCCCACTACGCCCCCTTTCACCCCTACAGCTCTGTCTCCCTACATGATGGTACCTGTCTCTGCATCTGTCCCTTCCCCTGTGAGTGTGACGCCCCAAACACTATTGAATGCTGAAACGCCTGCACGTGGAATTTCTGGAGCCAACTGGGCAGCAGCGCAAGACCGCATGGAGAAAGTGTTAGTGCGTTCTGCTGTGGGTACTGAGGAGAAGCAGATGGTGGCGAATCAGGCAGCTCAATGGGCCCGGCACCCGATCTATAGTGTGGAGTGTTATGAAAGATTATGAGCCCTTCATACAGCAGCATGCCCTCAAGCATATGTCAGCCACGCTGATAGAATTGTGGGAACAGTGTTTCCAGGGTACCGCACCGCAGATTATCTATGACATACGAGACAGAGTATATGTTACAGACATGGCCCCGAATGAAGTTTTTAGCAATGTGACTACACTAGTGGGTTACCGAGGCAGGTTACTCCAAAAGGTTCCGATGTTAGGGACACAGCACCCCATGAGGGAAGTCCATCCCATTTATCATCCTGAAATACCGGAACTGCGCGACTCCACGGATACTGTAATAAGACCGCGAGTCGACGCTCGGTTTCAAGAGCAATGGATCTACACGCCTTGGAAAAGGAGCGAGGTCCTTTCCCTAAAGAGCCAGTTGCCAGATCCACGGAAAAATCCCACTGCATATTATAAAGAATTGACAGAGGCGACCTCCTCCACAGTAATGACGCTAGCTGACATAGAGTTGTTTTTCGTCTTGTTGGTACCGGTGGATATATGAAGACAGATCCATACACAGGACCATGCGTTGGAGCTGGGTGGCACATGGGACGAGATCAAAGCATGGGATAGGGAGCACAAACCCGGTGAGAAGCCCAAGGCAGAGCTATTGGCCTTGCTGGGGCGTATTATAAACTACATGCACTCCCTTATCCCACCGAAGAGAGTGGATTGGGATAAGTTGACTGCGTGTCGTCAGAAGAAGTAGGAGAGTGTGTCGGATTTCTTTACCAGATTTGAAGGGGTGTTTCTAGATTTTAGTGGTCAGGATTTGTCACAAGAGGGTGGTGTCCGTTTGTTTGTGAACAGATTTGTCACTAATTTGCTCCCTGAGATTGCAACTAGGTTGCAGGCCTTGGAAAGTACCTGGACGACCTCCTCTCCGTCGGTCATATTGAGTATGGCACAGTATTATGAGCATAGAGAGAATGAGGACAAGGAAAAGGTAGAGAAGAAGTCGAAAGATTTAAAGACAAGGGTGTTGATGCAGCAAGTTGCAAAAGGAGGGGGAAGAGGACATGGTTGGGGTTCAGGCCCACGGCCACCTCGATCTAACAGGGGTGGTGGTTCGGGTGCACCTGTGGGACCCAACCAATGTGTGTACTGTAAGAAGGAGGGACATTGGCGGAATGAGTGCCCGAAACTGTTGCAGAGAGGTGGGGCTCTGAGAGGTCGGGGTTTCGGAGGACGAGGACTTGGAGGAGGAGGCCGAGGGGGGATGCAGTCTGAGGACATGTCTAACAATAGACGGAGCAGAAACTATTTTGATGACCCTCAGGGAAGACAATACTACCATGACGATTATGATATGGACGAAGTGACGGGGTTGTCTCACAGTTAGGACAGCCAAGGGCAGGGCAAGGGACCAGTTCCGGTGCCTGTAGATCAGCGTGGACCTTACGTTACTGCAGATTTACAAGGTACTACCGAAAACTTTTTAGTCGATACAGGGGCTATGAATAGCTCTGTTTCCCGTTCACTGGTCCCGGGGGCAGCTCTGTCTGGCCAAAATAATGTTTCGATGGCTTTCTCAGGCGTGCCGGTTGTTAGCCCCATTTCCACGCCTCTTGCTTTGACTATTGGCCCTTTCACGGTTGATACGCCATTTCTACTGACGTCAAATTGTGGAGAGAACTTACTAGGAATGGATCTGTTAAAACGGTTGCATGCGACAATTTATTGTTCCCCTGATGGTGTTTACATGTCTCTTGGCCCACAAGTGGCCCGTGCTAAACAATTCCTCACCAAAGATGCCCCCCTTCCTCCCGAGTTCCGAGATGTGCCACACACACTATGGGCTACAGGTGATACTGATGTGAGGTTGCTTCAGATCCCGCCAGTCTCTATACAGATCAAGGATAATGCCAGATTGCCCCGAATTCCCCAATACAAGATATCCCAGGCAGGAGAAAGGGCTTGTTGCAAATAATACAGGAGTTGATTAAGTCTGGTGTGGTTGAAGAGACAGTAGCGAATATGTGCAATAGCCCTATTCTCCCTATCCTAAAAAAGGCACCCTTGGACTCTTCTGATGCCCACCCTGATGTTTATCGTTTCGCCATTGACCTTAGAGAGGTCAATAAAATTGTGGTTACCCAGTATCCTGTGGTCCCTGACATTACCACGATCCTGACTATGATTCCCCCGTCAGCCAAATTCTTTTCAGTGATAGATTTGAAAAATGCTTTCTTTAGCATTCCAATCCATCCAGATAGCAGATATCTGTTTGGATTTGCAATAGCCGGTCGGAGCTTTAGATTCTGTCGTGCTCCACAAGGCTATACAGAAAGCCCAAGTATTTATAGTCAGGCTTTGAAAACACAATTGGATTCTTTGGAACTTCCTCCGGGTAATGTGCTGCTGCAATACGTTGACGATCTCCTCGTGGCCTCGGACACTGAGAAAGGATGTCAAGAAGCCACAGTTAAATTACTACTGCATTTGGCATATCATGGCCACAAGGTGTCCCTATCTAAATTCCAATATTGTCGACAGGAGGTCACCTACTTAGGTCACCTACTGTCGAAGGAGGGTCGCAAACTAACACCTGAACGCATAGCTGCTATCACTAATATGCCTGTTCCTAAGACCCAGCGCAAGGTACGCGCGTTCCTGGGGATAACTTTGTGTTGTCGGCACTGGATCCCGAACTTTTCCTTACTAACAAAACCCCTTCTTTACCTCACCACCAAGGACGTGCATGAACCCCTACCTTGGACACCTGCATGCCAGCAAGCTTTTGAACAATTAAAGGTTGCGCTTTGTTCTGCTCCCGTGCTTGGTACTCCTGACTACCAGAAGCCTTTTGTGCTCTATGTACATGAGGCGGACGGTTGCGCGCTTTCTGTTCTAACACAGGGTTTCGGTGGTAAGCAGAGACCCTACGCTTACTTCTCCGCTATCCTTGATAATGTCGCCAGAGCACTCCCGAGCTGCCTGAGAGCTGCCGCGGCGGCGGCGGTTTCTATCAGACAATCGGCAGGGCTCGTTCTTGATACCGACCTCACAGTGATGGTACCACACGCTGTTGATACGCTTTTGAACAAGACGAAGACGCAGCACCTTACTAGTGCGCGTCTCACTGGATATGAGCTAACATTATTTGCTCCGCACATTACCATCAAAAGATGCGCTACCTTGAATCCAGCCACGTTACTACCCCTCCCTTCGGAAGCAAAGGACAATGATGTCCATTATTGTTTATTTCAGACTGAGGAGGAAACGAAGGGACGGGTAGACCTGACTGATGTTCCCTTATCTGACCCCCAAGGGGAACTATATGTTGATGGCTCCTGTTTCAAATTGCTGGATGGCACTACTACTGCAGCCTATGCAATCACCACGTTACATACTGTAGTTGAGACATCTCGCATTCCATACCAGTCGGCCCAAGCTGCAGAGTTAGTAGCCCTCCTAAGGGCCTGTGAATTGAGTGAGGGACTGGCTGTTAATGTCTACACCGACAGCCAGTATGCGTTCGGGGTGGCCCATAATTTTGGGCGCCTCTGGGCAGAGAGAGGGTTCCTGACCTCGCATGGGCAGAGAATAAAGCATGGTCCACTAATACTTAGATTGTTATCAGCATTGACACTTCCTGATAAGCTGGCTATAATAAAATGCAGTGCCCACAAAGCTATCACAGATGATGTCGGGAGGGGTAATGCGTTTGCAGACCAGACAGCTAAGGAGACAGCTAGATCAAAGATGAACAAGATGCTTGTGGCAGGTCCTACTAGATGGGTTCCAGACAATGGGATGTTCGAGGATACAGTGGAAAGTGTGAAGGAAATACAGAGAGAGGCGACTGTAGATGAACTGGAAATGTGGGAGGAGAGGACAGGACGCTTGGACGAGGATGGGTGTTGGACTGACTTGTCAGGAAAGCAGAGATGGTTGTTGCCTAATGCTTTCGTTCTCCCTGTAGTCACCATGGGCCATGGCCCGGCGCACATTAGTGCCAAAGGAATAGGCAAGCTACTAGACCCAGTATGGCAGAATGATAACATCCCTAAGGTTGCCACGCGCTTGGTGAAGCACTGTATTATCTGTCTAAAACACAATCCTGGGAAGGGCACCCCTATACCTGCTGGTAATTTTGCACCGCCTTCCTTCCCTTTCGAGGTTCTCCAGATGGACTTTGTCGAAATGGAACGAGTAAATAATTTGAAATATGTACTAGTGGTAGTTTGTGCATTCAGTAAATGGATTGAGGCTTACCCCACTAAGGAGAATACGGCCATGGCAACGGCTAAGGCATTTTTAAAAAGAGTACTTCCCACGCTACGGATTACCACGCGTGATCTGGAGTGACAATGGGAGCCATTTCAATGCCAAAGTTATTGATCTGGTGTGCAAGGGTTTGCAGATCACGCAGAAATTCCATGCAGCAAACCACCCCCAATAAGCAGGCCTTGTTGAGAAGTACAATGGTACACTCAAGCTAAAGCTAGCGAAAATTCATGAAAGTACAGGATTGCAATGGCCAGATGCGTTGCCCTTAGCATTGTTGTCTACGAGAGTAACGGCGCATTCTAGGACAGGGTTGTCACCATATGAAGTTGTCTTCGGGCGCCCTGCTAATGTCTGGGGTGTCCCAAGACCCAAACGTTTCTCCGAGATAGAGTACCCTCTTTTGAGAGACTACTTGTATCAATTTTCTAAAGATCTTCGTTTTGTTCACCAACAGATACACACCACTCTGCAACCAGTACCAGAGGGTCCTGGGCATCGACTACAGCCCGGGGATTATGTGATGGTTCGACATTTCCAGCATAAAACCTGTCTGGAGCCAAGGTGGAAAGGACCTGCCCAGGTGTTGCTGGCCACCCGCACGGCTGTCAAGCTAGAAGGTCAGAAGCACTGGGTGCATGCCTCCCATGTAAAAAAAGTACCCCTACCACTTCCATACGACGCCTGGGTTCGAGAAGGGATCGCCGACCAGGAAGGTGAGCTAGTGCCTCGCTTTGTTCCTTTCTCTGACGCCCGTTTGAGAGGAGCGCAGACTGACGAGGAGATTGACGAGGCCTTATTCGAGGTGATTCCCCCTGAGATAAGGGCCGCCCCGGATGCTCCAGCTCCTAGTGTACAAACACCTGAGTCCTGATACCCAACTGAGTCTGAATTCTTGCCTCTGTTTGTTGATGAGGAGGTGCCTGGGCGTACCAGGTACAATCTGCGGCCCCGACAGAAGGACAGTGCGCCAGCAGGGCAATCCAGGAGCTAGGGAAGGACTTGAGCTTAGGGTGTAGGTGCTGTGTCTCTGGTGCCTAGTTTAGACTAGAGTGAAGAACACTGGTGCACTGTCCTGGACACTGGACAGGATCGTTGAGGGTTTTTGCCCAGGAGGGAGGTTGCCCTATCCTGAAAGAAGAAGGATTTGTTTCTCAGTTAGGGCCGCGATTGTTTCCCAGCAAGGGCTGCGATCGTGCAGCTCCACCGTGGGAGTGTTTGATGAACAATAGGAGCCTGCCTGTGAGGCTCATAACGGACACAGGAAAGAAGAATACCCCTCTGGTTGGTTGTATTTGTGGCTCCAATTTCTAGAAGTATATTTATGTACCCGTTTGGTCGTACAATCATGAGAGAGGAGCAGCCTCTAGTGGCTTCTCCAATGCAGCAGAATGGTCCTGGGTGGTCCAGCTGGTCTACTGGAAGTAGGGTAGTGGTGGTGGTGTTCATTCTCCTGGTGACGATAATTCTATTTGGGGTAGTCTGGTATCTAGAGGAACAACACCCTGTGCATACCTTGATAGGGACTACCCCGGCTCCAGCTGAGCACTCGTTTATTACATTAGCCCCGCATAAAGAAAGACATAGACAAACTTACGCTCAGAATGCATTTATCCAGATGCTTCACCAGGTACACAGCACTACTAATGCCACGAAGTGTTGGGTGTGTGGGCTACTCCCCTAAGTCATGCACAAAAATGATTTATTGGTATCCTTTCCCCTGTCATATCTAGGTAGCTGTGAAGCCTGGTTTCAACTGCTATCTATGGTATACATGCATTATTATGCGGATGCGATGAAAATGACACAGGCTGATTATGAGGCGGTTTTAGACTATATAGTGATACATCAGGGATATACGCCTGGGGCAGATGGAAAGGAAGGTACCCTGCATCCTGATGCATGTATGAATGTATTTACAACTCATGAGAATGTCACTTGGTTGCAAAATGAAGTATTAGACTTCCAAGGATTCAATGTCACTGAATATTTTAAATGTTTTCAGGAACGAAATATTACTGAAGATAAAGCTATGCCCGTTCCCGTGATAAATGCAACAGCTAGGGGCATATTCTCAAGGAGCTATTGCTGAGTTAACGGCACTTTATCACAGCCAAATCCGCGATAAATTTATCACCCCATTCCCAAGCTGGTGCTAAGAGCCCATAACACCAGTTTACCTGCGATAGAAGTCGCAAAAAACATCGCCACAGAGGAGCCCGGCAACTAACGCTAATGATATGCAGAGTAGGCGTTCCCGTGCTAAAATCCGCGACAACACCACTCCACAACATTCTCAACGACCAGCCAGATCGGCGATAAGATCACAAAACATGCGCTAAGGCGCGTTAGCAGCAGTAAACTAACACCTGCTCCTACCTGGTGTAAAGTCGGACGACAACCGGCACCAGACAAGGGAGCACAGCCCATAGCCACACATGAAGAACAATAGATGCCCTGGAGCAACCCATCATGCAGGCCTGAGCCCCAATAGGCCAACAACACCCACGCCACCACCCCCAGGACCCCACCACCCCCCCGGGCCCTACCCCGGGCAGCCCCCACCCCCCCTATGGACAAAGATATTGCACATCAACTCCACGAAATCATGAACCAAACAAATCGCCTGAAGTCGCACAATCACAACACCCAACATACATGTGTGGCCAGAAAAAGGGAAATCATACACCCATATCAAAATATCTAAACAATACGTTTATTACAGAACAAACCAAAAAAACAATTCTGAAGAGGCATGGCGGGTCGTCTCAGGACATTCTGTAAGTCACAGCCTGCAAAACAGAAATCTGGATCAGAAGGTGTGCCATGCGCCCATCAAAGTACAGAGAGAGAGAGAGAGCGAAAGAGAGGAAGAGAGGGAGAGAGAAAGAGAGAGGAAGAGAGGGAGAGAGAAAGAGAGAGGGAGAGAGGGAGAGAGAAAGAGGGAGAGAGGGAGAGTGAAAGAGAGGGAGAGAGAAAGAGAGAGGGAGAGACGGAGAGAGGGAGAGAGAAACAGAGAGGGAGAGAGGGGGAGAGAGGGAGAGAGGGAGAGAGAAAGAAAGAGAGAGGGAGAGAGGGAGAGAGAAAGAGAGAGGAAGAGAGGTAGAGAGGGAGAGAGAAAGAGAGGGAGAGAGAAAGAGAGAGGGAGAGAGTGCCGACACTGTGGACCTGGGCCTCACTGCTCACCTGCTGCCACCGGTGTGTCTCCAACCACGTGCCGGTATTCACAGCAGTCCCCCAGGTCCGTCATCTGAAACAGTTTCCAGAGACATGAATGGCAGAGTCCATACAGTTGCAAACGCCATCATCGCTTGCCCGCCCCTGCGCACACAGGCTGCTGCACCCCAGCCCCTTCCGCCGCCCAGCGGTGATTGCCCGCCCCTGCGCAACCAGGCCTCACTGCTCACCTTCCGCCACCGGCGTGTCCCCAAGAGGGCCCACCACGTTCCGGAGGGATCTCCAAGCCCGGTGCCCGCGACCATGGCACCCTCCACATCATGCAGCCCCGCACCGCGGGCCACCAGGTCACACACCTGACTCTGGGTCTTGATTTCGCAGTGGCAGAGACCACATCAGTGCACACGGCATCATCGCAGGCTGCACACCCGCTCAGCGCTTGAGGTGCCACTAACTCTGTGAAGCGCGACGCAATGCCACGTGGCGGGAGGGCCGCACTGCCCGCTGGCCCAGGCCTACTCTGCGGTCCAGCAGGGCTCACACTAATCCTTGCCAGTCCGGACCGCCAGGACGGCGCATCATCGCAGGCTGCACACCCGCTCAGCACTTTAGGTGCCCCTATCTTACTGCACCGCAAGACACCGTCCCGTGGCGGGGTGCCTGTGCCTGCCGCAGTGTATCCGGTGCCACCAAGTCTATGCACCGCTAGCCATGGACCCTTAATGATTGAGTCCCGTTGTGCGGACGCCATCATGTCACCCCTGGCACTGGGCAATGTGAGGTGGCAGGGCCCTAGGCCCTCATGCACACATGAGAACTACACGGAGCCACCCAGTCAGAGAGAGTGGAAATGGCATCCAGCACGTGCGCCAGGCCCTTTTTATTGCCAGGGTCACATGTCCTGTGACGCCAGTGCTGGATGGGTGTGGTGTGGGTGTACACTGTACACCAGCCGTGAGGGAGTGGCTGTGGCATGCTGACAACTAGACCTGTGAGCTGCCGATCCCCACAGTGAAGACCTGGGACATGTAGCATTGTCGTCCCCCCCTGTGTGCGTAATCGGAGTGGGCTGTCCTGGCGTATGCCAGTCCAGCATAAGGGTGTCAACAATGACCCCAGGGCTCTGGGCGTGGTTCCGTCCTAGGCTGGACAAGGAAGTGACCAATGGATGTGTCTCCGTTGTAGTGTTGGCGCCACACGGACCGGACTCGGCAATCTGTCACCCTGTGACAATAGTCCCACAACATGGGCAACATGGACGTAAGGGGGAATCACTGACCCTACATTCATCCATACTTCCACACTTGAAAGATCATAGACATGACACATCTGTGTGGATATGAATGTTTATTACACATTCAAGGGAGTGTTGCAGCTGGAGCAGTACAGGGCCATGCCAACCCCACTTCACATTGTCGGCCCGTGGAGGGCCAGCCAGAGTCCTACAGGGAATGACAGGTACATCAGGAGAGGAGGAGTTCAGTCCGCAGTCTGATAGCTGTGTCATTGGTGACAAAACAGAATATGGCAGTGTATGTCGAGGTCCAAGGTGAGTGTCGCAGAGTGCATCGGGGGACAGTGGAAGGTGATGAAGCAGAGGGCAGAACCAAGCAGGAACAGGCCACATGGTGGAGATGAATGCTACTGCGTCCTCCTGACCACGAGGGCTGATTCATCCGCATCTTCGTCCTCTGCTGTTGCATGTGCCTCACATGTGGGTGGTGGTGTACTGTCTCCAGCACTGTGTGGCACAGACACATCAGGGGCCGGAGATGTGGATGGGGTGGTAGCAGCAGCATGCATCAGCGCCAGGCCTTGTGGCAGCAATGCCATGAGCAGGGTCTTTAGGGCATTGAGGGACCCAGCTACCTCTCGCTGGTGTGCAGCCGTGGTAGCCGCTCTTTCCGCCTGCGTCCGCTCCATGTTCTCCATGATCTGCATGTGTCCCAACTCCCGGGCGAGATCGCTGAAGGCACTCTGGCTAGACAGTCGTTCTCGTCACAGAGTCAGGACTCTGGCGATGTCAGCCATGGTCCGTTGGAGAGCATGGAGCGGACTGTGGGTGCCCGTTAGGGACTGTGAGTGGTCCCTGATGGGACTTAGACACCCACGTATGGCGTCTAGTTTGGCTGCCATGCGGTCGAACCCCACCTGCACCTGTTCAGCCAGCTGCTCCTGGCACCCCAACACATGGCGTTGGAAGGCCATGTGTTCGTCGTGGGGGTCCTGGGAGGCAGCCGTGGTGGTGGGTGCTGCCTGCTGTGTGTACTGTGCAGGGGGTGGG
Source organism: Calotriton arnoldi (assembly GCA_963921515.1). Taxonomy (NCBI): domain Eukaryota; kingdom Metazoa; phylum Chordata; class Amphibia; order Caudata; family Salamandridae; genus Calotriton; species Calotriton arnoldi. The sequence continues at coordinate 139,962 of CAWUFW010003762.1, forward strand.
GGACCTCGTGGCAGCTGGGCTGCCCTGATCCTGGAAGTGGGCTGCGGAGGCTCTCCACGAGCTGTTCGAGGGCGTCTGAGTCGAAGGTGTGTTGGTCCTCTTCGTCATCAGAGAAGAGAGGTTCAGACTGCTCTGCAGGAGGTGTTGGATTTCCCCTGCAATGTGAAGGGGAGATGCAGTTTAACATCGTGTACACATGTATGTTGACGCATTGTACATGTCTGCATTCAGACTGCATGACAGTGTAGATTGTGACTGTTTGGGGGGAGCTGCCTATTTGATGCGGGACAGTGGACATTCCGACTACATCAAGGATGTGAGTCTGTACTTGTACATTGTCAACTCACATTTCCCTGCAGTGCCATATGTGATTGGCCAGTTTCTACGCACATGCGGCACCTGTTGTGTCCTCTGTTCTGTTGTGGACGTGTTGCGGTTTGTACCACCTCGTTGTCAATGTTGATGTGCTCTGCATGTTATGTGTGTGTGCCGCATTTTGGGTGAGTCGCCCCTGCAGCTCTGATTTAGCTGCCCTTCTCCCTTCCATGCGGTGTGCCTCTGGGTTTTGTGCTTATGCAGTGCTGAGATGTTGCATACCTGTGTGTATTGGTCTCTTGGTGGGAATTGCAGGCCTGTGGCTGGTTTTCGTAGATTTTTGTTTCGCGATTGGCGTCATCGCTACTATTTTCGTTCTTGCGGCATCGCGTTGTTTTTAACGCGTTCATTTGACGCGTTGTCCTGTGACTATCGCATGGTACCGCCATGTTGTAAATACCACGTTAACACGGAGTTGTTTTCCCGTGATGGACTGCGATGTGTGGGTTTGAGTTAAGCTACACTTGCGGTAGTTATCACACGTTCTTGAGAATATGCCCCCTAGTTTTTGTGTTCAAGGGTCAGGGAATGTTTCAGTAGGACAGAGTCATTGTAACTACACATATAGATTGAACACTACCAGTAGTCCACCCTTGTTGACACCCCCGAATGTGTATTTCATCTGTGGGGAACAAGCTTACACTTGGCTTCCTAGAGGGTGGTCTGGCCGGTGTTATCTCTCCTTCCTCCTGCCTCCCGTTTATATTGCACCGTCCAATTATCACAAAGATCATAAATTGCATTGTAGGGATCTTCATTTGCATCGAGTTAAGAGAGATGTTGATCCAGATGAAATTGATCAAACAGATACTTCCCTGCAGCAATTCACTGATATAATGAAGGGTATTGTACCGTTCTGGGGACCCATGTTCAATAGCCGTAATATTTGTCATCTTGCGAGAGTAGTTGAGGGAGTTATCAACACCACTGCTGGCATACTAACCAATATCACAGTTGAGCTCCAAGCTACAAGGCTCGTCTCGCTCCAAACTCGGATGGTTTTAGACGTCATTCTAGCTGACAGGGGTGGAGCTTGCCGCGTCATTGGCAGCAGTTGCTGCGTGTATATACCAGATAGTGCACCAACTGTATATTCTGCAATACAGAAATTACACAAACTTGCCTCAGAGATCCATCAGAGACCAATGGTTCATGGTCCCTCACAGGGTGGCTCTGGGGTCTGCTGGCTTCATGGGGTTGGAAGATATTTCTTGTACTGATAGCTATCGCAGGGGTCATCTTTGCCTGTTGTTTGTGCATCAATTGCCTCCCAGCCTGCTGCACGTACTGTATGAGCAAACTCACCCCCAGCATTACACTGCCCAAACAGGATAATAAGTACTCCCCCATGATGATGCAAGAAATTCAGTCAATTATGCTGATAGATGAGGGAATATTGGAGTACTAGATGACGTTTCTTTGATACTCACATTTGCTTTGATTTTGTTTTGCAATATGAATGACCATATAATTCTCCTCTTCCCGCTTAGCATTGTAAAGATCCTGCCGGATAGCAATAAAGCTTTTAGCCACATATGCTAAAAGGAGGGTCTGTTAGGTTTGAAATTCCCCTCTCCCATAATACACTTGTTATGCTATATTAGGTTAGCAATTTGTGGCTAAATAGACGCCATTTGTATTCACGTTATGCAACCCACTGAGTTATCCTCGCAACATGTAAGCTTTAGTTAGCTCGTGTGACTCCATTTTGTATTTCGCAATCACTAGAAGACTGCTTGGGCTGTGCTCGTACTAGGCCTTATTTTTCAAATCCGCTTGCCTCAGCAGCACACTGTATTTCGTTATTATTTTCCCTCCTGTTCAAGGCTGTAACCCGACTTGCTAATGAACTGATGTTCTTTCTTTGCATTCCAATCTCAATGTGTAGCTCTGCTCCCACATTAGGAGACGCTGAGACTCGGCACAGTGGCCTTGGGCTTCTGATAGTGCACCCATCTGGCAGGTGTTAGCTCATCTCTCTGTACCTCCTTTGTTCATGCCCGGCTCAAGTCGGTAACTTTCCATTAGAAGCGTGGCCGAAGTCTCCAGAAGGGTTTATTATGTATTAGCGTACCCTGGGGCCTCAGTCCCCTCGGCAGACATCTAAGGTGAAGGTCTGACTATGCTCCTCTGCAGAGTATATGCTGAATAAAAGTAAGTTTGTATTCTCTACTGTCTGTCCGACTCTTCATTTTGGGGAAGGAATAGCAGGTGGTTGTAAAAGACCTGCGTGGCCCTAGAGGGCCCCGTCCTTCATGATGTGTGGCTGTCTAAAAGGAATACACAAAGTCCGACTGTTAATTGCAGCCAGTCCTGTGACCCAGAGACTGGCTACAGGCACTAAATGGCTAAGGCATGAACATATGCAAAAGAAACAATTGATGGACGGAATGCTGGACAATGCAAACATTCACTCCCAGTCACAAGGATCTGGGTTTAATCCATCAATCTTTTGCTCACCACACCACCCCAGTTTGGACCCAGTCATTTGCAAATCAGTCTTGACCCTGTCCCTTATGAGAAGGGAACAGTCCAGCCCGAACTGCCAAGCCAGGTCCTCCCTGGACCGGAAACAAGCATCCTGGGACCGGTTTCAGGGCATCACCCCTCATCAGCCAGGCTAGCTTGAATCCAGTGGTGTAGTGAGCACGGGACCCGCGTCTGGGCATACCCTTCCCACTTAGGGCGACATATGCAAAACAAACAGTTGATGGACGGAATGCTGGACAATGCAAACATTCACTCCCAGTCACAAGGATCTGGGTTTAATCCATCAATCTTTTGCTCACCACACCACCCCAGTTTGGACCCAGCCATTTGCAAATCAGTCTTGACCCTGTTCCTTATGGGAAGGGAACAGTCCAGCCCGAACTGCCAAGCCAGGTCCTCCCTGGACCGGAAACAAGCATCCTGGGACCGGTTTCATGGCATCACCCCTCATCAGCCAGGCTAGCTTGAATCCAGTGGTGTAGTGAGCACGGGACCCACATCTGGGCATACCCTTCCCACTTAGGGCGACATATGCAAAAGAAACAATTGATGGTCGGAATGCTGGACAATGCAAACATTCACTCCCAGTCACAAGGATCTGGGTTTAATCCATCAATCTTTTGCTCACCACACCACCCCAGTTTGGACCCAGCCATTTGCAAATCAGTCTTGACCCTGTTCCTTATGGGAAGGGAACAGTCCAGCCCGAACTGCCAAGCCAGGTCCTCCCTGGACCAGAAACAAGCATCCTGGGACCGGTTTCAGGGCATCACCCCTCATCAGCCAGGCTAGCTTGAATTCAGTGGTGTAGTGAGCACGGGACCCACGTCTGGGCATACCCTCCCCACTTAGGGCGACATATGCAAAAGAAACAATTCATGGATGGAATGCTGGACAACGCAAACATTCACTCCCAGTCACAAGGATCTGGGTTTAATCCATCAATCTTTTGCTCACCACACCACCCAGTTTGGACCCAGCCATTTGCAAATCAGTCTTGACCCTGTTCCTTATGGGAAGGGAACAGTCCAGCCCGAACTGCCAAGCCAGGTCCTCCCTGGACCGGAAACAAGCATCCTGGGACCGGTTTCAGGGCATCACCCCTCATGAAAATGGCATTCTCGAAATCCGACTTCACCAAAAGTTTGGATTTCTCAGTACTATTCCAAACACACCAAACATGACACCTATTCTCATTTGGAAATTACACTTATATAATGTAATAAGGTAACACCAATGTTATTCTGTGGGAGAAGTCGGCCTTGAGTAGAGAAAAATTAATTCAAGAGTTTTTCACTACCCTGACATGAAAAAATTAAAAGTACATGTTCTACCTTTCAAATACACTGTACTCTGCCTTCTGGGCTGTCTAGGGAATACCCTAGGGGTGACTTATGTGTATAAAAAGGGAAGTTATGGGCCTGGCAAAAGAATTATATTGCCAGGTCGACATGGCAGTTTTATAACTGCACACAGACGGGCTTCAATGGCAGACCTGAGAATTGTTTAAAATGCTACTTAAGTGGGTGGCACAATGGGGGCGTGGCTTGGTAGCCGAAGACGGCGGACGCGTGAGCTGGGAGCTCCTTGCCATTCCAGACCGCCAGGACGGCGCATCATCGCAGGCTGCATACCCGCTCACCACTTTAGGTGCCCCTATCTCAGTGCACCGCAAGACACCATCCCGTGGCGGTGTGCCTGTGCCTGCCGCAGTGTATCCGGTGCCACCAAGTCTGTGCACCGCTAGCCATGGACCCTTAATGATTGAGTCCCGTTGTGCGGACGCCATCATGTCACCCCTGGCACTGGGCAATGTGAGGTGGCAGGGCCCTAGGCCCTCATGCACACATGAGAACTACACAGAGCCACCCAGTCAGAGAGAGTGGAAATGGCGTCCAGCACGTGCGCCAGGCCCTTTTTATTGCCAGGGTCACATGTCCTGTGACGCCAGTGCTGGATGGGTGTGGTGTGGGTGTACACTGTACACCAGCCTTGAGGGAGTGGCTGTGGCATGCTGACAACTAGACCTGTGAGCTGCAGATCCCCACAGTGAAGACCTGGGACATGTAGCATTGTCGTCGTCCCCTGTGTGCGTAATCGGAGTGGGCTGTCCTGGCGTATGCCAGTTCAGCGTAAGGGTGTCAACAATGACCCCAGGGCTCTGGGCGTGGTTCCGTCCTAGGCTGGACAAGGAAGTGACCAATGGATGTGTCTCCGTTGTAGTGTTGGCGCCACACGGACCGGACTCGGCAATCTGTCACCCTGTGACAATAGTCCCACAACATGGGCAACATGGACGTAAGGGGGAATCACTGACCCTACATTCATCCATACTTCCACACTTGAAAGATCATAGACATGACACATCTGTGTGGATATGAATGTTTATTACACATTCAAGGGAGTGTTGCAGCTGGAGCAGTACAGGGCCATGCCAACCCCACTTCACATTGTCGGCCCATGGAGGGCCAGCCAGAGTCCTACAGGGAATGACAGGTACATCAGGAGAGGAGGAGTTCAGTCCGCAGTCTGATAGCTGTGTCATTGGTGACCAAACAGAATATGGCAGTCCATGTCGAGGTCCAAGGTGAGTGTCGCAGAGTGCATCAGAGGACAGTGGAAGGTGATGATGCAGAGGGCAGAACCAAGCAGAAACAGGCCACATGGTGGAGATGAATGCTACTGCATCCTCCTGACCACGTGGGCTGATTCATCCGCATCTCCGTCCTCTGCTGTTGCATGTGCCTCACATGTGGGTGGTGGTGTACTGTCTCCAGCACTGTGTGGCACAGACACATCAGGGGCCGGAGATGTGGATGGGGTGGTAGCAGCAGCATGCATCAGCGCCAGGCCTTGTGGCAGCAATGCCATGAGGAGGGACTTTAGGGCATTGAGGGACCCAGCTACCTCTCGCTGGTGTGCAGCCGTGGCAGCCGCTCTTTCCGCCTGCGTCCGCTCCATGTTCTCCATGATCCTCCGCATGTGTCCCAACTCCCGGGCGAGATCGCTGAAGGCACTCTGGATAGACAGTCGTTCTTGTCACAGAGTCAGGACTCTGGCAATGTCAGCCATGGTCCGTTGGAGAGCATGGAGCAGACTGTGGGTGTCCGTTAGGGACTGTGAGTGGTCCCTGATGGGACTTAGACACCCACGTATGGCGTCTAGTTTGGCTGCCATGCGGTTGAACCCCACCTGCACCTGTTCAGCCAGCTTCTCCTGGCACCCCAACACACGGCGTTGGAAGGCCATGTGTTCGTCGTGGGGGTCCTGGGAGGCAGCCGTGGTGGTGGGTGCTGCCTGCTGTGTGTACTGTGCAGGGGGTGGGGGTCCTCGTGGCAGCTGGGCTGCCCTGATCCTGGAAGTGGGCTGCGGTGGCTCTCCACGAGCTGTTCAAGGGCGTCTGAGTCGAAGGTGTGGTGGTCCTCTTCGTCATCAGAGAAGAGAGGTTCAGACTGCTCTGCAGGAGGTGTTGGATTTCCCCTGCAATGTGAAGGGGAGATGCAGTTTAACATCGTGTACACATGTATGTTGACGCATTGTACATGTCTGCATTCAGACTGCATGACAGTGTAGATTGTGACTGTTTGGGGGAGCTGCCTATTTGATGCGGGACAGTGGACATTCCGACTACATCAAGGATGTGAGTCTGTACTTGTACATTGTCAACTCACATTTCCCTGCAGTGCCATATGTGATTGGCCAGTTTCTACGCACATGCGGCACCTGTTGTGTCCTCTGTTCTGTTGTGGACGTGTTGCGGTTTGTACCACCTCGTTGTCAATGTTGATGTGCTCTGCATGTTATGTGTGTGTGCCGCATTTTGGGGGAGTCGCCCCTGCAGCTATGATTTAGCTGCCCTTCTCCCTTCCATGCGGTGTGCCTCTGGGTTTTGAGCTTATGCAGTGCTGAGATGTTGCATACCTGTGTGTATTGGTCTCTTGGTGGGAATTGCAGGCCTGTGGCTGGTTTTCGTAGATTTTTGTTTCGCAATTGGCGTCATCGCTACTATTTTCGCGTTGGGGTTTCGCGTTTTTGTGGCGTCGCGTTGTTTTTAACGCGTTCATTTGACGCGTTGTCCTGTGACTATCGCATGGTACCGCCATGTTGTGAATACCACGTTAACACGGAGTTGTTTTCCCACGATGGACTGCGATGTGTGGGTTTGCGTTAAGCTACACTTGCAGTAGTTATCACACGTTCTTGAGAATATGCCCCCTAGTTTTTGTGTTCAAGGGTCAGGGAATGTTTCAGTAGGACAGAGTCATTGTAACTACACATATAGATTGAACACTACCAGTAGTCCACCCTTGTTGACACCCCCGAATGTGTATTTCATCTGTGGGGAACAAGCTTACACTTGGCTTCCTAGAGGGTGGTCTGGCCCGTGTTATCTCTCCTTCCTCCTGCCTCCCGTTTATATTGCACCGTCCAATTATCACAAAGATCATAAATTGCATTGTAGGGATCTTCATTTGCATCGAGTTAAGAGAGTTGTTGATCCAGATGAAATTGATCAAACAGATACCTCCCAGCAGCAATTCACTGATATAATGAAGGGTATTGTACCGTTCTGGGGACCCATGTTCAATAGCTGTAATATTTGTCATCTTGCGAGAGTAGTTGAGGGAGTTATCAATACCACTGCTGGCATACTAACCAATATCACAGTTGAGCTCCAAGCTACAAGGCTCGTCTCACTCCAAAATCGGATGGTTTTAGACGTCATTCTAGCTGACAGGGGTGGAGCTTGCCGCGTCATTGGCAGCAGTTGCTGCGTGTATATACCAGATAGTGCACCAACTGTATATTCTGCAATACAGAAATTACACAAACTTGCCTCAGAGATCCATCAAGACAATGGTTCATGGTCCCTCACAGGGTGGCTCTGGGGTCTGCTGGCTTCATGGGGTTGGAAGATATTTCTTGTCCTGATAGCTATCGCAGGGGTCATCTTTGCCTGTTGTTTGTGCATCAATTGCCTCCCAGCCTGCTGCATGTATTGTATGAGTGAACTCACCCCCAGCATTACACTGCCCAAACACGATAATAAGTACTACCCCATGATGATGCAAGAAATTCAGTCAATTATGCTGATAGACGAGGGAATATTCGAGTACTAGATGACGTTTCTTTGATACTCACATTTGCTTTGATTTTGTTTTGCAATATGAATGACCATATAATTCTCCGCTTCCCGCTTAGCATTGTAAAGATCCTGCCGGATAGCAATAAAGCTTTTAGCCACATATGCTAAAAGGAGGGTCTGTTAGGTTTGAAATTCCCCTCTCCCATAATACACTTGTTATGCTATATTAGGTTAGCAATATGTGGCTAAATAGACGCCATTTGTATTCACGTTATGCAACCCACTGAGTTATCCTCGCAACATGTAAGCTTTAGTTAGCTTGTGTGACTCCATTTTGTATTTCGCAATCACTAGAAGACTGCTTGGGCTGTGCTCGTACTAGGCCTTATTTTTCAAATCCGCTTGCCTCAGCAGCACACTGTATTTCGTTATTATTTTCCCTCTTGTTCAAGGCTGTAACCCGACTTGCTAATGAACTGATGTTCTTTCTTTGCATTCCAATCTCAATGTGTAGCTCTGCTCTCACATTAGGAGACGCTGAGACTCGGCACAGTGGCCTTGGGCTTCTGATAGTGCACCCATCTGGCAGGTGTTAGCTCATCTCTCTGTACCTCCTTTGTTCATGCCCGGCTCAAGTCGGTAACTTTCCATTAGAAGCGTGGCCGAAGTCTCCAGAAGGGTTTATTATGTATTAGCGTACCCTGGGGCGTCAGTCCCCTCGGCAGACATCTTAGGGTGAAGGTCTGACTATGCTCCTCTGCAGAGTATATGCTGAATAAAAGTAAGTTTGTATTCTCCACTGTCTGACCGACTCTTCATTTTGGGGAAGGTATAGCAGGTGGTTGTTAAAGACCTGCGTGGCCCTAGAGGGCCCCGTGCTTCATTATGTGTGGCTGTCTAAAAGGAATACACAAAGTCCGACTGTTAATTGCAGCCAGTCCTGTGATCCAGAGACTGGCTACAGGCACTAAATGGCTAAGGCATGAATATATGCAAAAGAAACAATTGATGGACGGAATGCTGGACAATGCAAACATTCACTCCCAGTCACAAGGATCTGGGTTTAATCCATCAATCTTTTGCTCACCACACCACCCCAGTTTGGACCCAGTCATTTGCAAATCAGTCTTGACCCTGTTCCTTATGAGAAGGGAACAGTCCAGCCCGAACTGCCAAGCCAGGTCCTCCCTGGACCGGAAACAAGCATCCTGGGACCGGTTTCAGGGCATCACCCCTCATCAGCCAGGCTAGCTTGAATCCAGTGGTGTAGTTAGCACGGGACCCGCGTCTGGGCATACCCTTCCCACTTAGGGCGACATATGCAAAACAAACAATTGATGGACGGAATGCTGGACAATGCAAACATTCACTCCCAGTCACAAGGATCTGAGTTTAATCCATCAATCTTTTGCTCACCACACCACCCCAGTTTGGACCCAGCCATTTGCAAATTAGTCTTGACCCTGTTCCTTATGGGAAGGGAACAGTCCAGCCCGAGCTGCCAAGCCAGGTTCTCCCTGGACCGGAAACAAGCATCCTGGGACCGGTTTCATGGCATCACCCCTCATCAGCCAGGCTAGCTTGAATCCAGTGGTGTAGTGAGCACGGGACCCACGTCTGGGCATACCCTTCCCACTTAGGGCGACATATGCAAAAGAAACAATTGATGGACGGAATGCTGGACAATGCAAACATTCACTCCCAGTCACAAGGATCTGGGTTTAATCCATCAATCTTTTGCTCACCACACCACCCCAGTTTGGACCCAGCCATTTGCAAATCAGTCTTGACCCTGTTCCTTATGTGAAGGGAACAGTCCAGCCCGAACTGCCAAGCCAGGTCCTCCCTGGCCCGGAAACAAGCATCCTGGGACCGGTTTCAGGGCATCACCCCTCATCAGCCAGGCTAGCTTGAATCCAGTGGTGTAGTGAGCACGGGACCCACGTCTGGGCATACCCTTCCCACTTAGGGCGACATATGCAAAAGAAACAATTCATGGACGGAATGCTGGACAATGCAAACATTCACTCCCAGTCACAAGGATCTGGGTTTAATCCATCAATCTTTTGCTCACCACACCACCCCAGTTTGGACCCAGCCATTTGCAAATCAGTCTTGACCCAGTTCCTTATGAGAAGGGAACAGTCCAGCCCGAACTGCCAAGCCAGGTCCTCCCTGGACCGGAAACAAGCATCCTGGGACTGGTTTAAGGGCATCACCCCTCATCAGCCAGGCTAGCTTGAATCCAATGGTGAAGTGAGCACGGGACCCACGTCTGGTCATACCCTTCCCACTTAGGGCGACATATGCAAAAGAAACAATTGATGGACGGAATGCTGGACAATGCAAACATTCATTCCCAGTCACAAGGATCTGGGTTTAATCCATCAATCTTTTGCTCACCACACCACCCCAGTTTGGACCCAGCCATTTGCAGATCAGTCTTGACCCTGTTCCTTATGAGAAGGGAACAGTCCAGCCCGAACTGCCAAGCCAGGTCCTCCCTGGACCGGAAACAAGCATCCTGCGACCGGTTTCAGGGCATCACCCCTCATCAGCCAGGCTAGCTTGAATCCAGTGGTGTAGTTAGCACGGGACCCGCGTCTGGGCATACCCTTCCCACTTAGGGCGACATATGCAAAACAAACAATTGATGGACGGAATGCTGGACAATGCAAACATTCACTCCCAGTCACAAGGATCTGGGTTTAATCCATCAATCTTTTGCTCACCACACCACCCCAGTTTGGACCCAGCCATTTGCAAATTAGTCTTGACCCTGTTCCTTATGGGAAGGGAACAGTCCAGCCCGAGCTGCCAAGCCAGGTTCTCCCTGGACCGGAAACAAGTATCCTGGGACCGGTTTCATGGCATCTCCCCTCATCAGCCAGGCTAGCTTGAATCCAGTGGTGTAGTGACCACGGGACCCACGTCTGGGCATACCCTTCCCACTTAGGGCGACATATGCAAAAGAAACAATTGATGGACTGAATGCTGGACAATGCAAACATTCACTCCCAGTCACAAGGATCTGGGTTTAATCCATCAATCTTTTGCTCACCACACCACCCCAGTTTGGACCCAGCCATTTGCAAATCAGTCTTGACCCTGTTCCTTATGGGAAGGGAACAGTCCAGCCCGAACTGCCAAGCCAGGTCCTCCCTGGACCGGAAACAAGCATCCTGGGACCGGTTTCAGGGCATCACCCCTCATCAGCCAGGCTAGCTTGAATCCAGTGGTGTAGTGAGCACGGGACCCACGTCTGGGCATACCCTTCCCACTTAGGGCGACATATGCAAAAGAAACAATTCATGCACGGAATGCTGGACAATGCAAACATTCACTCCCAGTCACAAGGATCTGGGTTTAATCCATCAATCTTTTGCTCACCACACCACCCCAGTTTGGACCCAGCCATTTGCAAATCAGTCTTGACCCAGTTCCTTATGAGAAGGGAACAGTCCAGCCCGAACTGCCAAGCCAGGTCCTCCCTGGACCGGAAACAAGCATCCTGGGACTGGTTTAAGGGCATCACCCCTCATCAGCCAGGCTAGCTTGAATCCAGTGGTGAAGTGAGCACGGGACCCACATCTGGTCATACCCTTCCCACTTAGGGCGACATATGCAAAAGAAATAATTGATGGACGGAATGCTGGACAATGCAAACATTCATTCCCAGTCACAAGGATCTGGGTTTAATCCATCAATCTTTTGCTCACCACACCACCCCAGTTTGGACCCAGCCATTTGCAAATCAGTCTTGACCCTGTTCCTTATGGGAAGGGAACAGTCCAGCCCGAACTGCCAAGCCAGGTCCTCCCTGGACCGGAAACAAGCATCCTGGGACCGGTTTCAGGGCATCACCCCTCATGAAATTGGCATTCTCGAAATCCGACTTCACCAAAAGTTTGGATTTCTCAGTACTATTCCAAACACACCAAACATGAAACCTATTCTCATTTGGAAATTACACTTATATAATGTAATAAGGTAACACCAATGTTATTCTGTGGGAGAAGTCGGCCTTGCAGTAGTGAAAAATTAATTCAAGAGTTTTCTACTACCCTGACATGAAAAAATTAAAAGTACATGTTCTACCTTTTATATACACTGTACTCTGCCTTCTGGGCTGTCTAGGGAATACCCTAGGGGTGACTTATATGTATAAAAAGGGAAGTTATGGGCCTGGCAAAAGAATTATATTGCCAGGTCGACATGGCAGTTTTATAACTGCACACAGACGGGCTGCAATGGCAGACCTGAGAATTGTTTAAAATGCTACTTAAGTGGGTGGCACAATGGGGGCGTGGCTTGGTAGCCGAAGATGGTGGACGCGTGAGCTGGGAGCTCCGCGCCAGCCGATCCAATTATTCTGCATTTGCGGTGCTGGCCGGAGCCCGGGGGCGCATCAGCGGAGGCCTACCCTGCCCGGAAAGTGCTGGGGACAAACTGGCCCATTTAGAGCCCGGGAAGTGCCGGTGGAGTGGAAGCTTGGTAGCGAGTAAGATGCCGGGGAAAGAGCAAGATAGCAGCCTGAGCTGTGAGAGCAGTGCGAAAGACAGGAGCCGTGAGAAGTCTGTGGGCCTTCTGCTTCCAAAGGGCTGGAAACGGCGGTGCGGTATGAGGAGCGGAGGAAGACCGTAAGGAGGCGAGTGACCGGAAGGCGCTGCGGAAGAGCTGCAGCAGGGGGATCGCCTGGTGAGTGAGTCCCTCGGTGGGAAGAGGCGCAGGAAGTGGTTCCCAGTGGCGCAGACCTGATCTGCGGCCCCCCACCGGGTGAGTGCTAAAAGAGACTGAGAAGAGGCGGGACGGCCCGGGAGAAGTGCGGAAGGTAGCAGCTCCAGCCGGGTCCTAGAAGGCCGTAGCTGGCAGGGCTGCTACGCAGAAAAGGGGACGCCCTGTGAGAACTGCTGCAGGACCGGATATAAAAAGCAGCCGGGGCCTGATACAGAGTACCGAGACTGCTGGGGCCTGTAGAACCAGCCATAAGATGAGAAGACCAGGCTGGGACCAGGGGAATCTTGTTGGAGGGGCGCGAGGGAGCACCTGGGGCAGTGTGGATGCTCAGGTCGGCCCTAGAGAGACCAGACGGCGCCGTAGGGGTGCCATGGCAGGAGGTGGTCCGGAGCGCGAGTACCCTGGTTGGGAGAGACGCAAGAAGAGACGCGCGTGGAGGCGGACCAGGACAGTAGATCCTGCGTTGAACTTGAACCAGGTCATAGAGAGGTAGAGGAACGGTCCTGGAGAGGACCAAAAGGGTACGATTCCGGCCGGGCCCTGCAGGGTAGCGGCAGGTGGAGCTACCACCCAGAGAAAGGGGCGACCTGTGTTCAAATGGCAAGCCCTAATATAAGAGGCTGACTGGGCCCTTTGGGAAGCAACACGATCGCCTGGACTTGTGGCCCTGATTTAGATACAGGAGTAGGCCCCGGGCAGAGGCCTGGGTAGAGACACGGAACTTTGCTGGTGAGCAGTGGAGGAGAGATGGGGACAGGGTGTTCACTTTGGTCGGCGCCAGGCAAAGGGTGCCCTAACTGAAGCCGGACTCCACGAGCCTGGAATCGTGCGGAGCTGGGTGAGCGTATGATCGGGGGTGTCTGATGGATCAGACACCCCTTTAAAGCAGAAGACTTAAACACCTAGAGTGGTGCGCGAGATGCTTTCCCAGCGCGGTTGAGTGTGGAGTAAAGGCAGTGACTCGGTGAAGGAGAAAGAAGCCAGGAGGTGGACCGGAGCCCAGGAGATTGGGCGCTGACAGGCTTAGAGGAGGGCTACTTAGAATCTTGGTCACCACCTCCTCCCGACAATGGGAAAGCTCAGAGGGAAGCAACAGGGGCCCGCCCCGGAAAATGAGGATTCTGCACAAGAGCAGGAGCAAAAGGCGCCAGGGGTTGAACCTTCCGACAACCCAGTCCAACAACAACTATCCAAAATACTGGAGGCCATTGCCGACACCAAGGCAACGCTTCATCAGGATATAAGTACAGTGGCTGTGGGGCTGGGCCTGCTGAGAGCGGAACATGCTACACTGGCCGACAGGGTAAAGTTGACCGAATCGTCCCTGGCGGACATTACGCCGGTGCAACAGGCTCTAACACACCAGATGGGGGACTTGTCTAACAGAGTCCGCACGCTGGAACGCAGAGCAGCGGATGCAGAAGGGAGGAATAGAAGAAATAATGTGAGGGTCTTAGGTCTGCCGGAGGGAGTGGAGGGAGATGATATGCTCAAGTATCTGGAGGGCTGGCTCCGAGAGGTGGTTGCGCCGGAGGGCCTGTGACCCTTCTACACACTCGAGAGAGCGCATCGTGTGCCTGCCCGACCACCAGCCCCCGGGAGACCTCCGCGCCCAGTGGTGGCCAGACTCCTCCATTTCAGAGATCGGGACACCCTTCTGCAACGGGCCCACACTGAAGGGCCTTATGAGGTTGAAAATAGCAGAGTTTCCCTCTTCCCGGACTACACTTTGGAGGTCCAGATGCGTTGTACCTCCTTTCTGGAACCTTAGAAAGTTCTGAGGGAAGAAGGGATCCAATACTCGTTGATGTTTCCGGCCCGGTTGCGGATCATGATAGATGGAAAGACGTACTTTTGTGAGGACCCTAAAGCTACCTGGGACTGGATCGAGGCGTACAGAACGGAAGGCCTGCCTGCAACGCAACAGATAGAGACGCGGCCTTAGGACCGAGAGCTCAGGAGGCGACAGAGGCGAGGACTCCCCAAGAAGCCAAGCTCCTCACAGACGGAGAAGGAAAGGGCTGAGGCGCTGCAAGTCGTTGCGACCATGCTGCAGGGCAGGAGAGCTTCGTCGGAGGGGGGATCTGGATCGAGGAAGGGGACTGAGGGGTCGGACTCGGGCTCGTCCCACAGTGGTAGTGTTAAATTACCAAGGATGACCCCGAACACTGCTGATGAGATCATTTAGCATGCTGCATGACATTTCTTCCCTCCTCTCCTTGTCTCGCTCCTTTCTGGGACTCGGGGCTCCTGTGCGGGCGGGGGGGCAGCCGGGTGGGCCCCCGGGAGGCTGGTCGGATCGGCCAACTGAGGCTGATGCGCCGCATGCTCAGACTATCTCAATCTGGTTTGGTAATCTGTGGTGACTGCCACGCTCCCTACATGTTCTCACGTTAGCGGTTGTGGGCCTTTATTAGTTGATGCAGTCCTATCTGCGGTTTGGGCAGATGGCCATTGCTAGACTGTCCTGGGGTCGGGGAGTTATCCTACAAGGGTTTTTTATTGCTGATTTTTTGTGTTTTCAGTGCAGTGGGGTGTTGGGGAACATAAATGTGGTAGCTATGAGTTGGGGACGGAACATGCTATACGAGGGGGGGGGCGCCTGGACAATATGGCTACGACCCATAATACGCTAAATTTCCTAACGTGGAACATTAGAGGGATGGGGTCTATGTCTAAGAGGCATAAGGTGTATGCATATTTAAAGAGGAGGGATGTGCACGTTGCCCTCCTGCAAGAGACCCATTTGATTTGTAGTGAAGTTGAAAAACTGCGCAGGAGATGGCGGGGTCGGATATCTGCCACTACCTACTCAGCGTAAGCCAGAGGAGTGTTGATATGGGTGAGACCTGGGGTCCCCTTCGAGCATACTGGTACCAAGATAGATAGTGAGGGCAGGCATGTTCTGGTGACTGGAAGATTGGCCGGGAAGGAGATGATGCTGGGCAGTGTGTATGCTCCTAATTCAGAACAGACGATGTTTCTCAGTGCCCTTTCGGCCCAGATGGCTGATTACGTGGGAGGGTACTCAGTGATTGGGGGTGACTTTAATTGCGTGGTGGATGTCGCAGTGGAGCCCTCACACCCGCCTCTCCCGGGAGCACAGACACACTGTGTGGCGGCGGGGTTTCGAGGCTGGATAGAACATTGGGGCTTTAATGATATTTGGAGGGTACAACATGCCTCTGATAGAGAGTATTCATATTTCTCCCCAATGCACCAGGTACACACTAGGTTAGACACCTTCCTGTGCACGCCAGATTTTAGTTCATCCATTACACACACAGAGTATCTGAGTAGGACCCTTTCGGACCACAGTCCTCTACTGTTGATGCACTAGCCCTTGGGGAAACGCCCCCAATTCAATTCTGGAGACTAAATCACTTATTGTTGGAGGATGCGCCCTTCCGAGAATCACTGAGTGCCCTAGTAGAATCGTTGTTCCCGATTAATGCCAATTCGGCATCCTCGGTGTTGGTAGAGTGGGAGGCATTTAAAGTGGTAGTGAGAGGGCATTGTCTGGGCCAGTCGATTGGCGCTCAGCGGGAAATCAGGCAGGAGCTCTTAGACCTGGAGTCCAAGATCCGACAACTAGATAATGCCTTGGGGTGTGACGCAACTGCTATAACGTGGCTACAAGAGGCCCACACGAGCTATAATGGCACACTGGAAAGACTGCAGTGCCATTGCTATAGGGACTATTTAGACAAAGTTCATAGGAAGGAAGGGAAGGCCTGTCGCCTACTGGCGTATCTGATTAAACCCGAAAGTAGAGGATCACCGATTATGCAGGTCCAATCAGATACTGGTGAACGAATGTATGACCCTGAGGCAATCAATAACCTGTTCCGCATGTATTATAGGCAGTTGTATGCTGCCCCTAGGCTGGCATCTCGCTCTAGTATCGGCGGTTTCCTAGACACGTTGCCGCTCAAGGCGCTGGAAACACGAGCGCAGAAGGACTTGGGGGTCCAGTGACTTTGCATGAAGTCCGGGTGGCGATTGCGGACATGGCGACTGGGAAAACGCCGGGCCCGGACGGCCTCCCAGCAGAATTTTATATAAGATATGTGGATCAACTGGCGCCACGACTAGTGACCCTGTACGGGGAATCCTTGAAACGTGGGGGACTCCCTGAATCCACACAGAGTGCGTTGGTGATCCCCCTCCCCAAGACTACGGAGATAGGCGCACCAGTTATGGAATACAGACCGTTATCTATGCTCAACCTAGATTTCAAGATCCTTAGTAAAATCTTAGCGCTCAGACTCCTCCCGCATATGCACACTTTAATACACTCGGACCAAAATGGCTCCATTCCCTCTCGCAACACCTCCTTTTATTTACGTCGGCTGTTTTCGGTTCTGTTCCACACACAAAGTGATCAGAGCGTGCAGTACCGGGTGAGTCTCCGGCTCATCTCTCCCCTTGCCCCACAATTGTCAGAAAGTGCGGATCAGTGCCTCATATTGTAGGAACTGGCCGGGGGGCAGACCACAGCTGTCCATCAGATCCGCAAACTATACACGTCACTCTGACTGAAGAAGCAAATACATATTTAGACAGGGAGCAGATCTGACAGGAAGACACCCCCTAGGAGACATTCACTGATTGATTCTCATAGCCTAGAGCATGAGAGTAATGATGCTCCCCCAGAGCCGGATACCCCATACCCCCCACTGCACGCAGTTATGTTATTTGTTTGAGTTCTTTAGTTAAAGGGAAAAAATAGAAAGAGCTGAAATAGATGGGGACATTTCCAAGCCCGGGGATGAGGCGGGAGGCCGCTCACCTTAGATGGGGCGGGAAAGTCATGATAGGTATTGTCCGAAAAACTAATGAATACAGTGAATTACTGAATGGTAGACACAATGGTAGGAATGTAGAAGGGTGCCCTAGATACTGAGGGATATTATTAAGAGATGCTACCAGACGGGGAGATATTGCGGAAATACCTGAAAAATGATTAAGAAGTGAATAATGAATAATTGAAATACATATGTGTGTACAACTGGCTTAAATTACAAATGTCAATAAAAATAGGTTTAAAAAAAAAAAAAAGTGGGTGGCACAATCAATTGATTTACTAGCCCGGGGCACAGGTGGTGCCACTTTACTATAAACTTACAAGTAAATTAAACATGCCGATTGGGGATAAGCCAATGTTACCCTGTTTTAAGAGTTGTGGACATGCAATTTAGCACTGGTTGGCAGTAGTAAAGCACCCAGAGTCCTAAGGACAGAAAAACGAGATCAGCGAAATTAAGGAGAGGAAAGCAAAATAGTTTGGGGGAAGACCACCCTAAGGCTGACAGGTCTAATAGTGCCCTATTACATTGAAACAATGAACCTTTCATGACATGGCAATTTTTGACAACTCACCACTTTTGAGCCCCATCATGTCAGATGCAGACTGCGTACTGAAATTAGGAGAATACAGGACAGATGTTTAAGAATGCACTTGAACATAGACATGATATATATGTACATGGCTGTGTGGTGGTCAGGTAATGACACTACTATGTGGCAAGTCAACCACCATATGTGGTACAATGGCACTCAAAATCTGTGACCTGGTGACAACATTGGTCACAGAGTTGATTGCACCAATGGACCTATTATTGATGCTACTGTTAAATGAACATAAAGAACTAAACTGCTAATGTGTGTAAACATGGTGCTTGGTGTATGGATGAAAGCTGTTGAACTTAAGTAGTCTTATTATATGTGTTTGTCACATCTGCAATTCTGCTGACCTTTCTCACTGCCCATCATGGCTGCTGCTTCAGCCCTGTAGATGTAAATAAGTTTATGTAGTTTATGGATTAGTGTGACAGATGAGGAGTCAGGGACATGCTCCTCCCATCATCTACTAGCACCATAAATGCATTCCTCAGGAAATGGCTGATGTTCCCCAGGGAGTCACAGATCCATCTCCTGAACATGATCATGCAATGTCCAGGTGTGGGTTGCAAGCCAACTTCCACAACATATAAAGAATAAAATCCCATCATCACTTAAGCTATATGCAAAAGCAAGAGTGAAATGGAAGACCATTCTGGGAATGCTATTGCAAGACGGAGAGTGGGATGCAGTGTTAGCATATTGTAAATTAGTAAGCAAAGACTCTAGCTTTAAAACAATATATATTACAAGGGAATACACAGGGTGCATATCTCTCCACAATTGTCATATCAAATGAACTCGGGGCAGATGACAGATGCCCTAGGTTCTAGGACGACGTAGTAACATTTATTCACACGTGGTGAAGCTGTACAATAGTGACTGTTTTTTGGGAAAGAGAGATGTAGATGTTCTACGAGCTTATGGCAGGAGACTAATCAAACACGTCTATTAAGTCTGGTAGCAATTAAACAGAAGAGTAAATTAACTACTAGGCTTATACACTTAGGTTTGGTACTAGCAAAAAATGCATTGTTATGTCGTGGATATCTAATGCAGGACCATTGGTGTACATGTGAGGAGGGGTGTGACCTGACTGCACAAGACGGCGGTCCACTTTCTGTGAGGCTGTGCTCCGGAGGGGCAGAGAATCTGCCAGAATCCTGCAATTTAGGCCTGCAATTACTTGGGGAAGGTGTACACAGATCGCCGAGGCACCGACAGCTGCCTACCCTGCCAGTGGAGACATTGATCCATCTCATCCAGCGCTGAGCAGGGCATTGCTCAGCAGCCCGCCACCTCGCCGCACCTGTCGCTGGGGACACCGGGACACACTGGGCGGTGAAGAAGCCCTGCACGCCGCCTGCCACAGCCCTCCTGGGGACCGGGGCCTGACCTGCATTGGAGACTGGGGGCAGATATGACTGCTGAGCCTGGGTGATGGCTGCACACACTTGGAGAGGGCCCCTCCCTCCTGAGGCCTTCACTCCTGGGAGACGCCTAGCGACGCAACCTGCCTGGGGACTGCCCCTTTAGCTGGCGAGGCCCCTGGCATCTTAGTCCTCCAGGGGTCCAAGGCCCAATCTACACTCAGGGCGATGAGACAACCCCAATGCCGGGCCCGGGACACAGCACCATGTAGCACAGGCAAGCGCCCCTCCCCCCTGAGGCCTACACCACTGTGAGACTCCTGCCGGAGCATACGCCATGGAGACTGTTCCTTCAATCTCCGTGGCTCCTGCACTACGGCCTGCTGCTCCCCCTCCCCTCACCTGTTGTTGACCGTCTGACTCTGGATAGCTGACTGGGACTGGGTAGTCATCGGGATGGCTGTGTCTAGCACTGCGCTGCTCCTGAAGAGCCCTGCAGTGCATGGTTGTGAAGAGCAGAAAGAGGGTCCCCTGAAGCAGATGTTGGGCCCTCCGTTGCCCAATAACCTAGCTGCTACTGGTGATTGTGGGAGTGCCAAGGCCGGGCCTGGAGGCTGGTGCTGCAGACTTTGGGAGTGGGAGCTCTCCCCCTCCCTCCCTGAGGCTTTTGCTAGTAGTGGATACTGAGAGGCCTGACCACATGTGGGGCTGCCTTGCGCTTTCTCGCTGTGGGCTTCCGCCTTCCACCTGTTATCACCCCTTGCCTGCCGGTCCCCCCTGAGAAACCCCCGGATGGATGGAAGCGGAGGTCAGTGGCTGCTGGGCCTCATCTGCGGCTGGAGGCCTGCCCACGGTGGGTCAGACAGGAGAGCTCAGAACCAGCGTTGATAGTGGGTGTGCGACTAGCACCAAGAAGCTGTTGCCACACTGCGCATTGAGGCACCCTCCTGCTGCATAGATGGGGGTGATGAGGCAACCAAGAGATGGCTGGCTCACGGAGGCTGGACCGACCTCCTCCCGGAAGCTATCAATCGTGAGGCTGCACCTTTTTTCACCCTGCAGACCCCCTTTCATTCCCCTCCTGCTGGCCCCTGCTGGGGCACCAGAGGGCACCTTGTGACTGGGGGTGTTTGGCAAGTGAGGCCTCAAATGGAGAGAGAGCAAGTGTCCTGCAAGTTGGTGTGGTCAGAGAGCCCCTGACAGACCCTCCAGGTGCTGCATCGTTGGGGTGCGGTCCATCTGAGGGACTTTGATAGCCCATTACAAGATACCAGGGCTGTGGGTGTATGGGCCCGGACCTGGAGAGTCAGGTCCTGTGCTGTAGAGACTTTATGCCACAACACCACCGGCATACAGTGCACCGCCGCAACTCATAAACAGATCTTGGCGGTACTGTTTTCCAGCCGCTGGATATTAAGCTAAAGTGGCACCTGGTATGGCACTGTCCTACCCCTATCACTTCGGCATCGGGAGAACCCTAACTGGCAATGGGAAGCCGGGGCTATTTGAGAGGTCACTCCACGCTGTCTTCCACAGACACAGTGGACTGACCGGATCATGGCCACTTGTGGTTGGTGCAACCTCTGGATGCTCAGGATAAGCTGGATGCCATCCTCCAAGCCATTGCCACATCCAGGACATCTGTGGAGACAAAGATTGAGGAGCTGAATGCTGAACTCAGGCTGCTCTGAGATGGTCAACGGAAGCTGACCTCTAAGGTGATGGACACGGAGTGCACTGTCAGACGTCGCACCTCAGTTGGAGGCTCAAGGCAAATGCCCCCAGGATCTCACCGAATGCCTCATGAAGCTTGAAGACCATGCTGAAGATGCTGAAGACCAGGCACACCCCAATAAAATTCAGGTGGTAGGGCTCCCAGAGGGACTGGAAGACTCCGATGGCATGATACCGTACCTGGAGAACTGGATTCGGTCCTTCACACCAGCTTTGTAGCTATACCCCTACTTCACCTTTGAGCGAGCTCACTGGGTCCCCGCCCACCTTCTGCCACCAGGCTTACTGCCTCTCACGGTGATAGCCCGACTCGTTTACTACGAAGATAGAGACTATTCTACAGGGCGGGCCCACTAGAAATTGAAAACTGCAGAGTGTCCTTCTTTCCAGACCTCACGATAGCAGTACAACAACAATGTTCATCCTTTCTTGGGCTGAAACACCAAATCTGAGATATGAATCTCCAATACTCATTGTTGTTCCCAGCCAAACTTAAAGTTATACAGGACCAGCACGCCTATTTCTTTACTAAAGCCTCATCCTCTGGGACTGGAAAAAACACCTGACTGTCCTGGGCATCTCTTCCACCAATGAGTCAGGGACACAGCTGAGGGCCCAACCGCGGTGGGGTGTCGAGGCCGCGGATCCAAGGACCCACCAAGCTCATCAAGATTGCCTTCCCATGAAGGCCAACAGTCATCCATCACCACGACCATGTCGTTCCGCCAACTAGTGGTGCCTTCGAACACGGACAGCGCATCCACTACCAGCGTTGACTGCCTTGGTGCCGACCTGTCTACCCCGCCATGATCTGTGACAGGCCCAAAAGTTACCCCACAAACATCCAATGACATACTCTGATTGCCTCAGGGGGATCAGCGTCTGGACTCACAGCTTCTGTGCTATGGAGTCCGGCAGTGACTCGCTCCCCTCCAGCCGGGAGCTTCCTATCCCACAACTCCCATGGACACTGCTATGTCATGTAACTGACCCTGCCAGATGTTGCCCCTCTCAACACACCCATGGGGCGTGGGCCCGGTGGTCTGGTGCCAGATCCTCATTCAATCTGTACCCCTGACTGCCCTTCCAGAGCTCCCTCTCTGCCTTCTGACCCTCTATCTTTTTTCAGATACTTTGGTTTGACTTGCCGAGGGATGCTGTCTCCACCCCCCCATCCACAATAGCTATGTTGAACTTTAGTTTGGGTGAGCAGCCTGTTACTGTCAGCTTTGGTCACAGTTCTGGCTTTGCCATGTTGTTTCAGTCATTTTTCGCCCATGCAGTAAGGGCAGCCATCACCACATGCAGTGTGAGGGGTGGGAATGGACTAACGCATAGAGGCCATCGAAGCTCCTGTCAGCACCGCCCCATCCATTTTAGATGACACCCCATCCTCAGACACAATTTCATACCCTAAACATCAGGGGCATGCACGCAGTGCAACCCCACTATTCCATATACTCTTACCTAAAGCGACAACACGCACATGTATGTTTCCTACAGGAAACCCTTCTTACTAGCGTAGAACTACAATGCCTGTGGAGGCAGTAGCGGGGAGTGATGTATGACACAACTTATTCCGCGTACACCAGAGGAGCTTTAATCTGGATCCACCCAGGCACACCCTTTCAACTGCTGGCCATGGCTGTAGACAGAGAGGGCAGTTATGACTTTGTCCTGCCGCAATGGCCAGACATCCCCTGGATACTAGGTGGAGACTACAATAGTGTACTAAAGGCCCACCTTGATAGGTCTCATCCACCCTTCCCGCAAGAGCCCACTCACCTCCACTCTGCACAATTTGCACACTGGGCCAGGCATTGGTCCTTGTCGGATGCCTGGAGGGCTCATCATCTAAATCTTAAGCAGTACTCACATTGTTGAGCCCTCCATGATTTGTATGTCTGCATCGATCATCTCCTCTGCTCCCTCCTCCACTATCCTCTTGGGGTGGAATCTCCGCACTCAGGGCAGACCTCCACCGTGACTGCAGAGATTCCACTCTGAGTGCAGAAACTCTGCCCCAAGTGCGGAAACTCAGCAGTTGTAAAGAACATACTCATACCTTACCTTTGTGAATACTGAAAAGTAGTAAAGTTTGACTTTTGGTCTAAACTTAGACCAAAAGTCTAACTTTACCTTTGTGAATCTGGGCCATAGTTCTGGCCCACTTTTCTAATTTGGCACTACTGCTGGCCAAGAGATTTATTACCCTTACATTGAAGGGCCCCCTAGCCACCGCTCCTGATTAAATGGCAAAAAGCCCTTCTCCGATGTGGGGACACTAAAAGCACAAACTTGCATCCCGAGGAGTCCCGCCACATCCGTAAATGGCCCATAGCTGGCACATGGGACACCACACTTTCAAAATTCTGCGGGGAGATGTGGGAAGCTGACATACCTGCACCGCCAAGACATGGACCATCTACTTTCCCCTACCCTCTCCCTCCTACTCCCTCACATGACTGAAACATTACATATATTCATAGCTCCCCAAACACGCCAAGTGAGCGCCCCCTTGGCATCTCTTGTGCATGACCCCTGATGCTGCCTGCTATCCTGCTTCATCATGAGTCACATCCCCTGCTATAACATATCCCTTTGTGCCCTCCGTCTGTCATAACACCTCCCCTGACACTGTGATTCTGATGGAGCAAGGTCTCATGAGAAAGAGACTTGCTCTGAGGCAATCCTCTTGTTTAACTTATTAACAAATTACTAACCATGTCTCGTGAATAATAACACGCACCACAGAAACACGTGGGTTAGTGAAGCTTCCTTATGTGTGTACTAATGCGGATAACAATGAAAACGGACTAATACCGCTTTAAACGGGGAAACTGTTGTGCGCATGTGTCAACTGCATCTACGCAGTATGACAAGCTAATGCTTGGAGGGAAATTCTAGCGCATGTGCAGAAGGCATTAAAATGGAGTCTTGAAGACTCACATGCATGGCATCTGCATAGCTGAAATAAACAAGCTATTTTATTAAATGCTAATGCGGGGAAAATATTAATAAGTAAAGGGGATTAGAGTAGAGGTGGGAGGTATACAGTGTGACCATTTATTTGTGAAATTAATATTTGTCTTTTTGACTTTATTATTAGTGCGCATTTGGGCCTTTCACGTATAGCCGAATTGAGCTGAGTAATTCAAAGTCTGCGCATGTCCATTGAAAGTTAACCCGGAAGGATGACGCGAAGATTGAATGAAGGCCAAGGTCGAGAATGATGTGCCCTGAGAACGGAGGGTGAAGAGTTCAGCAAAGAAGACTCTTATTCATGCTTTTAATAAAATGTTGCAAAATAAAGTTTGGACATGTATGGGAACGCAAGAGATGAATAAAATTTAAGGGGATGGTTTTGCGAACAATGGTTTAACAGAATAAAGTGATATGTAAGCATGGTGTGATGATCTTCCCCCTTGGCTGACCAATTAGATTTCGTATTTTTACGATATTGAAACTTTAGTGGGTGGTACCTGAGGAACGAAAGGTATAATTGAGGTAGTTTTTGGTTAGTTAATTAGCAGAACTCGGGATGCTGTCTGGGAGTCGGGATGCTGTTGCTGGGAGAGATGTTGATGAAGAATCGAATGCAGAACCTGAAGCAGAACTTTTTATCTTAACTTAATTGGGTTAGATCAGAAGATCGCGGAAGAATCTCGAGGAGGAAGAGAGTGTCAGAGAGGGGTGCAGCGCAATCGTCGGTATTCTAGAGAGGTCAACTATCCTGTCCTGAATCCTGTCCTGAAGTCTTTGTCTCCTGACCTATCCCGGGGGACCCTTACCAGCCCTTTGGCCAGGGGGTTGGTCTTCACACCATCCTTGGTAATTATAATTTCATGTTATTTGTAGATGTTCTTTTCTCTCTGTCCTCTCCTTTCCTGTGCATTAGTCATTGTATGAGTCCGAAATAAATGCTTGATGTTTAATCAATTGAATTTTTCTTTTCTAAAATGATGGTGAATGCACTGTAATTTGGAGATGGTTCACATGCATTTAATTTAGATAAAGATTTAAAACTTCCCTAGTCTGAGATCATTTATTTTACTTTAAATAGTTAAGGGTTATGTTAATTATCACCATCAATTAGTTCAACTAATGGTCCATTGACCAGAGGAAAGAACTTTTTGATCGGTGAAAGGTTAGTTAGGAAAAATTAAATAACTAATCCTGAGAAATATGAAATTTTAAACTAAACCCCAGCGGTCTACTCGATTGTGTGTTTATGGGCCCAGGTGAGTATATGGTAGCGGAGTATCTGTTGTTAGTATACCGCTGGATCAGTTTTCTGATAGCAGTGGATGGTTATTATTGACTAGTTTGGTGATAAGTATAGATTATTGATTATTGATTTATGTTTTAACAAAAAGTTAGCGTCTTATTTTATCCCGGGAAAATGAATAGCGGGTGGTGACAGAAGCCATACTGCAGTGAGGTTACTCGTCTGTTGGAATAACACTGAGAAACTACGCAGGGCTGGCAGTGTTAAACTAGGGAATATTTCGTATAAAAGTAGAGTGCGAATGATAGCAAAAGGGGTTCGCTGGTGAAACTTTGGTATCATTTCCCAATACGGGTGTCACTGGAGAAGTAACGGGTTCTCCTGAGCTTGAATGAAGAGTAAACAGGGGTTTTACTCGCAGTAGACGAAGAGTAATTCTGAAACTCAAGAATAAGTCATAATCTATCCTTTGGTTTAGTGGAACAGACAGAGTAGCGAATGTTTTTATGTTGTTATTAAGAAAGAATTTAATGAAAAGTATTAAGAAATAAGTTTTCGTATTACCTTGTGAAGGGAGGGTCAGTCGCCGGAGTTGTACTGACGTCACAGAGAGCCGCGCTGGGATTGCTTGAAACAGCGGGCGTGTGACAGAAGCAGATTGTAAAGGAGGGGTCAGTAGTAAGGAGCAATACTGACGTCGCAAAAGGCCGCGCTGGCATTGGTCAGACCACGAGTGTAAGCCTGAGTCGGATTGGTTGATAGATAGAAGCTGCGCTAAGATTGGTCGGAAAAGAATTGTATGTTGAGTCCTGATTTGACTGCGGGTGTGAGTCGTGCTGACATAGGATGCGACATAGGTAATAGAGCTAGAAGATATACGGAAGACTCTTTCATATATCGGTCATCTGAAATGTTAGGAAGACCAAAGAAAATGACGTTAATGAAGAAAATTAAAAATTTCTTTTAGAAAGACAAACCTGTAATGACTAGAGAGGGAATTCCTATTCCGCCACCCAAAACACCAGCTTCCTTTATGATGATGTAGAAAGGATATCACACATGTGTATGGTTGGAAAATTGGGTTGAGTATACTAAAGGTGATGGAGTTTTGGCTTTTCTGGAGCATGGTACTTTCAATTTAAAGATACTTCAGAATTTGAGAGATCGAATGAATATGTTAGAACCAAATCCTAGAATGACACAGTATGAAGCTTTGGAAGAATGGGAAATTGAGGCATTTGATCGTGAAAAATTTAGGAGTGGTCGGAGGTTTAGAGGATTTTTGCCTAGATATCCGTTTGAGTCAAGTGAAAATCAAATGAAGCGTTGGAGAAGAGCTGTGGTGACCGAGGGTTTATATCCAGTAATAATGGCTGAAGAACAGTTAGGAGGAAAGTGTAAAGAGAAAACGAAACACATGAATACAACAGAATATGGTGAATCAGATGATGAGCTACTAGAGGATATTTTAATGAAAAACCCTCCACCGTATCAAGAAGCACCTAGTAAGGGTACCCCAAGTGCACCAGTGATAGGAATGCCTTTAACCCCACAAATTTTACATGATGCGTCATTTAATAGGGTGTTGCAGGATAATGAGAGAGAAGTTTTAAATAAAACAAGAGAAGAATTAGTTCACAAAGTAAGTCAATTGAATTTAAATGCTGAAGCTTTGACAGTACCAGTGACCATTGGTCCTGTAATCTCATTATATGGAGATAAAAAGACCTGCCAGAAACCACAAACTGTGACAATTCCGTTAAACAGTCCCAGAAAAGAAGTAGTAATTACTGATGATCAGGTCAGTGAAGGTGAATCAGTCATTTCATTAATGGATCTCCCAAATGTAGAACAATTAAATGAAACTCCGAAGAGAATAATACCACCAAGTTTAAGAGAAAAGAGATCTTTGGTTCCTATAGGAACTGGAGGTTCAACAGCAGTTACTCCTGAAGATTTGGAGAGATGAGCACAGGAAATAGACAATCGAAACCCACAACCAAAGATTCTAGATATCAGTAGATTGAAAGTAGAGTTGGAAGATATGATAACTGGAAATGTGAACATAGAAAGACTGAGCGTTTATAATGATGAGGAGTTGTTATTTTTTTGTAAGAGTATAACCAGAAGAGCAAGAGTATTTCATGAGAGATTAACAGAAGTTGTTTCAGAGATTGGAATAGATATAGGGAAATCGAAATTATTGCAGAAACCATATCGAGTGGATTTTACTGACAAAGATTTAGAAAGTGTCAATGCATCTGGTAAGAGACTACAGATAAAAGAGTTGATGAATATTTTGAGGAAATGGGGAGACATTAACAAATGGAGAATTAGGTGGATAAGAAAGAAAGAAGAGGTGCAAGCAAGAGAAGCATCAGCTGCATTTCCAGCGAGAGAATCGGTTAAGGTTGAGAAAATGTCCCCAATGAGAGAAGTTCCTGGTGGTGGATATGTTCATGTTCCTTGGAGTAGACAGGATATTTTTTCATTTACGAATGATTTCCCCAGATTGAGAGAAAAGCCAGTTGAATGGTGTAAACAAGTGGAAAGATTTGTGAAGGTTTCAAAGGTTTTATTGAAAGATCTGGATGGTTTATTTGACATTGTGGTACCTGCTGACTTATGGACAGAGTGTAAGATCACAATTGATTGGCCAAGTGAAGAGTATGCCAGAGATTCAAAGACAGGAGCCCCCTCAGAGGAGGTGATGAAGAAATATCATCAAGTAATTACTTTCCTGAAAGGGAAAATTCCTCCTAAAGAGTCAGATTGGGTAAAGATAGATAGGACAACTCAGGAGCCAAATGAGTCCGTACATGCATATTATGAACGGTTACTACAGGTGTTTAAGCAGTATATTGGTTTTGAGAACATTGGTGATAAGGACATGGGACATTTTGTGTATCGGTTTGTCTATGGTTTGAAACCGGAGATTAGTCAGATGATTCAGCAGCACATGTTGTGCTGGCAAAGCAAGACAGTTGATGAAATTTTGAAATATGCAAAATATTGTGGGGACGACATTGAGGCGAGGCGTAGAAAGCTAAAAGAGAAAATGATGTGGGCACAAGTAAAACTGGCAGAACAGCAGGAGGATAAATCAAAATACCCAAACTGATAATCAAGTGAAAGAGCAGAGTCAGAATGATCAAGTGGCGAATGGTAGCAAATTAAGAGGACGAATGAATAGAGAAGAAGCGAAGAAGAAGTTTCCCTGGCATGCGTGCGGAAAGCTTGGACATTGGAAGAACGAGTGTAAGAGTATTCAGAATAATAATGGGCCAAACCAAAATGTAATTTCACAGATGCAGAATGAAGTACTTATGAATCAGCCGCAGCAGGTAGTTACTCCACAGTATTAGGTGCCACCAGCTCCTATGCCAAACTTTGTGAACCCTCAAAAGTACAGTGCGAACACCGGATTTCACGGAGAAAGTGGTAAGAATAACAGAGTGTTTACACAATATTTTTTACAAAATGATGAAGAAAATTCGGACAGCGTGCAATGATGGTGCCTGAGGGGGGAGGAAGAGGAGTGCGTGCGTGGCGCATCCTTGCCGGTAGATCAGTCAGGTCCATATGTTGATGGGAAAGGTAAAGATATCACTTTTCTATTGGATACTGGTGCTACCCGGTCTACTGTGAGAACAGCAGACATCCCAAACCTACCCCTCTCTGGAGAAACCATCCAAGTTGTAGGAGTGTCATATCAACAGATTAGAACCCCAATCACAAAACCGATGGAGGTGCACATTGGAAACTTTAAAGAAATGCATCGGTTTGTAGTTTGTGATTCCAGTCCAGTAAATCTGTTGGGAAGAGATCTACTGTGCAAAATGAATTGCACGATCTACTGTACACCAGATGGTGTCGCTTTCCAAACCCCTGATAAAGATGTTATATACAAGATGATGCTAGCCAAGCAAGGTACAGAAGTAGATGGGATGTTTATATTGGTGAATGAAAGTGAATTGCCGGAAGAGTTGAGAAACACAGTGAACCCAGAAGTGTGGGATTTTACAGTAAAAGATATTGGACTAATGTCAAATGTAGATCCAGTTAAAGTAACGGTGAAAGAAGGTGCAGTTTATCCAAACACACGACAGTACAAAATGAGTCCAGAAGTAAAGGCAGGAATTGCTCCAGAAATTGATCGAATGATTAAACAAGGCATTTTAAAAGAAATAATGAGTAGTCCTTGTAATTCGCCAGTAATGGGACTTAAGAAGCCTAGCGGAAAATACAAAATTGTAGTGCCTTGTTGCCCAGTAGTGCCAAATTCAGCAGTGATCCTTTATCAGATACCTTGGAATGCAGGTTGGTTTACAGTAATTGATCTATGCCAAGCATTCTTCTCTATTCCTTTGCACCCGGACAGCCAGTATCTTTTCGCCTTTAGGTTTTAGGATCGTATTTTGGCATGGTGCCGAGTTCCTCAAGGGTACACAGAAAGTCCCTCAATTTTCAATCAGATACTGAAAAAGTGTCTGGAGTCATTAGTCATGCCCAAGAAATCAGTTCTGGTTCAGTACATAGATGACCTATTGGTGGCATCAAAAACACGAGAAGATTGTGTCACTGATACAATTGCATTACTGAACCATTTGGCCGAAGGAAGACACAAAGTTTCTCCAGAAAAATTGCAATTCTGTCGACAAGAAGTCAGATATTTAGGGCATAAAATAGAAAGAGGAGTTAGAAAAGTGACACCGGAAAGAATAAAAATAATCAAAGAGATGCAGCTACCTCAGACACAAAAGGAGATGAGAATGTTTTTGGGAGTGGTTGGGTACTGTAGGCAGTGGATTAATGGCTTCTCCATGCTAGCGAAGCCATTGATACAATTAACTCGGAAAAGAGCGAAAGATCCAATTGATTGGAATGATGAATGTTTGGAAGCCTTTGTGAAATTACGAAATTGTCTATGTGAGCCCTGCCTTAGGCATGCCTGATTATTCAAAAGAATTTGCGTTGTTTTGCTGTGAGAGAGAGAATTGTGCACTTTCAGTTTTAACACAGAGACATGGACTGAGCCGACGTCCAGTGGCGTATTTCTCTGCCACCTTGGATTCAGCTTTACCTGGCTGCTTAAAAGCAGTAGCTGCTACTTGTATGAGTCTGGAGCAAAGTGAGTCAATAGTGATGGGACATCCTGTAAAGGTTTATGTTCCACACTCAGTTGAAATTCTTTTGACAAGAACAAGAACGCAACATCTCACTCCTAGTCGGCTGACTAAGTATGAAAGAGTGATTTTGGGAGCAGAAAATGTGACAGTGATAAGATGTACGATAATGAATCCTGCCACACTATTACCAGACCCATGTTGTGAAGAAGTGAAAGATGAAATTGATCATGATTGTCTGGATGTGACTGAATTGTGTACCAAGCCCCGCCCGGACATAAGAAAAACACCATTGAAGGAAGCTGATGATGAATTATTTGTGGATGGGTCTTGTCTGAGAACTGAAGAAGGAGGATTAAGTGCTGCTTATGCTGTATGTAAAATAACAGGGGTAGCTGAAGCATCCTGTTTACCGGGAGTCAAATCTGCACAAGTAGCCGAATTGGTGGCCTTAACCAAGGCATGCAAAAAGGGGAAGAATTGGAGAATAACCATATTTATGGACAGTCAATATGGTTTCGGGGTTGTGCATGATTTTGGCCAACTCTGGATGCAGAGGAGATTTCTGACTTCTTTAGGATCTCCTATCAGAAACAGTAAAAATGTAAAGGATTTGTTGGAAGCATTACAATTGCCAAAAGAAGTAGCAGTTGTTAAATGTGCTGCAGGTCTTGGGCTCAATTTCCTCGGACCTGATAATTCTCGCCTCGGTGCCTATTCTAATCATGGGTCCCACTCTGCAACTCTGGGCAATAGCTTGCTTAATCTCCACAACGGCCCCAATAGCGCTGGGATGCCTGGCTTCACCCTGGGGGTGCCCAGGAGTGGACATTTCACAGGGAAAAGCCAGGAAGGGTTCCACAGCGGTATGCGTACAGCGCCTGGACACCCCTTTGGGGGTATGGGTGCGCTTTACAAGTACAAATTTCATTTCATTCATTTCATCAGTCAGGAAATGACTATGTGACGGCTGGTAACAGATATGCTGACCAAATTGCTCGATATTGTGCAAGAAATACAATGTCAATTAACAGAAAAATTGAAACGGGTGAAACCAGCTGCCAACTTATGTTTTTCTCAGTTCCAGAAACATGGGATGAGGTTAGACAGTTGCAGTAAGAAGTTGAGGAAAAAGAAAAGGAAATTTGGATAAAATCAGCTTGTACAAAAAGAACAGAAGATGAAGTGTGGGTGTACTTAGATGGCAGACCAGTCATGCCAGATTGTCTGCTCTCTCAAATGGCAAGAGTATACCATGGGACAACTCACATAGGCAGGGATTCGATGATCAGATTATTTAGACAAAGTTGGTACAATCCAAAGTTTAGGGTAGTCGCAGAAAGCCTTTGCCAAAGATGTTTAATATATCAGCAGCAAAATCCAGGCAGGAAGACAGTGGTCAGTTAGGGAAAGATTGGAAAGGCAGAAGGACCTTTTACCAGACTGCAGTTAGATTTCATTGAGTTGCCTCCTTGCAATGGATTAAAATATGTACTTGTCATAGTGTGCCTGTTCTCGAGATGGGTAGAGGCATACCCCACTAGAAGTAATGACAGTCTTACTGTAGCTAAACTACTATTGAGGGAGTTGATACCTCGTTTTGGTTTTCCAGTCACTTTGGAATCAGATAGAGGACCTCATTTTAATAATGAGATAATTCGATTAATCTGTGCTGCATTTAACATTGAACAAAAACTGCACTGTGCTTATCGTCCAGAGGCTTCTGGAATAGTTGAACAGCTAAATGGCACAATCAAGTCAAGATTAGGAAAGGTGTGTGCATCCACAATGCTGAAATGGCCAGATGCATTGCCTCTTGTACTGATGGGTCTCAGAAGTATTCCTGACAGGAAAACAGGATTGAGTCCACATGAGGTACTCATGGGAAGGGCAATGAGACAAGCATTTATTCCTGGAAATAAGTTAATGAATATAACTGATGATCTGGTATTGGACTATTGCAAAGGATTGGCTGAAATGGTGCGTTCTGTCTCTCACCAGTTTGGAGAAGACGCAGTTGAAAGACAGCCAGACCAAGCACATGATTTCAATCCTGGAGTTTGGGTGTTAGTGAAGAAACATGCAAGGAAGTCGTGTCTAGCACCAAGGTGGAATAAACCACGTCAAGTCATACTAGTCACTACCACAGCAGTGAAGTGTGCAGATTTACCCAATTGGATTCATGCTAGCCATACCAGAAGAGTTCCGAGCCCATCTGAACAGCAAGAGCAGCCACTGACTGAACAGGCTGAAACGTCAGAAGTTGAAAGCTGTGAAATTGAAGAATCTAGAGTGATAGATTCTGAAAGACAACTATATGACGAACAGTCAAGTACAAGTCAGGAAGAGTGGATACCAGTAATCGAAATACCTAATGATGCAGTCGAAACAAGAAGAATAACTAGATTGAAGAGACAGGAAGGTAGAGAGGAAAAGACAGGGAAAGAAGAACACACTCAGGTAGAAATAAATAAAGACATTCAGAAACCTGAGCAGGGAAAGACAGATCTAGAAGAACAAGTTCAGGCAGAAGAAGAACAAACTGAAATAACACCTGAACAGGATCAGGTAGATTTAGAAGAACAAGTTCAGGCAGAAGAAGTACAAATTATAATAAGACCTGAACATGTGCAAGTAGAGGAAGGTCCAAACACAGAAAATACAGAACAAAGACAATTAGAAAGGGAAGAAGAACAAGGACAGATTGTGCCTAGATTAAGTGAAAATAAAAGAACTTTAGAAAGAGACAGAGAAAGTGAAAGTGCAGTTCAGGTCAAAAGAGTTAGAAATGGAAACAATTGGCCCGAAGGAGTAAAGAAATTAAGATATTATCTAAGAAAATCAGAAAAGAAACCAGAGCAAGTGAATGAAGTTACGAGTCAGACGCAATCTAAACAAACCTTAATAAAAGTCACACGAAGAAGCCCAAGATTGAGAAATCTGAACAGAAAATACAAGGCCCCTGAGTGGACCTACGTTATACTAGAAGAATTTGAAAACTTAGATTTAAGTGAAGAATCAGAAAGAGTTCATGTTGCACAGATTGATGAAAGCAAATTAAGACCTCCTTAAAAGAAAAGAAAATTAAACAGACAAAGAAAGAAAAAAAGAGAAAAGAAATTTTCTCAGATTAAAATGGCAGAAGTTGGAGACACTGAAAGATCGAAACGAAGTTTGAAAAGAAAATGTTTAAGATTTTGCTTATGTAGTATTTCATTAATAGTATTAGTATGGTTATTTTTAACAATAGGAGTACCTTTGTTGATGGAAATAAGTAACAAAAATAATACGATTACTAAGGGGAAAGTAGATGGAATAAAAGAAACTAGAATAGCAATAAGGGTAGAAGATGAAACAAATTATCATAATGAATCAGACAATGATTCGTCTTTAAATGTGTTTACTAAATTGTTATTTCAGTATGTTAATACAATGGAGATTAGTAATTGTTATATTTGTATGAAGTTACCCTCATCAGTGTCAGAAGGGGTGACGTATCACCATATACCTTTAACATATGGTGTATCATGTAGTGTTTTATCAAGTTTATTTTATGCAACAGGGAGACTTCAGTATTTTTATTCAAATTTAGATGTAGTATTTTCAGAATTACCTATAAGAAAGAGTATGAATCCAGTAGCTAGTAGTAAAGATGCACAGTTCATGGGTGAATTTTTCTTAACAATGAGTTTGATCGACCTTGTTCAAGCACACAAGAATAACTTAACTTGTACATTACTTGAAGAAGAAAAAGAGTTTTTGAATTTAGTAGAAGAAAGGAGACAGGATTTAATAAAGAAAGCTGCTGAACAGAAAACCCATGTACCTCCATGGGCTGAGAAAGAGGGAATTTATGCAAAGGGCGAAGCTCATGCTGCGATGTCCCTAGACTTTGTGAAAAAGGGAAAATTCTGCCTCCATAGATTAAAGACAGATTATAATAACAATTTCATTGGTTCCAGTGAATGTGAACACAACTTCCTAATTCTAGGAGGGTGGGGACTAAAAGGGGGAACTGATCCTGTGTTTCCAGGAATTTATTATGTTTGTGGGAACAATGCCTATTATAGGTTACCTGCAAGATGGTACAGAAGCTGTTATTTTGGAATAGTCTTTCCAAAAATTTATCATGTGGACGGAATCAATGGAAAATCTAATGGACTAACACGGAGAAGAAGAGCTAGTTTTTCTGAAATAGTAGGTGATATATTTAGTGCATTGATACCCTCAGTTGGAGTCATTCTAAATTCGCGGAAAATTTGCAAATTATCAACCATAGTTGATCGTCTTTCTACAGATACTGCAGAAGGATTCTTAATGATTAACACAGAGATGGTTGCAATAAGGTCTATGGTTTTACAAAATCGTCTTGCTCTTGATATTTTATTGGCAAAAGAGGGCGGAGTCTGTGGTATATTGAAAATTCAACATTGCTGCACTTACATTCCAGACAAAAGCAAGGAAATTAAGGGGTATATTGGAATTATTAAAAAATGCATAATGACTTGACCCAACTGGAGGTTGACAGTGTATGGGGAAAACTAACAAAGAGTATAAAGAGTTATACTCTCTAAACCATAGGGAATTGGTTTACTGATTTTGGAAAGAGTTTTCTAGGTCAAATAATATTGCCAGTAGTTATAATAATGACAATAGTTATAATAGTAATGATTACATGTAAATGTTACAGAAGTAAGGGAACGAGAAGGACACATGTAGAAAGGGAAGGAAAAGGAAAGAAACGAAAGAGGGAATAGGAAGAAATTCAGCTAGAAGAAATGAAAGGAAAACTGTACAAAAAGATGAAAGATTTAGAAGGAAAAGAAGTAAAATGATGACATAAAGAGAGGAGAAGGAGAAAACTGAGATGTGCTAAAGTTAGCATCTGGGAAGGGATGGGCAATTTTGTGATGGCTCAAAATGCCATCAGAGAGGGGATTGATGGAGCAAGGTCTCGTGAGAAAGAGACTTGCTCGGAGGCAATCCTCTCGTTTAACTTATTAATGACTTACTAACCATGTCTCGTGAATAATAACACGCACCACAGAAACACGTGGGTTAGTGAAGCTTGCTTATGTGTATACTAATGCGGATAACAATGAAAACAGACTAATACCGCTTTAAACGGGGAAACTGTTGTGCGCATGCGTCAACTGCATCTACGCAGTATGACAAACTAATGCTTGGAGGGAAATTCTAGCCCATGTGCAGAAGGCATTAAAATGGAGTCTTGAAGACTCACGCGCATGGCATCTGCTTAGCTGAAATAAACAAGCTATTTTATTAAATGCTAATGCGGGGAAAATATTAATAAGTAAAGGGGATTAGAGTAGAGGTGGGAGGTATACAGTGTGACCATTTATTTGTGAAATTAATATTTGTCTTTTTGACTTTATTATTAGTGCGCATTTGGGCCTTTCACGTATAGCCGAATTTAGCTGAGTAATTCAAAGTCTGCGCATGTCCACTGAAAGTTAACCCGGAAGGATGACGCGAAGATTGAATGAAGGCCAAGGCCGAGAATGATGTGCCCTGAGAACGGAGGGTGAAGAGTTCAGCAAAGAAGACTCTTATTCATGCTTTTAATAAAATGTTGCAAAATAAAGTTTGGACATGTATGGGAACGCAAGAGATGAATAAAATTTAAGGGGATGGTTTTGCGAACAATGGTTTAACAGAATAAAGTGATATGTAAGCATGGTGTGATGATCTTCCCCCTTGCCTGACCAATTAGAATTCGTATTTTTACGATATTGAAACTTTAGTGGGCGGTACATGAGGAACGAAAGGTATAATTGAGGTAGTTTTGAGGGGCGCTAGAGGGCGCCAAGCAAGATGGCCGCACTTGCGTGAGGCTCTTGCGGCTCGGGAGGATATCCGACAATAATCCTCTTCATCTCCGGCCTATCCTGCCAGTACAAGCTATCACCTGCTAGCTGAAACGCCGGGGCCCCCACAGAACCCGATTGTGGCTCACCTGCACGCCCGGATCCGGAGAAAACGGGCTCTGATCTCTCCTGACGGGGCGCGCAAAATGGCGGCGGCGCTGACCGGTTGAGCGAGCCGGGCCACCCTTACCTCTTGCCGCGGGCTTGCCGTGCCCATCATCGGAGCTGCCGATCCAGCTGCTGTACCGAGAGCCCCGCTGAAATTAATTGCCGGAGGATTGTGGACCCGCCATTTGCCCTTGACACGCCTGGAAGAATCGCCGCCTGGTGGGGCGCCCCGAGCTGCCGAGCCGAGCTGAGAGACCTGTATCGGCGCCGGCGCCAAGACGCTACGGCTTCCTGGAAGCCCACGACGGGCGAGGGCGGTGAGTGCGTGATGCTGGTTGCTGATCCCCCCTGCTGCCACAGAGACATTAGTGCCGCTACCGGGCCTGGGCCATCCGCCTTTGCCTAACGCCTCGGCGCGATACCCCCTCCCCAGAGCCGGGGAAATGCGTCCTGTCTGAATCTGCTAGGCGCTCCGAGGGGGCTGCGGCGACTGCCATAGCGGCCCTGTGTGGTGCGGGGGGCTCGGGCGGCTGCTCCTTACTGCGACACCCAGGCCCGCTCCCCCCGTCATACCAGCTCGGCCCTCTCTGCTGGTCCTGTGGGGTGCGGGGTAGCTGGTGGGCCCGGAACAGACTGCACTATGCTCCTGCCCTGACGGCGAAATCCCGGATTAGCGGCGCTCCGGGGGGGTGACTGTGAGCCCGCCCACTTCGTCGGAGAAATCTGCTCCCCCCCATTTACTGGAGACTGCCCCCTGCTCTGCTGGCATCTGCAGGCGACCCGGGTGCGCGGCCTTGGGTGGCACTTACCGCTGGGCTGTCCAGGGGGAGAGCACCTAGAGCACCTGGCGACACAGACTCTTTGCGCACTCCGGACTAATTCTCCACCCTAATTCTTGCCCACCGGCTTGCCCTGCCAGGGCTCTGCCCTTGCCGCCCGGATACACGTGTCTGCACTGTGCCCTGGACAACCTGGCGCTTGGGGAGAGCGGGCCGAGACCCGAGATCGCTCACGAGGCCCTGGCACTTGCTAACTCTTCATCGTGAACTACTCGCATTCGCTGCCGGCTGGCGGCTCGCCGGGCCTGGGAACCTGGCCCAGTGAAAGAAGACGTGACTAGCGAAATTGCGGATTGGACCCCACCCAAGTTTCCACTGCAGCGCCATACCCTCCGATCCGCCGCCATGGGGAAGACGGATGGCCGTCAGCCGAAATTAAACTTTGATACACGTAAGAATGCCAGATCCCAGCCGGAACCTGATGAGGATCAAGCCGACGCTCCGGCCCCCTCTACCACAGATCTAAAAGACCTCTTATTAATAATGCAGTCGAGCCTAACATCCATTGAAACGAAAATGGACACCATGAACGCCAGGCTGGACGGCCTCACTCACAGAGTGGAGAAGCACGACGATCGCTTGACGGAGGCGGAGCGGCGAATATCTGACCTGGAAGACACCTCCAGCGCCGCCACCAGTCGTACACTCGAGATGGAGAAGGTCCTGAAAGTGATCGCTGCTAAAAACGAAGACTTAGAATCTCGCTCCAGGCGAAATAATCTACGTATTCTTGGGGTGCCGGAATCAACAGCCACTGGGAAGATGGAAGAATATGTCAAACACCTCCTCATAACGCTCTTTGGTAGGGAATCCTTCTCGCCAGTCCTCGTTGTCGAGAGGGCACATCGTTCGCTGGCGGGTCGACCCGCGCCCGGCGCCCCGCCCCATAATAGCTAAACTGCTCAACTACCGAGACCGAGATACCGCCCTCCGCCTCTCTAGAGACACAGGTCAACTCCGACACGAGGGAATGGAGATATCCATCTACCCCGATTTCACCATGGCCGTTCAGGAACAACGGCGAAAGTTCCTTCAGGTCAAGAAAAGACTACAACAACTCAGTCTGCCCCACGCTATGCTGTTCCCGGCCCGCCTCAAAGTTACATATCAAGGGAAACAACATTTCTTCACTAATCCACAACATGCCCAGGACTTCCTCAAGACCTTGCCCAAACCACCCCCGGACCGGTCATCCCCTACGCTCCGTCCGGAGGGCAATGGAAATGCCTCCGACATAGAATGAACTTGCGGAGAGGTGGCCCGGCATCAAGAACTTGACCTTACACCACCACCCAATAATTCAGAGTCCTACGACCTCCGCGGATCTGACACTGTTGCAGATACCGCTGACCACACTACAGAACCGCCGGGCTCGCGACACCTGGCACAAAATCTTCAACGCAGAGATCTGATAGCCTGCACACATCGGGACAGAGGGGTGTCTATTCCTTGAACTCTACTAGCAACACCGCCCTGTGGGTTCTTCTCTTTTCCCTTCAACAGTGCCAGATGCAGGACATGGACTGCTATCCTGCCTCTGCAACACCTCTTCTACATGATGCCTTTGACGCACAATGCCAGTGCCTGAGACATCAATCCTACGCTGCCCTGTATCATCAGGTAATCTCCAGCAGCTACAGAACTGTAACAGCTAATGTGACGAGATGACGCTGTACAACTCTACCCGAGCACCCTCGCCGCTGCGAGGAGAGACTGGTCGCCCTCTAGATTCCACCCGACAGGTGAACCCTTCGTATTGACTTTTGTATAATTATGGTATTGGTTAGACCGTATTCCCCTGTTGGGAATCGGGCGTACAGGGCTATTTGGTAGGGGGGGAGGGCTATAGGCCACGGCCGGTTTGGGCTGCTGATGTGGGAGGAGGGAGGGGGCACCCGGTTCCGTGCTCTATCTGGAACTGGAGATTCTTATTTTAAGCCACGTACCATTTTATTGACACATGGTTCTCGGACTCACCGACAGTGTCTAACCACACCATGCTTGCGCCCTATATTTTATGCTCCATATTCACGACATGGAAGACCGCCCTAGCCCTACCACATACAACTTCCTAACATGGAATGTTCGCGGATTGGGAGACCCCCGCAAACGCCGACATATCCTGGCATACTTAGACCGTCACAATATCCACTGTGCGTTCCTGCAGGAAACACACTTTAGCCCCACCTCCCCTATCTCGTTAGCATCTCGCTGGGCAACCCATGCACACTTCTCTTCCTACTCCTCCTATGCCAGAGGTACTGCCATCCTGATTAAGCGATCTCTCCCCTACACGCACATAGGCTCTCAGGTGGACCCCCAAGGCCGCTACGTAATTATTTGGGGTAGGCTGGCAGCTCAGCCCATAACTCTTGTCTCTTGTTATGGACCCAACACTGACGACCCGGAATTCTTCCGGATACTCTGGGGGAAGATCCTGGACATTGGCTCCACACATTTAATGTGGGGGGGACTTTAATGTGACCTTAGACCCTGCTCTGGACCGTTCACACCCGCAACCGCACCACTATTCAAAAGCGCACCACACTCTAAAAGCAATTGTTGAAGACTACGAACTGCTTGATGCCTGGCGCCACCTATACCCGCTGCGCCGAGAAGGCTCCTGCTACACAACTGCCCGTGCCTCTTGGTCGAGAATAGATGGGTGGCTAATCACTAAGGGACTTGCCCCCTGGCTGCGGTGCGCATCCTATTTACCTCGCACGCACTCTGACCACTCCCCTGCACTTGTCACACTTGCCCCCCCTCTGATGGAATTGCCGTTCCTCTCCTGGCGCCTTAACCCGCAACACTTATTGGACTCGGTATTCAAACAGGAACTGGAACAGGAAATAACTGACTTTTTCCCACGAAATGAGGGCTCGGTCGTCCAATACTCCACAATATGGGAGGCTTTTAAAGTCACCATCCGGGGGATATGCATTGCAAAGGGCGGGGGGGTTCTCAGAGATCTGCGCTCCACACTCCGCAAACTAGAAACTGAACTCAAGCGGACAGAAAACGCGATACACACAACCCCCACACCGGCACTGCAGGCTCAGCTGCAAAGCTTAATTACTGAATATCAAACAGCAGCTGAACAAGAATGCAAATTTAGGGGAAAATATCACACAGCGCGCTGATATGGGGAGGGGGATAGACCGGGAAAGACACTAGCTTCCCTAATTCGCCCCCCCGCTTTGTTAATACGGTCCTGGAGATTGAAGATGCAGACGGACAAAAGCACAGAAACACTTCTGACATAGTGGACACTTTCCACAGCTTCTATAGAATCTTGTATAAAACTCATAGAACCCGCCCGATAGATTTTACCCCCTTTTTCGAAGACACTGCAATAGCCTGGCTGGGAAAAGGACAGCGGGAATCTCTCCTAGCTCACTATGAGGATGACGAAATTGTTTCTGCAATAATGCAGCTGCAATCAGGTAAAGCCCCGGGGCCAGATGGCCTTCCGGCCAAATTCTACAAGACGTTCCGTCACTTACTCATCCCTGTGCTGAGACATGTTTTTGAGGAGGCCCGGGAAACGGGCATATTACCTCCAACAATGCGTGAGGCACGTATTATCTCTTTACCCAAGCCAGGCAAATCGTCCCTGCATTGCGATTCATACAGACCTCTCTCATTAATCAATGTCGATGCCAAAATTTTAGCAAAATTGATTGCCAATCGCATTAGTCCCCTCATGACTGCCCTGGTACTCCCAGACCAATCGGGCTTTTACCCACCAGAGGTACGTCCCACAACCTGTGCACCCTGTTTGCGATCCTCCAAGACATTGAGCCAAGCCTGAACGCCGCGGCGGTGTTTCTCGACGCTACAAAAGCATTCGATTCATTAGAATGGGACTACCTTGCCTTTGTTTTGCAGCGTATGGGATTTCCCGCGCCCTTCCTGGACTGGATAAACTTACTGTACACAGGCCTGCAGGCTAGAGTCCAAATTAACGGCGCCCAGTCCCCCCTTTCAAAATCACCAGAGGCACCCGCCAGGGATGTCCTTTATCGCCTCTCCTTTTTGCTATAGCGATTGAACCCTTGGCGGCCAAAGTTTGCCAACACTTTCGAGATCATGCGCTGATATACCCAGAGCGGCAGATTTTAATCTCCCTGTATGCTGACAACATCACCCTGTATCTGCGCAATCCAGAAGAAAGCCTCAACCCCATTCTTCGGCTTTTTATCCACTTTGGTCAGCTATCCGGAGTTCACATTAATTGGGGGAAATCTCAGATCTTTCCTCTTACTGAGACTACCAAACGTTTCGAACCGGACTATCCCCTCACATGGTGTGAGGATACAGTCACATACCTTGGGATAGTCGTCTCTCGGAGCCGGGACGAACTGATGCTGTCCAACTATGGGCGAGCACTTGATCTGACAACAGAAAAGATTACCCGATGGATAGCTTTGCCCCTCTCCATGGCGGGCAGGGCTTCCCTGATCAAGATGGTGATACTGCCCAAACTGCTCTAACTCTTTACAAATATCCCCTATGCCCCTAGCCGTCATTTTTTTAAGGACATCAGAACCCAGATGCTCCGGCTTGTGTGGGGTGGGAAACAGGCCAGGCTTAAGTGGGATGCCCTCACGCTTCCCTTTGAGGCCGGGGGGTTCGAAATACCCGATCTGGAACTTTATCTACTCTGTGCTCAGGCCCATTTTGCGGCCTATTGGATGAATCCTCCCCCTTACATTCCTCATCTTGCGATAGAGGACGGATATATGACCCCCACGCCACGCTCAGCCTATTTGAGCACTCCGGTGGTCCCCAGACGGCGGGCATCTACCACTGTACAATGCACGACTAGTGCTTGGAACGACCTAGCCTGTCGGACTCAATACTCCCTACTATATTCACCCCTACTCCCACTGCAGGGGAGACATGATCTCCCGGTTACACAAGACGGAGGATGCCACCGCCTGCTACGCAGGCTCTCCATTCTCACTCGGGGGCAACTCTATACGAAAGGGAAATTCTGCTCGAGTGATGAATTTTTTGGAGCCTCCTCTCCTACCCCGCTAGAACGATTTTATTACATTCGGCTCAGACAAGACATGCGGTCTCTCACCCCCAGTTTCCCGCTCGAACCTTCTCTTATGCCCCCCTTGCACGCTCTCCTGCAACAAACGACTCCCATACATGTGGTATCACTTTTATATCGCACCACTCAACACAGTGGCGAACAGACCCCACCCCCAGCAAAGATCAAGTGGGAGGACGAACTGGGACACCCCATTACTGAAAAACAATGAACCTTATGCTGTCGTCAAACTGGGGAAGTCTCCGCCAGTAGCCGATTGCGCCTAATACATTATAGATACCTCCATCGATTGTATTACTCACCTGCGCGGCTATGTCGCCTTCACTTACGGGACGACGATCGTTGCGATCGCTGTGGAGTTGAGGGAGCCGACTTCAAGCACTTGGCCTGGGATTGCGCACCTGTGCGCCGCTACTGGGGGGAAGTTCTGCTTGCCTTGAACCACATGACGGGGTCACACATCCCGGACGACCCCCTCACTGCACTCCTAGGATACACTGAACTAATACCCGTAACGGTACGGCGATATATCTCATTAGCACTCCTCCTTGCTAAACGGTGCATCGCTTGTAAATGGGGCTGGGGCAGAGCCCCCAAATTCAAAGAGTGGCTTCACGATCTCATATACTGTCAAGAACAATTACATACTTACGCTGACCTGTTGCCGCCCTCCTCTCACCCACGACACATCTGGGGCCCTCTCCAGACTTACCTCCTGGAACATGCGGCATCAGACGACACGGGTGCCGACTCCCACGCTGACAGGGGCAACACATAAGACAGAGATGGAAACTGATACCTGAGAGCCACCACACGGGCGGTCCCGTAGACACCACAAGGGAACTCTGGGCAACTGGGCGAACCATGTCTGTGCATGGCCGTGATACACGACGCAAGCAGGTACGCAAGCAACTGCGCTACATACGACGGGCAGTGGCATTGTTATTACGCTTTAGATTATATTGGTTCATAATTGTTTGTAACTCCTTTCTTCTGGAGCCATACCATTCTAACTGCCCACCTGACGCGGCCGGCCCGTAGTGGTTGTAGGCAGCATGCTGTGTACACTTCTCCCCGCCCCCTCTCTTCTACAATGTGTAAACTCGCAGTGCCGGCCCGCCTGGGATGTAGGCATTATGCTGTGTGTGGAGTTACTTGGCACCAATAAAGGTATTTAAAATTTTTAAAAAATATAAAAAAATCAAATTAAAAAAAAATAATAATTGAGGTAGTTTTTGGTTAGTTAATTAGCAGAACTCGGGTTGCAGTCTGGGAGTCGGGGATGCTGTTGCTGGGAGAGATGTTGATGAAGAATCGAATGCAGAACCTGAAGCAGAACTTTCTATCTTAACTTAATTGGGTTAGATCAGAAGATCGCGGAAGAATCTCGAGGAGGAAGAGAGTGTCAGAGAGGGGTGCAGCGCAATCGTCGGTATTCTAGAGAGGTCAACTATCCTGTCCTGAATCCTGTCCTGAAGTCTTTGTCTACTGACCTATCCCGGGGGACCCTTACCAGCCCTTTGGCCAGGGGGTTGGTCTTCACACCATCCTTGGTCATTATAATTTCATGTTATTTGTAGATGTTCTTTTCTCTCTGTCCTCTCCTTTCCTGTGCATTAATCATTGTATGAGTCCGAAATATATGCTTGATGTTTAATCAGTCGAATTTTTCTTTTCTAAAATGATGGTGAATGCACTGTAATTTGGAGATGGTTCACATGTATTTAATTTAGATAAAGATTTAAAACTTCCAGAGTCTGTGATCATTTATTTTACTTTAAATAGTTAAGGGTTATGTTAATTATCACCATCAATTAGTTCAACTAATGGTCCATCGACCAGAGGAAAGAACTTTTTGATCAGTGAAAGGTTAGTTATGAAAAATTAAATAACTAATCCTGAGAAATATGAAATTTTAAACTAAACCCCAGCGGTCTACTCGATTGTGTGTTTATGGGCCCAGGTGAGTATATGGTAGCGGAGTATCTGTTGTTAGTATACCGCTGGATCAATTCCATATATGGTTTAGCCCCCCCTTTGCTCCCATTCTGAGCTCCATTGGACATTTTCTTCTTTCAAGGCCAGGTGTAAGTCTGTGACCAGTGTCGAGTTGGGCATTAAACCGCTATAATTCTTT
This sequence comes from Calotriton arnoldi, assembly GCA_963921515.1. Classification (NCBI taxonomy): domain Eukaryota; kingdom Metazoa; phylum Chordata; class Amphibia; order Caudata; family Salamandridae; genus Calotriton; species Calotriton arnoldi. Next base: position 184,548 of record CAWUFW010003762.1, read on the forward strand.
TTAGGTGGCATTATTCACTGGCAAAATATTTTGCCTGGGGAGAAACAAAAATAGATAAAAACTATTTGTACTATGTGTTATATTTATTTATACACTTTGCAGAATTACGCATGAAAAATGATTTGGCCTGGGTGAGGAATTCAGAACAGGAAGAAGGCAGCCTCCCTCCCCTCCCCTAAGCCAATCACAACACTGCCATTGCAGCATTGTGATTGGCCGGGACTCCAACCAGCCAGGTGCTTAAGGGGAGGCCCTTTTCTCCATGTAGGCTGCATGCAGCCTACATGGAGAAAAGCTAGAGTGCTCATGACTGGTTTGGTCAGCCCCAGAGGGCCGACCAAACAGTCAGCGCCCTCAGCAGTGGGCAAGCCACTCCTCCCCTGCCCTTGACCAGACCCGCCCACCCACCCGCCCCCAACCAAACCCTTCTGCTTTCTTGCAGTGTGAGAAGCAGAAACATAAAATGGTAGTTTTACCATTTTATGTTTCTGCTTCTCGCACTGAGAGAAAGCAGTGGGGCGACGCTCCTCCGCCCTAATGGAGGATCCGCCCCTGGCTGCGACTGTCGCAGCTAACCAAACCTATGCAAATATTTACCCCAGGTGTGAGCCAGTACAATATTGTGAGATTTCCGTTGTAAACAACGGGATTTCACTCACTTTTGTGGGATTTTGCTATAGTTCTACACCTGCAGGATCCAGCCACGGAACATCATTTGTTTTCTCATTATGTGTGTGTGTTGTGCTCCAGAAATGTGTATTTCTCCCACCACTGCTCTTGCAAGATATCAAAAGATCTTCTTTGATTAAAGGAAAATAATTTGAAATAACAGCCGCAGCATTTCTCAAAAGCAAGACATATTTTAAGTCAGGCAGACAGTGACAGAGAAGAGTTTTTTCACTTATGAGGACTGACACATAATTATCTTGATAATCAAACTGAATAAAACAAAAGCCCCAAAACACTTAAGCAGTGTTTGATTTTGTTAGACAAATGAATTACCTTTGAGCAAGCTGTAATTAAAGATTCACGGTAGCCCCTCTGAAACTAATGGTGAACGATTGACAATTCTTGTTCAGAGTTAGGAATTCATTCTCTATAAATATTTTTTTGGCATTACTTTTTTATATATTTATTTTCAGTTCCTTTTTGAATGAAACGCATAGATTTTTGTTAAACTATTTAGACCAGAAGATGGCGTTTGGTGGCAACGGGCACAGCCTTAAATAACCTGCTAGGTTTCGTTTCTGCTAAGTTTCATTTCTCCATGCCACACGATGACATCACCTGAGACAGCCAACCCCCTTCCTTGTCCAGGGGCCCCGGAGGAGGCTCAGCCCCGTGGCGCTACTAAGGGCGCCCCTCCCGTAGGCGCGGGGGGCGCCTGTTCAATCTCTGCTTTCTGGAGGAAGTGATGCTTTCTCAAGGAGATTCCATGGCGGGATTTCTCTGAAATATTATGCTTGTATTGGAAAAAAACTCTATCCAATTATCTTTCAGAATAAGAATTTTCTTCACTAATCAGACCTATGATTATTACCGTCCAAAACTACAGCTGACCCTATGCATTTAATGTCTCTTTCATATATGAATATGTTTTTAAAATATTAGTGATTTTATTTAATTATAAGTTCATAACGGATTGCCCATCTTTAAGGTAAATGAGTTAGTGGCTTGGGTGTAAATAGTACAGAATGTAATATAATATGGCATTATGCCCTACTGCTGATAACTATACTTGTTGTTAATGGCCCTCATTGTGAGTTACAGGGCAGAGCCACTGGCGAGTGCCTATAACGAGAAAGAGGACTTTTAATAATTGGTATAAATCAAGGGGAGAGGATGTAGCCTTACGGCTAGAGCGGTCGACCTCGAACTGGGGAACCGGGTTCGAGTCTCGGTAACGACGCTCAACATCCTGTGATTCTGGGCAAATCACTTAATCTCCCCGTGCCTAACAAAAATGAATGTTTCCTCATGTAACGCAACTGGTGCTGATGTAAAGCGCTCTGATACCCGATGTCTCGGGTCTAGTTCGTGCTATATAAAACTCTAAAAAAAAAAAAAAAAGGCTGAAGGGTTATGATGCTGTTAGACCATTCCGCCAACTGAGGGTGAAGTGCTCTAAATGAAAAAGAAATAAACAGACAAACATTGGAATTTTGTAGCAGAAGTCCTACACCAGCCCTTACTGGCATTGAACTACTTGATTGTCTTCAGTGGAGCTCCCAGCATTCTAACATTCGAATTTAGATAATTCACGTCCATATATTTTTGGCATTTTGACATAACAATGGTATCTGTGAGACATACTGCAGAAACATCCTAAAACAAGTTAATTTGGTTTAACTGCTAAGGCATGTATTCTTATTGCCTATACAGGTTTAGTCCTGTTGTTGTTGACAGTTCTTTTGTGCACTTCGAACACAGCCAATAAGTGTTTCAACCCGTTCAGCATGGAAGCCTATGGCTTTTTCAAGGCTTCAAAGGGCAATTTTGTGTCTTTAGAATTAGATGTTGCAGCAATTATGGTGAAGTATCATGCAGCATTTCAGGTGCAGTCTGATGTTAGCATCCTGCCTTGTAGTAGTTTCCATTCTGATGGATACATCTGCCTGTGGTTTCCTCACCTTTTGAATGACCCCTTTCTCAGCATTCCATGGAAACTTTCCTCCATAGCTCTACCACGTCGACAAGGACGTCATAATGGAACAGCTCCGCTCGCGGACCCGCGCAACGTCATCGGAGCCATAAGAAGACCTCCTCGACGTGCTGACGTCAGTTCCCTTTTTTCCGCACCGTCGACGCGTAAAGGTTTTTCCAGGGTTCGCCATTTCTGAGTGTTTCATTGTTACAGGTTCATCTGTAATTGTAGCAGTGCGATGGCTGCTCAGAAAAAATCTGGTTTTAAACCTTGTAGGGAATGAGGGGGTCATATGTCCATCACGGACCCCCATGATGATTGTCTTTGGTGCCTGTCGTCTAACCACGACGTCGAGGGATGTTCATCGTGCCGGCGTATGAATCCGAAGGCCCTCAAAGAGAGGGAAGCCAAATTGTTCATGGCCAGGGTGAAGAAAGCAGAAGAGGGGATGAAGAAGGACGAGATCGATGTCCAAGCACAAGAAGAAGCGGCGTCATGGCTCCAGACGTTGCTCCTCTAAGGACAAGTCGCCAAAGTCAGGGTCCCCATCTCTGCGGCATCACAGGAAGGATGTAGTCTCACCTTCCCCTTCACCTCAGGTGACTCCGGCTCACTCTTCAACTCCGAGGGGCTCTCTGACGCCCAGGGAAGCGATTCCGTCGTCTCCGACCACTCCGACTCCGGCTCTAGTGTCTCCGGTGCCGCAGCCAGAACCAGTCTTACAGCATCGAGCTGTTCCTGAACAGGCGGTGCAAGATCCGTACCCACCCTTTCTGGCTCCAGGTACGGATCCTTTGCATTTTGTATGGCATGTTCGTCAGGGCAGCTCACCCTTCTGGTGTGCCTGTTGGCCCCAGGGGACCGCTATCTTACAACTTGGGAGGCTTAACCACCTCATTTTGCTCAGGCACCTTTCATGCCATTCTTGCCGATGACCCTGAGTTGGCCTGTCCCGACGCCGAGGTTCTCGACACCGGTGCAATCCCAAGAGGGAAGGTTGGAATATTCTGCAGCGCCATCGGACTCCAGTCCGGCGCTGTCTCGACTTCGCGCAGCGCCTCTAACCATCCCTGTAGAGCCTCCATCTACGCCGGCCCCAAAGCCGCCGGCGCCGCGTCTGGCACTGCCCATGTCGATACCCAAGATGAGATCAAGAAGGGAGGCACAGAGGCTTCTGAAGGAGGAAGAATTACAGGAGCAACAGGAAGAGGCTAAAGAATGGAAGATTGTTGATCCCATGCATGAGTTTGAGGGGCATCAGGAAGCCAGTGGGCTAGATACGTCTCGAGAGTGGGAACTCTCTTTTCCTAAGGGCCTTCCTTCACAGGAGGTCTCTTCTTACCACTCAATTATCAGAAAGGCGGCTGATCTTCTGAACTTGCAGTTGCTCACTGCAGATATTAAGTCGAACATCCTGACAGAGGTTCTTCACTCTCCTTCACCTGTGATAGAGCCTCTGCTCTCATTTAATGAGGCTTTGACGGAACCCATATTAGTATGGCAAAAGCCTATGTCTGCCCCTGCTGTGTCCAGATCGGTCGAGAAAAACAACAAGGGAACCCTACTCACTTGGAACCAGGGTACTGAAATGATTATCAAAAACAATGGCTCCTGTGGACTAATGGCAAGAAAATCTCAATAAAATAACGCACTATGGCAATGTAATGGGTTATTGTGATGTCAAAAAGAGAAGGAGTCGAACACACCTTAGATTAGTATTTCATTCATAATTCTTGTTTATATAGTTCTTTGAAGCAAAATTACATTCATGGCATTTAACAATCAATTGATTGTAGTGAGTGGTGTCCCAGTGAAAAAAGGAACCTAAACAAATAAACCTAAATAATTTGTGACATATTCGTGACATATATACAAGGTTTCCTATATTTCATGAAAGCGACCATTGAAAGATATATATTATATAAACCACGCTTTTATACAATGATAAGTGCTGGCTTGTAATGATTCGCTTTGAAAAAACTGTCGACGGCGTTTCGACCCTGTGTGCAATGTAGGATCTCTTCAGGACCTAAGATAGTAGGGACACCTGCGAGAAGAGGAAGGATAATGTCAGTATGTGCTTGTAATGGAGCAGCTGTGCTCGTGGAAAAAGGATGTAGGCAATCAGTATAGTTCGCGTGTTCAAATGTTTTTGTGTTGCAAGTAAAAGCACATGATACACAGTTGCCGCACCTGAAATGTCCTTTAACCTCTGGTAGTCTGCGATGGACTTTCCGTGGATGACCTGACTAAGTGGTCTTTCACGTTCTTGCCACGCTTGAAGGCGAACATGGGCACCTCAATGGATGAGTCAATATTCTTTATAATGTACCTGTTTTTTGTTATTAATTTGCGTACTTGAATGGTATGAATACCAAATGTAGTCACGCAAATTAGCCTCTCAACTGGGGCTTTTTCTTTAGCGACTAGCAGTTCTTCCCTGGGACAGAACCAGGCACGTTTGAGGGATTTCCTAACCAACCTATTGGGGTAGCCTCTATTCCATACCTGCGGAATCCTCCTATTGTGCTAACCGCATTTTGCCAGCCGACAGCTACCCTCACATGGGGTAAGTCTCTTATCATAGTGCACCTATGTAGTAGAGTCATATGTACTCTACTTAAAAGACTGATATTAACACGCTTCTATTTCTCACATGAACAGTGCCCGGCCGGGTCCCATGTGAGTATCCTTCCTTTTCACTTTATTCACGGTGCCACAAATTCCACGCGAAGCTGCGCAAACCCTTCCTTCAGGTACTATACTGATTGCCTACATCCTTTTTCCACGAGCACAGCTGCTCCATTACAAGCACATACTGACATTATCCTTCCTCTTCTCGCAGGTGTCCCTACTATCTTAGGTCCTGAAGAGACCCTACATTGCACACAGGGTCGAAACGCCGTCGACAGTTTTTCAAAGCGAATCATTACAAGCCAGCACTTATCATTGTATAAAGCGTAGTTTATATAATATATATCTTTCAATGGTCGCTTTCATGAAATATAGGAAACCTTGTATATATGTCACGAATATGTCACAAATTATTTAGGTTTATTTGTTTAGGTTCCTTTTTTTCACTGGGACACCACTCACTACAATCAATTGATTGTTAAATGTCATGAATGTAATTTTGCTTCAAAGAACTATATAAACAAGAATTATGAATGAAATACTAATCTAAGGTGTGTTCGACTCCTTCTCTTTTTGACATCACAATAACCCATTACATTGCCATAGTGCGTTATTTTATTGAGATTTTCTTGCCATTAGTCCACAGGAGCCATTGTTTTTGATAATCGTGTCCAGATCGGTGGCAAGACAGTGCAAAGTTGCACCTGGAGATCTGTTTTGTTATCTGCACATCCATCTCCTGAGACCTTGGTAGTTCAGGCGTCATGCTGTTCTAAACAATCTTCTGGCTCTTTTCCATCCAAGCCTGGAGATAGGGATTCAAAAATGATGGAACAATCAGCGAAGAAGGTATTTTCATCAGCCAGTATGGCTTTAAAATTGATAAATGCGACGTGCCTACTGGGTTACTACATTCATGCTTTAATGGATTTGGCTAAGGAGGTGATCCCTAAACTTCCAGAGGATTTCCAGGGTCACTTGGCGGGAGTTCTGTCAGACACTCAGGTTATTCAGTCTGGGCTTGACACAGCTGACTCCGTTGCTAGAGTGATGGGTTCCTCAGTGGCAACTAGGAGGCATGCCTGGCTAAGAGGGTCTGTTTCTTCTCCGGCTGTGCAGGCCACCCTTTTGGATTTACCCTTTGATGGCTCTCAACTCCTTGGAACCAAAGCGGAATCAGTGCTGCAATGCTTTAAAGACAGTAGGGCCACTGCTAGATTGTTAGGCCTGCAGTCCCAACATAGAGACTTAGGTTACTGTAGTTTTTGGGGCTTTGACAAGGCTTCTCCATTCCGGGCCCGACAGCAGCAGCAGCAACAACAGCAGCAGGCAAATCCTCTGTATAGATTGTAAAGAGGGAAAGGTAGAGGTCGCCTGCGAGGTTCAACTTGCCAACAAGTCTCTTCCTCCTCCTCTCCTGTTCCCCCAACTGGTTGGGTGTCCCATTTGCTATGAAATTGGAGATCTGTTACATCAGATCTCTGGGTGTTGGATCTCGTAGAAAATGGATACGCCCTTCTTTTCTGGGAATTTCTCCCTCCTTTCCTCTCTCACCAGGGCTGGTGTTCGGAGGACCATCTATTGCTCCTGCAACAGGAAGCTTTATCTTTGCTGCAGAAAGGTGCAATAGAGGTGGTTCCGGAGCAGGAAAGGGGTCAGGGATGCTGCTCCCGGTATTTCCTGATCCCCAAAAAGGACGGGCGTTTGAGACCGATCCTAGACCTCAGGATCTTGAATTTTTACCTCAAGTAGGAGAAGTTCAAGATGTTGACCCTGGCTCAGGTTCTTCTGGCGCTGCAGCAGGAAGACTGGATGGTGTTGATCAATTTGCAGGATGCGTATTTTCACATTCCCATCCTGAAGTCGCATCGGAAGTATCTCCGTTTTACGGTGGGATCTCAACACTACCAGTATGCGGTCCTTCCTTTCAGTCTTACATCTGCACCACAGGTCTTCACAAAGGTGATGGCAGTGGTAGTAGCACATCTCAGAAAGTCGAGGATTCCTGTTTTCCCCTATCTGGATGACTGGCTGCTCAAAGCAAAGTCACCAGAGATGGTGCTGCATCATCGGCAAGTAACGACACGGCTATTGTTTGACTTGGGTTTTTCGATAAATGTACCCAAATCTCACCTGGTGCCCTCTCAGCGCAACCTGCTCATAGGGGCAGTACTGGACACTACTGTGAGTAGTGCTTTCCCACCTCCTCAGAGGATTCTAGACATCCAGGCTATGATTCCAATGTTTCAAGATGGAGCGGCTGTTCCAGTCCTGAAGGTCTTATGCCTGCTCGGTCTGTTCGCTTCCTGCATACTGTTGGTCAACCATGCATGCTGGCACATGAAGGCACTCCAGTCGTGCCTCCGCAGGCAGTGGCTTCAACACAACGGAGATCTCAGGGAGGATGGCAAAATCTCCAGAGACACTGCAGCAGATGTGTTATGGTGGAGTGTTCCAGGCAACCTGTCTCAAGGGAAGCCGTTTCAACCTCCTTCTCTAGTGTCCACAGTGATAACGGATGCCTCCACTCTAGGGTGGGCAGCTGATCTGGAGGTCAAAGGCCTTTGGTCTCCAGAGGAAAGATTGTTTCACCTCAATCTTTTAGAATTGCGGGCGATACGTTTGGCTCTCAAGGCCTTTCTTCCCTCCCTTCACGGTCAGTCAGTCAGTTCAGGTCCTGGCAGACAACACTACCACAATGTGGTACATAAACAAACAGGGATGAGTAGAGTTGTACCGTCTCTGCAAAGACGCTCTGCGACTCTGGTCCTGGGCTCAGGTTCATCAGATCTGTGTAACTGCAAATCATCTGGCTGGGGTGCTGAATGTGCATGCGGACTGTCTCAGTCTGCAATACTCGGCAGATCACGAGTGGCGTCTTCATCCAGAGGTGGTCCCTCACATTTTCAGGTTGTGGGGGTTTCCTCGGTGTGACCTGTTTGCCACTCACGAGAACGTGCACTCTCCGTCGTTCTGCAGTCTCCAGTATCCAATGTGGGGAGAGTTGGGGGACGCGTTTCAGTTGGATTGGGGCTCACAGCTTCTTTACGCATTCCCTCCCATACCCTTGATTCCTTGGGTTCTGAGGAAGATTCGCCAAGACCAGGACCAAGTCATATTGATTGCCCCACATTGGCCAAGAAGGGTGTGGTACACAGACCTCCTTCACCTCTCATCGCACCCTCCGCTCCGTCTCCCTTTCAGGGCAGACCTCCTCTCGCAGTGGCAGGGCAGGTTCTACACCCCCACCTCCAGAGCCTGCACCTTTATGCCTGGAGATTGAACAGGGCAACCTGAGTTCTTTCTCTCTCCCACCGGATGTGGTGGATGTTATATTATCGGCCAGAAGACACTCCACCAAATCTGTCTGTTCTGGTAGGTGGGCCAGGTTTGTTAAATGGTGTGGAGAGAGATCAATTGATCCTTTGCAGGCCCATTTGTCTGATATTCTGAGTTTCTCTCTTTCCTTGGCTCAACAGGGTTGTGCAGTAGCAACTGTTAAAGGCTACTTGTCCTCCTTGTCGGCCTTTCTTATCTTACCAGACCAACCCTCTTTGTTTAAGTCTCCCATGGTCAAGAGATTCATTAAGGGTCACACAAACAGGTTTCCTCCCACTCCCTTTATCATGCCTCAGTAGGATTTGAATGTATTTCTTACTTTCTTGATGGGGTCCCCCTTTGAGCCTCTGCATAGTTGTCCATTGAGATTTCTAGCATTTAATACAGTTTTTCTGATTGCGATTACTTCTGCAAGGAGGACTAGTGAGCTGCAGGCTCTTAGCTCTAAGCCTCCTTTTACCTCAATTCATGCAGATACGATGGTGCTTAGGACCAGAGCTGCTTTCCTGCCTAAGGTGGTTACTCTCTTCCACCTAGGTCAATCTATCACTTTACCCACTTTCTATCCTCCCCCTCAACCTTCTAAGGAGGAGGAGAGACTTCACCGCCTGGACCCTACGGGGGCAGTCAGCTTATACCTGTACAGGACAAAAGACTTCAGGCTGGACAACCAACTCTTCATTGGATACATGGGCAAAATGAAGGGCAAGGCTGTCCACAAAAGAACGCTGTCCAGGTGGATCATCCTCTGCATCAAGATCTGCTATGCCTTGGCCAAGAAGGAGCCTCCTGAAAGTATTCGAGCTCATTCCACCAGAGCTAAGTCTTCTTCTTCAGCTTTGACTAGAGGTGTCCCTGTTATAGACATCTGCAAGGCGACAACTTGGGCCTCCCTCCACACTTTTGTGAAGCATTACTGCTTAGACTCAGAGGTGAGGAGGGACGGCTACTTTGCACGTTCTGTGCTACAAGATTTTTTGGTATAGGCAGGCAGGCACCCTCCTCCAGGAGGGGGACTGCTTGGGGATTCAATTCAAAAGTTGAGGAATCCATAGGCAGATATATCCATCAGAAGAACAAGTTACTTGCCTTCGGTAACGCTTTTTCTGGTGGATACATTGTCTGCCTGTGGATTCCTCACTGACCCAACCTCCTCCCCGTTGCCTGCCTACCTATACAAAAAAGATTTTTCACATGAAATTCATTTATTTCGTTCTTATTAGAAATGATGTGATGCTTGTCACTAGGAAATGTCTATAGTTTAGAATTTCCAGTTTCTTTTCTTCTTTAAGTCATATACTGTGTATACTTGAGGAAATGTTGTATACTGTGTATGCTTGTGAAAAGTTGTCGGTTCACCCGTTTGCCTCGAAGGCACGGAAAAAATGGGTGGAACTGACGTCAGCATGCCGACAAGGTCTTCTTATGGCTCCGTAGACATTGCGCAGGGCCGCGAGCGGAGCCGTTCCATTGTGACGTGTTCGTCAACGTGGGAGAGCTATGGAGATAAGTTTCCGTGGAATGCTGTGCAAGGGGTAATTCAAAAGGTGAGGAATCCACAGTCAGATACTGTATCCACCAGAAAAAGCGTTACCCAAGGTAAGTAACTTGTTCTTTACAACAAAAAGGGACACCCTCTTCAGTCTACACAAGGACCGATTAAGCAGAGAAACATTGAGAGCTTTGAATCTAACTGGGAACATGCACTAATATAAAAAGGTAAAAGGTATTGCTGCAAATGGTGTAGCAAGCTTCTCCTCTTCGGATCCAATGAGGCAGCAGCATTCTTCTGAGAGGGAGTTCAGCTCTTCCTTTCCCAGGAAATAACATGTAGCTTGCACCTTAATTATCTTTTTTAATTCCCCCATCTGATTATTATTTTAACCATCACACTATCTTGATTTTACATGTGAGTTGTGCTCAAAATGCACTTTCATCATCATTTGAATCTTGTCTTTTTTTCATTTTAGACTTTGAAATTTCAATGACTTCTTGTAAACACCATTCATGATACGGTTTAAATCTAATTCTTTTTCAAATCTTTTATTTATTTCTCTGCCCTTCCTCTTGTTTAAGTAATATCTATAGCTTTAAATAATGCAAGAAGGAATAACAAACAAAGCACTATGATCAGTATTGGCATAAATATAGCTTTCAAAATACCTCGTCCTGCTGTTGTAATCCAATTTCCAATTGTAAGAATCCCTTTTCCAAAATGTTCTAAAAAGCTAGGTGTTTCCAACTCTTCTAATTAATGGTTCAAATCTGAAATGTTCTTTGCAGACTCCTCTATTTTCTTACTCTTGTCAAATTTGTATAAACAACTGTGGGTTAATTTGAGCATCTTGCAACCTCCACTTTTTTCTGCGAGTAAAATGTCTATTGCTAAGCGATCCTGCAAAACTATGGATTTTGCTACCAGCTCAGTGTTTACTTCTACTAAAGCTCCAGAAGTACTGGTTGCCAGCTTGTGGACAACAGTTGGCAGTTTCCTAACCATTTTATGATTTAATATGACTCCTACAGGTGGAATGATTGCACCAAATATATCGCCTACTAATTCGCCTCCACTTTCTGCACTACGTGTGTGTCTATGTGCTGGTGTCTTTGTTAATGCATCTATACTATTCCCATGCTACATTTTAGGAAATGTCACAGCTAATAGCAAATACCCTGATTGCAGGCAGCAGGAAATAAGCATTCTGTCCACAAACAAAATAAGCTCATGGAATTGCAGATTCTTCTCCCAGTAACATTTGCCAGGCTCCTCCCATTAATTCCAATTTATGTTCACAGCTACTAATCACTACTTGTCCAGTTTTTTTGTGTGTCCTTCTTCTATAAATGGAAATTTTCCCTTTATATTGACTGTCTAATCTTAAATTTGGGTCAACCATTTTCTTTCTAAATTCATCTTCTTTTTTTCAAACATTTTTTCAAAACATCACTATGTTTATCTTTACTACGTGTTATGTTAGTGTTTCTTTCCTCTAAAGCCATAATAGAAACTATTTCTAGTGGTCTCATTAAGCAGGTTATATTCTTTTGATAAGCCTTAACACTATTTATAGGCATATGTGGTATGAAGTAATACCAAGCTGTGTCAATTTCTTTTGCTTGCAGTTGTAAATTGCTTTCTACTAAAGTTATTCTAGAAAGTATTAAGTCATAGTCAGAATAGATATATTTAAAATGTTCTCATCTATATATACAAGTGACAGCAGTATACTACATGAAGTTCCATAGGACAATGGCATATGATAATATGAGGCTTCTGCTGATGCAGATGATCACAGACATAGCAGTCTTTTGCTCCCATGGTGTGTGTGTATTCCTGTGCTAACATAGAATAAATGTTAGTTGCGTAATCCTCTCTATTGTATTCAACAAATGAAGTCTTCATTTGCTCTTCATCACTTATGTAAGTATACGTTTTAGTTGCATTTGCAGATCTAATATCTTTCTCGGTGTTAAGTAAAACCCTACTAGCACTATTGTAATCATCATTATTGTTATTACGAAAATTTAACACATAATATATTAGCACTTATTTCTAAGGCAACACATGTCTGTCTAGAACCAAAATAGATACAGCCAAATTCAAAGTTCAACAGACAATTCTGTAAATAGCTTCTTTAAGTCATTAGCTTCCTGCAAACATCTTCATGTGGCAATCCTTAACCCTACTCCGTGTTCTTTTAAAAATGTTACCCCCTAATCTTCGACTGCAGACTTGCGCCTAGGTAAATCTTCTTTAAAATAAAATATAGAACTTAGTTAGAATCAATCTCTTTTCTTTCTTTTAAGCTTTTTCAATGTATCTTTGTAATTGCATAGTTTGTTCTTGTCAAGTATCTTTCATCCAACAATGCTCACTGTGGTGAAGTAATGGAGGTTCAAACAATTCGGATTTCACATTACACAGCTCATCTATTGTGACATTCAGTACTTTGTCCACGTAGTAAGACCACTCAGGTGCTGATTATCTCCGACAAGGCACTCTTGCTCTTTTTGATCTTCTCAGCTTTTGTTAATTTCCTTCTGTATCACTTTCATCACTTGACTCTATATCTTCAGGAATAGCGGATGGCATCCGATTAACTGATATGCTCTTTCTCAGCCTTCCCTGAAAACAGCTTTGTGGCCATTGAACTTCACGGGTGAATCTTCTTGTGTCAGTGCTGGTTCCTTCACCTGGGTCTTCTATTTGTACTGATGTTGTCTCAGTCACGTTTCCAAATAAAGGATCAATCTCTGCTTCAACTTTGTTAGAGACTTTAATGTCACTTGTGAAACAACAGGCACTTGGATTGGTGTTGCAGTCTGCCAATCTTCACTCCTTTCTTCTTGTTGCTGCTGCTGTGATCTTAATATCAGTGCTCTTTGCGGTCTCTCAGGTAGTGGTGGTGCAGTCACCAATGCCCTTTATTCAGGATCAAAACACACAATCACTTCTTCAGGATTTCTTACTTTCTTTTGAAAGAAATATGCCCTCGGAACCTGAAACCTGATTTTAATACAAATTTTCCCACTCATATACACTGTAGAAGGGCACACAGCTATTTTCACACACAGGTACGTAAACTGGTAGCGCAGAGCGCAACCTTGCTTTGCACGTCTGAATCCATCAATAATGCAACAGCCTGTTGGGCTGGTACACGTTGTCACACAGTATCTGCATGGGACAGCGAGAGTCCCACAGTCACACATCTTTATTCTGCGAGGTTTAGTGTGGGTTCATTCTGGCCTGGACACTAGAGAGGGACTGCTGCTGATCTGTTCACACTCATAGACTCCCTGCTCCACTCGCATCCTGCTCAGAGTGGACCCACCATCAAACACTGCCTGAGGAGCTGCAAAACACGTGCCAATGGATCAGTGGGTGCAACTTAAAAAGGGTCTGCAGAAGTTTACTCTCCTTTCAACTGCACACGATCATCACTTCCCCAAGAACCCACACACTGCTGCAAGACTCGAAAAAAGATAAACTTACATTTGTTTCTTCTGCATGTCCAACTGTCCACAAATCCGCTGCCCTGTCTGCTCAATCAAGGAGATATAGTGTACAATGCCGAGGCATCCTTATAAATCAGTCAACCAGGGCAGTGCAGTGCTCTCAGTAAAAATGTGCTGCGCGAACAGTCACACCAAGGGTGCTAACAGTAGTGGTGGTGACAGGGGTAATATGTTGAGGTCAGAAGTTGCTGGAGAATAAGGGCATGGCAGCAACTTGTCCTTATCCCCCACACAATCATTCAAAGTCATAGTATCTGTTGCGCAGCTCTCACCTCTTCCTGTGCTGCACTGATCACCTGCTGCAGACCCGGCCCCTCCCTGATACCGGCTATAATCCCAACTCCCGGCTCGGCTTGACATCTGTTTTTGCGGGTCTCCAAAGATGAATTTATAACTGGAAGTGACATCTTTTGCAAAAGAAGAACAGGCCATCTAGCATCTCTGAATCAGTGCCAATAGTAAGGCAGTGCATCACGAGGGGAGAGCGCCAACGTTGAGCACGTTGGTAAACTCTGCTCTGTCGGCAGTTGTGGAGGTTTTTTTTTTCCCAAACTCCACATTCCAAGCAGAGTGCGGAGTGGCAAAAACTCCATGAACTCTGCCAGCGGAGCGGAGTTTGCCCTAGTCAGGGCAATCTGGTAACAAACAAAATGCACCACATCAGCCAGTCCTTTGCAGTAACCAAGTATCATATTAGCTGTGATGTTCAAAAATGCATTTGCAGGTATAGCAGGTAGTCTCATTGCACGGCCCATCAGTATCTCATGTGGGGATAGGCCGATTTTTCTATCAGGGATTTTTCTAATACTAATTCGAGTAAAGCATCTGGCCATTTCAGTGATGTTGTAGCACAAACTTTAGTTAGTTGAGACTTGATAGTCCCATTCATTTGTTCAATTATACCTGAAGCCTCAGGTTGATAGCTGCAATGCATTCTTTGCTCAATCTGTAATGATGTGCAAATCATCTTCAGGACTTTATTGATAAAGAAAGACCCTCTATTTGATTCTAGAGAAACTGGCATGCCATAACTGGGAATCAATTCACTCAATAAACGTTTTGCTACAGTGAGACTGTCATTTCTTCTGGTTGGATAGACTTCTACCTATCTCGAGAAGACACATACTATGACCAGGACATATCTCAGTCCGGTATAGACAGGCATTTCAATGAAGTCCATCTGCATTTTGTTGAAAGGTCCACCTGATCTCCCTATGTGACTCAGTCGAACATGTGTTCTCTTCCCTACATTCAATTGTTGACATGTCACCCATCTATGGCACACTTCCTCTGCAAGCATTCTGAACCTGGGATTAAACCAGTTCTGCCTGAAGAGTCTTGTCATGGCATCCCTCCCTAAGTGTGTGTATCCATGGAAGTATTGTGTCATTGGAAACAACAAACTATCAGGTAATACTGGTCTCCCATCAGCTGACATCCATATCTCATTTGCATTTTTCTCACAACCTGCTCTGATTCAACTTTGTTGTTCTGCTTCTGAAACATTTTCTTGTACTCTCTTCAATTCATCCCAAGTATCAGTTACTGTCATCAACATAGAGAATTAAGTGTCCTTCTCAGACTCACATGTGAAAGTTCCATAAAATGTGCAGGCCAGCAAGGTACAATGCCGTGCAATTGAATCAGCATACCTATTTCCCCTGGCAATGTTGCAGTTACCATTTTGATGAGCTGCACATTTAACTACTGCAATTTCTGTGGCGACTGGAGAGCTTCCAACAAATCTCTCACCTGCACCCTGTTTTTAATGAGGGTTCCTGAAGAGGTCATGGACAACGCCAAAGCCGTACTGTCTATATGTAAATATAGTCACTCTCATTTGAGCAGTTAAACTGCATACTCTGGTATGGGCAAACAATTCTGCAACTTGTGCTGAGCTAACCCCTTAGAGCCATGAAGCTTTGATGGCATCATTTATTGTGCACACAGCGTAAGCTGCTCTCAGGGTACATTTACTGCTTCTCAGACATGAGCCATCCACAAAAATTATAAGGTCAGGCTCAATCAGAGGTTCATCCTTAATATCAGGTCTAGGCTTTGTGCATAAATCTGTGATATCTAGGCAATCATATTCAACTTCATCATAAACTATACAATTTATAGGCAGCAAAGTATACAGATTCAAAATTTGACATCTCTTCCACACAATATTCTCCGATGACAAAATTCTCTGCTTGCATTTAGTGAGTCTATTATGGATCATGTATCAGGTCTTTGTTCTGGTCAATAGAAGCTCCACAGAATGATGGAACTTTACAGTTAAAGGCTATCCCATTACTATTCTCTCACTCTTTTCCAGACTAGTGCGCACCACAGCAATGGCTTTAAGGCAGCCGTGCAGTCCTTCAACAACAGGGTCAAGGGTGGTTGAGAAGTATTTTTTTTTTTAAACATATTTTATTGAGAACCATGGCTGCATAATATAGTGACATTACTGATGCATCTGGCATTTTTCCTTTGTTGATTTTCCAGCTTATGCGTAATACATTTTCTGTCATGTTATACATTTCAGTTACAGATGTAGTTTGTCTGATGTCCGCTTGCGGACAGGAAGGGATCGTTTGTATACATGAAAAACACTATGGCACCAAGTTCGGTAATACCAAGCAAGTTTATATTTAACCTAACTTTAACATTGATAACTTTTCCCCACCCACCCCCCACCCTCCTGGTCTGCCGTTTCAGATACATACAGTTGCCTATTAGGGTTATTAATATAACAATATTGGTCCTACTCTGCTTGCATTCGTTGGCATGTAATCTGACGTCTGTAAGGGTCTAGCCCCGTATTCGTAAGGTGTGACATTAGGTTATTGCGTGGGATTGCAGTGTGTGGGTATTAGATCCAGCTGTTTAAAGTCTTCTAACATGATGTCCCACTCCATAGAGATAGGCTGTTTCCGCAACCCTCTTGCCTCTTCGCTTCTAAGGGCCGCGCTTTCTGCACTGCCCCACTGTACCATATCTTCCTGCCAAACAGACAATAACGGACATCTAGGGGATTTCCATCTCATAGTGATGGCCCTAACGGCTAGTATAAGAGCAAGGTCCAGGAATCGCTGTTGTACTTTCTGGGCTTTAGTGCACCTACGGAGACCCATGAGGCACTCTGAGATACTGTCCTGAACTGTTATGTGTGTAGCCTCTCCCAGGGAATGTCGAATACCATACCAATAATCTTGTATACGCGGGCAGGCCCACAGCAAATGAATAAAATCCGCCTCATCCCCCTTGCATCGGGGGCAGCAGTGTTGGGCCTCCGGGAACATATGGTTTACTCTCTTTGGGGTTAAGTAGGATCTATGTAGGATCATTGTTTGAATAAATTTCAGTTTAACATTACGGGATACCCTCTTGGGATGTTCAAGCATGCTCGCCCAGGCTTTGTCGGTGAGTTCTGTGTCTGCATCCTCCGCCCACTTTGTTCTAAGAGTTGTGAGTGTGATTGCAGCATGTGCCCTGATGCCAGTGTATAACCATTTGACTAGATGGCCTCCCTTCCCCATGTGGTATAGTAGATGTACCAAGACATGTTGTGGAGGTTCCGTGCGTTGTGGCGCCCATGTTTTCCTGATATAATGTGATACTACTGCATGATCTAGATATAAACGTTCAGGTGCTCCAGTGATCTGCACGAAGGTGTTGTGGTCAAGGAGGTTACCATCGCTAAAGAAAGCTCCAACATCCTCCACACCTGCCTCTGTCCAGGCGTGTATTCTAACCTTAGTAAGCCTGCCCCCAGGGGTGGGAATACCTAGTAACGGGATCTTGGTCGAATAAGGGGTTGCTCCTGAGGTATACAGCAGAGATTTCCTCCAGCATTGTAAAGCGGTCTTCAGCAGTGGGGGTCCCTCCGGGGGGATTTTGGCTTTAGGCAGGAGCAGGGAATGTAGCGTGCCCCGGTCGATATCCCTTGGTGTATATCCAATTTCTTGTAGATTCCTCCCCGCTGTCCAGTAGGACAGCCACTGGAGTTGACAAGCGTAGTAGTATGCCCTGAAGTCGGGGACCCCAGACCTCCCTTGTGGGATTCTAATTGTAGTTTCTGGAGGCTCACTCTCCTGCGGCCCGTTCCCCAGATGAGTTCCACTAGGATAGTGTTCAGGGAGCGGAATATTGAATGCGGGACCACTATGGGCAGGTTCACGAAAAAATATAATAACCGGGGGAGCATCACCATCTTAGAGATGGCAATCCGTCCCATCACCGATAGGGGTAGGCATATCCAAAAGGCCACACTCGAGCGTAAGGCAGTGATGACCTTCAGTAAGTTGCCCTCCAGTTGGTCCGCCTGTGACCTATATACCTGTATTCCTAGGTATTTAAATGTGGTGTGGGCTACCGGTAGAGTATAGGTGCCAAATTGTAACTCATCTGTGTGGGGTCCATCTTGAAAGTAAAAAGCATGCGATTTCCTCGGATTGATAACAAGGCCTGAGATCTTTCCAAAAGTGGAAAAAATAGTGGGGAGAGGTGCGGCTTCGGCAGACAAATCATGAAGGTAAAGGAGGATGTCATCTGCATATATGGAGGCGAGGTGGGCAGTGCCATCAATGGGTATGCCTAGTTGCTCAGCGGACTGTCTCAGGGCTATTGCTAAGGGTTCTAGCGCGAGCACAAACAGCAGGGGGGACAGAGGGCATCCCTGCCGTGTACCCCTGTGTATCGTGTACTCGCGTGAGATATGGTGGCCAGTGCGAGCCCTAGCCGTGGGTGAGGTGTAGAGTAGGCGCACCCATTTGAGATAAGCGTCAGGGAAGCCAAAGCGTTGTAGAGTAGCGAACATGTAGACCCAGGTTATGGAGTCAAAGGCCTGACGTAAGTCCAGCGCCAGACATCCCGCAGCCTGGTAGTCTGCCGGGGTAGCCTTCATAATATAATGTAACCGTCAAGTGTTCAGCGACGTACTACGATTTGGTAGAAACCCGCATTGATCACTGTGTATGAGGGTGTTTAGATATGGCTGTATGCGATTTGCAAGGGCTTTACTCAAGATTTTATATTCAGTTGACAGTAGGGATAGAGGCCTATAATTGGAAATATCCGTGCTATCACGACCCGGCTTGCGTAATGATGTAACCAATGCTTGCATGGTGGACTGTGGTAAGTGGCCGGCATCCAGGGCTGCCTTATACACTTCCTCTAATTTGGGGGTCAGGGCGTCCGAATAGGTTTGGTAGAATTCTACCATTCAACCGAGCGCATGTGTGCATTGTCAATTTAAATAAATGTGGAAAAATACTAGCTGTAGCGTCGTCTTTTGCTTGCGGCAAAAATAAATGTGGATAAATACAGAAAAATGCCCAAAAATAAATATGGATAAATACAGACGGAAATGGCAAAAAAATAAATACCATAAAACCGGGAGCCCTAATCGTAATAAAGCGCCTGGCCTGGACGTCCAGGCCAGGCGCTTTATTATGATTAGGGCTCCCGGTTTTATGGTATTTATTTTTTTGCCATTTCCGTCTGTATTTATCCATATTTATTTTTTGGGCATTTTTTCTGTATTTATCCACATTTATTTTTGCCGCAAGCAAAAGACGACGCTACAGCTAGTATTTTTCCACATTTATTTAAATTGACAATGCACACATGCGCTCGGTTGTTATTGGTCAACACTATACATTCATCTGAAAACTTTGCCATTTGCAGAATGTCCCAAATATGCTTAAAAGTGCTATAACAAGCCATTTGTCTCAGAGCCTTGCAGTTTCTGTCATCGGCAGAGTGCCACATCCTCTCCCCCGCTGAACACCATACTGCCACACTGAGAGAAACTCGCACTGCCTTCAGCTACAACTCAATTGTGCCCCGCTATAAACACCTGGAAGCAATTCAATTCAAATTATGCACTAGACTACAGTAATATGCTGCCTGAAAAAAGTAACAACATACTGGAAAAAAGCAAACACTCATAGGGAATACAACTTAAAGCTTTTACACTCATTATTCAGAAATCAATGAGGGTTTTTGCTTGAAAAACTAACATGAAAAGAAAAGTCTTTGATGAAGTGAATGGCAGGTGGAGGGTGAAATTTCGAGAGGCCCCAGCACAGTGTTCGATGAGTGTGAATGGTGGATGGAGGTTGAGATGAGAAGAGTCACCGGCACGGTGTCTAATGGGCATGAATACAGGTGGGAGTGAAATAACAAGACGCACGAGATATTACGAGAGAGGCAAGCCCAATGTTGGATGGATGTGAATTATGGGTGGAGAGTGAAATAACAAGAGGGGCCAGCGCAGTGTTTGATGGGTATGCATGGAGAATGGATGAAGAGAGACGCTAGCACGTTTGATGGGCATGAATCCAGGTGGTGGTGAAATAAACAAGAGTCCCCATGACCCAATCAGACATTATCAAACATTCTGAAATCCTTATTGTTGGTGACTGCTCGTCCTGCCAAATTGGGTTAAAAGACATTGTGGGATTTGTTTTTCCTTTTCATGGGTTGGACCTTCTAGGCCACGCCGGGATGTTGATATCACGGTCGTCACAATGAATATCCAGACATCACGGACAGCCTTGTACTTTTGGAGTGCCTGATGGTCTAGGAAAAAGAACTAAGGGTCAATGCTGAAATGTAGCGCCTTGATGATGCGCGATGCGCGTCTGTCACTGGTGTGCAAGGACATGTGAGGGACACGCACACTCGGCTTCACTCAGAGATGTTACTGTGAAAGTTGCACAGGGTCACTTTGCAAGCAGTGAAGGCTGCGGGTCTCTCTCCCTCGTCTACAGAAGCACCGAGGACCAGGCAAAACAGAAGTCGCCCATGCTGAAGTAGCCGAGTCCTCACTCAGTGACCAGTCTCAATCCTGCACTGAGGCCGCCATTCACAGGGTGACAGCAGAGATCTCAGTCTCGTGCCCATCCAGTCGTAGGGGAGCACAGGGCTCATACCTGCTGAGTCCTTGCCACAACTAAGGATAGATTAGCAGTATGTACCCATCCCTTCATTGGACTCTCACTGTGTGCCATCCCTAGATCTCCCCTAACGATAAGATGGGGGCTGAGATCGGACAGTGGATTACCAGTGGAACAGAACCTGTGCGCGTAAAACATGTCCGTACCGTCCTTCGCCTGTCACTGGAGCAGTACCTCTGAGTGCTAGTATGGAGCTGGTTACAGAGGCGCAACTAGAGCCAAATTTCGTGGGGGCTCTAAGAAGGGGTGAAAGAACAACAAAGCCCCATTAACAAGTAAATGGTCTTTCAAAGACCTGTGAAGTACTCGGGTGCGACTGTGTGTGTGCCCGGGAAGCTGTCTCTGCCCGGGCTGACACCTCTTAACCCTCTAAGGAGGGGGGAGACACCAGATGGTTGGGGGTGTGATTCTATTGATGTCAATGAAGACCTCACTCGAGGGGCGGAGCGGAGCCCCGGGAAATGGCTGGGGCATCAACAAAAGCGTTTAGTGTTACTGTAGGCAGGTCTGCTGGAGCACGGCAGCGCGGCAAAATGTACTAGTATTTTCCCGTTTTTATATATAAATACAGATAAAGGAAAACTTGTTTTCCGTCTGTATTTATATGTAAAAATCCGTTTAAACGGAAAACCGGGAGCCCTAATTACGATTTAGGCCTTTAATCGCAACTCAGATTTCTTGTTGGGTTATGGGGCCTGCTAGTTCTTCCTGTATATCCGCCGATAAGGAGGGGATTGTTAGACCCTGTAGAAAGTCGTCTATTGAAGTATCAGTGTTGTGTGCTGGGGCCGCATAGAGATCACTGAGGTATGTGCAGAAGGCTTTGCTTATCTCGTGTTGTGTGTGGACTGATCCCCCGTTTGGTGTATTAATGTGAGTGATAATTGGTGGTTCAGGTCTGTCCCGTACTATGCGGGCTAGTAGTGTCCCGGCCTTATCTGCCTCTGTATGTTTCCGTTGCGTGAAGGCTCTATAGTCTATTACCCGTAGCGTCTCAAGGTTTTCAGCATGGCTAATGCGGGCACTCTGTAGGGCGTCCCCTTTGTCTGGATCTGTCATTGCCTCTTGTTCTAAGGTGGTCATTACATTTTCTATTCTGATCAAGCGCTGATGTGTTTCCTGTCTGGCCCCCATCACCTGTCTGATTGCGGCCCCCCTCACAACCACCTTGAGTGCATCCCACTCTATTAGGTTGGAGGAAGCTGTATTCCAGTTTTCAGACAGATAGTTATTGATGGTAGTAGAAAGAGCGGTACCGAACGGGACATCCTCCAGCAATTGGGGCCCCAGTTTCCAGGTGGGCTCTGGGGTCGGTACTTTACCCCAGGTAAGTGTGAGCTCTAGGGGGTTGTGATCCGAGAGGGTTTTGGCTAGGTAAGTGGATTGACGGACATGGGTGACGATGGAGTTGGAGCATATGAATCTGTCTATCCTGGTGTGGAGGTGATGGACCGGTGAATAAAATGAATATTCCTTATGGGTAGGGTGCAGCCGTCTCCACACATCTGATAGACCCCATCCCTCCAGCCAGGTGTTCAGGAGATCTGGTAGCTTGCAGACACTAGTGCCATGTAATGGAGGGTGTGACCTGTCCAAATCCATATCCAGCACTGCATTACAGTCCCCCCCCAGGATCCAGGGAATTGTATCCCACCCGGCTAATGGTGTACCCAATCGGTGGAAGAATTTGTCCTGGTCAATGTTGGGGGCATATATACTCCCCAGGACCACAGTTACGCCATCCAGGGTGCCCTTCAACAGGATGTACCTCCCTTGGTCATCTATGCGATGATCTAGTTCCGTGAATGGGACCCCATGCCGGATCCAGATGGCCGCCCCTCTAGCGAATGCTGAGTAGTTAGTGGAGTAAATATGGCCTCTCCATTTCTTATGGGTTTTCTGGGCCTCCGAGTCAGTAAGGTGTGACTCTTGGAGGAAGACTATGTGGGCTTTGCGCCTAATGAGGTAGGCATGGACCCGGTGCCTATCCTGTACTGCCCCCAGCCCCCGCACATTCCAGGTCAGCAGGTTGTAGGAACCTACGGTGGTGCCATCTCTAGGTATTAGACATTACGGTAGATGGAGCTCCCTGTATTGTGGAGCCCATTAACTATCGCAGACCAGGAGTATCCCTTTCCCTTAAAACTAACAATACTCGGCTCAGCCGACAAACTACGCTGGGCCCAACAACAAATTCCAACATACAAATTACATATAACGGTGCATACGCTTAGTGGGGGGTTGCTGCCACCGTTCATACTGTGACTGGTGCGAACGCAGAGTCCTGGCGGATCGACGGAGCCTGGGGGGGTATGAACATATCATAGCTACTACTGTACTAGCACCACATGTATGCATATTTAGCTTGAACAAAATAAATCATGTTTAGCATCTGGTATGTATACAATATCATATACTCAAACAGGATGTATGCCATATGTGGGTATAATAAGCTAAGAACACATCTTTACAGTTCCGAATATCTTCACAACTGCGAACTCAGTGTGGTAAAAAGGATACAGTTACCATTGATATTTCAGTTATATGTTGCACATCGTGGGTTTTCTTTATACTCCGGGTCCTTCACGTGAGTGTGACCATTGTATACAGGTGCATAGCTTCAGTTATCTACTAATTCGTCTACGGTCTGAGGTGTGACAGAGGGGAACAGGGTGATGCTATGTTCGGAGTCCGAGTGCAGGGTGCTGTCCTCCAAGTCTGTGGGGATCCTGGTGCTGCCATCCCTGAACGATCCAGCTACTGCCAGGGTTGCCGCCCTATCCATACTTTGCTGTTCCCGGGTCGGGCCGGTTCTATCTTTATCCTGAGTGCTCTTCTGCAGTTGGCAGAGCCTGTGTCTCTGCGGCTTGCTGGGGCCCTGAGTTGTCGAATCCGACAGTCCGCTCTGGCTTGAGTCACGGTTCATCACTTCCAGCCATTCCTCTGCGTCATTTGGGCTGTCGAAGAAGTAGGTTTTTCTGTCAGGAATGATCTTTAATCTGGCTGGGAATAGCAGTGCGTATTTGAGTTGGGCAGCCCGCAGTTTTTTCTTGACGGCTTGATAAGAGGATCTTTGTCGTTGTACTAAAATTGTGTAGTCCGGGTACAACGAGATACGGTGATTTTCGTATTGGATCTGTGTTTTTTCCCTGGCTTTTTGTAAGAGGATATCACGATCCCTGTAATTTAAAATTTTGACAATAAGTGGGCGCGATGGTGCCCCCGCCCTCGGTGCTCCTGTTGGTATCCGATGGGCTCTTTCTATGCAAAAGTATGGTGAAAGACCGTCCTGGGCCACATGATCTTTAAACCAGGCTTCCATAAAGTCCGCCACTTTGGTGCCTTCGCTACGTTCCGGAAGGCCAATTACGCGTATATTAGTGCGTCTATTTCTGCCTTCGGCGTCCTCCACCCTGTCTTGAAGGCTGGTGACCTGTTGTTGGAGGTGTTTTATTTGTGTAGTGTTTGCATTGATTTGGGGTTCAAAATCTTTTAGGGTTCGATCGTGCTCCTGGACCGTCCCAGCCAACTTTCCATGGTCCGCTCTGAGCAGTGTAAGGCTAGATGTGAGAGTTCCGATTTGTTGTTCAATTACTGACCTAGATTCACGGACTTCTTTCAGAATCAAGTCCAGTTTGTCAGGAGTACTCTCTGTAGTCTCAGAAGATAAGGCCCCAGGTGATGGGGGCCTGCTGGAGGTCTCGGGCGTGTTAGTGTGGTCACCCCTGCTTGGGTTTCCGTCCAGTACTTTCCCCTTAATTCTGCCCTTGTTGAACACCAATTACGAGGGAGGATGCTGCTGACTCGCAAATGAACACAGAAAAAAGGGGGGGACCCACCCCGCGCACACGTCGCACTCTCCTTGATCCGCACCCCGATGCGTCGCCTTCGTGGGGCCCCAGGCACGGGTTGAGCTCCGAGAGGTGAGTAAGCTCATGGTCCTCCCGCTTACAGTCCGGTGTACGGGGCTATCCTTGGCTAACGTAGTAGTAATGATAACATGTTGCCAGCAGGAGCACGCACTGTTTACCTGGACTGTGTGCTTGTGTTGCTGGGGGGGGTACGGCTGACACTCTACGTGAGCTACTGATCACGGCCGATACCGCAGCACTCCACTTTAGGGCCCAGTATGAACCACGGTAGACTTGTAGGCCTTACCGATGTTTGAGTTGTGCTGGGGAGGTGGCCACTATGTTTTTACTCTCAGGGCCCCAAATCGACGATCCGACACGTCGCCTGATAGCCCCCCGATCCCGGTCAGGCTAGGCCGAGACGTGTGACTTATTGCGGCAACAGTGGTCCATTATTAGAGATGACGAGCATAGGGGCCTAGACCGGGCGGGTCCCAGCAATCTGTGTCCCCACCCCGCCCGTAGAAGCAGTAACGTGGTCTCCATACGCGGGGGGTGTCATCAGGGGAGCAGCCAAACAAGGTCCCGCAGACCGCTTCAGCGGTAAAGTCTCAGAATATCAGCCCCGATCCCCCACCAGGTGCGGGCCTGGTGTTTGTCGTGCGCGCTTCACCACCGCAGCGCGGGGGTGAGGAGACAGGCCTACAACTGATTTTGGCCCCTGCACAGTCTACCGCACTCACCGCCTGCCTGTAGCACGGTACGTCGTGGTTCCACCTCAGAGTCTTCGCGGGCACGGCAAGGGTTATTCCCGCCTCCGCAGTGCCCCGGAGGCTGCACAGGTCAGCCGATCTGCGGGGCTTCCGATCTGTCCTGTAGTGTTCAGGGCGCCGTGCCACGGACGGCCTGCAGGGAAAATTGACCTCCCGGCCTATGTAGCGTGCCAGAGGCAGGCCGCAATCGCTGGCAGTCTCCCGAACTTCCTCGTCGTGGCAGATCTTCGGACCGGACTTGGCTGTAGTCTGCGCCAGGCCGTCTTTCAGGTACACTCTGGTGTCTATGGTGAGTACGGGTCTATTTTTGGGCGATTAACAGGATTTCCCCCCTTGAGGGTCCGGAGCCTCACCAGGACACGTCCGCCATCTTAGGCGGTTAGCCACGCCCCCGTGGTTCAATCAATCGTTGTCCCATGGAAGCGGATCAGACACATCCTTTTGTGTCAGCTTCAATAAAAGCTTTGCCACTAGGGAAAACTTTGGTATCCGCTATCTACAGTGACCCAAGCAAATTGTCTCCTCCTCCTGTGCTATCACAGTCTCAATGCAATGAGCTTGCCATTTTTTAACTAAAAAAGTGGAAGCTATCTAGCATCATTTTTCAAAGGATAATGAGGGCGTCACCCAATCTATTGATTCAACTGCCTCTAAGGACATCTCACATGTCATTCGAGAAGCGGAGGATAATATTTATTTTACTTCGGATTGAACATCTAAAATAAAGTTTTGGTCCCTGTTGGATTACTAGACCTTCTTTGCCATCTTTCACTCCATTAAAACGGGCTCGCCACTCGATCCTCTTCCACCTAATAAGCTTTGTCTCGTAGACCTGAAAATATTGGAGGTGGTGCTGGACCTTCTTAACCTTTCTCTCTTAATAGGAAGGGTGTCCCATAGTTGCAAGCATGCTATGATCGTCCCACTTTAAAAAAAAAAAAAATCTTGGCCTGACTAACTGGTCAAACTTTGGTCCAATATCTCTGCTGCCCATTTTTTCCAAAATTTGGGAGAAACTTGTTAAACATGGCTCACTTCTTTGTTGAGGCCCAAACCTTTTTACACCTCTCACAGTCAGGCTTCAGGGCAGGCCACAGCACTGAATCTGCCCTAATAGGCATCACTGAACATCTTAGATGACGTCTAGATGAGGGGGAAATGGTTGCGCTTGTTCCAATCAATCTCAGTGTGGCCTTTGATACTGTGTCCCACCCTATTTTAGTTGAAAGACTGAGGATGTTGGACCTTGACAATACAGCACTGAACTGGTTTAATCATTCCTTAAAATTGGACTTTCCAAGTTATCTCTGCTAATAAGAGGTCGGCGTCTAGGATTCTCACCCCGTATCATTTCGTATTGATACGGGTTATCATATCCACTGTTAAAACTGTGGAAGTCCCAGATCTCTACCCCTCTCTGGAAAAAAGATCAAAGTCGTAGAAGTTTAAAATAAACAGATTACAAACCCAGTTTCAGAGAAGGTTCCAGTTAAAATAGGTTCATTTGAGAAAAGTTACAAATATGTTGTTTGTGACTCAAGCCCCATAAACTTATTGGGGAGAGATTTACTGTGCAAGTTAATTTGCACAATCTATTACACACTGGATGGTGTGCAATTTCAGAGTCATGATGAAGATGCAGAGTTTAAAATGGTTCAACAAAAGACAGCTGTAGGATTGTTTACATTAATGACAATTGAAGAATTACCTTCTGATTTGAGAGAGACTGTGAATCCAGTAGTTTAGGATTTCACAGGAAAAGATATTGGACTGATTAAAGGTGTAGAACCAGTCCGAATTACCTTAAAGGCAAATGCAGTGTATCCAAGAAAACCACTGTACCATCTGACCCCAGAAAAAAATCGCAGGAATCACGCATGTAATAGAAGACATGATACAGAAAGGAAGTTTGAGGTAATTGATTGGGAGTCCATGTAAATCTCTGATCATGGGTTTGCAGAAACTCAGTGGAAGTTTAGGAGAGTCCAAGATCTTAGGAAGATTAATGAGAAAGTTCTCCCATGTTGTTCTGTAGTACCAAATCCAGCCACAATACTTTTTCAAATTCAATGTACTGCAAAATGGTTTACTGTCATTGATCTTGGCCAGGCTTTCTTTTCAGTGCCAGTGCACATGGATAAATGCTGTGCTTCTTTGCACAAAATGTGTCCTCACACCAGAAATAGGCTGAGGATGCATTTCATGCTACAAAATAGTACAGCATGCCAAAAACCAGTATTTCCTGTAATAACACATATGATTTCATGTCATTTTTTGTGCATTTTGTGTTATCTCTGCAACGGAAATTACGAAAACTTTGTCCACTCCTAGTTCATACTCATTACATACGCTCACACTCTATACAAATGCCAGGCAAATATGAAGATAATAGTGGAAATTCTACATGGGTAGTGGCTCTATTTATTACTATGTGGCGAGTGGCCTCTGAGGACTGCTGAGTAATGGTCCATACACGTGAGCATGCATTGATGACTATCAATTTTGCAAAATATGGGAGTTTTCTAACAATAAACGGAACAATATGGAGTTCAAGAGGAAAGGATAAGTAGAAATGTTACAATTGGTTTTTAAAAAAGAGTGATGATTTCATATTACAGTCTCTCAACAGGAGTGGTTAAAAATCACTACTTCACATTTTGCAAAATCTTTTAAAGGTACAGGGGAACAATAGTGCTAAGAAAGCAAAGGGGAAACCAAGATCATGTAAGGCTGCCTGTCAGGATTAGGCAGGAAATGGGTAAACTACATGGAATCACAATTCTATAGTTGTGGTCATACTCTGCATCCCCTTGCTCTTGAATGCCCATGGCAGAATTGTCGTTTGCTTCTGCAGAAATAAATATTTAACTAGAAAATAGAGTGATGGACAGACAGATTGATAGGGGAATGGGTGCATTATTAATGTTCGGGAGATTCAGGACCTGATTTAAAGTGACAAAATAATGTCTTTGTAATAAGGTGGACAGATATCTCTCACTATAGTGATGGAGATCCCGTCTGCCAAACTCTAAATATCTAAATCAGATCCTTAGACCAAATCAACCAAAACCTTGCCCACCAATTCTTTATTATCCGCACAAAGTATTTGATATCTATACAAAAATCATGGCATATACAAATTTTTCAAGCCATTTATTGATAAATGTGTATATGTTGTGGTTTTTGCGTGTAGGTCACATATATGTTTGCTAGTAAAATAATTTGCATTAAAAATCTGTTACTGAATGGGAAATAAATCAGGTAATGTCTCAATGCGGAATAAAAAGGATTAATCAGCAAGATTTTGGTAGATTTGCTATTTTTGAGAAGCAGTGCAGTTCAGAACCAGCACCTTTTTAGCTCTTATATTTATAAATGTGTTGTTACCACATTGCTCCCTTTAGATCAAATAACAAATATCCATTCCTTTGCTTTCCTATTGCAAAGAACTTTTATCAAGAGTGCGGTCCAAATGGGCAAAGACTACAATGCAGTGATTTCTTGAATGAAAATACAAGGCTATAAATAGGGCGTTTCACTTTTGTGAAAATATCTGGCAGTCCAATGCGCACTCTCCAATTAACATGCATTAACTATACCAACTTATTTTCTACACTAAACATATGTTTGAGGGTCCAAAAATACCTTGATGCAAATGTTAAGAACACAAATATCTCTGTGCAAGTAAAATGTGCCCTGAAAGGTAGGTATGTTTAGCAGGTAGGTGCCAAATAATGGGAAGTAGAGAGGGCAAATGCATCCATTTTGTTGTACATCACTGTGCTGGGATGCTACATTTTTTATTAGCTTGATTTGGTTAGATTCCTAGCAGAGAATGAGTTATATTCAATAAACATTCATAATGAAACATGAGGGGTGGACAACAGCTTTTGATTGTATGGATGTATTTCTTTTTACTATGTTAGGGAAGAGCATTGCAGTGCCAAGAAAGCTAGGGCCCGACTTAGAGTTTGGTGGATGGGCACTAATAAACAAACAGATATAGTGTCCGCCTTATAACAAGTGCCATAGGATATAATGTCCTTGTAAAAAGGCGGATGGGATATCCGTTAAAATCATGATAGAGTAACCCATCTGCCAAACTCTACATCAGGCCCTTCGTTCCTACGAGTGGCTGATTAATGACACCCCAAGATGCCATTTGAGAAATATGGTGCAGAAGCTAATCTTAGTTCTTATAGCAAGATACAGGAGGCTAAATTAATTGGAAAGCCAGCAATTCCACAGAACACAAGAATATCTAATTCATAATTTTTCTCAAAAATGTTTGGGATGTGAGTGCCACAAGCAGGATTCATAAAACCAAACCTAACAGGCATTGGTGAATGCATTAGGTTTCGCCTATGTGATTAATAATAAGCTGTTTTTGTTGTAACTTGTAGCTTGTACAATATAAGTTATAGAAAGTCTGTTAGAGGTTTATGACTTGTTTATGTACAAAAAGGCAATATATTGTGCTATTAATAGTGATATAGTGCGGGTAATAAATAGCAACATTTAGAAAAATGAAATGAAAGAGTGAAATAATAGAATTAGTTGATGTAATAGCAATATTATGTGTTTAGAGGAGTTCTGACAACTTTTGGGCCCAGTATCACTGCACCTGCCGCATCATTCAAATCATGCTCCTACTGCATGCAAGATACCTGCATTTGTGACTGTCTGTTTAGTAGTAAAATATTGCAATATTTGGTGTTTAGAGGGTTCCTAGAGCTTTGGGACCCGGTGTCACTGCACCTGCTGCATCATTGAAACCATTACCCTACTGCCTGCAAGGTAATTGCACTTGTGACTGCTTATTTAGTAGTTAAACTTAGCAATATTTGGTGTTTAGTGGGGTCCCTAGAGCTTCTGGCCCCAGTGCCACTGCACCTGCTGCACCAGTCAAATCAAACCCCTTTTAACTGAAAGATAATTTCAATTGTGTCTGCCTGTAAAGTGGTAAAACATAGCAATATTAGGTGTTTAGAGGAGTACTGCCAACTTTTGGGCCCGGTGCCACTGCACCTGCTGCACCATTCAAAACATGACCCTGTTGTCTGCAAGGTAACTTCACTTGTGACTGCCTGTTTAGTAGTAAAATATAGCAATAATAGGTGTATAGTGGGGTGCCCAGAGCTTTTGGTCCTGGTGCGACTGCACCTGCTGCACCATTGAAACCATGACCCTGTTGTCTGCAAGGTAACTGCACTTGTGACTGCCTGTTTGGTTTTAAATTTTAGCAATAATCTGGGTTTAGTGGAGTCCCTAGAGCTTTTGGCCCCGGTGCCATTGCACCTGCTGCACCATTCAAATCAAGTCCCTGCACTTGTGACTGCCTGTTTAGATGTCAAATATAGCAATATTATCTTTTTAGAGAAGTTGTGACAACTTTTGGGCCTGGTGCTACTGCACCTGCTGCACCATTCAAATCATGACCCTGTTGTCTGCAAGGTAACCGCACTTGTGGCTGCCTGTTTAGTAGCAAAAAATAGCATAGCTCTAGCTTTTGTATATTAACTTTAACGTGCAATGTTTATTACAACATTTAGAATTTGATCATAATGACCAAATAGATTAAGTTGAAAAAATCAATCCGATAATGCCTACAAAGTGCAAAGAAAGGTACTGAGGCATGAATAGGAAATGCCACAAACGTTCTAAGGCTAAAGCATCTTCTTTACACAACTTAGTAATAAAAAGCAAGCGTTCCAGCATACTGTTAGAAGCTATCTGCCTTTTCCGTGGGAAGAAATCTTATCTTGACCGTGAATGGGGATTAAACAGTGTGAACAGCTTTAGTAGAAGTATCGTAAATGCATGCAGCCGGGAAAAGCTAACAACAAAAAAATCCACACTTGCCGAATGAACATAGTAATTCGGCTATGAGAACTGATAAGAGCCCCCTTTTCAGATATATTGGGGGATATCCTCAAGGAATTATCGCCGACTTATCGGCACTTTAGCGCCCTATTCACAAGCTGGTGCAAACTGCCGATATCGCCACTTAACCAGCGATAGCTGCCGCAAAAAACATCGCCACGGATGAGTGCGACAACTAACGCTAATGATATGCAGAGTAGGCGTTCCCGTGCAAAAACACACGAAAACACCACTCAGCGATATTCTCAACGACCAGCCAGATCTGCGATGCGACCCAAAAACAGGCGATAAGGCGCGTTAGCAGCAGGGATTTAACACCTGCCTTCTGCTGGTGCTAAGCAGGATGACTACCTGCAGTATGAAAGGGAGCCCAGCCCAGAGCCACATCTGAAGACCAACAGATGCCATGGAGCCAATGATTATGCAGCTCGGAGAACCAAGAGGGCCACAACACCCCCCGCCACCACTCCCAGGCCCCCCTTGGACCACCACCCCAGTTTAACCACCTAGGCAGTGCAGGACAGCGGACGACCCTAAAACGCACCAGTCCCAGAGACCCAACGCCAGAGGAAGCCATTGGCCAACACAGGCTCAAAAGGACAACCATCCACCGCATCCTGACCCACATTGCCCACAGGCTGACGGTACCAACACAGCAGACAACCTACATCCCCCGCAGACAAAGCAGCTGGCTGTGCTGCACCCGTTGGCCCCTGGTACCTTCCAACCAACAACTGCCGGAGTCGGAGGAGTCTCACAGCCAGCCCCATCAAACCCCCTCACATATGTCATGGATGCATGTCCACAAAAGCAACGGCGTGCCCCTGTATCCGCACCAAACGAAAGTTCCAATTCGTAGTGTACCTGCGCAACCAACCCCAACGCCAGCCGTGCTAGACGCCTCCGTGCCCCAGACCCAAGATCGTAGCAACCGAAATGTGGGTGCGCCAGGTCATGAAGTCCAGTAGTCAACAGTAGTGTAAAAACAGAACTTTATTACAAATACACAAACAAACAAAACGAAAACTCAGCCAACGTGTTCCATTCCCAACGGGGAACTTCAACAGGGCAACGTGTCTTCAGAAACCTGTGGGAGAAATGGTGACAATGGTCAAACCTCCGTATAGTCACATGCCTAATCTGGTACAGTGTACTGAACTTGGACAAACCGGAATGCTCACAGGCATGATAAACCATGCATGAGTAGACTGCAACAGAAGTTCGTGTGGCCGTAACCGTCGTAGGAATGAAGAGGAAGGTAACGTCCACACGAACTGCTGTTACGGTCACATCATGCAGGACTCATCATACCTGAAAGCACCACGGTGTGTGTCAGCTCGATACCCTTGCCCCTCACTCCCCCCACACTGCGCAGGAACATCTTGAGACCACGCAAGGGAACTACGCCATAGCTGGCGTCACGCACGTGTTGGGGGCAATTCACAGCACACGGGTATGACTTGTGCCCCCTGCCGACACTGCACACAATCACTGCAACAGCAACCACACGCATGCCATCACTGTGCATACAAAAGTGGACCACCGTGGCCTGTCCACCAATGTCGTCTCAAACTCCCCAGGCAGTGTACATGATCCCCACATGTCCGCAAGTCCGCCACCAACCAGCGCTCTGAGAATGGCCGCCATGGAAATGCACTGCCCATCGGCAAGTACCAATTGAACACACCACACACCTCAACTCCACAATCCCCCAACTCACAACTGTGGGAATGCACACGTCACCTACCCATAGGCCTACACACACGGGCACATCCACACTGGAGACGAGGTGGCTATGTCCCACACCAACCCGCGCACATCACGATCATCGCATGCAGGGTCGTGGCAGCAAGGGCAGCGCCCCCACCCAACCACGAGTCCGCCGCCGTGACCGTTGCTGCCTGCACGACCCTGTGCGCCTGATGCACCCCAGCCCTGGTCCCCAGACCGGTCCTCCGCCCAGCAATGACTGGCCGCCCCTGCTCACCCAGGCCTCAATGCTCACCTGCCGCCACCGGCGTGTCTCCAAGAGGGCCCACCACGTACCGGTGCATCCTCCTCAGCCAATCGCTGGATTCAGCGCCACAGGCCCCCAGCGCACCCTGCGGCACCGCACCGTGGAGTCATGTGTGTGCTGACTGCTGCCTTTGGCGTGCACTACGGTCTAGCAGGACTCACAATTCAAATCGATCCACGGTTAGCAGGACGGGTCATCGAGGCCTACGCATCATCGCAGGCTGCACACCCGCTCAGCTCTTCAGGTGCCACTAACCCTGTGCAACGCAAGACATCATCACGTGGCGGTAGGCCCCTGCCAGCCGCAGTGCAGCGGGTGCCACTGACCCTGTGCAACGCAAGACATCGTCACGTGGCGGTAGGCCCCTGCCAGCCGCTGTGCAGCGGGTGCCACTGACCCCGTGCAACACAAGACATCGTCACGTGGCGGTAGGCCCCTGCCAGCCGCAGTGCAGCGGGTGCCACTGACCCTGTGCAACGAAAGACATCGTCACGTGGCGGTAGGCCCCTGCCAGCCGCAGTGCAGCGGATGCCACTGACCCTGTGCAACGCAAGACATCGTCACGTGGCGGTAGGCCCCTGCCAGCCACAGTGCAGCGGGTGCCACTGACCCTGTGCAACGCAAGACTTCGTCACGTGGCGGTAGGCCCCTGCCAGCCGCAGTGCAACGGGTGCCACTGACCCTGTGCAACGCAAGACATCGTCACGTGGTGGTAGGCCCCTCCCATGCGCAGTGCAGCGGGTGCCACTGACCCTGTGCAATGCAAGACATCGTCACGTGGCGGTAGGCCCCTGCCAGCCGCAGTGCAGCGGGTGCCACCAACTCAGTGCGCCACAAGTCATGGACCCTTCATGATTGGGTTGCGTGGTGCGTACGCCATCATGTCATCTCCGGCAGTGGGGAATGTGACGTGCCAGGCCCCTTTTATTGGCAGGGTCACATGTCCTGTGATGCCTGTGCTGGATGGGTGTGGTGTGGGTGTGAACCAGCCCTCAGGGAGTGGCTGTGGCATGCTGACAACTAGACCAGTGAACAGCAGATCACTACAGGGAAGACCTGGGACATGTAGCTTTGTCGTCCCCCCTCTGAGCGTAAGCGGAGTGGACTGGCCTGGCGTATGGCAGGCCAGCGTAGGGGTGGGAACAATGAGCCCGGGGCTCTGGGCGTGCTTCAGTTCTGGGCTGGACATGGAAGTAACTGATGCTTGTGTCTCTGTTGTAGTGTCTACGCCACCCGGACCGCAATCGGCAATGTTGCACCCTGTGACTCAGGTCCCACGACATGAGCAACATGGAAACAAGGGGGAATCACTGACCCTACATTCATCCATACTCTCATACTTGAATGATCAAAGGCATGACACATCTGTGCGATTCTGAATGTTCAATTCACATCCAGTGGAGTGTTGCAGCTGGAGCAGTACAGGGCCATGCAAACCCCACTTCACATTAATGGCCCGTGGAGGGCCAGCCAGAGTCCTTCAGGGAATGACAAGTACATCGAAAGAGGAAGAGTTCAGTCCGCAGTCTGATCTCTGTGTCATTGGTAACCAAGCGGAATATGGCAGTCCATGTCGAGGTCCAAGGTGAGTGTCGTAGAGTGTATCGGGGGACAGTGGAAGGTGATGATGCAAAGGGCAGAACCAAGCAGGAACAGGCCATATGGCGGAGATGAATGCTATTGCCTCCTCCTCACCAGTAAGGTTGATTCACCCGCATCTTTGTCCTCTGATGTCACATGTGCCTCACACGTGGGTGGTGGTGGATTGCCTGCCGCACTGTGAGGCACTGACACATCAGGGGGCGGAGATGTGGAAGCAGCAGCAGCATTCATCTGCGCAAGGCCTTGAGGCAGCAATGCCATGACGATGTGCTGCAGGGCATGGAAGGTCCCAGCCACAACTCACTAGTGTGCAGCCGTGGCAGCCATTCTTTCCGCCGTCATCCGCTCCATGTTCTCCATGAGCCCCCGCATCTGTCCCAACTCCCGGCTGACATCGCTGGAGCCACTCTGACTGGACAGTTGTTCTAGTCTCAGTATCATGACTCCAGCGATGTCAGCCATGGATCGTTGGAGAGCATGGAGCAGACTGTGGGTGTCCGTTAGGGACTGTAAGTGGTCCCTGATGGTACTCAGACACCCATGTATGGCATCAAGTTTTTCTGCCATGAGGTCGAACCCCACCCGCACCTGATCAGCCATCTTCTCCTGGACCTCTGACACACGGCGTTGGAAGGCCATGTGTTGTTCGTGGGGGTCCTGGGAGACAGCCGGGGTGGTAGGTGCTTCCTGCTGTGTGGTCTGTGCAGGGGGTGGGGTCTCCTCGATGCAGCTGGGCTGCCCTGCTCCTGGAGGTGGGGTGCCGAGGCTGTCGAAGAGGGTTTGGAGGGCTTCGGGGTCGATGTCGGAGATGTCCTCATCGTCATCAGTGAAGAATTGTTGGGGCTGCTCTGCAGGAGGTGTTGATGCTCCCTCTGCAATGTGAAGGAGGAGATGCAGTGTTACATTGTGTTCACATGTATGTTGACGCATTGTACAAGTCCACATGCAGACTGCATGACAATGTACATTGTGGCTGTTTAGGAGGAGCTGCCTATTTGATGCGGGACAGTGGACATTTCGTCAACATCATGGATATGTGTTTGTACTTGTACATTGTCATCTCACATTTCCCTGCTATGCCAAATGTGCGTGGCCAGTTTCTGAACACAGGCGGCACCTGTTGTGTCCTCTGTCCTGTTGTATACGTGTTGCAGTTTGTACCACATTGTTGTCAATGCTGATGTGCTCTGAATGTCATGTGTGTGTGCTGCATTTTGTGAGAGTCGCCCCTGCAGCTCGGATTTTGCTGCCCCTTGTCCCTTTCAGGCGGTGTGCCTTTGGCTTCTGTGCCCATACAGTACTGAGATGTTGCAGACTTGGGTGAATTTGGGTCTTGGTGGGAGTTTGGGGCATGGTTTGTCCGCAGATGTGTTGTTGACGTCAGGGGTTGTTTGTGCAGGTGGATGTGTCAGAGTGTGACCTGCTCCTTTACGGATGTGGTCCACACTCAGCCACCTCAGTGTGGTGGCGTGCAACATGTCTTGATATATTGACTGCAGCCATGCTATTCGTCATGCAGTGTCACTTGCATTGTCAGTGTGGCTCACTGACACGCCGCTTTGCTGGGTTTGGCACATGTGCATGGGTTGGTTGTGAGATTGGTGATGTGTGGGAAGGGCCCCCTCTGGGCGCATAGTTGACGGGGGCCTACTTGCTGTTTCTATGTGTGCTGCAGTGTGCCAAGGGGATCAGGGACATGATCCAGAGTCATTGTGGGTGTGCACTGTGCTGTACTTAATTGTGCATGTGTGCCATTGTGCCCAATTCCCCCGTCCCCCCAGTCCCTGGTCGTTACTCACCATGTTGCTGTTGTGTCAGGTCATGTTGAGTAGTGTCCGGTCCCCCAACTCCTGCCACCGTCTCCACACTGATGACTGTGGGCACCATTTCCTCCATATCATCCAGCTCCTCCTGTGGCGCTGGACTCCCACCTCCAGTCTGCATTGCTGCCTTCTGGTTGTTGGCGAGTTTCAGCTTGGTCTTGAGCTTCACATCATTCCAGCGCCATTGTCCTCCTCAGCACTCCGACTGCATTCACCTTGTCCAGGATGGACTGCTATGTTGCATTTTTTGTTGCCAATGACACAGTGGAGGTGACGAACAGTTGTTGATGGTGTTCTATCACCTCCGTGATCAGGATCCTGTTTTCCTGCGAACTGAACCGCGGCTTCCTCTTCTTCTTGTCCTTGCCCTTCCCTGTCCCCGAGGTCCCAGGCTGCTCCTCCTGGGGGCTTGTGGGGTTCTGGCCGTCCTCTGTGCCTGCTCCGGCTGCCTCCAATGTGCTTCGCTGTATTTTGTTTTTTGTTTGTGTTATTATTTCCTGCTTTTGTAGTGATTTTTCCCGCCTGACGTGTGTGTTTGCAGGCCTGGCGCTGCTTTTCGCTGATTGTCTTATCGCGGTTGGGCCCATCGCGACTTTTTTCGCGTTAGGGTTTGGATTTTCATCGCCGTCCCGGTAATGTTATTGCGGACATTTGACGCGTTATCGGGGTAATATCGCATGTTACCCCCGTGTTGTGAATGCCACGTTAACACAGGGTTATTTTCCCGCAATAGACGGCGATATGGAAACTTGCGTTAACCTATTTTGGCGATGATTATCGCACGTTCTTGAGAATATGCCCGCTTGAATACAAAAGATTTCAGCAGGCGAAACCTACAAACAAACTCTGCACATGAGTAAAAAGATTATAATGGAAAACGAGTGGCGCACTTATAAAAAAGTGTGAATGACATGCTGAAACACTGAAAAAAATTATGAATTGTTTCTATCAATAAAAAGAGCACCGAATTCTAATAACAAAGAGCACCAACAGGTAACAAATGTTTCAATAAGTGATCAGGCACCAGGTAGTAATACATTACACTATGGGGGATATTCTCAAGAACGTGTGATAATTATCGCAAATTTAGCTTAACGCAACTTTGCACATCGCAGTCTATCGTGGGAAAATAACACCGTGTTAACGTTGTATTCTCAACCCGGCGGCACCATGCGATAGTCTCACGATAACGCGCCAAATGACTGCGTTAAAATTAAGGCGACGCCGAAAAAATGCGAAACGCAAAAAAAGTTGCGATGCCCCAAATCGCGATACAAAAAGCAGCGATAACCAGCGACAGGCCTGCAATTCCCACGCGTCATGCAGGAAAATGCAGTATAAAAGCAGAACATAAAAAAAGACACAAAAAAAAAACTGCGTAGCACCATGGATGCACCCGGACCGAGTGCAGAGGACAACGCGAACCGCACAAGCCCCACAGACGACCAGCAAGGAACCTCGGGGTCGGGGAAGGCCAAGGAGAAGAGGAAGAGGAAGACGCGGTTCAGTCCGCAGGAAAACCGGATCATCGTCACGGAGGTGATAGAACACTACCAACAACTGTTCGTCACCTCCACTGTGTCATTGGCAACACAAACGGAAATATGGCAGTCGATCTTGAACAACGTGAATGCAGTCGGAGTGTTGAGGAGGTCAATGGAGGAGGTCAAGAGGCGCTGGCATGATGTGAATAGCCAAACCAAGCAGAAACTCGCTGCCAACCGGAAGGCAGCAACAGCGACTGGAGGTGGGAGTCCTGCGCCACAGGAGGAGCTTAATGAGCTGGAGGAAATGGTGGCCACAGTCATCAGTGTGGAGACGGTGGCAGGAGTTGGGGGACCGGACACTGCTCAACATGACCTGACACAACAGCAACAGGGTGAGTAACTACCAGGGACTCTGGGGACAGGGGGAGATGGGCAAAATGGCACACATGCACAATTATGTGTAGCACACTGCACACCCACAATGATTGTGGAACATGTCCCTGATACCCTTGGCACACTGCAGCACACATAGAAACACCAAGTAGGCCCCCGTTCACTATGTGCACAAAGGGGCCCCCCTCCCTATCACCAATCTCACAACCTACCCATGCACATGTGCTGAATCCAGCAAAGCAGCGGCTCTGTGAGCCACACTGACAATGCAAGTGACACTGCATGACCAATAGCATGGCTGCAGTCAAAATACATGACATGGTGCACAACACGATACTGAGGTAGCCCAGTGTGGATCACATCCTCAAAGGAGCAGGTCACACTCTGACACATCCATGTGCACATGCAATCCCTGATGTCAACAACACATCTGCAGACAAACAATGCACAAGAGTACAAAAACTGTCCAAGAGCACAAATGACCCAAGTCGCCAACATCTCAGCCCGTTAAAAGCACACAAGTCAAAGGCACAACGCCCCAAAGGGATAAGGGGCCGCTAAATCAGAGCTGCTGGGGTGACTCACCCACAATGCAGCACACACACATAGCAATCACAGCACATCAACATTGACGACAATGTGGTACAAAGTGCAACACTCTCACTACAGAACAGAGGACACAATTGGTGCCGCTTGTGCGTAGAAACTGGCCAATCACATCTGGCATAGCAGGAAACTGTGAGATGATAATGTACGAGTACAACCTCACATCCGTCATATAGTTGAAAGGTCCACTGTCTCCCATCAAATAGCCAGCTCATCCAAAACAGTCACAATGTACATTGTCATGCAGTCTGTATGTAAACATGTACAATGCGTCAACATACATGGAACACACTGTTAACCTGCATCTCCCCTTTACATTGCAGAGGGACAATCAACACCTCCTGCAGAGCAGACCAGCCATCTCTTCAGTGATGATGAGGAGGACCCCCTGGCCATCTGCCCCGACACCCTCCAACGGCTCGTGGACAGCCTCCGCACCCCACCTCCAGGAGCAGGGCAGCCCAGCTGCATCGAGGTGACCCCACCCCCTGCACAGCCCACACAGCAGGAAGCACCCACCACCACGGCTGGCTCCCAGCACCTCACGGAAAGACACATGGCATTCCAACGCCGTA
Organism: Calotriton arnoldi; assembly: GCA_963921515.1. Lineage (NCBI taxonomy): Eukaryota > Metazoa > Chordata > Amphibia > Caudata > Salamandridae > Calotriton > Calotriton arnoldi. The sequence goes on from CAWUFW010003762.1 coordinate 224,141, forward strand.
TGTTAGACTGCCAGAGGGGGCTGGCTGAACAGCTGCGGGTGGGTTTCGACCTCATGGCAGCCAAACTTGATGCCATACCTGGGTGTATGAGTCCCATCAGGGATCACTTACAGTCCCTAACAGACACCCACAGTCCGTTCCATGCTCTACAACAATCCTTGGTTGACCTCGCTGGAGCCATTACTCGGATACAAGAACTGTCTAGTCAGACAGGCTCCAGCGATGACAGCAAAGAGTTGGCACAGATGCGGAGGACAATGGAGAACATGGAGCGGATGCAGGCTGGAAGGATGGCTGCCACAGCTGTACACCAGCGAGATGTAGCTGGGATCTTCCATGCCCTGCAGAACCTCATCTCGCCATTGCTGCCACAGAGCCTGTCCCAGATGACTGCTGCAGGAACTTCGACACACACATCTCCGCCCCCTGATGTGTCAATGGCACACAGTGATGCAGCCATACCACCTCCGCCCCTGATGTGTCAGTGGCACACAGTGATGCAGCCATAACACCACCACACACACCTGACACACCTGACACAGAAGACATATCAGAGGACTAAGATGTGGATGACAATGACTCTGTGTGAGAAAGGAGGTTGTAGCATTCATCCCCGCCATATGGCCTGTTCCTGCTTGGTTCAGCCCTCTGCATCATGCCCGGGAACAACACCTTCCACTGTCCCCCGAAACACTCTGCGACATTCACCTGGACCCCGACATGGACTGCCATATCTGCTCTGGTTACCAATGACACAGCAATCAGGCTGCGGACTGAACTCTTCCTCTTCCGATTAAATTGTCATTCCCCAAAGGACTCTGGTTGGCCCTCCACTGGGCAACCATGTAATGTGGGGTTTGCATGGCCATGTACTGCTCCAGCTCCGACACTCCACAGAATGTGAATAAAACATTCCAAATCACACAGATGTGTCATGTCTATGTTCAATCAAGTATAAAAGTATGGATGAATGTAGGGACATTGATTGCACAAAAAGGTACACCCTGGGAAATGACATCAATGCGCATGTTAGACCCTGACCCACATGGCCAATTAGATGACTGTGAAGGTGTGAACTAGCTGTGTCCTCATTGCTCATGAACAACAATCTCGCAACCCCCCAACGTAGCCCCACGTCCATGTATTAAATGGGGCTGTGTGTAAAAATGTCTAATTCGGTAGCAGGCCTAAAGTAGTGTCCCCCATCACATGTGACAACAAAACATCTCTTCGCATACCTACTCACACTCAACTGGGTGGACACAGCCTGTAGTGATGGATCACATTGATCCACATGGCAAGAAGTTGGACACCATACTCACATTGCTGAAGACACGTAAGAGCACAGGTCTACCAGCAACTATCCCAACCACAATGTCTGGCTCACAGAGGTGGAGCTGGCAATAGGGACTCACCCCTAAGTGAAATGCGTCAGTCAGTCCCTCCCTGTGTACGGACAATGCTCATTGAGGCACACGATTTGTCATTCTAATCAACACTCATCACAGTTGAACACTAGTGAAGTGGCGTGGACTTTATTAGCATGTGCGTGTCAGTACGGGCAAGACAAGGGCCACAACATGCAGACCAATGCTTCAGACACTAACAGGCAGCATGGGAACATGTAGAGGTGCAAGAAATGGGGAGGCAAAAATGAACACCAATCATTATGGATGGCAACGGTCTCAGCCCACCTTGCCTTGCTGGACGAGTCATGTGATGTTTGGCGTATGCTCATTGCCCCGTGTCAGGGGACACGACTCACAGCCCATGGGATCTGCATAGTACTGTACCACCGGACTGCGCAGACTGTCTGCTCTGCTGACAGTGAGCAGGTGAAAGGGTCCAACAAGGTCACATGTAGTACTACATTGCCATGTGTGTACTCTCCCTCCAGCAGTATGTCAGGGTTAGGAACCTTGCCAAGCGACGCTGTGCAGCTCCGCCCATGGGACTGCCTCACCTTGCACAGGTGTGTGTCAACACGCGTAGGTGCACGCACATGCGTTCTGAGTCCAGGCGAATGCAGCCATGTCCACTGTTGTGGTGGGATATGTGACCATTTCTCCAAGATGCAACAAGGTGTTGGGACCTGTGCTCTGGGTTACAAGCAGTTGTGGCTGCAGGAACGTAGTTACTCGTCCATGAATGCGAGCGCAGCTTCCTGGGCAATCAGTTCCAAGAGTACGTCGTTGTCGACTTCGACGAACACGAGGGTGAGCCAAACCATTAACTGGTCCGGACAGATGTGCTCCGTCCAAGCCGTTTCACCAATCCGCAACACAGCCCAATAGGGGAGCGCTTCGAAGTGGTCACTGCACACGAGGACTTGTGCAATCTCCCATGCCCAACTGCCAGCACATACGCCAAATATCAAGGCATCCCATGAACGGGTATCACGGTTACACTCCTGGTCATGGGCCAACAGGGGGCGCACACACAAGTCATAATCCAGTTCAGCTACCGTTGTGTTGGATAGGCAGACATCCATGGGCCACTAGAATATGCATGATCGACAGTGGAACCAGGACTGGACGCAGGTGACGTACGCAAGACGGAAGCTCAGACGGTAACTGATGCGCAACACTACCAGTGGCAGTGCCCCCAACAAATGCAGCATACGTGCACGGTACAGTTCCACGTGACAGGGGTTGTGCATGTGCCCGGGATGTTCTGCCATTGAGTTGGTGGCTCTGGTTGAAGCGGCACTGTTCTAACCTGCGCCAGTTCTGTGGATGAAATGCCACAGCTCGGAGCAATGAGTTGTTTTAGTGTGCAACGGTTGTACGCCTGGGTTAATGTGGGAGTAAGTGTGAAGGCCATTCCATGCAAGATAACATCGGGCAAGGACTTCTGTGTGTGGGGTGTGTATAATATGGTCTTTCGTCGGGCTGTGCATAGTGTGGGAGTCGTCATCATCTGCTATGGTATCTCTCTCAGGGGGTGCCTGCCGCATGCAAGACCAAGGTCGGAGGTGCAGATGTCCTTCCGCCTTCTGTATTGAGACAAAGGAGCTTTCATCCCTAATGTTAGTCTGACTACTGCTTGCATTCTGGAAATGTGATGTGGCTTTCGCGCTGCATTTGGGGCTAGGCCTTAGGCTTATGGTACACCAATAGCGATACACACACAACAGTTGGCATGCATGTGCTAAGAGCCTTCCTTTCACTGTCTCTCTCTCCCTCTCTTTCTCTCTCTTTCTCTCTCTCTCTTTCTCTCTCTTTCTCTCTCTCTCCCTCTCTTCCTTTCACTGTCTCTCTCTCTCCCTCTCTTTCTCTCTCTTTCTCTCTCTTTCTCTCTCTTTCTCTCTCTTTCTCTCTCGCCCTCTCTTTCACTCTCTCTCTCTCCCTTTCTTTCTCTCTCTCTTTCTCTCTCTCTCTGTCCTTTAATGAGCGCATGACACACCTTCTTATCTTGAATTTTGTCTTGCAGGCTGTGACTTACAAATTGTCCAGAGAAGACCCACCATGACTCTTCCAAATAGTTGTTTTGAGTTAAATTTGAATAAAATGATTTGTTTGGAAATTCAGAGATGAATGAATGATTCTCCTTTTTCGAACCACACATGAATGTTAATTGTTGTACTTGTGCGACATCAGGCGAATTGTTTTGTTCATGATTTCATAAAGTTGATGTAAAATATCTTTGTCCGGGGTAGGGTCCCGGGGGGAGGTCCTGGGGGGGATGGCGGTGGGTGTTGTGGCCCTCTTGGGTGTCCGGCTGCATGATTAGTAGCTCCATGGCATCTGTTGTTCTTCTGGTGTGGCTGTGGGCTGGGCTCCCATTTCTGGTGCAGGTTATCGTCAGACTTAATACCAGGGAAGAGCAGGTGTTAATTCCCTGCTGCTAACGCGCCTTATCGCATGTTTTGTGATCGTATCGCCGATCTGGCTGGTCATTGAGAATGTTGCGAAGTGGTGTTGTCGCGGCTTTTTGCACGGGAACGCCTACTCTGCATCTCATTAGCGTTAGTTGCCGGTGTCATCCATGGCGATATTTTTGCTGCTGCAATCGCAGGAAAACTGGCGATATCGGCTGTTAGCACCAGCTTGTGAATAGGGCGATAAATCTATCGCACTTTGGCTGCAATAAAGTGCCGCTAACTCGGCGTTAAGTCCTTGAGAATATGCCCCTATGTATGTTTTGAATGTCAACCAACCTTCCACTGCACAGCACTCTGCAACTTTCAGGGACCTAGTTCAAGTTTTTTAAAAAATTCACTATTAAAATAAAATAAATAAGTCTATTACCTGAGATTAGCACGAAACAGTAACTTTGGCAATGGCAGTAACAATCACATTTAATATGTACGGGTGAGTAAGTAGGCTAACTCAGCAAGAAAAGAAAAGTTGTAGGAGTGGCTGTTTATGAATAATATTTATCAAGAAAAACTAAAAATAGCATACTTAGGGGTCGATTCCGATCTCTGTCGGTAGGGCTCCGAATCGGATTCGGGTTTACCGGATCCAAGTCGGAGGCTTTGTTTCCGACCGAGTCGTACTGAGGTCCGGACGCCCAAGTACGATGCGATTGAACGCGAAATCGCCGACCGACTCGTTTCCGGGTGCGAACCGCTCCGTCCGACTCGATTCGTACAGCGCAATGGAGACGTTTTACGACCGAGCCAGTACGATGCACGATCCGGACAGCCGGATCGAGTCGGAGCCTCCAACACGGAAAAGTTCTCGGAAGCGGACTTCGGGGATCCGTGCCGGACCCCGCTTCACCCGTAGCCTTACGGGTCGGACACAGGGGGGACCCATGGGCCTATACATGTGTGTACGGTGCCGATGGCACCAACGCGTACCCACTACAGGGGGCCCCCTTGTGCGCATCGTACCCATTGAGTCAATGGGAGCCCATGTACGTGTCGTACGACCGGCTCCCATTGACTTCAATGGGAGTCTGACCGAAACGAGTCCGGCAGCATACGGCCGCATCGTACTCGCCCGGTCGGACTGCAGGGGTCCGGCTCGGTCGGAAAACAATCTGGATCCGGATCGGTCGGAGAGCTTTCTGACCCAGATCGGAATCGGCCCCTTAGTATAGATTTTTAATCTGGTAGTAGTTCATAGAAATATTTAATTCTATGTAATAATGTTAATACTGATGAATAACTTTGCATACACCTCTTCACAATCATCTCTATCACTCAGAATATATATTTTCCAACTAGTAAAGAAGTTATAATAAAGTATGTATCAATGTCACTATTCGAACAACCACTATTTGGTTTACTAGCCTGAAAATAAAAAAGGTTTTGATATTCTCCGAGAACATACTCTGTTAAGCACCATAACACTTACTTTAAAAAATATTGTAGCAATAGCATCGAATAACACAGGTCGATATCAATGTATTATTCCTAACTCCACATATATCTAACCTGATTTATCTAGGAGAATTTAATTTGGCCCCATGGCCGAGGGGTTTGGTGGCAAAATGTAGCTTCGCTAAAGCACCATAAATCCTAGCATTGGTCCTGATACAATGATGAGTGCAATTCTGGCCTGGAAGACTGGTTACATAAACTGCTCTGGGCTGTGCTATTTTTGTTTTGCTCTGAGCTAGTTTGCAAGAAGATGCTATTTATCACCTTATCACATATTGTTGACAGTCTGATTTGTTTTGCTCCAGTTTATGCTGGTTGGTGCCATAACATTTATTCATGCATTTGCTATATGTTTTATGTCATTTATTATGCTGCATTTTATTCTATTATATTGTGTTTTCAACACTGCCAAAATTTGAACATGTATTTTTATAACTGAAAGGCAGCACTGGTCTGTGCAAAAATAAATGAAGACAGATATTTTACCATTACAAAGATGTACCAAAGTGCTAGCTTGTACCTTAAGTGCAAATTGGCACGCACCAACAAAAAAATAGAAAAGTAACCCTCTAGACAATTTCTTGCCCCTTAATGCAGGCCAAAATGGAAGTCAGTCTCTAGCAATGTCTTATTTTGGAGTATTCTGAAAAGTGATGGACTCTTGAAAATGTCCAATTGATAACAGGGTAGATCCAGGCTTCACATGTACCTACTAGTGTGGCTTCCTGGCTTTTTCTCTAGTTCGACTTTGACATTTATATATTTATTTTAGGTACTTGGACGGCATGGAGTCAAGAAGTCAACATTACGAGAGTGGTGTAAACAGTGCAAGCCCACATGGTGTGTCCCAGAGAGCAAACTCAAGCAACAATGCAAACATCATCCATGAAATTAATATAGGCATCCCTGTAACTGCACAGGGGATCAGGAGATGCTGTGATGGACCACTGGAAGAAATGTTGGTGGACAGAGCTAAACAAGCAAACATTTTAAAGGAAAAGCAAAGTACTGATTTACAGAGATTGAGCATTAAGCGTAAGTGTGACATCGAAGAGATGTTTTGCACAAGGAAGGAGCCTAGAATATTAGAAATTGACTATCAATCAGTGACCGTGCCCCTGCCACGCATTCCGCTGAAAAGCATCATGGATGTAGAGACAAGGTTGGTCTATGTGGATGAGCAGGACATTACCTATGAATTTGAGAAGCCTCTAGCATCAACCAGCAAGCAACCAACACTTGAAGAAGGAGAAATAGTGGACCTAATAGGTGCTTCCAATGTCAATCTTCGCCCACAGACGGACAAATGGCTCCAGATGTCTTTGAAGGATGCAAGCGCTTGTTACAGGCAAAAGAAGTATGCTGTAGCAGCAGGGAGATTCAGAACGGCACTTGAGGTATTGCATTAGGGGTAGCCATTTCTATCATGATGTAGGTTCACAAGTTACCCCCCAGGTTCACAGTTTCTGCCCTCAATGTGTGTTCTCCAAGTTGCATAGGAGTGCTTTGTTTACACACTTTGGGCCCAATTCATAAAGGTAAACGTAGACTTGAAGTCTAAGTTTACCTTTGTCAATCAGGCCCTTAGACTTCGGGTCTAAGTTTAAATTTGTGCATTGGGCCCTTAGACTTTAGGTCTAAGTTTTTCTTTGTGAATCAGTCCCCTACACTTCAGGTCTAAGTTTACCTTTGTGAATCGGGCCCTTAGACTTCGGGACTAGGTTTAAATTTGTGCATCGGGCCATTAGACTTCAGGTCTAAGTTTACCTTTGTGAATCAGACCACTAGACTTCAGGTCTAAGTTTACCTTTGTGAAACGGGCCCCTAGACTTCAGGTCTAAGTTTACATTTGTGAAACGGGCCCCTAGACTTCAGGTCTAAGTTTACATTTGTGAATCCGCCATGTGTGTGAGCAGTGCATCCTGGGCAAATCTTTGCTCTGTACCAGATTTCTCAGCCCAACGCAGTGGAAAAAGTCCTCATCAATATTAAAGAGACAGGATTTATTCTAAAAATCTTTATGACTATCTGCAAATGCATGGATTGTGGGATGCAATGAAGAGCGGAGCTCCATCTCAGCTTTCTGATATTTGCAAAGTAAAAGAAGAGTAACACCCTCCCTTAGATAGACAAACGTGTTAATGTTAAATTAGTGTCACTTGGTGACTCTGGGAGAGTGTGGTCTGCTCCCAAAGATGCCTAGAGTGGAAGCTGCATCTGACAGGCAGCATCCACTGTGCAAGTGTTTGTCAAGAAGGGGGTATTTACATGCTTTTTGATGACGAGAGTGGGTGTATACCATGCGCACATTTCTTTGCAAATCACAAGGAAAGTGAGATTGTTTTGGCCACTATTATTTCTTCCAAAAAACAAGGAATTGTAATGATAATGGGAGTCACAAGCATGATTGGAGAAGATTTAGAAGGCATGTTTTATCCATTCCTTTCTATTTCTGTCACAAGAATGGCTCACACATGGTTCTCAATCTAAATCTGTACAGAGGGCATTAATGTAAATCTACACGATTTTAGGTCTATATTTTTCAGACTTTTTCTGAATGAGTGAAGTATTTTTCCTACTCCTTTCACCAATGTTCTCTGTTAAGGGGGAAAATTCAAGAGCTCCTCCATCAGCACTGCTGACATCCAGTGCCTAGTTTTGGGGCCTATTTTGTCTCTTTTTGCAGCACAGTTGTTATTTTGACCCCCTGTTGCCTTCTTCCTTGCTTTAAATAATTTTGGACTATTAATTTGAGAGGAATAAACACAAGGAAACCAAATCATGACATGAAAAAGTAGCATAAAAGCTATTGCGTTTCTTTGCCATGCCCTGTGAGCACTCTTGCCAGCCGTGTGCGCTAAACTCGCACAGATATATAATTGCTGTCCCTGCCAGTGGCGTAGCGTGGGCGGTTGCCCAGGCGCAAAATTCTTATGGGCACAAAATTTTAAAGCTTTTTAAAAATCTAATGGATGTGCTTGGGGGTAAGGGTCTCAATACTGAACTGGTGGAAGAGACTCAGGAAATGCTGATGGTCCGCACCGGGCGCTGCCAACCCACGCAACCCTGCTGGTCCCTAACACAATTATGCAGGGACCACAATTTACTGGTTCGTCGTAATGAGGGCCTAACAGTATGCCAGGGATTCCTCACAGAAGTCAGGGTAACTTTGTGGTAAGATTGTTTGGGCACTGAAGGAGCTCAGTCACATCAAAACTCTTTCCTCTCCTCCCATAGCTTAACGCTATGATTCCTTGCAATTTGTCATTGCCAGCTGCTTCCAACATTTTTCCATCAATGGCAATATACAGCTGATTTGGAGTATTTTATTTACTTCTTCAGTATGGTGTCGTTTTGGATGGCAGCTACTTCTTACATATCATTACTGGTGTGTTCTTGTTGCTGAATTCCTCCAAATTCAGAAATTAAAACATGGAATATCCCCAAATTATGTATTTATCACTGAAAAATACCTCTATTCTTGGTTTGTTTTAAGGATTTTGCACGTACAAATAGTTGGCTCACACGTCTGGTTATATTGCTTCCATTGCTATCCTGAAAAACCCCTCGATAGCCGCATTAAAGAGAATCCTCACCTTGTTCTTTTAAGTCGCCTGTGTGTAAAAATAAGGGAAAGAATGAAATATGGCTAGAAATTAAAGAAATCAGGCCAAATAGTCACACTGCAGGAGAAAAGGATGTACCTATCTCACATAACCTGACACATACAGTTTAAATAAAGCCAAAAGCTAGGCAGCCAATATATCATGCCAGGAGAGACAAATTTCCTCAACTGTGATAATTAAGGTAGGTGCAAGCCAACTTGGTTTTAGACACTGACATTGTTTCTTCTTTTATTCTGAAAATAGTGTTTACTGTTTTACTTGCCGTCTGAGTATTCCATAAAGAAATCAGCAACCAATTTTCTTTTGTGTTGTGAAGCTTTGCAGTAAGGGTGCAGCTCTAGGAAGACCATTTGAAGCATCTGCAGAAGACATCTCAAGTGTTGCCAGCTTCATTGAAACAAAGCTTGTGGCCTGCTACCTGCGGATGAGGAGACCTGACCTGGCCCTCAACCATGCTCACAGGTAACACTTGGAATAATGCCTGGCAGATGTTACTAGCGCCTTACACAGGTATTAGAGCAAGCACTTCCGATGGAGCTGACTTCTCTCACCACCACACCGCTCCCCAGTTATAAACTTAGAAGGGATATTTACAATAAAATATTGGAGTGCAGCGTTACGCCAAAATAAATAAAAATTAAACACAGGGATGCGCTGTATTTACAAGAATATGATGCACCCCTGCATTTCCGCTAGCGCTGTCGCTAAAAAAGCACGCTTGCGTCATGTTGCAAGGGTGACTGTTCTGCAGAGTCGATTGTTTATGTGCGGGAAGGGACACCTTCCTGCACATAAACAGTCTTGAAAGGCGATTTGCTGTAGCACACATAGAAAGAGCAAAATAAAAGGAGAAATTATTAATTTCTCCTCGTATCGCCATCCTAGGACCAGGTTTTACCTGACCTTAGTTTTTGGCGCTGCCCCATCCTTGAAAATATGGGGCAGCGTCAATAAGCAATGGTTGTTGTGGAGGAACACCCACTGCAACACCCATTGCATGCTCTTTTCACGGTAAGGGGCTTATTTACAAGCCCCTTGCGCCACCGGTGCATTTTTTAACATCGGAAATAGGGACCTACCGGCGGTGCAAGGGGCTTGTAAATAAGGCCCTAAGTGAAGCGGGAACAGGGGCCTTATTTACAAGGTGGCGTCAAGCCACGTTAAGTGGCTTAACGCTGCTTAGTTAATAAAGAGAAGCGGATATTGCCACCAAAACCAGCCGCGGCCGCAGCGGGTAAGAGCTGTGGAGCGGTGGGGCTGGCTGGGGGGATTTCGAGAGACGACCACGAGGGAAAATTAATTATTTATTTAACTTTCCCTTGTGGTTGTCTCTCGAAATCCCCCACAGCTGGCCCCACCACCCCACCGTTCTTATGTGCAGCGGCTGACCAAAACATCAATAAAAGTGACGTTCTGGTGGCGATATCCCCTTGTAAATATACCCTTTAATTTCTTTGAGTGCTGTGACCAATATGCACTTGTCTTACTTGCAGCATCTTAGGAGTAGCTAAATGACTGAAAGCTCTGTAGGGATGGGAGAGATGTAAAGTGGGTATGAAGTGAGTATTACAGAAAAGCTTTATGATGCAAATGACTTCTACCACCATTACCTAGCTGGGCGGGGGAGAATTTACAATTGCATGAAGTGAGTAGAAGAGTAGACATTTCTGATATACATGACTGCTACCACTATCACAGCACACCTCTTGCAAACTTTATCTCTTTGGATTGTGTGACCCACATGCATCTGTTATTAATTACAACAGCAACAATATTAAAGGTGTGTTTGGGGTTGGAAAGAAGTTGCTAGGGCACGAAAATTGAGTTAGAGAAGTATTTGATTTCTACCACCACAGCTGTCCTCCATGAGAATTTTTTTTTAGAAGTGTTGTGACCCTTGTACGCTTGTGTTGTTTACAACACCAGTGCTCACTAAAAGACGAAAGGGCAGATTTATAAACACTTTGAGTTGGAGCAAAGCCACAAAAAGTGATGCAAGCCAGCACAAAGTGTTCATGAGCTATTTACCTTCCAGTTCGAAATTGGTTTTGCACTAAAAAGCAGTCAGTAAAGTAATGTGAATAATACGTTGACTGCTTTGCGTTACTTTGCCTCTAGGATGCATCCCATGGGTGGCACATTGGGGGGAGAGGTCACATGCAACCAACCATAGTATTTGATGGCAAACCCTATCTATCAATAATGGTAGACAGGACTTTGTGCCAAAAAAAACAGCTTCCTGAGGCAGGCGCTAATTAAAACATTTCTCCTCACTTTTCTAGCATAGCATGTGTGGTTCACTGTACAGCACACTTACAATGTGGGGAAATATTTAAAGTTAGTCTAAGCACTGTGTTTTGAACTGAAAGGACTCCTTTCCACTACACAACCTCCTAAGCATCACACACACACCTTTTTACTAAGGTGCCAGGGTATGTGCGTGGCATTATGCAGCCTGTTAGAACACCAATGCAGGGGATGACAACAGCAGCATCATATAGTTGTAGATATGGTCTGCACTGTCTTCCTCCTTGCGCAACACAGAGCATCAACTTTGGTTGCGACACTAAATAGCGCACCTTTTTAATATATCTGCCCTAAAAAGCTCTGTGGGAAGTGGGAGCGATGCTGCTATGGTGTGATGTGGGTATTGAACAAAATATTCCTGATACAAATGACTTCTACCACAATCGCAGCCCATCTCTACTAGTATGATTTCAGAATATCAAAGACAAAATATTGTCTTGCAAAAATATGATGGCCAAAATATCTACTACCAAAATATTGTGAAGTTAAGTATATATAGGTAAGTGTTGGTTTATATATATTTACCTTGACAATATGTATCTTCCAGTTATGTGGATGTGGAGTTAAAAAGATTAATTCCATGCTTACCTATATATCATTACCTTCACAATATTTTGGTTCTCAGTACTTAAATCAGGAAATTATGTAGGTCAATATTTCTGTCCTTGATATTCTGACATATAATCTCCTCTGTGACAAGTTTTAATTCTTTCAGCGTTGCAATTCACTTGCATTGGTGTTATTTACATCACAGGCACAGATTCCAAATTGCTCGGAATCAAGGTGCATTTTTTCGCACCTCAAAAAAACAATACATCAGTGTACGTTATTTTTGCAAAAAATATGTGTTATGTTATGTTATATGTGTTTGTATAGCACACTATAACCCGTGGGCATATCCTAGCACTTCATAGGTGTGTATGGCTAGTCCCGGTAGGGGAGTTTCAAAAAGAGACAAGTCGTCAACTTCTTGTGGAAGTCAAGGAAAGAAGAGGAGGCTCTGATGTGGAGAAGGAAGTCATTCCATGCTTTAGAAGCAATGTATGAGAAGGCTCGACCACTATATCTGCTTCTGTGGATGCATGGAACGCGTGCTAGTAAGAGTCCAACTGAACGGAGGTGCTTGGAAGGTTGGTGGTATGTATGCCGTGGTTCGCTAGGCCGAGCCTGATTTGTTTAGTGCTTTATATATGTGGTGAGGTATTTCAATTGTGGGCACTTGTGCATCAGGAGCCAGTGGAGCTCCCTTAAGTGTGATGTGATGTGTGACCTGCGTGGAAGATTGAGGACAAGTCTGGCAGCTGCAATCTGGATGGTCTGTAATCTCTTCATGAGTTGCTTGATGATTGCTACATAGAAGGAGTTCCCATAATCTAGACTGCTGGTTTAGTACTTCTACAGCAGTTTTTCTGGTGCTGTGTGGTAGCTTCTTGTATATTGTTATTAGCATCCTCAGTGTGGAAACAGGTCACGGTGACTGTGTTGACCTGGGAAGACATGTCCAGTATATTGTCAATGATGATCCTGAGGTTTATTGCTTGTGTGCTGGGGGTGGGAGTTTGTCCAAGGTCTGTAGGCCACCAGGTGGAGTCCTACAGCGAAGCATCCTTTTCGAATATCACCACTTCTGTCATATCAGTGTTTAGCTTAAGACAGTTGGACTTCATCCAGGGGACACATTACATATAGTGCCCAAGGGTTGCAACAGGAATGTGCACTTGCTTTTTGCACCCCTGTGTATTACAGAAGGTGCCACAGACACTTGTGCAGCCCCTTCTATAATACTGATAGTGCTGTCGCATCACATCAGATAGCTGAAGAAACGATATCTTCAAAGGGTTTTCAGAGAGTGTGCCATCATTTGCATGGGGGTGTGGCCCCATGCAAATGAGGGAATCACTTTGCCTCTCTGGCCACACCTTCTTACAGACGCACGTGCAAGCATGCTCTTTGGAGGCGCACTAAAAGTGCAAGCCAACAAGATGGTGCACTGTCGGTGCGCCCCTTGAAGGCAGCCACCTGGAGGGGAGAAAGGGGGTCCCATGGACCCCGCAGACATCCTTCTGCAGGTGGGTGCAGTCACAAACCCCTCTTTAAAGCTACAGGAAGATTGCTGCCAGCACAGAGAAACATGGAGTGGCTCGGAATCAGCCGCTCCATATTTCACAGAATGTGCTGCTCCCATGGCTGGCAGTGCGAGTTCATGGTTGCCCTGGTAGCAGAACATTCATTGTAATAGGGCGCACTATCCCTGTTTGCGTCATGGTGCAAACAAGGACAGTACGCCCTGAATGTAATATGGCCTAGGTGGCCACTTCAATCACGCAGATGGTGAAGATATTCCTTATTATGGTGGCTTTGTCCGAGAGGGAGAGTATCAGTTTTGTGCCTTCAGCATAGGATAAGATTGTGATGTCATGAGCGCAGATGATGTAGGCTACTAGAGTCATGTAGATGCTGAAGATTTTGGGGCTGAGGGACAGTAACCTCGAGATACTCCGCAGATGAGTCCATGAGCTTCTGAGGAGTAAGGTTCAAAGTTGACTGTTTGGGTTCTCCTGGGTAGGAAGGAGCAGATCCATTGGAGGGTGAATCCATGAACACCAGTCTTGTGCAGTCATCTGATCAGGATAGGGTGGGAGACCATGTTGAAGGTCGCTGATAGGTCTATTAGAATGAGGGCTGTGGTTTTTCCTATGTTTAGGATCCCCTGGAAGTCATCTGTTGCTGTGAGGAGGACTGTCTCCGTGCTGCGTTAGGGTCTACATCCTGCTTAGGTGCTTTTGAGGAGCTGGTGGTTGGTGAGGTAGTTGGTGAGGCATCTTTTGATGGCTTTTTCTAGGACTTTGGCTGAGTACGCTAGGAGGGAGATTGGTAGGTAGTTTGCAAATTTGCTTGACTCAAATTGGTGAGAAACAATGGCAAAATGAGTGGAAAAAGCAAGGGCACAAATTCTAAAAAGCAGAGACAAGAATGGTAAAAAACAGAGCACAGATGCTATAAAAAAAGTGACAAACGTGTCACAAGACAACTAACAATAAATGAAAAAGAATAACAAATATAAACAAAATCACGGGCACAAGTGCTGAAAAGTAGGGAAAAAGCAGCGCAAGGCAAAGGCACAAATGGTTAACAAGAGTGACAAATAGAGACAAAACAAAGGGTACACTCAAGGACAACAGAGACAGAGCAAAGAGTACAGAAAATAAGTACAGAGACACGAACAAAGGTCACGCAAGAGAGATATAGTGGCAAGATAGCAAGTGAGAGAGAGCGAGCGATGGGCGCATGAGAGGAGCAAGGCAGGAGCCTCGAAGCACTGAAGCCAGGACCGAAAGCGCCTTGACCAGTCTCAACACTGGTCAGAGTTAAGTCCTTTGGGGGTAGGGCTTACCACCTGCTTAAAAAGCACATAATACAAGATTTGAGGCTAAAACATGCTGGTGTTGATTATTAGTGCACCACAATCTGCATAGTACAGTAAATACCGTGCACTTTTCCTATGTTCAATTTCTACAGGCTTGAGCTGTCGAAATTTAGCAAAGGGTGAGGTATTATATACACCCAGTGATTACCTGCCGCGTTAAATAACACCCAACTCGGAATTCCAACCAACAGGATTTTGCACAGGGGTCAGAAAACACCAACACACTCATAATCAGGGCCAGAGTGTATCTAGATTTAGGGTTCTGTGCTGTGGGGTGATATAGACATTGCTGTGCATGAAGATGGTATTAGGGAAAACATTTTAGATGCACATTACTTCTACCAGCACCACAGCACTCCTCTACTACAGGCTATTTGTCCCTCAGTGCTGTGTAGCCTAAATGCAGTTGTGGAGTTTACAGCTCCAAGTTGTACCCTAATGTGTAAAATCTCTGTGGGAGGAGGTAGAGATGTTTACATGACCTGATGCGGGTATTTGAGAGAATATTTCTGACACAGATTGCTTGTGCCACAGCACTGCTCTATTACAAGCTTTGTGTCTACCAGTGTTATGTAGCCTAAATGTAGTCGTGCTGTTTACAAAACAAGGGTGTAGTTGAAAGACTAAAATCTCTGTGGCAGGTGGAAGAGATGCTCTGTGATCTGATGCGGGTGCTTGAGGAAATATTTCTTCCACCGATGCCTTCTACCATCACCACAGCCCTCCTCGCTGACAAGCTTCAGTGTGTGAACCAGTGCACTTGTGTTATTTACAACATCAGAGTGCAGCTAAAAGATTAAAAGCTCTGCGGGCGGCGGAGGCGAGTGTTTGAGGGCTGCTGGAAAGATCATTTGCATGGCCATCTTTTATATATGAACATGAAATAAACCGAGGGAAACTGAGATCGATAATGGAAAAATGATCAATAATTTAATTCAGTTAATAATATAGGAACGTGGAATAAATCTGTATGTTCCCCGCCGCACTCGTCCCACGGAGCAGAACTGCAGACGAAGATACATACTTTAATTTGAAAACATTCTGAGACACAATTAACATAAAAACCCAATCTGAAGCATAATCAATAGCAGTATTTCTCAAAAAAGAGAAATGAATTACTCTGATTGCTTGTACTATAAATAGCCGGGAGCCATCCGTTACCCCGGGGGATTGGAAAAGGTTTGCTTCCTGGTGTGTTTTTCTGTTATCTCGCACATTGTAAAAAAGCTGATCGCAATCATAGAGAAAAATTAAAATGTTAATTTTCTGCATTTATTTCCATTTACTGGAACATTTGTTACTGTAATTTCATGTAAATTGATGATGCACTGCATATATATCAAATATGCAAATCGGGACGTTCTAAGCAAGCTGCACATCATTCTGTAGACCTCACTGCATCTGCATTGTGCGGCAGAGAAGACGCTATGCGCATGGTCTATTTTTAAATTGAGTCCCATGAGCAAAATGCCCAGAGGGTCCTTCCTGCTTTTCTGCAAAAACAGCATTCTAGGCTTCGAGCAAGTTACAAATGTAGACAACAAAAACACGCACGCAAGGAGCACACTCTAAAAAATGGCCCAACCGCTGCATTGTCAGTAATGATGTTTATTTCATCAGCTTCATTAACTTCAACTTAGCAAACATTAGCAAGAATTTCTATATGGCAGGAGCTCATATGTTTCCTTTTCTTTGAGGTCTGTCTGCCAAATCTGCTTTCTGTTCATCCCAGGCCACTTAATCCAACATAACAGCTTTGATGATGTGACTAGCAGTCATCTTTACTGTTTACAAAATGGCGTTTGTTGACCTTGCAGCAGAAGGGTCATGCATATAATCTGATCGCGCATTCAGATGCGTTCCAGCATCCTTTGAACAGGCCACTTAGTCTAACACAACAGATTTGATGATGTGACTAGCAGCCATCTTTACGGTTTACAAAATGGCGTTTGTTGACCTTGCGGCAGAAGGGGCATGCATTTATGATAGTGGTGCATTCAAGCGCGTTCCAGCATCCTTTGAACAGATGGAAACTGCTGACCTTTTGTTGCCAAATGAAGAAGCTGGAAAAGTAATATGTCTACGGAAATCGTTAATCCATGCCTAGATTTTTCACACAATGATTTCAGATGCATTTCGTGGCCATTGTGTACTCCCGTTTTTCATCTTCCGCAAGGGGTGCCAAACGTGGTTCATGAAAACTATTTGACCATAGATGCACCAAAAGTAGCCTGAAATTGTTTTTTTTGTAATAGGTCTTGCAACCTAAAGAGGAAAATTGTGTCTTTGGCTCTAGAGTCTTGCTTTCTACATTATGGCCAGCAATACACCATATCACCCCCCCCTATATTGCAGTAAATTAAGGGAAACCTGTGTATACAGTTTCAAAGTAAGGATCAAAGACGTCATTTCCTTGTGGATACCCCCATAGTATCTGTATGACTAAATACAACAATGTAAAAACAAGAGAATTTCCCAGCTCAGTGTACTCAAATAGAAGAACGCATCTCAGTGTACTCAAATAGGAGAAAGCATGCATTCCACCAATGGGGGGGGAGTGTTAATTAAAAGGTGGCTCAGTGGCGTACCCACATATTGGGTGTAAAAATGTGTCTTCACTTTCATTGAAAACTTAGCTCCACAAGAGGTTCCCAACATTTCATGCCACACTAAAGGAGGCCTGAATTGGCAAACTTGCCACCACCACCATACTTTCAGTTTTACCTGTATTCATTCATCTTTATGGATCAAATCTGTATTGATTAATGAATAGAATTATCTCCTTTGTCTCCTACCCACTCCCATCCCACTGGATAATAGGGAGGCTATAACTCATCATTACATGTGTCCCCAGCTGTGTCCTTATTTTATTCTCCATCCCAGTGCTGGATGGTCTGACTGACTAAATTAAGGTGGGATTTCATATAGTACCTTAAGGTCACAGGGGCATGCGAGCTTCTTAAACTTTAAGGAAAGAAAATCTAGAAACTGGGCCGGCCCATAGTGTCTCAAATTCCTGTGCATCGTGTGTGATCACAAGAGCAAATTTGCCCATTACAGTATATCGCATAAATGGTGGAATAATCCTTGAAATGCTGGTGTCCTCATTTCACCACACAGTGCCATGATGGTCTGCTTCATGGCACTTAGGGCTATTGATTAGTGACATCTGACTGTACCACAATACATAGAATGGAAACATGAGTGTCCTAGGTAGTCCTAATGGTGTACAAACTGGGAATGGTGGTGTGTCTGTGTGGAACATGACATCTATTGCATCTCTGACCTCCTTCCACTATGTCTGAAGCTTGCAGCATTGCCACGGTAGGTGAATTAGGGTGGCCTTGTGTACACATCCTGCCGCATCTCTTTGAATGGTTAGTCTCCCATTCACGAAGTCTGTCAGGGGTGTAGTACAAATAAATGACAATTTTGACAAGAGTCTTTCTGGCTGTCATAGCACCTACTGCACTGGTGTAACGAAACTTGAGGGGCCCCCCTGCAAGGTATGTGAAGGGTCCCCCTCCGGACCCATTAAGGAGCTCTCTGGGCAGAGTACTGTGCTGAGGGAGCCCTCTGAAACTTGGGGGCCCCCCACAACAGAGAGGTTGCAGGGGCCTTTGTTACGCCACTGGCCTACTGCCTTTTGGGCTCTCATATATGTTAGTTCAGATTTGCATTCTAATAGGATCCGGCCATCACTTTCTTCCATCGGGTCTGACTGGGGGATTTCCTTACCATTGATTGAGGGGTGCAGAGAGTGGGCAATCTGCCAGTAATTATATCTCTTTTCCTCTGGGAATTTGAGTTCCTTTTTATGGTATTGAACACTTTAATACCCTTCTCATTAAAATATCCCCACCTTGTTGCAGCCTCTTGTGATCCATTCCTGAAATGGTAGTGGGCCAAGTGTTTGGGTAAACTATAGGTGTGAGAGGGGATGGGAAGGAATTTCGTCACCCTGCACTCCCACGCCCCCCAACCCGCTATGCTGCTCCACAAAGTAAAAGTGGACCTGGTGACAGAGGATGAATAAAGACTCCATGCTCTTGGTTTTCTTTCTATCCACAGTACTTTCCGTAAGTGGGAGCCAGCAATCACTTGGTCAACGATGAACCAGTGCTTCTCCAATCTGGCTTGTTTCCACTACACAAACAAAGCTGAGAGGCTTGATGACATTTTAAAATGTTGATATTTTAAAATGTTAGGCTGCCCAAAACCTACTTGTCATGCAGATGTGATCATTCAAGCTTCGGTCATTTTCCATCCTCTCTACTGTGTAAATGCGTAACCAAAGAAATAGCCCGCTGAGCTGTGCTCTCCTTTTTCATGGTCTTCAGAATGAACATATGCCTACCTCAGAGTATTCAATGCATCTGTAAGAGATTGGGAGCACATTTACTAAACTTTCAAGTAACACAGGGTAGCAAGCACAGTTGCTGTGCTGCATGAAAGGGCAAAGATGCTCCATATTTACAAAGATATGGAGCATATCCGTCTCTCTTTGCATTGGTGCACTGTGTGTAGCCTAGCGCCAATGCAGGCACCCTTGCATCATAGGCACTCTTGCACCAAAGGCACCCTTACAGGCATAGTGCAATGGACAACCTTCCTGCACAAAAAGAGGAAAGAAGAAATAACAAGAAGAAATAAAGATATTTCTCTTCTTTACACCTCACTGGGGAAGGGGTAGCATTTAATGTATTCCCAGCTTTACAAGTCTTTGTTAATCTGGGAATAAACCATAGGTGGCTGCACAGGAACGCCCAAGCTCCACTCATGGAACTCCTCCTAGTTGAAATGTAACGTAAAGCAGCGCAAACAGCGACCTTGCCTCTCGAGTCACGCAAAGCCGTGCAATCAGGCCTTGTGTGGCTTTGTTAATATTACTGGAGGTTCACTGACAAAATATCGATAGCAAAAATATAGATGACAAAAATATAGATGAAAAAATATAGAATGCAAAAATATCGACTCCCTATACTTAAACAGGTAAGTACAAAAATATCGAATCAAAAATATCGAAGTTAAAAATATAGATGTAAAAAATATTGATTAAAAAATATATTAAAAAAATAATAATATATATTAAATATATAAAATATTAATATTATCTTTAACAAAATAAATTACATTTAATATACATTGTGACTAAATATAAAAAAGAAACTTAATTTAAAAAATATAAACACATAAATATAATAATTTATACATATACATATATTTACTTTAAAATAATATATTAACTCTTATCTTTATTTAATTTTTAAACTTTTAAATTATATAAAAATAAAATATATACATATATCAATAATTGAAAATTAAAAAATACCATTCTATAATTAATTAAAACATTAAACTATTTAAAAAAAATTAAAACATACATTTCGCAATACAATAAATACAACAATAGGGAAAATGTTAGAAAGCGGAATAATTAAATTTGCTATTCCAACTCCAGTGAATACAACAGTAGGTAAAGTGTTGGATAGTGGAGGGTTAAAATTACTATTCCCACTCCAAAGAGTTCAACAGTAGGGAAAGTGTTGGATAGCGGAGGGGTAACATTTACTATTCCCACTCCAGTGAATGCAAAAGTAGGGTAAATGTTGGATAGCGGAAGAATTAAATTTACTATTCCCACTCCAGTGAGTGCAACAGTAGGGAAAGTGCTGGATAGCGGCGGGGTAAAAATTACTATTCCCACTCCAATGAGTGCAACAGTTGGGAAAGTGCTGGATAGCGGAGGGGTAAAAATTACTATTCCCACTCCAAAGAGTTCAACAGTAGGGAAAGTGTTGGATAGCAGAGGGGTAAAAATTATTATTCCCACTCCAGTGAGTGCAACAGTAGGGAAAATGCTAGATAGCAGAGAAACAAAAATTACTAATAACATTTAAACAATTGAATAAAATTAAATAATGCTAAAAATGAATAAACAATTTTTAAAAATATGCGATTAAATATATTAAACATATAAAAAGAACACATATTATAATATTAATTACATATAACAAAAAGGTACAAATATTATATAAAATAAATTAATAAATACATTTATAAACAATATTTATTTAAAAGGAGCAAATATTAACAAACAAACAAATTATTTAAAACATAAATGTATTTATTTTATTTCCTACCCTATAACACCACACCAATGAAAAAAGACTTCAACATTTTTATTTACATTTATTTCCATTATTACCAAAAATGAATCCAGTGTCGTCACCATCTGCAGGCTTCCCTCCGCTCGTCGAGCTGGTGCTGATACTGGGTTCTGCTCCGTGCAGTGAGCGGAACCGGAACACAACTGATCATAACTGGGGCATAACTGCGCAAAAAGCATCGAGGTGAGGTGGAGCATTTCCAGGGAACTTTGAGTGGCTGTCCTGTATAAACACATTTTACAACCTACTGTACTACTGTGGATGAAGTACTTAGGGCTTAATGTTTTAATACACCTCTGTACGTGATACCAAGTACACTGGAGTGAGTGTGGCTCATACTTGTGTCTATGTCACAGTCTCAGAGCTGGAGATAATACCGTAATATTCACTCTAAGTGCGGCATTGATTTGATCCTCTTGTCCCTGTGGCCAACGGCTTCCGGCTGGCTGTCGTGAGGTTCTGAGTGCTTGGATGGTAGAGAACTGTGCAGGCCAATGACGGGGATGGCGCCGCGGCCACTAATAGCCCTTATCCTGAATTTCATGGATCGAGACCTTCTGCTCCAGAAGGCGAGAGATAATGCTCCGACGCAATTCGAAAACAATCGGATTTCCCTTTATCCGGACTATACTGTCCAAGTACAGCGGCAAAGAGCCTCCTACCAACCACTGAAGCGAAAACTGCAAGCATTAGATCTCAAATATGCTCTATTGTTTCCAGCACGATTAAAAATTATACATAACCAAAAATCGCACTTTTTCGAATGTCCTGAGGCGGCAAATGACTGGCTGGAATCCGCCCTTCCCTCTCAAATGCTGGACATTATTGACCAACAGTTACGGCGTGCCTCAGTACGAACCACTAAAGTTAAACCAGGAACCCGCCAAAATGGATCTACGCATAGGTCTCCCACGAAGAAACCACCACCGGAACAGGCCTTACTGGAACGAGAATCAGCGTTGGCAAAAGCATTTTCTATGCAAGAACCTAGCCAAATAACATCACCGGAACACTCAGATGACAATTTAATGCACTCTGACTCTGAAAGCAATGATGTACTATTCCCATCGATTACTCCACAGATAGTAAAGGACTTATTTGGCTGAAAGACAACAGAAAAGTACACGAAGAAGCGCGACTATTGAAGACCACCTGCAAGTTCTGAAGAGAAGTAAGATACTGTCAAATGTGCAAAATATTTTGTCCTTCTCTTTCTTTTCCCCAGACTTCTATCACTTTATATTTGCTAAGAGTCCCGTTACAAGAGTAGCTCTGCATAGGAATGTAACATCATGTGCGAAGTAGGAACCACCCCCTCTGCAGTTTCTGCATTATGTAACCGTTTGGAAACAGTTTGCTGTGTAAATATTTGGACCAACATAGTTTTTCCTGTTGGCCCCAGTATTGGGTTTAGTAGTTCGAATGGTTTTATTGGGTTCCTGGCTCACCACACCTAATGTTAAGCAAATTACTTCTCGTGATTTCCTGGGCTGTATCACTGTACTTGTACGAATGTTAAATGGCTATGTTAGGTAAATACAAAATAGTAACTTGGAATGTGTGGGGAATGGGATCAGTTCATAAGCGCCACAGAATCCACGCTCAATTAAATAGGCGGAAAGCGCAGATAGCTCTACTTCAAGAAACTCACCTTACCAACTCTGAAGTGCTCAAAATGCGTAAAAAATGGAAGGGCCAAATATTCAACACATCCTACTCCGCCTTTGCGGGGGGGACGCTCATTTGGATCAGACACGGGGTACCATTTGTAACCCAATCGTTAGTGGTAGTATATATGCCCCTAACTATGAACAAAATGCCTATCTTACCGGCCTAAATGCAGTCATATCAGATTGGTTTGTTTTTCCATGGGTTCTCGGGGGGATTACAATTCTGTCCTGGATGTCCAACTAGATCGATCCCATCCCCCGGTACGTGGAGCTGCCACCATCAAACAAGCAGAATTCCTACAGGCCTGGGCTGCGGGTTGGACACTACATGATATATGGCGCCTTCAAAATCCGACTAGCCGGGAATATTCTTTTTACTCCCCACCACATCAATTGCATACTAGACTGGACAGAATACTTTGCTCTACGCCTTTGATATCCCAGATTTCCCAATCTACATATCTTGGGAAAACGCTCTCAGACCACAATCCACTTGAGCTTATTCTAGAATGGGGGAGAGTACCCACCCCGGGCCCAACCTGGAGACTGTGGCCACAGACACTAGAAGACAAGGTATTCCATGATAAATTGGGCACGGCCATTACCAATTATTTTACCGAGAACGATAATTCCGCATCGTCTCGTCTGATTGAGTGGGATGCTTTTAAAACAGTAATCCGGGGCACGGCCATAGGGGCAACTGTGGGAGCCCGACAGGAAATACACAAGACTCTTACTATAGTCGAAGACTCCCTGAATGTCCTAGAACACGATGCTAATACCGATCCGACTAAACAAGAACACTTACAGGAAGCAAGGATTAAACATGCTGAACTCCTAGAACAACTCCGCCTAATAGATTATAGAGCGTACACTCAACACAGACATGTGGAGGCGGATAAGTCTGGCACCCTATTGGCACGCATTATACGGGACACTCCCCCCCCCTTCCCCTATACCAGAAATAGCACTCCTAGATGGCACTATTGTACGCACACAGGCAGAGATCAATCTTGCATTCAGTGCTTATTACAAAACACTATATAGTGACCCTGATACTACATCACAGGAACATATAGAGGATTTTATGAGCGATCTCACACATCCCAAAATACCACCGGACGCCCAAAAAGAATTACAAAATCCTATCACCAGAACTGAAATAAAGGCTGCCATTAAAGAGCTCCCGAATGATAAGACACCGGGGGCTAGATGGCTTATCAGCGGAATTCTACTCTGCATACGCTGATAAATTAGTTCCATGTCAAGAAAAGTTATATAAGACAGCTTACGAAAAGCGCTCTCTACCATTGACTACCATGCAAGCACTGGTCACTTCTCTCCCCAAACCAAACAGAGATCCCCGGGATATGTTGGGATATCGCCCTCTCGCATTATTATCCACTGAGTATAAAATACTCAGCAAGATACTAGCCGGACGCCTCCTTCCTTATCTCCCAAAATTAATTCACACCGATCAATGTGGATTTGTGCCTGGCCGGAATACCTCCCTAAACATTAGGAGACTACATTACATAATGGAGGCTGCATCCGAACTCTCCTGTAAAACTGGATGTATTTCTCTTGATCTCCAGCAAGCGTTTGATACGCTTAATTGGAAATACATGTTGGCAACTATGAAACGATATGGCATCTCAGAAGGCTACCTAAATTGGGTTAAATTATTATACACCGCCCCTACGGCTCGTGTTAGGACGGGCTTCCATATATATCACCCTTACCCAGTGGCAAGGGGAACATTACAAGGATGTCCCTTGTCGCCACTGTTATTTGTTTTATCGTTAGAACCTCTGCTCATTAAACTCCGCAAGGAGGCTGCAGCCATAGGGATCCGCATAGGACAATCAACACATGCAGTATCGGCATACGCTGATGACCTTATACTTTTTCTGAAAGATCTAACCACAAATATAACACCCATTCCAGATATATTTCAACAGTTTGAGCGGGTCTCAGGCTTGGCAATTAATGCTCCCAAATCATATGCATTTTTCATGCAATTTAGGGAACACCCAGACCATATCAACTTTGACGGTCTTACTATATCAACAGCGCCGCAAACTTTCCAATATTTGGGCATACAAATATATAGATGCCCGCAAGATCTACTAGATGGCAACTTAGTGAAGATGATTAGATCCTTGCAGACACAGGTCTCTTTCTGGACATTGCTGCCTTTGTCAGTAATGGGCAGGGTGGCCATTTCTAAAATGGTGATGCCCCCGAGGCTTTTATTTTTTTTCACTAATTTACCGATATTGATTCCAGCAAACATTTTCCGTACACTTGATACCCTTTTATTAGAACTTATTTGGGGGAATGGGTGCAGAAGAGTGAGTTTAGCTAAATTACAATTGAGGCCCGAGGAGGGGGGATTGAGTGCCCCTGACTTTCGCGCGTACAGTATGGCCAGTCAATTACAATGGCTTTCTTATTGGTTGGCAGGACGTAACATGCACGAGATTGGCTACACACCACAACTCCTTAACCAAGGTACACTCCATACATAGCTCTTGCCGAATACTAAGCTACCTCCCACTGTTCCCCCTTTGCTTAAAATGGCTATATTGTTCTGGAGGCGGACGCTCCGATATACTAAACGAGTTCCTCCATACTCTTCTAATATCCCTTTGCTTGGGATCCCTACTGCAACAGGGCTAATCACTTCCCGTAAAGTTGCACATTGGACACAGGAAGGGGTGACGACAATTGGGGCACTATTTATGGATAAGGCACTGGCGGATCACGAAAACTTCACCTGCGCACACGGTGTCCCCCAGACATTGTTTATTCTACATGCCGCCATCTCTTATTATATTAAATGCCACTGGTCCCCTGACGGGGCAGAGCCTTCTACTCACAAACTAGTATACGCAGTACATTTAATGGGGGAAGGGCGACACCTTACCCGCTGGCTGTATAAAGGCATTAGGACACACTTAGGAATATCACTCACTCCCCTGCGTGCAAAGTGGACTGGAGATCTGGGCAGAGATTTCTTCACGGATAAGGAATGGGACTCTATATTGGAATTTCCTAAAAAGGTGTCTAGAAATGCTAAATTTAAATATATACAGTATTTGATCTTGCATAGGGCGTATCTTACACCACACCGTATTAATAGCATGTATCCGGACGCACAACTCCCTTGCCCCCGGTGTCAGGAGGCCAACGCTGATATACTCCATATGCTGTGGGATTGCCCGCGTCTACGAGGATATTGGCACACAATAGGATATTTAGTACAAGAACTTACGGGCACTGCAGTCTGGACAACACAGAATGCAGCACACATGGAAAGAGGAAAAAAATAGGAGAAACTAAAACATTTCTCCTCATTACGCCTGCTCTGGGGAGGCGTAAGGTTTTGGCGCTGCCCCAGGCTTACAGACTTTGTAAATCTTAGGCAGCGTCAAAGTCCATGGGTGTTGCATGGGAACACCCAACACCCAACACCCATTGAACGCCTCCTTGACACAGAGTAAGGCAGGGGTCGCCAACCTGAAGCTCGTGAGCTACTGTAGCTCTCCAGCTACCTCCAAGTAGCTCACCTGTGTGCAGCCCAGCTTATTAAATTAGAAAGTTTTTGCTAGGTTGAAGTATGATACATAAAAAAAATTAAATTATACAGCACTGATAATATTAGTAGCTGTCAATGCGTTTCATTGAACATGAGTAGCTCTCAATACAGAAAAGGTTGGAGGCCTCCGGAGTAAGGCATACAGTGCTTTGCGCTGCCTTGTCTTACTCCATATATATGAGGCCATGCAAAACCACACAGGGTGGCTTTGCGTCGCCTCATAGATGTGAATGAGAGGCCTGTGCCACCAGAGCATCTAAAAAAGTGATGCTGCAGTGCCGAAGGCCTTTTGTAAATAACCTCCTAAGTTCTTTCTTACTTTGACTCACTCAGTCTCACTAATTCAGGCAGCCTCACTCATTCTACTCTGACCCACTCTGTCTCTCTCAGACCCACTCATTCTCACTCATTCTGAATTACTCAGGCTTACTGTGCCTCACACACAGCAACACTCAGTTACACTCACTGTCATTCTCCCTCACATCCATTCTCACACATACTCATCCTTACTGTCACTCATTCTCACTCACTCTGACTTACTCCTTCACTGACTCTCTCTCACTTTAACTCACATACATAGTCACACTGACATGCTCACAGTGCTGTAATGGCGCAGGCACTTTCATGCACCTGTGTGAGCAATCAATGTCACTAGCTGCCTCAGTTTGTTGCTGGACCCAAAGTGGGTCTGCATTTTATTTTTATTATATCAAGAGCTAATATTTATTCACTCTTGATACAATAAAAATGGACCACAAAACAAGAAGGCTATAATATAGCTGTGGAGCCCATAAAGGAGAGCCGCCACTGGTCCAGGGACACCCATCCATCAAACCAATCCATCCACTCAATCATCCTTCCTTTTACATATCCACCCTCCTTACATCCATCCATTCAATCGCCCATTCATCCTTTTGCTTATCCATCCACCCTTTCGCTCCATCTATCCATCCTTTCACTCCATCCATCCATCATCCTCCCTTTGGCTCATCCATCTGTCCACGATTTCACTCAGCCATTCATCCGTACGTCCATCAATCCACCCTTGGTCCTATCCATCTATCTATCCATCCCTCCATCCATCCTTCTATCCATCCATTCATCCACCCATACATCCCTTCATTTACCCTTTCACTCAGCCATCCATCCTTTCACTCACTCATCCACCCTTCGTCCCATCTATCCATCCATCCATATCCATCCATCCATCCACCCATACTTCCTTTCACTCACTCACCCTCCCAAGTTCATTATGAGCCTTTGTCAGCCAAGCTGCAGACAGAAGAGGGCCTTCAAGAACCCCAAATTGTTGCTACCCACTCCCTCCTTGTCTTCATCGGCCTGCCCCACCCCCAGCCATTGAAGTGCAAGGAGATTTGTAACTCCTCCCAGGGTCACTGTTCATGCGCCCCAAAAGCAACCAGATCATTGGCATTCTAATTCAGCATTCCCTCTCATGTGATGTCACTGCTGTAGCTTGTGCCTGCAGGTCGAAGAAAACCTGCGAACAATGCAAAACAAGGGTTCCGGCGCTTGTGCAGTAGGACATCTGCGAAGTTCACAGAGTTCACACAGGAATTTTCTCACACCGTCTCATAGCAGTAATTTCTTTTCAGCTGCTCTGTGATAATGTTTCCCTGTTCTTGCCTCTTCCCCGAGGGGGGCAGGGCAACGCCCCTTTTACCTATGAATACCGTCGCCCCCTGGTCTATATGTGTGAGTTTTAAAACAAATGTTATTAACTAATCCCCTAATTGCATGGAGTTCAAAAGATGCCTATCCATACTTGGTGGTCAGCCAGTTTCATATGTCCTTCAACCTCCCATGAGGCTGTTTTTCAGTTAAGTGTCTCTTCTGAACAATAGAGACATTTTTTTAAGGTGCAAGGTTGGCACTACTGAGCAAAATCAGGAAGTAAAGGTTCCTTCTGCCCCAAAGGACCCACATCCTTAACAATTAACAAGGGTAACCTCACAACAAACCTGCAGAGACTTTTGTACAGCTTTTTTTATAGGGTGTAGCAGGATTTACGGTAGGGTGCAATTAGCTGGGATATTATTTGCGAGAAGCAATATGGTACTATGATGTCCTATCTGACTCCCTCGAAAGTGGCGAGAGCCATCATTTGTCCGGATGGGGCTATTGTTATTAAATCAAATACAGAATGTCGGATGACTCACTAGCTTCTGTTTCAGTTTGCACCAAAAAAGATGGAGGTTTTCCAGGATATAATCAAGTATGAATGCTACTAATCCTATGGGGTCAAATAGACAAAGTAAAATTGAATAAACTAAACAATGTCAATTTGAAGCAGATGATGATGACATTTGTTGTTACACAAACCCTTTTTTCTTTTGAAGTAGGAGTTCTAGCACCTGTATTTTCTATTAGAAAAATATTTCTACAGGATATTTAAAATAAACCAAGTATATATTGGACTTCCTATTATGCCTTAATTTGATTAATTCATTAATATTTTGAGAAAAAGAGATGTTACAATACAGAAAAAGTCTATCCTTTAATGTGTAGCCAAAGGCAACAGAACATTTACAACTCAGAAGAAAACTGAATGATCAAAGACAAACGGGGAACTAACAATTAAGTTAATGCTATACATTGCCAGTGTCACCCAGCCCTACCGTTTTCCAACATGCATTATTCCTCTCCCCAACTCAGAGACTGAATACATCCATGCATGTCTGTGTACTTATGTTCACCAGTACATTAATGTGTGCACGCACTCACACATGCCTGCATTGACACCGACAGGTACATTCCCAGTATATGCAAATTAACTGTAAAGATATATCGGCGATTGCACTTAAAGATCATTGTAGTAAATAAGTATTAAAGCATGACGGCAGCACCACACAGCAATGTGGCCTCTCCTGAATGCATAATGTATTACAAACATTAACCATTCTGTGACATCCAAATCCCTGAGATCAGTAACAAAGAGTTAGCTAAGCTGATAACATCTTGTTTCACTGTTCCAGAAATAGATGGCATTGGTACAACCCCCACCCACCATAACAAATGTTAACACTTATCTCCCTGCCACAGCCAAGGATCCATCACAGAAGTCCCAAATAGGCTCACTCAGTACTCTACAGTCTACACACAGAGTAAGAGTGCAACCTTCCTAATGAGAGAAAACTCACAGAAATAAATATGAACTCTCAAAAATAAACCCAAACACATGTACAACAATCTCTTAAACATAAGAATATTATTTGTTATTCCTTCGTAAACATTAGTAAATGAAGAATGTATCAACAAAAGTGGTGAGCAAGGTCAGACCTGGTGATTGCCACCTGTCAATACATTTTGCCCTGTGGCTGTGGAAGTTCAGGTATAAAACATTTGGACCTTTTTTTCTGCTGACAAAGAAGTAAACCCGGATACAAAAAAATGTGTGTCCAATTCTAATTTTACAGATGTATCCATTACAAGGTGAGTCCCGCTATTGCAACCTTTCTCAGTATTTATCTAGTTTAACACCAGATTGTTTTTGGAAGTGTAGTTGATGGCAAAGATCAACATATGCCCTGCAGTTAGGTTTATACCACTTCTATGACATTGGCAGTACATTTGGGGGCATATTCTCAAGGACTTATCGCCGAGTTATCAGCACTTTAGCGCAGCAAAAGTGGCGAAAGAATTATCGCCCCATTCCCAAGCTGGGGCAAACTGACCACATCGCCAGTTTTCCAGCGATAGCTGCCGCAAAAAACATCGCCACGGATGAGAGAGACAACTAACGCTAATGATATGCAGAGTAGGCGTTCCCGTGCAAAAACACACGAAAACACCACTTCGCGACATTCACAACGACCAGCCAGATCTGCGATGCGATCCAAAAACAGGCGATAAGGCGCGTTAGCAGCAGGGATTTAACACCTGCCTTTTGCTGGTGTTAAGCAGGACGACAAGCTGCAGTAGAAAGGGAGCCCAGCCCAGAGCCACATCTGAAGACCAACAGATGCCATGGAGACAATGATCGTGCAGCCTGGAGACCCAAGAGGGCCACAACACCCACCGCAACCACCCCCAGGCCACCCCCGCCCCTCCCCCCTGACTACCACAGAGGCAGCGCAGAACAGGACAGCGGACGTTCCAAAACCCACCAGCCTCAGAGACTCAACGCCAGAGGAAGTCATTGCCCACTACAGGCACAAAAGGACAACCATCCTCCGGATCCTGACCCACATTGCCCACAGGCTGACGGTACCAACACGGCGGACAACCACCATCCCTCCGCAGACGAAGCTGCTGGCTGTGCTGCACCTGTTGGCCCCTGGTACCTCCCAAACAACAACTGCCAGAGTCGGAGGAGTCTCACGGCCAGCCCTATCATACGTCCTCACCCATGTCATGGATGCATGTCCACAATAGCAACGGCGGGCCCCGGTCACAACACCACACAACAGTTCCAATTCGTAGTGTTCCTGCGCAACCAACCCCAACGCCAGCCGTTGCCAGACACCACTGTGCCCCAGACCCAAAACTGTAGTAACTGAAATGGGGCTGCGCACGGTCATGAAGTCCAGTAGTCAACAGTAGTGTAAAAACAGTCCTTTATTACAAATACAACAATAAACAATAGGAAAAGCACAGCCAACGCCCAACGGGGAACTTCATCAGGGCAACGTGTGGATTCAAGTAACTGCATATGCTGCGGGAACCCCCCAATACCATTCCATACTCCGGAAGTCAGTATCCAGAAACCTGTTGGACAAATGGTGACAATGGTCAAGCGTCCGTATAGTCACAAACCTAATCTGGTACAGTGTATAGCACTTGGACAAACCGGAATGCTCACAGGAAAGACAAATCCTGCACAAAAAGACCGTAACAGAAGTACGTGTGGTCGTAACCTTCGTAGGAAAGAAAAGGAAGGTTACGGTCACACTAACTTCTGTTACGGTCTCATGATGCAGGATTACTCATACCTGTAAGCATCACGGTTTGTATCAGCTTGACACCCCTGCAGCTTCACTCCCCCACCCAGCCACGAGGGCGCCGCCGTGACCGGTGGTGCCTACGCGATCCTGTGCGCCTGCTGCACCCCAGCCCTGGTCCCCAGACCAGTCCACCAACCAGCGATGAGTGCCCACCCCTGCGCACCCAGGCCTCAATGCTCACCTGCCACCACCGGCGTGTCTCCAAGAGGGCCCACCATGTGCCGGTGCAACCTCCTCAGCCGATCACTGGATTCCGCGCCACAGGCCCCCAGCGCACCCTGCAGCACTGCGCCGCGGAGTCATGTCTGTGCAGCCTGCTGCCCTCGGCGTACACTGCGGTCCAGCTGGGATCACAATTCAAATCGAATCTTGATTGGCAGGACGGCGTATCGAGGCCTACGCATCATCGCAGGCTGCACACCCGCTCAGCTCTGGTGCCACCAACTCAGTGCACCGCAAGTCATCGCTACGTGACGGTAGGCCCGTGCCGGCCTAAGTGCCTCGGATGCCACCAACTCTGTGCACCTCAAGTCACCGTCCCGTGGCGGTAGGCCCGTGCCTGCCTAAGTGCCCCGGATGCCACCAACTCTGCACCTCAAGTCATCGCCACGTGGCGGTAGGCCCGTGCCGGCCTACGTGCCTCGGATGCCACCAACTCTGTGCACCTCAAGTCATGGGCCCTTTATGATTGAGTCTCGTCGTGCGGACGCCATCATGTCACCTCCGGCAGTGGGGAATGTGATGTGGTAGGGCCCTAGGCCCTCATGCATAAATAATGACCACACGGACACACTCAGCGAGATAGCGGAAATGGCCTCGGGCACGTGCGCCCGGCCCCTTTTATTGGCAGGGTCACATGTCCTGTGACGCATGTGCTGGATGGGTGTGGTGTGGGTGTGAACCAGCCCTCAGGGAGTGGCTGTGGCATGCTGACAACTAGACCTGTGATCAGCAGATCACTACAGGGAAGACCTGGGACATGTAGCATTGTCGTCCCCCCCTGTAAGCGTAAGCGGAGAGGGCTGGCCTGGCGTATGCCAGTCCAGCGTAGGGGTGTGAACGATGACCCCGGCACTCTGGGCATGGTTACGTTCTGGGCTGGACAAGAAGGTGACTAATGCGTGTGTCTCTGATGTGGTGTCGGTGCCACCCGGTCCGCAATCGGTAATGTTGCACCCTGTGACTCAAGTCCCACAACATGTGCAACATGGACTTAAGGGGGAATCACTGACCAGACATTCATCCATACTTCCGTACTTGAATGATCATAGAAATGACACATCTGTGTGAATCTTATTGTTTAATGCACATTCAGTGGAGTGTTGTAGCTGGAGCAGTACAGGGCCATGCAAACCCCACTTTACATTGTTGGCCCGTGGAGGGCCAGCCAGAGTCCTTCAGGGAATGACAAGTACATCGGAAGAGGAAGAGTTCAGTCTGCAGTCTGATAGCTGTGTCATTGGTGACCAAACAGAATATGGCAGTCCATGTCGAGGTCCAAGGTGAGTGTCGCAGAGTGCATCGGGGGACAGTGGAAGGTGATGATGCAGAGGGCAGACCCAAGCAGAAACAGGCCATATGGCGGAGAAGAATGCTACCACTTCCTTACTACCAGTAAGGCAGATTAATCCGCATCTTCATCCTCTGATGTCTCATGTGCCTCACATGTGGGTGGTGGTGTTTTCTCTGCAGCACTGTGTGGCACTGACACATCAGGGGCCGGAGGTGCATTGGCTGCTGCACTGTGTGGCACTGACACATCAGGGGCCGGAGGTGGATTGGCTGCCGCACTGTGAGGCACTGACACATCAGGGGGTGGAGATGTGGATGTCGAAACAGCAGCAGCATTCATCTGCGCCAGGCCTTGTGGCAGCAATGCCATGACGAGGATCCGTAGGGCATGGTAGATCCCAGCTACATCACGCTGGTGTGCAGCCGTGGCAGCCATTCTTTCCGCCTGCACCCGCTCCATGTTCTCCATGGTCCTCCGCATGTGCCCCAACTCCCGAATGACACCGCTGGAGCCACTCTGACTAGACAGTTGTCCTTGTCTCTGAGTCAGGACTCCAGCGATGTCATCCATGGTTCGTTGGAGAGCATGGAGCGGACTGTGGGTGTCCGTAAAGGACTGTAAGTGGTCCCTGATGGGACTTAGACACCCACGTATGGCATCTAGTTTGGCTGCCATGAGGTCGAACCCCACTCGCACCTGATCAGCCATCTTCTCCTGGCACCCTAACACACGACGTTGGAAGGCCATGTGTTGTTCGTGGTGGTCCTGGGAGACAGCTGTGGTGGTGGGTGCTTCCTGCTGTGTGGTCTGTGCAGGGGGTGGGGTTTCCTCGATGCAGCTGGGCTGCCCTGCTCCTGGAAGTGGGGTGCCGAAGCTGTCCATGAGCCGTTGGAGGGCGTCGGTGTCGATGGAGGGGAGGTCCTCTTCATCATCAGTGAAGAGGTGTACCATCTGCTCTGCAGGAGGTGTTGATTCACCCTCTGCAATGTAAAGGGGAGATGCAGTTTAACATTGTTTTCACATGTATGTTGACGCATTGTACAGGTTTACATACACACTGCATGTCAATGTACATTGTGACTGTTTGGGAGGAGCTGCCTATTTGATGCGGGACAGTGGACATTTCGACAACATCACGGATGTGTGTTTGTACTTGTGCATGGGTTTGTTGTGAGATTAGTGATGTGTGGGGAGGGCCCCCTCTGGGCACATAGTCGACGGGGGCCTACTTGCAGTTTCCAGGTGTGCTGCAGTGTGACAAGGGGATCAGGGACATGCTCCAGAGTAATCGTGGGTGTGCACTGTGCTATGCTTAATTGTGCATGTGTGCCATTGTGCCCATCTCCCCCCGTCCCCCCAGTCCCTGGTCGTTACTCACCCTCTTGCTGTTGTGTCGGCTCCTGTCGAGCAGTGTCCGGTCCCCCAACTCCTGCCACCGTCTCCACACTGATGACTGTGGAGACCATTTCCTCCATCTCGTCCAGCTCCTCCTGTGGCGCTGGACTCCCACCTCCAGTCTGCATTGCTGTCTTCTGGTTGTTGGCGAGTTTCTGCTTGGTTTTGCGTTTCACATCATTCCGGCGCCTCTTGACCTCTTCCATTGTCCTCCTCAGCACTCCGATTGCATTCATCTTGTCCACGATGGACTGCCATATTCCATTTTTCTGTCGCCAATGACACATTGGAGGTGACAAACAGTTGTTGATGGTATTTCATCACCTCCGTTATCAGGATCCTGTTTTCCTGCGGACTGAACCGCGTCTTCCTCTTCTTCCTGTCCTTGCCCTTCCCTGACCCCGAGGTCCCGGCCTGGTCCTCCGGGGGGCTTGTGGGGTTCTGCTCGTCCTCTGTTCCTGCTCCGCTACCTCCTTTGTGCTTCGCAGTTGTTTTGTTTTTGTTTGTGTTTTTTTTTCCTGCTTTTGTAGTGATTTTTCCCGCCTGACGTGGGAATTGCAAGCCTGGCGCTGCTTGTCGCCGATTTTTCTATCGCGGTTGGGCCCATCGCAACTTTTTTCATGTTCGGGTTTTCTTTTTTATCGCCGTCGCGGTAGTTGTATCACGGACATTTGACGCGTTATCGGGAGACTATCGCATGTTACCGCCGTGTTGAGAATACGACGTTGACACGGAGTTATTTTCCCGCGATAGACGGCGATATGAAAACGTGCGTTAGCCTTTTTTGACGATGATTATCGCACGTTCTTGAGAATATCCCCCTTGGTATGGTACCAGAATATTGTAATCCAAATATAGTATGACAAAAATATTGCAACTTAAATATACTTTACAAAGTTGTGGTCCAATTAAAGTGTATTTATTTGCGTGTTCTGTAGAGCACCAAATACCAATTAAGATGACCAGACACTAAAAGAGAGGAATCTACAGCAGGAGGCAAACGATTTACTGAACAAACAGTTCCTACAAATTACTGAACAAAATGTGGTTAGATGCCGATCAGAGAGATAAAGAAGAGTTTGGCAACAGTGATTGAAAAGGTGGGATTACCTTTACTTGATTTGGGGAAACTAAGGATTTGTAAAAGGAAGTGTGAGAGGAAGTGTAGAACTTGGGCCAGAGATTACCAAGAAAACTATTTTTTCATTGATGTAGTAGTATAGCTGTTAGACGGAAAAATCAATCACGTTGTGATAGAAAGCTGAAAATTGTTATAGACATTCACCTTTGAAATAGTAATCATATAAGAGCAAGACCTCAAGTGGATTTTGCCTATGATATCATATAGTCTAATCAAATTCCAAGATGGGCAACAAATGTCCAAAAATTAGGGGTGAGGGGCAAAGTCCACTTCGCTCCGCCAGTGAACTTCACGGAGTTTTGGGCACTCCACGCTCTGTGTGGAGCGCGGAGTTCTGCAAAAACTCCGCCTACTGCTGGCAGAACGGAGATTATCGGCATGCTTGCCGCTCACTCCTAAATAATAGCATTCGTGGCTGTTTGCATGACCCCGAATAATGGACTTTATCACAGTAGTACTTTAGTTTGAGGTGCACTGTAAGATGGCGGTGCCAGAATGGGCACAGATCACGTGACCTGGCCCATCATGTCCCTCGTATAGGTTGCCGTATGCATGAAGCATGAGCATCAGTTCAGCTTCTGACATGTTTGCAGATTCAGTGTGTGAGCACGATTCGCAACCTCTGCTGTAGTTTGCTGCCAGCACGCTCAGTGAGTGATGCCTGGTGTTTTGAAGTTTACGGGGGGAGGGCAGGGGAGTGTTGCTGGCTCTTCTTGGTATTTTGCTCTGATCTGACGCTCAGGGTTGCAGAGCGATCAGTGAGGTTTCCTTCTGTTTCTCTTTGGAGTCTAATACCTCAGATCTGCCAGCCGGGAGTTTCCCAATTCCCACCTCTGATTCTGCATGGCAGAGCTGGATTACCTGAGCTCCGGTGGCTCGGGGGCACACACTATCTGAAGAGGGGGCCTCAACACACACCATGAGGACCTGTCTGCTCTAGCAAGAGACATTGTGCCTGCTCTGCTACCATGGGGCACAGAGATGCCATTCTCTGCTTCATCCCTAAGGCATGCTGTGTGCTGCTCTTCTCCTGACCTACTACATGGTTAGACATGCTCTTTTCACATACATTCATTTTTTCAAACACACTGTGCCTCCATTCCTCACTGATATCGTTTGCGTGTTCAAATGTTTGTTTCCTGGTCTAACTGTGCACGAGAGAAGCAAAGAAGGTTTATAGTGAAAAAACAAGGACACATTCCCTGGTGTCACACATCTGAAGCTGTGTATACAAAGGTCGCTGGTAGTTGACCGGTGACGTATCCAGGTGCAAATCATCAAGTGCCTAGTAAAGACAGCAGGGGAGCAACGCTTTAGTGAAAACGAGGTGGCAGCTTCTCCAGGATGGTGGACTTATCATCATGTGTGTATAAAGAGGGGCTCTGGTCAAGTGAACAGCTGTTACCACATGCCACCCGGCCCAGGGCTCCTCACACTACCTCCCCTTAACATGCACACCACACGGCTCCAAAACCTGGACAAATCAACAACAATGTCCCGCACCATGTCATTGTGCACACTAGAAACACGCTGGTAATCCAGCACCATCTTAACACCCCGTCACATGACAGCACAACACCATGAGACACAAGAACACCACGTGCGAGGAGTGAACAGTTGGTCCTCAGTGGAGACGTGCATGGTAAGGTGCTTCGACTCACCACCTCTGCATCTAGGTGCAATGAAGACCTGGACCACACTTGATTATCACATTAACTCACAGAACCATTTCTAAGAACACTAAACAAACTCTCTACTAGCTACACACATGCAAACACCAACAACAGACACTCTCAAACTGTCGCTCCTCCTGATAATGTGCTGATTTTTCATAACATTGGTAATTGGTGCTACACAAATGCAAAGTTGCAGTAACTGTAATATTGCTAAGACCAAGATGCAATGGATACGTATGACGCTGTGACGTCACTAGGAAAGAAAACATAAGCACACGTGACATCAAGATGGACACGCAACTTATTTTTCTAAAGTAGAGGAGTGTATTCCACTTGACTAAAAGCTGTAGGTATTTCTTGATAAGATGAAGATCGGGTCGGTGGTTATGTTGATAATTCAGGATCTATGAGACTTCCGTGCTAGTCTAGGCACCCCACTTTTGCCACCTTGTTCGATCTTGGGCACAATGCTTGATCTCCTAGCCCACATATATGCCCAAAGAAGAGGCGGTTCTAAACTAGCAGATAGCCGGCATTGACGGATCAACGGCTGGCAGCTCACACGCTTCTTGTGTACAGACATGGATTTATGGCTCCCTGATGCCCCTACCAGCGGAATTGAGCCCTGGGTGCCTAGAGTGCCAGATCGGCCAAGGACGCTACCAGCGAGGCCGGCGGTCCAAAGTGGGCCTGGCCGAGCTGCAGTACTCCGCCCACCTGCGGAATTCCATGGAGTTTTCCGGTGCCTCAGCGGAATTCTGCTGAGTGAAACTCCGTGAGATATGCCCAGGCCTACAGAAAAATCACACTAAATCTTCCGATTTACATCAAATTTGGCACAAAAGTTCATGTGAACACATCAGTGCATGTCAGATGCATGCCCACTTTTGAACTAGACCGTGACGGTAGCAAAAGTAAACTTTTAACTTGCATCATTTGTATCCTTACAAGACATAATATGAGCGTGTGGATAATGGTTTTGATGTAATGAAGCAATACAAGACTATATTAAACCCTGATAACACTTCTATAATATGAAACAATGATGATTAGAGTTTTTATACTGTCTTAATCTTGTTAACAGTTTCTACTGCAAAAGCAAAGGTTGGTGCACAAGAGGCTCCCCTTTGAGCACTTGCATTGTTTTCGGCACAACTTCTTGCAATTACTTTTTAACAAGGATAGTTTGTTTTTGAACTTTTACGCAGGCTGGTGTTGTGTAGTTGAAGTTTGTTCCTTTGTATTGTATCTGTTATGGACTTTGAACACATTTGTAGCACCTCTTAAAAATAGGAGTGTGATCTACCTATTTCATGTGCTGTGATAACTGCAGCAGGCATAACTTCATTGCTGTCCAGATTGAATAGATCACCGCTCTCCTCCATAAACCAATTAACAACTTCCTCAATTGTGTACAGTAGAGATTTGGGAAATATTTTTGTACACTAGGTATTTGTTCAGGGTGGCAAAGGTTGTTCTTTTGGCATTCAGAAATGTTTGTTAAAATTCATTTACAACTCTGGAAATCTCGGGCCCAGATATCATCCATCTTCTGAGAGCTACTGGATTTTCTGTCAGACCTACAGCATCTCCATCTCCCTTGATTATAGCATTTTCCTGCTCATGATTTTGAGCTAGAGCAATTGAAGAGAATGCATGGTTGCTTTTATTGACAACAAGGTTTGTTGTGAATGTGTGGTTGGCGCTCTACTAGTGTCGCCATGTTGCAAACGTGGACAGACAGCCATTGAGAATAATGACTATGATTTGTAGCAAACATCCATGGAGCCATCTGATCAAGTACTTGTACATATAAATCAAAGTTACCCACTCTAATTAAACGATCACATTTGATTGCAAGTATCTGCAGATTTATAACAAATGCCCAAAATTGGAAGTGTGGGTGCTCGTTCGATTTCTACTTAATCCAGTTAGAAAACTCCCTTATTTCTTCATGGAATTGTCTAGATTCATGATAACTTTGATAAGCTTTCCTCTGTAATATGTACAGTGCAGCAACAGTAATTTGATGAGCATGATGTGTTTGGGTTAAGTGTCAAACCTTCAATGTAGCATCAGTTTTTCCTATATTAGTGATGTCAGCTTGCTCTAACATACTGGTCCATACACTGCTTGAAAGCCAGTCTCCAAGTACTTTAAAGGAAGTCATATTTATATGAAGTCTGTTAGACCTGGCATCCTTGGTGTGGGTGCCGCTGTCGTTTAGCAAAAGGGTGACCAGTACTAAATGGCAAGGTCTCCCTGTGTAAATTGTAATTCTGATTGGCTCTCCCTGATTGGCATATATGATTTATTGGTAAGTCCCTAGTTAAGTGCACTATGTGTGCCCAGGGCCTGTAGATCAAATGCTACCAGTGGGCCTGCAGCACTGGTTGTGCCACCCACATGAGTAGCCCTGTAAACTTGTCTCAGGCCTGCCATTGCAGTAAACTTGTCTCAGGCCTGCCATTGCAGTGTCTGTGAGCGCAGTTTTAAACTGTCATGTTGACCTGGAAGGTTCACCCATTCACCAGTCCCTAACCTTCCCTTTTACTACATGTAAGGCACCCCCATGGGCAAGGTGCAGTCTGCATGAAAGGTAAGGCATGTACTGGTGTGTTTTGCATGTCGTGATAGTGAAATACTGCCTGTTTCATTTTTCACTATTGCAAGGACAAGCTCTCCGATAGGCTATCATTGGAGCTGGCCTGTAATATTTTACAAGTGTTACTTTCAGTTGGGCACAGCTAGAGATTTGGAGTTTGGTCTCTCTGAGCTCGGAAGTTAAAAACACATCTTTTAGTAAAGGTGGTTTTTAACTTGTGTGTTTGAAAATGCCACTTTTAGAAAGTGGGCATTTTGTTTTATTTAACCATCTTGTGCCTCTGCCTACCTGTGGAATCAAAGTTTGGTTTAGACTGAATGGGTCTGTTTGTGCAGTCACTCTAGACAGTCACACAAAGGAAGTTGAGGTGTGCCCTGCATATCCTGATGGCCCATCACCAGGCTGATGAGCCTTCCTGAG
Source organism: Calotriton arnoldi (assembly GCA_963921515.1). Taxonomy (NCBI): domain Eukaryota; kingdom Metazoa; phylum Chordata; class Amphibia; order Caudata; family Salamandridae; genus Calotriton; species Calotriton arnoldi. The sequence goes on from CAWUFW010003762.1 coordinate 263,988, forward strand.
CTACAGTGGTGGGAAGAGCTGTCGCCTGCACCTGAATAGGGCTGTGCCTGGCCTTTCCCATTCTGTCTTCACCCCACCTGGAGTGTGTCTGGAGCCAAAACCAGGCAGGACAAGAACGTGTGCACTACAAAGAAAATCCTTTAAAATATCCCTACTTCTAAGCCAAAAGGGGTATAAGTATTGGATCTAAAACCCCAGACTGTAGAATACTTCTGGATCAAGAGGAATCTCTGCCAAGAGAATAGCTGTGAGAAGAAGTACTGTCCCTTTGTTGTGTGTTGCTTTGCTGGGTTGCCCTGCAGTTGCTGCTTCTGCTTTGGAGAGGAAAAGGACTGGACTTTGCTGTTTTCCTGCTTGTGAAGTTTCTCCAAGGGCTTGTGTGTGCTTGTCTCCTGTTCTGAAGTCTCAGGGCCAGCAAAGACTTCACCTGCAGCATCCCTGAACTTCAGTGCTGGGAGTTCTGACCTGCCAAGTGGTGCTAATTCCAGTTCTGGGCCCTTGGAGGTTGTTCCTGCTGCAAAGAACTGCTTGAAGAAATCAAAATCAACACATCGTCCTTCCAGCACATATTCTACTGACGCAGCACTGCCGTGTGGGAGAAATTTCCATGCACCGCTGCTGTGCAGCCGAAGAAACTTATGCTGCACCTGCCCGTGGCCGAAAAATCTACCGCACCCGGGGTTCAGTGCACTGTGTCTCTGCTGTCTGAGACCACTGCACTGACTCCGGTGCAGGCCCTGCTGTGCAGCTGTTAAGATTGGCGCACAGTGGGGCCGCGGCTGAAGAAACCGATGCAGCGCCTGTTTTCCACCACAGATTAATCTCCAGCACGTCCCGGATTTCCACGCATCGCACCTGTGCGCCACGCATCACCGATGCATGACTTGCAGACCAGAACCACCTTGGAATTGACGCATCACTTCCCCCACAGTCCTGATTCAATGCATCACTTCTCCTGTGTGCAACAGAACTGCCACATCACCTCCCCAAGGACTCGGGAACTCATGCATCATTGTGTTTTATGGTGCTTCCCTCCTCTGCGGCTGTTTTGCCTTATGGATTTTGACGCATCTGACGTAGTTTGTGTAAAAATCAGGCATCCACAGATTCCTATGGATAGAATTGCTTTAAACCTTTTAAGAGGCATATTTCAAGTTGTGTAAGTTGGATTTTTGTTGTTCCGGTCTTGTTTAGTTTAGATAAAGATACTTTATTTTTCTAAACTGGTGTGGTGTCCATTTATAGTGTTTTCATTGTGTTACTGTGTGTGTTAAGTACAAATACTTTACACATTGCCTCTGAGATAATCCTGACTGCTCCTGACAAGCTACCAAGGGGGTGAGCAGGGATTATCTTGGGTGTGTAATCCCCTTATCCTGACTAGAAGGAAGGGTCCCTATGTGGACAGGGTGCATACCACTGCAAGCTAGAGACCCCCATTTCTAACAAAGTCTCCCCATCATCACAAAATATTTATCTTCACCATATAGATGTGGTACATTCCATTGAATTTGTTTTGCTAGGGCGAATAGAGGTTGGTCCATTGACATAATAGGTGTTTGTCCTGGATTTAGATAATGAACGGACTCTTTAATGGCTTTCCTGCAATGCAAGACCACAGATTTAAAATGGGCACTTTCTGTGAACTGCGGCAACAATGCAGTAGTTGGCAGTGGTAGCAATGATGATCTTGCTGCCCAAGATATGCTTTCATCAGAAGAAATATTTTCACTCTCAACATTGATCATCACTCTCACAAGTCATTTGCAGTGATATGTGTTAGCACTATCAATTAGATCCCTTTGGCAATCAACTACTACGGATAGTAATGGAATGGGATAATCTGTATTGTTCATTGAAGCTGGTTCGATATTTGTATACAGTACTGGAAGTTTTTAATTTGTTTTGACTTTGCCATATTAGGATTGATCACCACAATACCATGATCAATTCCTTCTATTTTTCGTTCTCGGGGTTGTGTCAGAGTTATTGCTTTCCCATGGAAGGAGTCTTGAGCTGTCATGGAACTTGGGTTGTGATGTATGTTATTAATATTTCCACTGGTGAGTACTTGCAACTTCAATTTTGGTGGACACACAACTTGTTCACACTCATTTAGAGTGCGAAGGCAATTTCCTAAGTCAGAAGATATTAGCAAAATCCTTTCGTATGAAATACAAATAACTAGTTTATGGAATTTGTCTATAAGTTCTTGATTGACTGTGGCTAGAAAGAGCAAAGTATATGAACAAAAGAGTTTTTTTGTTGCTGTTATGTCTAGGAACTGACAAAGAGTATGTTCTTGAATTTCTTACTCTGTTAAACATCAGTAATTCAGAAATAGACAACGCTCCATTGGTAGTTTTATAGGAATGCTGATCTCTTATGCCAGATCCATCAAGTATCATTTTAACAAGGACAAGAAGTGATTCCAGAACTGATCGGTTTCTACAATCATCCCCAAACGTTCCATTGAAGTTTTCAGATTTCTGCATCATGCCCCTTCTAACAATGTTTGCTACATCAGCAAAATTTACAGCGTCAGAATCTGGCTTGTCACAGGCAAATACTATTGAGGATCCTCTGTCATCTACATTGTATGCCTTCAAACCTCTTGTATTTCTGAGAATTTTTTTTAGTCTTGTCGAGCTAACCTTATCTGCAGTGGAATCAAGCTGCTTTACTGTGCTTGTGTAAAGGTTTACTAAGTCATAGAGTTTGAAAATTGTTTTAACCACTCCCACTCATGAATCTTACAGATAAGATGCAAGCTCGGCTAGAGCTATTCCTCCCACTGAGGTCTCACTTGGTGATTTGTTTTTATTCTTTCATACACTGTTTGCTCTGGTATAGAGTCCAACTAAACATTTATGATAGTATTCAGCGTCCTGTGCGTCCATATCACCCACAGCCAATTTTGCAATAAGTGCTTTATCTTGAACTAGCATGGCACACTGATGAACATTAGCATCCACATCATCTGTTTTCGCTTTATGCCTTGCAGATGTATCTGATTTGTTGCAAAAGAAACAAGAATTTTATTTGGAACTGGAATTGCCAAGCATGTTTTAACTGAGCTACCATATAGATCTGCATCACTATGTTTTGTTTTTGGAGTCCAGTGCAGATTTAGATTGCTGCACTTGTTAAAACCCAATGTATACCACATTGTATTGTTAGTCCTTATTGTCTACTCAATTCCAGAACCATCATTAAGCTGTTCTAGTTCGATATTCAGAGATACGCATTCCAATTCTTTAAATTTCTTCAGGTTATGGTCTAAAACACTATATCCAGACCCACAATGTTTGCATGTAGCATTTGCTGGGCTAATAAGTCTTTCTTATGTGCTTTCCTAACAAAGAACACAGATGGACCGATTTGTTGCAACATCATCATGCTGGACAGCTTGACCACCTGTTGTGGGTGTTGCAATAAGGTATTGGTTCAACATGCTACTCATTGTCAGGCAGTACAGAAGACGTATTGAAGCTGTAAAAAAAGGGTACATATTAATATATAATGCATATTAATGAATGTTGATACATGTCAATAAGTATGAATATTTACATCAAATTTATAACAGATTTGAATTTTAAGGTTTTCTACATGATTTTGGTGGCCGTTTTGGTTTTATATTTATGATGTATCAGTCTAGATCCAAAATGCTCATGCACATGACATGCACTGATGTGTACACATGAACCTTTGTGCCAGATTTGATGCAAATTTGAAGATTTAAAATGATTTTTGATATTTGTCGGCCTTCTTGGATTTCGATTAGACTATATGACGGCATAAGCAAGATCTAATTGGGGTCTTGCTCTAATATGATTACTATTGCAAAGGCAAACACTGTATCAACTTTCAGCTTTCTATCACAAGGTGAAAGCTTTTTGTTAGAAAACAGGCTTGACAGCCATACTATAGGGCTGTTGCCTTATAAAGCTTTGTGACAGATACACAGTCCCTTAAGAATAGACTGTTTGACCACAGGCAAGCAATGAAGCATGCAAAATGGTTGAAGACTTAAGTGTTGGATTAGGTGGATCCTTTATAATACAAATAAGGGCAGTCCTACAAATAATGCAATAAAAAGAGAGTACCCCCTCAAACCAAGGGGACACTGTTTTAAACCAGATTTACCAATGCTCCCCTCAGTGAATTTAAAACACAGAAATATGGCCACACATACTCTGCATGCACTCTGTCTTGCAATCCAACTACCACACTTCCAAGGAGTCGGAAAAAAGCTAATGTGAATACCAAACGTTTAGGAACTATATATAAATTTAATCAGATAGAAAAATATATAATGTATTAAAAATTCCACTTACACATAATAACATGTACTACACATACCCACAAAGGAAAAAGGAAGATTCCTTCTAAAGACAAGTCAATCTGTCTTTAAACAGATACATCCCTACCAAGTATACGACTAGGCATCCATGAATTTGATCAATCCTATAAAAATGTCCAGTGTAGGTAGATTGTGCCACAATATATCGTTGATGTGATCTGGTGGGTTAAATTTATAAATTCCACTTTCTTCAGGATTATACATTTTTATCTTAAAGCCAAAAAGTTTCACAGCATCTATAGGACAAAAAGAAAACAATGGAAAACACAGAAAGAAATATTATTGTTCAACATTCTTTTAAGATAACATCAAGAGATACATTAAAAGAGAACAATGATGTCACACACAAAACTGAGCTTACCCTCTGAATAGTGGAGCACGTAAACCAATGTCAAGTGACTCAGCAAAAGAAGGGGTGGCCAAGCGGGGCAGAGACACACAAAGGACTGACAATGTACCACGATTGATACTGGTACAAGGATCACCCGGCCAGGCCGGGTAAGCTGATTTTGATTTTATGTCTTACCAATATGGTTAGAAAATGGCTCTCTAGTTGGCAGAGGTATGCACCCTGTCCAAGTAGGGACCACAATCCTAGTCAGGGTAAGTCAGATACACAACCTAAATTAACTTGTACTCACCTTCTGGCACCTTGGCATGGAGCAGTCAGGCTTAACTTAAGAGGCAATGTGTAAAGTCTTTGTGCAACACTTTTACAGTAACACAGTGAAAATACCACAAAATGACTCCACTCCAGTGTAGAAAAATAAAGAATATTTTGTATGAGTAAAACAGGACCAAAACGACAAAAATCAAATAAGTAGAACTTGAGATATGATTTTTTAAAGAATAAACTGTAATTTAGTGCTTAAAAGCAAATATTGCTTAGGGGTTACTTGAGGCTGTTCTGGAGCAGAGTAAATCCAAAGTTAAGGCCGACCACGATGGAGAGCAGGCCGGCTACAGGCCCCATGCAGGGCCCGCTGAAAAAGTTCCTTGGATGGAACAAGCATCAGCATCGAAGACTCGATGTGTCATTTCCCGTTCCTGCATTCAGATTGATGAGTCGGTGTCCAGCCTCTCAGTCTGGTCCTGCGTTGTAACCGAACCCCTTTCGATACAGGCGATGCGTTGTTGTCGAGCTGTAGCTTGTGCCTGCAGGTCGAAGAAAACCTTGCCTAGCCGGCGCTTGTGCAGTAGGACATCTGCGAAGTTCACAGAGTTCACACAGGAATTTTCTCACACCGTCTCATAGCAGTAATTTCTTTTCAGCTGCTCTGTGATAATTTTTCCCTGTTCTTGCCTCTTCCCCGAGGGGGGCAGGGCAACGCCCCTTTTACCTATGAATTTCGTCGCCCCCTGGCCTATATGTGTGAGTTTTAAAACAAATGTTATTAACTAATCCCCTAATTGCATGGAGTTCAAAAGATGCCTATCCATACTTGGTGGTCAGCCAGTTTCATATGTCCTTCAACCTCCCATGAGGCTGTTTTTCAGTTAAGTGTCTCTTCTGAACAATAGAGACATTTTTTTAAGGTGCAAGGTTGGCACTACTGAGCAAAATCAGGAAGTAAAGGTTCCTTCTGCCCCAAAGGACCCACATCCTTAACAATTAACAAGGGTAACCTCACAACAAACCTGCAGAGACTTTTGTACAGCTTTTTTTATAGGGTGTAGCAGGATTTACGGTAGGGTGCAATTAGCTGGGATAATATTTGCGAGAAGCAATATGGTACTATGATGTCCTATCTGACTCCCTCGAAAGTGGCGAGAGCCATCATTTGTCCGGATGGGGCTATTGTTATTAAATCAAATACAGAATGTCGGATGAATCACTATCTTCTGTTTCAGTTTGCACCAAAAAAGATGGAGGTTTTCCAGGATATAATCAAGTATGAATGCTACTAATCCTATGGGGTCAAATAGACAAAGTAAAATTGAATAAACTAAACAATGTCAATTTGAAGCAGATGATGATGACATTTGTTGTTACACAAACCCCTGTTTCTTTTGAAGTAGGAGTTCTAGCACCTGTATTTTCTATTAGAAAAATATTTCTACAGGATATTTAAAATAAACCAAGTATATATTGGACTTCCTATTATGCCTTAATTTGATTAATTCATTAATATTTTGAGAAAAAGAGATGTTACAATACAGAAAAAGTCTATCCTTTAATGTGTAGCCAAAGGCAACAGAACATATACAACTCAGAAGAAAACTGAATGATCAAAGACAAACGGGGAACTAACAATTAAGTTAATGCTATACATTGCCAGTGTCACCCAGCCCTACCGTTTTCCAACATGCATTATTCCTCTCCCCAACTCAGAGACTGAATACATCCATGCATGTCTGTGTACTTATGTTCACCAGTACATTAATGTGTGCACGCACTCACACATGCCTGCATTGACACCGACAGGTACATTCCCAGTATATGCAAATTATCTGTAAAGATATATTGGCGATTGCACTTAAAGATCATTGTAGTAAATAAGTATTAAAGCATGACGGCAGCACCACACAGCAATGTGGCCTCTCCTGAATGCATAATGTATTACAAACATTAACCATTCTGTGACATCCAAATCCCTGAGATCAGAAACAAAGAGTTAGCTAAGCTGATAACATCTTGTTTCACTGTTCCAGAAATAGATGGCATTGGTACAACCCCCACCCACCATAACAAATGTTAACACTTATCTCCCTGCCACAGCCAAGGATCCATCACAGAAGTCCCAAATAGGCTCACTCAGTACTCTACACACAGAATAAGAGTGCAACCTTCCTAATGAGAGAAAACTCACAGAAATAAATATGAACTCTCAAAAATAAATCTAAACACGTACAACAATCTCTTAAACATAAGAATATTATTTGTTATTCCTTCGTAAACATTAGTAAATGAAGAATGTATCACCAAAAGTGGTGAGCAAGGTCAGACCTGGTGATTGCCACCTGTCAATACATTTTGCCCTGTGGCTGTGGAAGTTCAGGTATAACACATTTGGACCTTTTTTTCTGCTGACAAAGAAGTAAACCCGGATACAAAAAAATGTGTGTCCAATTCTAATTTTACAGATGTATCCATTACAAGGTGAGTCCCGCTATTGCAACCTTTCTCAGTATTTATCTAGTTTAACACCAGATTGTTTTGGAAGTGTAGTTGATGGCAAAGATCAACATATGCCCTGCAGTGAGGTTTATACCACTTCTATGACATTGGCAGTACATTTGGGGGCATATTCTCAAGGACTTATCGCCGAGTTATCGGCACTTAAGCGCAGCAAAAGTGGCGAAAGAATTATCGCCCCATTCCCAAGCAGGGGCAAACTGACCACATCGCCAGTTTTCCAGCGATAGCTGCCGCAAAAAACATCGCCACGGATGAGAGAGACAACTAACGCTAATGATATGCAGAGTAGGCGTTCCCGTGCAAAAACACACGAAAACACCACTTCGCGACATTCACAACGATCAGCCAGATCTGCGATGCGATCCAAAAACAGGCGATAAGGCGCGGTAGCAGCAGGGATTTAACACCTGCCTTTTGCTGGTGTTAAGCAGAACGACAAGCTGCAGTAGAAAGGGAGCCCAGCCCAGAGCCACATCTGAAGACCAACAGATGCCATGGAGACAATGATCGTGCAGCCTGGAGACCCAAGAGGGCCACAACACCCACTGCAACCACCCCCAGGCCCCCCCCGCCCCCCCCGACTACCACAGAGGCAGCGCAGAACAGGACAGCGGACGTTCCAAAACCCACCAGCCTCAGAGACTCAACGCCAGAGGAAGTCATTGCCCACTACAGGCACAAAAGGACAACCATCCTCCGGATCCTGACCCACATTGCCCACAGGCTGACGGTACCAACACGGTGGACAATCACCATCCCTCCGCAGACGAAGCTGCTGGCTGTGCTGCACCTGTTGGCCCCTGGTACCTCCCAAACAACAACTGCCAGAGTCAGAGGAGTCTCACGGCCAGCCCTATCATACGTCCTCACCCATGTCATGGATGCATGTCCACAATAGCAACGGCGGGCCCCGGTCACAACACCACACGACAGTTCCAATTCGTAGTGTTCCTGCGCAACCAACCCCAACGCCAGCCGTTGCCAGACACCACTCTGCCCCAGACCCAAAACTGTAGTAACTGAAATGGGGGTGCGCAAAGGTCATGAAGTCCAGTAGTCAACAGTAGTGTAAAAACAGTCCTTTATTACAAATACAACAATAAACAATAGGAAAAGCACAGCCAACGCCCAACGGGGAACTTCATCAGGGCAACGTGTAGATTCAAGTAACTGCATATGCTGCGGGAACTCCCCAATACCATTCCATACTCCGGAAGTCAGTATCCAGAAACCTGTTGGACAAATGGTGACAATGGTCAAGCGTCCGTATAGTCACAAACCTAATCTGGTACAGTGTATAGCACTTGGACAAACCGGAATGCTCACAGGAAAGACAAATCCTGCACAAAAAGACCGTAACAGAAGTACGTGTGGTCGTAACCTTCGTAGGAAAGAAAAGGAAGGTTACGGTTACACTAACTTCTGTTACGGTCTCATGATGCAGGATTACTCATACCTGTAAGCATCACGGTTTGTATCAGCTTGACACCCCTGCACCTTCACTCCCCCCACCCAGCCACGAGGGCGCCGCCGTGACCGGTGGTGCCTACGCGATCCTGTGCGCCTGCTGCACCCCAGCCCTGGTCCCCAGACCAGTCCACCAACCAGCGATGAGTGCCCACCCCTGCGCACCCAGGCCTCAATGCTCACCTGCCGCCACCGGCATGTCTCCAAGAGGGCCCACCACGTACCGGTGCAACCTCCTCAGCCGATCGCTGGATTCCATGCCACAGGCCCCCAGCGCACCCTGCAGCACCGCGCCGCGGAGTCATGTCTGTGCAGCCTGCTGCCCTCGGCGTACACTGCGGTCCAGCTGGGATCATAATTCAAATCGAATCTTGATTGGCAGGACGGCGTATCGAGGCCTACGCATCATCGCAGGCTGCACACCCGCTCAGCTCTGGTGCCACCAACTCAGTGCACCGCAAGTCATCGCCACGTGATGGTAGGCCCGTGCCGGCCTAAGTGCCTTGGATGCCACCAACTCTGTGCACCTCAAGTCACCGTCCCGTGGCGGTACGCCCGTGCTGGCCTAAGTGCCCCGGATGCCACCAACTCTGCACCTCAAGTCATCGCCACGTGGCGGTAGGCCCGTGCCGGCCTACGTGCCTAGGATGCCACCAACTCTGTGCACCTCAAGTCATGGGCCCTTTATGATTGAGTCTCGTCGTGCGGACGCCATCATGTCACCTCCGGCAGTGGGGAATGTGATGTGGTAGGGCCCTAGGCCCTCATGCATAAATAATGACCACACGGACACACTCAGCGAGATAGCGGAAATGGCCTCGGGCACGTGCGCCCGGCCCCTTTTATTGGCAGGGTCACATGTCCTGTGACGCATGTGCTGGATGGGTGTGGTGTGGCTGTGAACCAGCCCTCAGGGAGTGGCTGTGGCATGCTGACAACTAGACCTGTGATCAGCAGATCACTACAGGGAAGACCTGGGACATGTATCGTTGTCGTCCCCCCCTGTAAGCGTAAGCGGAGTGGGCTGGCCTGGCGTATGCCAGTCCAGCGTAGGGGTGTGAACGATGACCCCGGCACTCTGGGCATGGTTCCGTTCTGGGCTGGACAAGAAGGTGACTAATGCGTGTGTCTCTGATGTGGTGTCGGCGCCACCCAGTCCGCAATCGGTAATGTTGCACCCTATGACTCAAGTCCCACAACATGTGCAACATGGACTTAAGGGGGAATCACTGACCCGACATTCATCCATACTTCCGTACTTGAATGATCATAGACTTGACACATCTGTGTGAATCTTATTGTTTAATGCACATTCAGTGGAGTGTTGTAGCTGGAGAAGTACAGGGCCATGCAAACCCCACTTTACATTGTTGGCCCGTGGAGGGCCAGCCAGAGTCCTTCAGGGAATGACAAGTACATCGGAAGAGGAAGAGTTCAGTCTGCAGTCTGATAGCTGTGTCATTGGTGACCAAACAGAATATGGCAGTCCATGTCGCGGTCCAAGGTGAGTGTCACAGAGTGCATCGGGGGACAGTGGAAGGTGATGATGCAGAGGGCAGAACCAAGCAGAAACAGGCCATATGGCGGAGAAGAATGCTACCGCTTCCTTACTACCAGTAAGGCAGATTCATCCGCATCTTCATCCTCTGATGTCTCATGTGCCTCACATGTGGGTGGTGGTGTTTTCTCTGCAGCACTGTGTGGCACTGACACATCAGGGGCCGTAGGTGCATTGGCTGCTGCACTGTGTGGCACTTACACATCAGGGGCCGGAGGTGGATTGGCTGCCGCACTGTGAGGCACTGACACATCAGGGGGCGGAGATGTGGATGTCGAAGCAGCAGCAGCATTCATCTGCGCCAGGCCTTGTGGCAGCAATGCCATGATGAGGATCCGTAGGGCATGGTAGATCCCAGCTACATCACGCTGGTGTGCAGCCGTGGCAGCCATTCTTTCCGCCTGCACCCGCTTCATGTCCTCCACATGTGCCCCAACTCCCGAATGACACCGCTGGAGCCACTCTGACTAGACAGTTGTCCTTGTCTCTGAGTCAGGACTCCAGCGATGTCATCCATGGTTCGTTGGAGAGCATGGAGCGGACTGTGGGTGTCCGTCAAGGACTGTAAGTGGTCCCTGATGGGACTTAGACACCCACGTATGGCATCTAGTTTGGCTGCCATGAGGTCGAACCCCACGCGCACCTGATCAGCCATCTTCTCCTGGCACCCTAACACACGACGTTGGAAGGCCATGTGTTGTTCGTGGTGGTCCTGGGAGACAGCTGTGGTGGTGGGTGCTTCCTGCTGTGTGGTCTGTGCAGGGGGTGGGGTTTCCTCGATGCAGCTGGGCTGCCCTGCTCCTGGAGGTGGGGTGCCGAAGCTGTCCATGAGCCGTTGGAGGGCGTCGGTGTCGATGGAGGGGAGGTCCTCTTCATCATCAGTGAAGAGGTGTACCGTCTGCTCTGCAGGAGGTGTTGATTCACCCTCTGCAATGTAAAGGGGAGATGCAGTTTAACATTGTTTTCACATGTATGTTGACACATTGTACAGGTTTACATACACACTGCATGTCAATGTACATTGTGACTGTTTGGGAGGAGCTGCCTATTTGATGCGGGACAGTGGACATTTCGACAACATCACGGATGTGTGTTTGTACTTGTGCATGGGTTTGTTGTGAGATTAGTGATGTGTGGGGAGGGCCCCTTCTGGGCACATAGTCGATGGGGGCCTACTTGCAGTTTCCAGGTGTGCTGCAGTGTGCCAAGGGGATCAGGGACATGCTCCAGAGTAATCGTGGGTGTGCACTGTGCTATGCTTAATTGTGCATGTGTGCCATTGTGCCCATCTTCCCGAGTCCCCCCCAGTCCCTGGCCATTACTCACCCTCTTGCTGTTGTGTCGGCTCCTGTCGAGCAGTGTCCGGTACCCCAACTCCTGCCACCGTCTCCACACTGATGACTGTGGAGACCATTTCCTCCATCTCGTCCAGCTCCTCCTGTGGCGCTGGACTCCCTCCTCCAGTCTGCATTGCTGCCTTCTGGTTGTTGGCGAGTTTCTGCTTGGTTTTGCGCTTCACATCATTCCGGCGCCTCTTGACCTCTTCCATTGTCCTCCTCAGCACTCCGATTGCATTCATCTTGTCCACGATGGACTGCCATATTCCATTTTTTGTCGCCAATGACACATTGGAGGTGTCAAACAGTTGTTGATGGTATTTCATCACCTCCGTTATCAGGATCCTGTTTTCCTGCGGACTGAACCGCGGGTCTTCCTCTTCTTCCTGTCCTTGCCCTTCCCTGACCCCGAGGTCCTGGCCTGGTCCTCCGGGGGGGCTTTTGGGGTTCTGCTCGTCCTCTGTTCCTGCTCCGCTACCTCCATTGTGCTTCGCAGTTGTTTTGTTTTTGTTTGTGTTTTTTTTTTTCTGCTTTTGTAGTGATTTTTCCCGCCTGACGTGGGAATTGCCAGCCTGGCGCTGCTTGTCACCGATTTTTCTATCGCGGTTGGGCCCATCGCAACTTTTTTCACGTTCGGGTTTCCTTTTTTATCGCCGTCGCGGTAGTTGTATCACGGACATTTGACGCGTTATCGGGAGGATATCGCATGTTACCGCCGTGTTGAGAATACGACGTTGACACGGAGTTATTTTCCTGCGATAGACGGCGATATGAAAACGTGCGTTAGCCTTTTTTGGCGATGATTATCGCACGTTCTTGAGAATATCCCCCTTGGTATGATACCAGAATATTGTAATCCAAATATAGTATGACAAAAATATTGCAACTTAAATATTCTTTACAAAGTTGTGGTCCAATTAAAGTGTATTTATTTGCGTGTTCTGTAGAGCACCAAATACCAATTAAGATGCCCAGACACTAAAAGAGAGGAATCTACAGCAGGAGGCAAACGATTTACTGAACAAACAGTTCCTACAAATTACTGAACAAAATGTGGTTAGATGCCGATCAGAGAGATAAAGAAGAGTTTGGCAACAGTGATTGAAAAGGTGGGATTACCTTTACTTGATTTGGGGAAACTAAGGATTTGTAAAAGGAAGTGTGAGAGGAAGTGTAGAACTTGGGCCAGAGATTATCAAGAAAACAATTTTTTCATTGATGTAGTAGTATAGCTGTTAGACGGAAAAATAAATCACGTTGTGATAGAAAGCTGAAAGTTGTTATAGACATTCACCTTTGAAATAGTAATCATATAAGAGCAAGACCTCAAGTGGATTTTGCCTATGATATCATATAGTCTAATCAAATTCCAAGATGGGCAACAAATGTCCAAAAATTAGGGGTGAGGGGCAAAGTCCACTTCGCTCCGCCAGTGAACTTCGCGGAGTTTTGGGCACTCCACGCTCTGTGTGGAGCGCGGAGTTCTGCAAAAACTCCGCCTACTGCTGGCAGAACGGAGATTATCGGCATGCTTGCTGCTCACTCCTAAATAATAGCATTCGTGGCTGTTTGCATGACCCCGAATAATGGACTTTATCACAGTAGTACTTTAGTTTGAGGTGCACTGTAAGATGGTGGTGCCAGAATGGGCACAGATCACGTGACCTGGCCCATCATGTCCCTCGTATAGGTTGCCGTGTGCATGAAGCATGAGCATCAGTTCAGCTTCTGACATGTTTGCAGATTCAGTGTGTGAGCACGATTCGCAACCTCTGCTGTAGTTTGCTGCCAGCACGCTCAGTGAGTGATGCCTGGTGTTTTGAAGTTTACGGGGGGAGGGCAGGGGAGTGTTGCTGGCTCTTCTTGGTATTTTGCTCTGATCTGACGCTCAGGGTTGCAGAGCGATCAGTGAGGTTTCCTTCTGTTTCTCTTTGGAGTCTAATACCTCAGATCTGCCAGCCTGGAGTTTCCCAATTCCCACCTCTGATTCTGCATGGCAGAGCTGGATTACCTGAGCTCCGGTGGCTCAGGGGCACACACTATCTGAAGAGGGGGCCTCGACACACACCATGAGGACCTGTCTGCTCTAGCAAGAGACATTGTGCCTGCTCTGCTACTATGGGGCACAGAGGTGCCATTCTCTGCTTCATCCCTAAGGCATGCTGTGTGCTGCTCTTCTCCTGACCTACTACATGGTTAGACATGCTCTTTTCACATACATTCATTTTTTCAAACACACTGTGCCTCCATTCCTCACTGATATCGTTTGCGTGTTCAAATGTTTGTTTCCTGGTCTAACTGTGCACGAGAGAAGCAAAGAAGGTTTATAGTGAAAAAACAAGGACACATTCCCTGGTGTCACACATCTGAAGCTGTGTATACAAAGGTCGCTGGTAGTTGACCGGTGACGTATCCAGGTGCAAATCATCAAGTGCCTAGTAAAGACAGCAGGGGAGCAACGCTTTAGTGAAAACGAGGTGGCAGCTTCTCCAGGATGGTGGACTTATCATCATGTGTGTATAAAGAGGGGCTCTGGTCAAGTGAACAGCTGTTACCACATGCCACCCGGCCCAGGGCTCCTCACACTACCTCCCCTTAACATGCACACCACACGGCTCCAAAACCTGGACAAACCAACAACAATGTCCCGCACCATGTCATTGTGCACACTAGAAACACGCTGGTAATCCAGCACCATCTTAACACCCCGTCACATGACAGCACAACACCATAAGACACAAGAACACCACGTGCGAGGAGTGAACAGTTGGTCCTCAGTGGAGACGTGCATGGTAAGGTGCTTCGACTCACCACCTCTGCATCTAGGTGCAATGAAGACCTGGACCACACTTGATTATCACATTAACTCACAGAACCATTTCTAAGAACACTAAACAAACTCTCTACTAGCTACACACATGCAAACACCAACAACAGACACTCTCAAACTGTCGCTCCTCCTGATAATGTGCTGATTTTTCATAACATTGGTAATTGGTGCTACACAAATGCAAAGTTGCAGTAACTGTAATATTGCTAAGACCAAGATGCAATGGATACGTATGACGCTGTGACGTCACTAGGAAAGAAAACATAAGCACACGTGACATCAAGATGGACACGCAACTTATTTTTCTAAAGTAGAGGAGTGTATTCCACTTGACTAAAAGCTGTAGGTATTTCTTGATAAGATGAAGATCGTGTCGGTGGTTATGTTGATAATTCAGGATCTATGAGACTTCCGTGCTAGTCTAGGCACCCCACTTTTGCCACCTTGTTCGATCTTGGGCACAATGCTTGATCTCCTAGCCCACATATATGCCCAAAGAAGAGGCGGTTCTAAACTAGCTGATAGCCGGCATTGACGGATGAACGGCTGGCAGCTCACACGCTTCTTGTGTACAGACATGGATTTATGGCTCCCTGATGCCCCTACCAGCGGAATTGAGCCCTGGGTGCCTAGAGTGCCAGATCGGCCAAGGACGCTACCAGCGAGGCCGGCGGTCCAAAGTGGGCCTGGCCGAGCTGCAGTACTCCGCCCACCTGCGGAATTCCATGGAGTTTTCCGGTGCCTTAGCGGAATTCTGCTGAGTGAAACTCCGTGAGATATGCCCAGGCCTACAGAAAAATCACACTAAATCTTCCGATTTACATCAAATTTGGCACAAAAGTTCATGTGAACACATCAGTGCATGTCAGATGCATGCCCACTTTTGAACTAGACCGTGACTGTAGCGAAAGTAAACTTTTAATTTGCATCATTTGTATCCTTACAAGACATAATATGAGCATGTGGATAATGGTTTTGATGTAATGAAGCAATACAAGACTATATTAAACCCTGATAACACTTCTATAATATGAAACAATGATGATTAGAGTTTTTATACTGTCTTAATCTTGTTAACAGTTTCTACTGCAAAAGCAAAGGTTGGTGCACAAGAGGCTCCCCTTTGAGCACTTGCATTGTTTTCGGCACAACTTCTTGCAATTACTTTTTAACAAGGATAGTTTGTTTTTGAACTTTTACGCAGGCTGGTGTTGTGTAGTTGAAGTTTGTTCCTTTGTATTGTATCTGTTATGGACTTTGAACACATTTGTAGCACCTCTTAAAAATAGGAGTGTGATCTACCTATTTCATGTGCTATGATAACTGCAGCAGGCATAACTTCATTGCTGTCCAGATTGAATAGATCACCGCTCTCCTCCATAAACCAATTAACAACTTCCTCAATTGTGTACAGTAGAGATTTGGGAAATATTTTTGTACACTAGGTATTTGTTCAGGGTGGCAAAGGTTGTTTTTTTGGCATTCAGAAATGTTTGTTAAAATTCATTTACAACTCTGGAAATCTCGGGCCCAGATATCATCCATCTTCTGAGAGCTACTGGATTTTCTGTCAGACCTACAGCATCTCCATCTCCCTTGATTATAGCATTTTCCTGCTCATGATTTTGAGCTAGAGCAATTGAAGAGAATGCATGGTTGCTTTTATTGACAACAAGGTTTCCTTGATGAAACTCTGAGTGAATGTGTGGTTGGCGCTCTACTAGTGTCGCCATGTTGCAAACGTGGACAGACAGCCATTGAGAATAATGACTATGATTTGTAGCAAACATCCATGGAGCCATCTGATCAAGTACTTGTACATATAAATCAAAGTTACCCACTCTAATTAAAGTGTGGGTGCTCGTTCGATTTCTACTTAATCCAGTTAGAAAACTCCCTTATTTCTTCATGGAATTGTCTAGATTCATGATAACTTTGATAAGCTTTCCTCTGTAATATGTACAGTGCAGCAACAGTAATTTGATGAGCATGACGTGTTTGGGTTAAGTGTCAAACCTTCAATGTAGCATCAGTTTTTCCTATATTAGTGATGTCAGCTTGCTCTAACATACTGGTCCATACACTGCTTGAAAGCCAGTCTCCAAGTACTTTAAAGGAAGTCATATTTATATGAAGTCTGTTAGACCTGGCATCCTTGGTGTGGGTGCCGCTGTCGTTTAGCAAAAGGGTGACCAGTACTAAATGGCAAGGTCTCCCTGTGTAAATTGTAATTCTGATTGGCTCTCCCTGATTGGCATATATGATTTATTGGTAAGTCCCTAGTTAAGTGCACTATGTGTGCCCAGGGCCTGTAGATCAAATGCTACCAGTGGGCCTGCAGCACTGGTTGTGCCACCCACATGAGTAGCCCTGTAAACTTGTCTCAGGCCTGCCATTGCAGTAAACTTGTCTCAGGCCTGCCATTGCAGTGTCTGTGAGCGCAGTTTTAAACTGTCATGTTGACCTGGAAGGTTCACCCATTCGCCACTCCCTAACCTTCCCTTTTACTACATGTAAGGCACCCCTAAGGTAGCCCTAAGGTACCCCCATGGGCAAGGTGCAGTCTGCATGAAAGGTAAGGCATGTAC
This sequence comes from Calotriton arnoldi, assembly GCA_963921515.1. Classification (NCBI taxonomy): domain Eukaryota; kingdom Metazoa; phylum Chordata; class Amphibia; order Caudata; family Salamandridae; genus Calotriton; species Calotriton arnoldi. The sequence goes on from CAWUFW010003762.1 coordinate 281,270, forward strand.
TGGTGTGTTTTGCATGTCGTGATAGTGAAATACTGCCTGTTTCATTTTTCACTATTGCAAGGACAAGCTCTCCGATAGGCTATCATTGGAGCTGGCCTGTAATATTTTACAAGTGTTACTTTCAATTGGGCACAGCTAGAGATTTGGAGTTTGGTCTCTCTGAGCTCGGAAGTTAAAAACACATCTTTTAGTAAAGGTGGTTTTTAACTTGTGTGTTTGAAAATGCCACTTTTAGAAAGTGGGCATTTTGTTTTGTTTAACCATCTTGTGCCTCTGCCTACCTGTGGAATCAAAGTTTGGTTTAGACTGAATGAGAATGTTTGTGCATTCACTCTAGACAGTCACACAAAGGAAGTTGAGGTGTGCCCTGCATATCCTGATGGCCCATCACCAGGCTGATGAGCCTTCCTGAGCTAGAGTGGTGGGAAGAGCTGTTGCCTGCACCTGAATAGGGCTGTGCCTGGCCTTTCTCATTCTGTCTTCACCCCACCTGGAGTGTGTCTGGAGCCAAAACCAGGCAGGACAAGAACGTGTGCACTACAAAGAAAATCCTTTAAAATATCCCTACTTCTAAGCCAAAAGGGGTATAAGTATTCGATCTAAAACCCCAGACTGTAGAATACTTCTGGATCAAGAGGAATCTCTGCCAAGAGAATAGCTGTGAGAAGAAGTACTGTCCCTTTGTTGTGTGTTGCTTTGCTGGGTTGCCCTGCAGTTGCTGCTTCTGCTTTGGAGAGGAAAAGGACTGGACTTTGCTGTTTTCCTGCTTGTGAAGTTTCTCCAAGGGCTTGTATGTGCTTGTCTCCTGTTCTGAAGTCTCAGGGCCAGCAAAGACTTCACCTGCAGCATCCCTGAACTTCAGTGCTGGGAGTTCTGACCTGCCAAGTGGTGCTAATTCCAGTTCTGGGCCTTTGGAGGTTGTTCCTGCTGCAAAGAACTGCTTGAAGAAATCAAAATCAACACATCGTCCTTCCAGCACATATTCTACTGACGCAGCACTGCCGTGTGGGAGAAATTTCCATGCACCGCTGCTGTGCAGCCGAAGAAACCGATGCTGCACCTGCCCGTGGCCGAAAAATCTACTGCACCCGGGGTTCAGTGCACTGTGTCTCTGCTGTCTGAGACCACTGCACTGACTCCGGTGCAGGCCCTGCTGTGCAGCTGTTAAGATTGGCGCACAGTGGGGCCGCGGCTGAAGAAACCGATGCAGCGCCTGTTTTCCACCACAGATTAATCTCCAGCACGTCCCGGATTTCCACGCATCGCACCTGTGCGCCACGCATCACCGATGCATGACTTGCAGACCAGAACCACCTTGGAATTGACGCATCACTTCCCCCACAGTCCTGATTCAATGCATCACTTCTCCTGTGTGCAACAGAACTGCCACATCACCTCCCCAAGGACTCGGGAACTCATGCATCATTGTGTTTTATGGTGCTTCCCTCCTCTGCGGCTGTTTTGCCTTATGGATTTTGACGCATCTGACGTAGTTTGTGTAAAAAATCAGGCATCCACAGATTCCTATGGATAGAATTGCTTTAAACCTTTTAAGAGGCATATTTCAAGTTGTGTAAGTTGGATTTTTGTTGTTCCGGTCTTGTTTAGTTTAGATAAAGATACTTTATTTTTCTAAACTGGTGTGGTGTCCATTTATAGTGTTTTCACTGTGTTACTGTGTGTGTTAAGTACAACTACTTTACACATTGCCTCTGAGATAATCCTGACTGCTCCTGCCAAGCTACCAAGGGGGTGAGCAGGGATTATCTTGGGTGTGTAATCCCCTTATCCTGACTAGAAGGAAGGGTCCCTATGTGGACAGGGTGCATACCACTGCAAGCTAGAGACCCCCATTTCTAACAAAGTCTCCCCATCATCACAAAATATTTATCTTCACCATATAGATGTGGTACATTCCATTGAATTTGTTTTGCTAGGGCGAATAGAGGTTGGTCCATTGACATAATAGGTGTTTGTCCTGGATTTAAATAATGAACGGACTCTTTAATGGCTTTCCTGCAATGCAAGACCACAGATTTAAAATGGGCACTTTCTGTGAACTGCGGCAACAATGCAGTAGTTGGCAGTGGTAGCAATGACGATCTTGCTGCCCAAGATATGCTTTCATCAGAAGAAATATTTTCACTCTCAACATTGATCATCACTCTCACAAGTCATTTGCAGTGATATGTGTTAGCACTATCAATTAGATCCCTTTGGAAATCAACTACTACGGATAGTAATAGAATGGGATAATCTGTATTGTTCATTGAAGCTGGTTCGATATTTGTATACAGTACTGGAAGTTTTTTAATTTGTTTTGACTTTGCCATATTAGGATTGATCACCACAATACCATGATCAATTCCTTCAATTTTTCGTTCTCGGTGTTGTGTCAGAGTTATTGCTTTCCCATGGAAGGAGTCTTGAGCTGTCATGGAACTTGGGTTGTGATGTATGTTATTAATATTTCCACTGGTGAGTACTTGCAACTTCAATTTTGGTGGACACACAACTTGTTCACACTCATATAGAGTGCGAAGGCAATTTCCTAAGTCAGAAGATATTAGCAAAATCCTTTCGTATGAAATACAAATAACTAGTTTATGGAATTTGTCTATAAGTTCTTGATTGACTGTGGATAGAAAGAGCAAAGTATGAACAAAAGAGTTTTTTTGTTGCTGTTATGTCTAGGAACTGACAAAGAGTATGTTCTTGAATTTCTTACTCTGTTAAACATCAGTAATTCAGAAATAGACAACGCTCCATTGGTAGTTTTATAGGAATGCTGATCTCTTATGTCAGATCCATCAAGTATCATTTTAACAAGGACAAGAAGTGATTCCAGAACTGATCGGTTTCTACAATCATCCCCAAACGTTCCATTGAAGTTTTCAGATTTCGCCATCATGCCCCTTCTAACAATGTTTGCTACATCAGCAAAATTTACAGCGTCAGAATCTGGCTTGTCACAGGCAAATACTATTGAGGATCCTCTGTCATCTACATTGTATGCCTTCAAACCTCTTGTATTTCTGAGAATTTTTTTTAGTCTTGTCGAGCTAACCTTATCTGCAGTGGAATCAAGCTGCTTTACTGTGCTTGTGTAAAGGTTTACTAAGTCATAGAGTTTGAAAATTGTTTTAACCACTCCCACTCATGAATCTTACAGATAAGATGCAAGCTCGGCTAGAGTTATTCCTCCCACTGAGGTCTCACTTGGTGATTTGTTTTTATTCTTTCATACACTGTTTGATCTGGTATAGAGTCCAACTAAACATTTATGATGGTATTCAGCGTCCTGTGCGTCCATATCACCCACAGCCAATTTTGCAATAAGTGCTTTATCTTGAACTAGCATGGCACACTGATGAACATTAGCATCCACATCATCTGTTTTCGCTTTATGCCTTGCAGATGTATCTGATTTGTTGCAAAAGAAACAAGAATTTTATTTGGAACTGGAATTGCCAAGCGTGTTTTAACTGAGCTACCATATAGATCTGCATCACTATGTTTTGTTTTTGGAGTCCAGTGCAGATTTAGATTGCTGCACTTGTTAAAACCCAATGTATACCACACTGTATTGTTAGTCCTTATTGTCTACTCAATTCCAGAACCATCATTAAGCTGTTCTAGTTCGATATTCAGAGATACGCATTCCAATTCTTTAAATTTCTTCAGGTTATGGTCTAAAACACTATATCCAGACCCACAATGTTTGCATGTAGCATTTGCTGGGCTAATAAGTCTTTCTTATGTGCTTTCCTAACAAAGAACACAGATGGACCGATTTGTTGCAACATCATCATGCTGGACAGCTTGACCACCTGTTGTGGGTGTTGCAATAAGGTATTGGTTCAACATGCTACTCATTGTCAGGCAGTACAGAAGACGTATTGAAGCTGTAAAAAAAGGGTACATATTAATATATAATGCATATTAATGAATGTTGATACATGTCAATAAGTATGAATATTTACATCAAATTTATAACAGATTTGAATTTTAAGGTTTTCTACATGATTTTCGTGGCCATTTTGGTTTTATATTTATGATGTCTCAGTCTAGATCCAAAATGCTCATGCACATGACATGCACTGATGTGTACACATGAACCTTTGTGCCAGATTTGATGCAAATTTGAAGATTTAAAATGATTTTTTGATATTTGTCGGCCTTCTTGGATTTTGATTAGACTATATGACGGCATAAGCAAAGGCAAACACTGTATCAACTTTCAGCTTTCTATCACAAGGTGAAAGCTTTTTGTTAGAAAACAGGCTTGACAGCCATACTATAGGGCTGTTGCCTTATAAAGCTTTGTGACAGATACACAGTCCCTTAAGAATAGACTGTTTGACCACAGGCAAGCAATGAAGCATGCAAAATGGTTGAAGACCTAAGTGTTGGATTAGGTGGATCCTTTATAATACAAATAAGGGCAGTCCTACAAATAATGCAATAAAAAGAGAGTACCCCCTCAAACCAAGGGGACACTGTTTTAAACCAGATTTACCAATGCTCCCCTCAGTGAATTTAAAACACAGAAATATGGCCACACATACTCTGCATGCACTCTGTCTTGCAATCCAACTACCACACTTCCAAGGAGTCGGAAAAAAGCTAATGTGAATACCAAACGTTTAGGAACTATATATAAATTTAATCAGATACAAAAATATATAATGTATTAAAAATTCCACTTACACATAATAACATGTACTACACATACCCACAAAGGAAAAAGGAAGATTCCTTCTAAAGACAAGTCAATCTGTCTTTAAACAGATACATCCCTACCAAGTATACGACTAGGCATCCATGAATTTGATCAATCCTGTAAAAATGTCCAGTGTAGGTAGATTGTGCCACAATATATCGTTGATGTGATCTGGTGGGTTAAATTTATAAATTCCACTTTCTTCAGGATTATACATTTTTATCTTAAAGCCAAAAAGTTTCACAGCATCTATAGGACAAAAAGAAAACAATGGAAAACACAGAAAGAAATATTATTGTTCAACATTCTTTTAACATAACATCAAGACATACATTAAAAGAGAACAATGATGTCACATACAAAACTGAGCTTACCCTCTGAATAGTGGAGCACGTAAACCAATGTCAAGTGACTCAGCAAAAGAAGGGGTGGCCAAGCGGGGCAGAGACACACAAAGGACTGACAATGTACCACGATTGATACTGGTACAAGGATCACCCGGCCAGGCCGGGTAAGCTAATTTTGATTTTATGTCTTACCAATAGTGTTAGAAAATGGCTCTCTAGTTGGCAGAGGTATGCACCCTGTCCAAGTAGGGACCACAATCCTAGTCAGGGTAAGTCAGATACACAACCTAAATTAACTTGTACTCACCTTCTGGCACCTTGGCATGGAGCAGTCAGGCTTAACTTAAGAGGCAATGTGTAAAGTCTTTGTGCAACACTTTTACAGTAACACAGTGAAAATACCACAAAATGACTCCACTCCAGTGTAGAAAAATAAAGAATATTTTTATGAGTAAAACAGGACCAAAACGACAAAAATCAAATAAGTAGAACTTGAGAAATGATTTTTTAAAGAATAAACTGTAATTTAGTGCTTAAAAGCAAATATTGCTTAGGGGTTACTTGAGGCTGTTCTGGAGCAGAGTAAATCCAAAGTTCAGGCCGACCAAGATGGAGAGCAGGCCAGCTACAGGCCCCATGCAGGGCCCGCTGAAAAAGTTCCTTGGATGGAACAAGCATCAGCATCGATGACTCGATGTGTCATTTCCAGTTCCTGCATTCAGATTGATGAGTCGGTGTCCAGCCTCTCAGTCTGGTCCTGCGTTGTAACCGGCGATGCGTTGTTGTCGAGCTGTAGCTTGTGCCTGCAGGTCGAAGAAAACCTTGCCTAGCCGCCGCTTGTGCAGTAGGACATCTGCGAAGTTCACAGAGTTCACACAGGAATTTTCTCACACCGTCTCATAGCAGTAATTTCTTTTCAGCTGCTCTGTGATAATTTTTCCCTGTTCTTGCCTCTTCCCCGAGGGGGGCAGGGCAACGCCCCTTTTACCTATGAATACCGTCGCCCCCTGGCCTATATGTGTGAGTTTTAAAACAAATGTTATTAACTAATCCCCTAATTGCATGGAGTTCAAAAGATGCCTATCCATTAACTGGTGGTCAGCCAGTTTCATATGTCCTTCAACCTCCCATGAGGCTGTTTTTCAGTTAAGTGTCTCTTCTGAACAATAGAGACATTTTTTTAAGGTGCAAGGTTGGCACTACTGAGCAAAATCAGGAAGTAAAGGTTCCTTCTGCCCCAAAGGACCCACATTCTTAACAATTGTGAGAAGTTGGCCTGGTATATGCTGTTCACTAATTAAAGTGGACACCTTGCACCAGAACAATTCGACTCTTATGGTAGATAGGTTTAAGACAACCTTTATAGAAAGCTATCCTAGTGGTAGCTGTGGAGAGCAGCCTTCAGGCTAAGTCTTGAAGGAATGTAAAGCAGCTTGTTTTACCACACAATCTCTTGAATCACCAAATGAAAAGACACCACACAGGTATATATATCAAATATATATGTATTTATTAATAAACACTCTCTACTAATCTCTTTATGAGATTAGAAGTCAGGAACATATGTACAAGTCAAATGTTATCAGAATAAGTTTAGCACAATTGAATATTACAATCTTAGTTTGCTAGACCTAGGTCTAGGGCATCTAGAATCGAGGGACCCCCAAGAACCACCCCAGGTAGTTATAGGAGACCCACAGGGGACGGACGCGGTGACCTGGCACCGATGCGAATCCTGTACGAGTCTATGCACTCAGACGCGATTGAGATATCAATGTTAAAGGTCCCTTGCGTGTTCGAGGCGAACACACCGATCGGTCCTTGTACGAGTCGAAGGACGCGGTTACAGATGGAATTGCAAGGGAGTTGGACGCGGTGTGTCTAACACAGACACGAACCTTGTACGAGTCAGTGCGATAGTCGCACTTGGAAAGTTAGAGTTTTAGGACACTTCGAGGGAAGCTACAAGCAAGTCACTTACAGGGTAAGTAGTTCTAGGGCCTACACCCACAGGAGCACCGTGGTGCTGAAGTTACCTCACCCAAGGGAGCCGGGTGCATAGGTGTTCTTTGGTGTCGGGTCGCGGCGTCGATTTCAATGGGAGCCAGTGAAGACTTGCTGCTTGCGGCGACAGGAGAAGTGTCCGGAGGAATCCAAGCCTGGATTCGGAAGATGGAAGACCTGAAAGCAGAGGGGACAGTGTTCAAAGTCACTTGGCAGTGACTCGGGGCAAGCAAGATGGATGCCCACCGTTGTTGCAAGATTCAGGTCGTTTGCAGTTGCCTTGACTCTTCAGCCACGAGGTCCAGGAGGCATCGACGACAACCATGAGCTGGATTCGGCGTATCCCATGACGTCTGCAGCTTACTGCGGTGTCGGTAACTCGATCGGAGCCAACAAGCCTTGGTAACAGCAAGTCTTGGGGAAAGTGTGAAGAGGCAATGGCGCAGACCAGCAAGGTCTGTGGAACTCACCCAGTGAGGGTAAGTCAGGGCAGGCCTGGAGCAACCAGGGGAGCCCTTTGGTTTCTTTAGAAAGTCTTCTGGGGACCCACAAGCCGGCTGGCAAGGGATCGCGAAGACGCCTCGGGAGGATTCACTCACGGGGGCCCATGGTCACTTGGGACGTGGTAGGCCTCTGATCTTAGAAGGGATTCCTGCTGGAGCTGGGACCACACGTGGTCCAAAGCACAAGTTCGTGAAGCGTTGTGAAAGGGTTGCACTTGACAATAGTGCACGGTACCCAGGGGTCACGGTCCCTCGTTACTCTTGGGGTCCACTGGCCTCAGCTTCGCTGGGGACTCACGATGGCCTTTGAGAAGTCAGGAAATCCACTTCTTGGGCTGCAGGGACTTCGGACTCCGGCGGGAGCGGCGTAGTTTGCGACTGTCATTTGTAGTTTTTGGTGCCTGCCAAGCAGGGGAGTCACTCCTTGACTCCAAGGGAGATTCTTCAGTCTTCCAAAGGTAGTGGAACGTCGAAGGTCTGGGATTCTTCTTGTAGAGCGTCGTCCAGGGAAATCTAGGGTGCAATGCACAGGTTCCCCCTCTTATACTAAAAGGAGGGGAGGGACTAGCTCTATGACCCTACCTATGGGAGGGTCAGGGGAGTGGGTGGCTACACCCACTTCCCTTTGTCCAGTTTCGCGCCAGAGCAGGGAGGTAGCCCCTGAGCCGGTTTGAACTGGCATATGCACAGAGGAGCCTTCTGCTCCCCCAGTGCAGGACTTCAAAGCACTCTAAGAGTGCACCCACCCAGCCCCAATACACTAAACCCTGTCTGGAAGGTGGTCACACCCTCTTGGGACAGGATATCTATTGTTGGGCTTCCTCCACTGCGAGTGTTAGTTATCAGCAGGAGGGCAGCCCAGTGTCTGTGACTGGTGGCATCCATTTTGTGATGCCAGGGCTCTGCAGGATTCTACCGCGTTTCCACAGTAGGTACATGTCTATCCCTCTAGAAGGGTGGAATGCTATCCCCACCGCCAGGACTGGCGGGGGGGGTAGTATTCCAAGGTGTTTGACACCAAACACGACATGTTACGATGCAGCCATTCCAAAGTTAGCATTTTACCGCGAGGATATAATGCACTTAAAAGTATATGGTTTAACCGCATCCACAAACAGCACCAGAGAATGGACACTGAGAGCTGCAGAGGGGCCCTGCTCAGGCAGAGGCACCCCCTCACATAGAAGCCAAGCACCCTGCCCTCAGGATTGATAGGGCCTGCCTTAGGGGTGACTGATAGGGTTATATGTGTGTGTAGGAGAGATATAGGGAACCTATATCTCAGTGAGGGGTGCTAGCACTTCCTCACTCAGGCTGCAGTAGCAGGCCTGTGGTGTCAGATTTAGTCTGCTTCCCAGGGGTGGCATAATACATGCTGCAGCCCCTGGTAGGCCTGTGAAGTACCTATGCCCTTGGTACCTAAGGTACCATATACTAGGGACTCATAAGGTACCACAGTATCCAATCACTAGTGCACCTAGAGTGCACTCCAAATCGTTTAGAGAGAACAGAGAGGCTGGGGCCCTGATTAGCAGGGGCCCAGCCAGACTATAGCCAGAAACCAGTGTAAACATCAGAAAAAAAGTGGGGGCAACATAAGAGGCAGATCCTACTCTCCTACACAACCCCCAAACGCAGGGACACTAAACTAACCTTGACCAGTTGAGTCTTCGTGTTCAAAGTGGAAATACCTTGAGAGTCCATCTGCATTGGTATGTTGGGTCCCAGGTCTATGTTCCACTGTATAGTCCATCCCCTGTAGGGAAATGGACCACCTCAAAAGTTTTGGGTTTTCTCCTTTCATTTGTTTAAGCCATAGGAGGGGCTTGTGGTCGGTCTGAACTATGAAGTGAGTACCAAACAAGTATGGCCTCAGCTTCTTCAGGGCCCATACCACAGCAAAGGCCTCCCTCTCTATAGCTGACCAACGTTTCTCTCTAGGGGTCAGCCTTCTGCTAATAAAAGCTACTGGCTGGTCTTGACCTTCATCATTCAGTTGAGACAGTACAGCTCCCACACCCAGCTCAGAAGCATCTGTTTGGACAATGAACTTTTTGGTGTAGTCTGGACTCTGTAAGATGGGGGCAGTGCACATGGCCTGCTTTAGGTCTTCAAATGCCTTTTGACAGCTAGCTGTCCACTGAACCTTTTTTGGCATTTACTTTGAGGTCAGATCATTCAAGGGGGTCACTATAGATCCATATCCCTTGACAAACCTCCTATAGTACCCAGATAGGCATAAGAAGGCTCTCACCTGTGTCTGGGTGGTTGGAGCAACCCATTCCATTATGGTTTGGATTTTGCTCTGTAAAGGCTGAACCTGGCCTCCACCCACAAGGTGGCCCAGGTATACAACCTGACTCTGCCCTATCTGGCACTTAGTGGCCTTGATAGTGAGGCCTGCTTTCTGCAGGGCCTCCAAAACATTCCTGAGGTGGACCAGGTGATCCTGCCAGGAGGAACTAAAGACAGCAATATCATCTAGATAAGCTGAGCAATAAGTTTCCATCCCTGTCAGAACTTTATTCACCAACCTCTGAAAAGTGGCAGGTGCATTTTTCAATCCAAAGGGCATCACCACAAAGTGGTAGTGCCCACCAGGAGTCGAAAATGCTGTCTTGGCTTTTGCATCATCAGCTAATCTGATCTGCCAGTAGCCAGCTGTTAGGTCAAACGTGCTTAGATACTTGGCTGAGGCCAAAGTATCAATCAGCTCATCTGCCCTTGGTATGGGATAGGCATCAGTCCTAGTGACTGCATTGAGGCCTCTGTAGTCTACACAAAACCTCATTTCTTTCTTACCACCCTGGGTATGAGGCTTGGGTACCAGGACTACTGGACTAGCCCAAGGGCTATCTGACGGCTCAATTACACCTAGCTCCAACATTTTCTGGACTTCAGTCCTGATACAGTCCCTGACATGGTCAGGTTGCCTGTAGATTTTATTCTTGACAGGCAGACTGTCTCCAGTGTCCACCTCATGGGTGCACCAGGAAGTCTGACTAGGGGTCAGGCTAAACATATGTCTAAACTGTTGCAGAACTTGTCTGCACTCAGTTTGCTGATGGTCAGTGAGGCTGCTTGCCAAAGCAACACCATCTACTGACCCATCATCAGGGTTCTGAGAGAGCAGGTCAGGGAGAGGGTCACACTCCTCCTCCTCCTGGTCCTCATCAGTTGCCATGAGCAAGCCCATGTCAGCCCTGTCAACATATGGCTTTAATCTGTTGACATGGAGCACCCTCAGGGGGCTCCTGGGAGTTCCAAGATTCACCAGGTAGGTGACTTCTCCCTTCTGTTCAACTCTTGTATGGGGGCCACTCCACTTGTCCTGGAGGGCTGCTGGGGCCACAGGCTCCAACACCCACACTTTCTGTCCTGGCTGGTATACAGTCAGTACAGCCTTTGGTCATGCCAAGCTTTTTGTAATTCTTGGCTGGCCTCCAGGTTTTGGTTGCCTTTTTCATGTACTCAGCCATCCGGGAGCGGAGACCAAGTACATAGTCCATCACATCTTGTTTGGGGGCTTGAGAGGTAACTCCCAGCCCTCTTTTACCAAACACAGTGGACCTCGCACAGGATGCCCAAACAGAAGCTCAAATGGGCTGTAACCAACCCCCTTCTGTGGAACCTCTCTGTATGCAAACAACAGGCAAGGAAGAAAAAGGTCCCATTTCTGCCTAAGCTTCTCTGGGAGTCCTTTAATCATTCCTTTCAAGGTTTTGTTGAAGCGTTCAACTAAACCATTGCATTGTGGGTGATAGGGGGTGGTGAACTTGTAAGTTACACCACACTCCTTCCACATTGCTTTTAGATATCCTGACATGAAGTTGGTACCTCTGTCAGAAATGACCTCCTTTGGAAAACCCACTCTGGAGAAGACTCCAATGAGGGGTCTTGCCACCACAGGGGCTGTGGTGGTCCTCAGGGAATTGCTTCTGGGTACCTGGTGGCATGATCCACTACCACCAGGATAAACCTGTGCCCAGATGCAGTTTGAGGGTCAAGGGGACCAACAATGTCAATCCCTACCCTTTCAAAGGGTACCCCCACCACCGGTAGTGGTATCAGGGGGCCTTTGTTGTGCCACCTGCCTTACCACTGGCTTGGCATGTGACACAGGAGTGACAAAACTCCTTTGTGTCCTCTGACATATGTGGCCAATGAAAATGTGGAACAAGCCTGTCCCAGGTCTTGTTTTGGCCCAAGTGTCCTGCTAAAGGGATGTCATGTGCTAGGGTCAAGAGGAACCCCCTAAACTTCTGAGGTATTACCATCCTCCTGGTGGCTCCAGGGGCTGGATCTCTACTCTCAGAATATAGGAGTCCCTCATCCCAATAAACTTTATGGGACCCACTAGCACTCCCAGCAGCCTCAGCTGCAGCCTGCTGTCTGAGGGGTTCAAGAGAGGGGCAGCACTGTTGCTCCTTCCTCAGATCTTCCCTAGAAGGTCCCCCTGCCCCCAAGAACTCAACCTGATCAGGCTCAAGTCCCTCTGGGGCAGTTCCTTCTTCGGGATCTGCTTCACCTCCCTCTGGGGGTGAATCTGTGATCTGAGACAGAGGGGAAGTCACTGCCTTTACCCTACTGCTCCTCCTCTTGGGAAGCATCTGGTCCATTGTTCCAGGATCCAGAGCTGGTTCAGTGTCATGCATTCTTGCTTGTGACCTGGTCACAGCAAATACCTCTGCAGGGATGCCCAACATCTCAGCATGAGTCCATAACTCTACTTCAGACCAGGCTGAAGTCTCTAGATCTTTGCCCAATAGACATTCGACAGGGAGGTCTGCACTGACTACAACCTTCTTGAGGCCAGTTACCCCTCCCCAGGAGAAATTCACAACTGCCAGACTATGGTTGGTCTTGACGTTGCTTGCATTGGTCACCTGGTACATTTCGCCCAGGATGATCTGTCCAGGGTCCACAAGATCCTCTGCCACCATGGTGACACTAGCACCTGTGTCCCTAAATGCCAAAGCCTGTTTGCCATTTATTACAGGCTGCTGTTTGTATTTGCCCAGATTACTGGGACTCACTAGGAAGGACATATTAAGGTCTGCCTCACAAATCAGCATTGCCTGAGTGGGCACTCTGACTAGGTCAAAGTCCACTTCAGAACCCAGGGTCAACCCTACTACACCCTTATTCTGTGTACCACCTCCACCAGTAGCTGAACTAGGGGGAACAGTTGCCTTAGGGGCAGGAGTGGTGGTGGTTTGGTCTTTGGACTTGTTATAGTCAGAAGTCCAGTGCCCTTTCTGTTTACAGAATTTGCACCAGGGCTTCTTTTGGCCTTTTCCCTTGTTGGATTGTGACTCCCCACCAGATGCAGATTTTTGGGGCCCTTGTGAAGACTTCTGGTCTTTTGACTTATCCCCACTTTTCTCAGAGCCCTTAGGATCTTGCTTCTTGGTGTCACCCCCTTGGTTCTGGGGTTTCTGCCTCACCCTGGTTCTGACCCACTTGTCTGCCTTCTTTCCCAATTCTTGGGGAGAGGTCAGATCCGAGTCCACCAGGTACTGATGCAACAACTGGTTCTGGCAATTATTAAGGATCTGTTCTCTCATCATCAGATTATACAATCCCTTGAAATCAGTAACCCTACTGCCAACCAGCCAATGTTCCAGAGCCTTGGTTGCACAATCAACAAAGTCAGTCCAGTCCTGAGTCTGTGCCTTCTGGGTGTCTCTGAACTTTAACCTGTACTGTTCAGTGGTTAAGCCAAACCCATCTATCAGTGCACTCTACAGGACTTCATAATCATCAGCATCCTCTTCTCTAACAGTGAGGAGCTTGTCTCTACCTTTATCTGAAAAGGAGAGCCACAAGATTGCTGCCCACTGCTTTTGGGGGACCTGCTGTACTCTACAGGCCCTCTCCATAGCAGTTATCCACTTGTGGATATCATCCCCACTCTGGTAGGGAGGAACAACCTTGCTCAGGTTCCTATGGTCTGGAATAGATTCTCTGCCTCTAGGGACACTGTTGCTGCCACCAAGGGGTTCTAACCCCTCTCATCTAGAAGCTCTCTGGATCTCCAGGGCTTCTCTATCCAGTGCCAACTGCTTGGTTCTGAGGGCAACTCTTGCTTCCTCATACTGCAGCAGTTTGCACATTCTTTCAGAGGAGATCTCTCTTATGGGAAAGTATGAGTTCCTCTGGTGGACAAATTCTCTGCCAGAGTGATAAGAGTGCTCAGATTCCCTGGAAGGGGACCTATGCCTGTCATCCACTCTGTCAGTTCTCTTAGCGAGAATTCCTCTGTCCTTTTCAGGCCCCTTGAGGCCTGGCCCTTCAATCACAGAGTCCTGGTCATTCGGATTTTCATCGTCTGACCCAGATACTGTAATTGACCCACCCACTGATTCAGACCCATTAGCTCCTAGAGCCAATCTAAGATCATCTGCTGTCAGCAGATCTATCAGGTGTAGGGTTGAGGGACTCTGTCCTAGCCTCAGGTGTCTTTCAACACACATGGCTCTCAAGTGAGAGAAAGCCATGTCCTTATACTGAGGCTGAGTGGATCCACTGGTTCCACCCTTTAAGGACATTCTAGTGTTGTGCAGTGTTGTACTACCTACAATAGTTTGTGGCCTACTGATACTAGCTTGAGCTGTAGAAAGGGTGTGCTATCCCTTGGCACACAGCTCTAAGTTCAGTAGAACTTATCGATACTAAGCTTGACTTTATATGTACCTTAAGTACCTATAGTGGTTTTCAGTTAGTAATTCAAATAGAGATTTTCTGGTAAAACAATAGCAAGCTGGAATCCCACACGCTGCCCACCAATGTGAGAAGTTGGCCTGGTATATGCTGTTCACTAATTAAAGTGGACACCTTGCACCAGAACAATTCGACTCTTATGGTAGATAGGTTTAAGACAACCTTTATAGAAAGCTATCCTAGTGGTAGCTGTGGAGAGCAGCCGTCAGGCTAAGTCTTGAAGGAATGTAAAGCAGCTTGTTTTACCACACAAGCTCTTGAATCACCAAATGAAAAGACACCACACAGGTATATATATCAAATATATATGTATTTATTAATAAACACTCTCTACTAATCTCTTTATGAGATTAGAAGTCAGGAACATATGTACAAGTCAAATGTTATCAGAATAAGTTTAGCACAATTGAATATTACAATCTTAGTTTGCTAGACCTAGGTCTAGGGCATCTAGAATCGAGGGACCCCCAAGAACCACCCCAGGTAGTTATAGGAGACCCACAGGGGACGGACGCGGTGACCTGGCACCGATGCGAATCCTGTACGAGTCTATGCACTCAGACGCGATTGAGATATCAATGTTAAAGGTCCCTTGCGTGTTCGAGGCGAACACACCGATCGGTCCTTGTACGAGTCGAAGGACGCGGTTACAGATGGAATTGCAAGGGAGTTGGACGCGGTGTGTCTAACACAGACGCGAACCTTGTAGAGTCAGTGCGATAGTCGCACTTGGAAAGTTAGAGTTTTAGGACACTTCGAGGGAAGCTACAAGCAAGTCACTTACAGGGTAAGTAGTTCTAGGGCCCACACCCACAGGAGCACCATGGTGCTGAAGTTACCTCACCCAGGGGAGCCGGGTGCATAGGTGTTCTTTGGTGTCGGGTCGCGGCGTCGTTTTCAATGGGAGCCAGTGAAGACTTGCTGCTTGCGGGGACAGGAGAAGTGTCCGGAGGAATCCAAGCCTGGATTCGGAAGATGGAAGACCTGAAAGCAGAGGGGACAGTGTTCAAAGTCACTTGGCAGTGACTCGGGGCAAGGAAGATGGATGCCCACCGCGTTGCAAGATTCAGGTCGTTTGCAGTTGCCTTGACTCTTCAGCCACGAGGTCCAGGAGGCGTCGATGACAACCAGGAGCTGGATTCGGTATGTCCCATGACGTCTGCAGCTTACTGCGGTGTCGGCAACTCGATTGGAGCCAACAAGCCTTGGTAACAGCAAGTCTTGGGGAAAGTGTGAAGAGGCAATGGCGCAGACCAGCAAGGTCTGTGGAACTCACCCAGCGAAGGTAAGTCAGGGCAGGCCTGGAGCAACCAGGGGAGCCCTTTGTTTTTTTTAGAAAGTCTTCTGGGGACCCACAAGAAGGCTGGCAAGGGATTGTGAAGACGCCTCAGGAGGATTCACTCACAGGGGCCCACGGTCATTCGGGACGTGGTAGGCCTCTGATCTTAGGAGGGATTCCTGCTGGAGGCTGGGACCACACGTGGTCCAAAGCACAAGTTCGTGGAACATTGCGAAGGGGTTGCACTCGACAATAGTGCACGGTACCCAGGGGTCACAGTCCCTCGTTACTCTTGGGGTCCACTGCCCTCAGCTTCGCTGGGGACTCACGATGGCCTTTGGGAAGTCAGGAAATCTACTTCTTGGGCTGCAGGGACTTCGGACTCCGGCGGGAGGGTTGTAGTTTGTGACCGTCATTTGTAGTTTTTGGTGCCTGCCAAGCAGGGGAGTCACTCCTTGACTCCAAGGGAGATTCTTTAGTCTTCCAAAGGTAGTGGAACGTCGAAGGTCCGGGATTCTTCTTGTAGAGCGTCGTCCAGGGAAATCTAGGGTGCAATGCACAGGTTCCCCCTCTTATACTAAAAGGAGGGGAGGGACTAGCTCTATGACCCTACCTATGGGAGGGTCAGGGGAGTGGGTGGCTACACCCACTTCCCTTTGTCCAGTTTCACGCCAGAGCAGGGACAGGTAGCCCCTGAGCCGGTTTGAACTGGCATATGCACAGAGGAGCCTTCTGCTCCCCCAGTGCAGGACTTCAAAGCACTCTAAGAGTGCACCCACCCAGCCCCAATACACTAAACCCTGTCTGGAAGGTGGTCACACCCCCTTGGGACAGGATATCTATTGTTGGGCTTCCTCCACTGCGAGTGTTAGTCATCAGCAGGAGGGCAGCCCAGTGTCTGTGACTGGTGGCATCCATTTTGTGATGCCAGGGCTCTGCAGGATTCTACCGCGTTTCCACAGTAGGTACATGTCTATCCATCTAGAAGGGTGGAATGCTACCCCCGCTGCCAGGACTGGCGGGGGGGTAGTATTCCAAGGTGTTTGACACCAAACACGACATGTTTCGATGCAGCCATTCCAAAGTTAGCATTTTACCGCGAGGATATAATGCACTTAAAAGTATATGGTTTAACCGCATCCACAAACAGCACCAGAGAATGGACTCTGAGAGCTGCAGAGGGGCCCTGCTCAGGCAGAGGCACCCCCTCACATAGAAGCCAAGCACCCTGCCCTCAGGATTGATAGGGCCTGCCTTAGGGGTGACTGATAGGGTTATATGTGTGTGTAGGAGAGATATAGGGAACCTATATCTCAGTGAGGGGTGCTAGCACTTCCTCACTCAGGCTGCAGTTGCAGGCCTGTGGTGTCAGATTTAGTCTGCTTCCCAGGGGTGGCATAATACATGCTGCAGCCCCTGGTAGGCCTGTGAAGTACCTATGCCCTTGGTACCTAAGGTACCATATACTAGGGACTCATAAGGTACCACAGTATCCAATCACTAGTGCACCTAGAGTGCACTCCAAATCGTTTAGAGAGAACAGAGAGGCTGGGGCCCTGATTATTAGGGGCCCAGCCAGACTATAGCCAGAAACCAGTGTAAACATCAGAAAAAAAGTGGGGGCAACATAAGAGGCAGATCCTACTCTCCTACACATAACAAGGGTAACCTCACAACAAACCTGCAGAGACTTTTGTACAGCTTTTTTTATAGGGTGTAGCAGGATTTACGGTAGGGTGCAATTAGCTGGGATATTATTTGCGAGAAGCAATATGGTACTATGATGTCCTATCTGACTCCCTCGAAAGTGGCGAGAGCCATCATTTGTCCGGATGGGGCTATTGTTATTAAATCAAATACAGAATGTCGGATGAATCACTATCTTCTGTTTCAGTTTGCACCAAAAAAGATGGAGGTTTTCCAGGATATAATCAAGTATGAATGCTACTAATCCTATGGGGTCAAATAGACAAAGTAAAATTGAATAAACTAAACAATGTCAATTTGAAGCAGATGATGATGACATTTGTTGTTACACAAACCCCTTTTTCTTTTGAAGTAGGAGTTCTAGCACCTGTATTTTCTATTAGAAAAATATTTCTACAGGATATTTAAAATAAACCAAGTATATATTGGACTTCCTATTATGCCTTAATTTGATTAATTCATTAATATTTTGAGAAAAAGAGATGTTACAATACAGAAAAAGTCTATCCTTTAATGTGTAGCCAAAGGCAACAGAACATTTACAACTCAGAAGAAAACTGAATGATCAAAGACAAACGGGGAACTAACAATTAAGTTAATGCTATACATTGCCAGTGTCACCCAGCCCTACCGTTTTCCAACATGCATTATTCCTCTCCCCAACTCAGAGACTGAATACATCCATGCATGTCTGTGTACTTATGTTCACCAGTACATTAATGTGTGCACGCACTCACACATGCCTGCATTGACACCGACAGGTACATTCCCAGTATATGCAAATTATCTGTAAAGATATATTGGCGATTGCACTTAAAGATCATTGTAGTAAATAAGTATTAAAGCATGACGGCAGCACCACACAGCAATGTGGCCTCTCCTGAATGCATAATGTATTACAAACATTAACCATTCTGTGACATCCAAATCCCTGAGATCAGAAACAAAGAGTTAGCTAAGCTGATAACATCTTGTTTCACTGTTCCAGAAATAGATGGCATTGGTACAACCCCCACCCACCATAACAAATGTTAACACTTATCTCCCTGCCACAGCCAAGGATCCATCACAGAAGTCCCAAATAGGCTCACTCAGTACTCTACACACAGAGTAAGAGTGCAACCTTCCTAATGAGAGAAAACTCACAGAAATAAATATGAACTCTCAAAAATAAATCCAAACACATGTACAACAATCTCTTAAACATAAGAATATTATTTGTTATTCCTTCGTAAACATTAGTAAATAAAGAATGTATCACCAAAAGTGGTGAGCAAGGTCAGACCTGGTGATTGCCACCTGTCAATACATTTTGCCCTGTGGCTGTGGAAGTTCAGGTATAACACATTTGGACCTTTTTTTCTGCTGACAAAGAAGTAAACCCGGATAGAAAAAAATGTGTGTCCAATTCTAATTTTACAGATGTATCCATTACAAGGTGAGTCCCGCTATTGCAACCTTTCTCAGTATTTATCTAGTTTAACACCAGATTGTTTTTGGAAGTGTAGTTGATGGCAAAGATCAACATATGCCCTGCAGTGAGGTTTATACCACTTCTATGACATTGGCAGTGCATTTGGGGGCATATTCTCAAGGACTTATCGCCGAGTTATTGGCACTTTAGCGCAGCAAAAGTGGCGAAAGAATTATCGCCCCATTCCCAAGCTGGGGCAAACTGACCACATCGCCAGTTTTCCAGCGATAGCTGCCGCAAAAACATCGCCACGGATGAGAGAGACAACTAACGCTAATGATATGCAGAGTAGGCGTTCCCGTGCAAAAACACACGAAAACACCACTTCGCGACATTCACAACGACCAGCCAGATCTGCGATGCGATCCAAAAACAGGCGATAAGGCGCGTTAGCAGCAGGGATTTAACACCTGCCTTTTGCTGGTGTTAAGCAGGACGACAAGCTGCAGTAGAAAGGGAGCCCAGCCCAGAGCCACATCTGAAGACCAACAGATGCCATGGAGACAATGATCGTGCAGCCTGGAGACCCAAGAGGGCCACAACACCCACTGCAACCACCCCCAGGCCCCCCCCCCCCCCCCTACTACCACAGAGGCAGCGCAGAACAGGACAGCGGACGTTCCAAAACCCACCAGCCTCAGAGACTCAACGCCAGAGGAAGTCATTGCCCACTACAGGCACAAAAGGACAACCATCCTCCGGATCCTGACCCACATTGCCCACAGGCTGACGGTACGAACACGGCGGACAACCACCATCTCTCCGCAGACGAAGCTGCTGGCTGTGCTGCACCTGTTGGCCCCTGGTACCTCCCAAACAACAACTGCCAGAGTTGGAGGAGTCTCACGGCCAGCCCTATCATACGTCCTCACCCATGTCATGGATGCATGTCCACAATAGCAACGGCGGGCCCCGGTCACAACACCACACGACAGTTCCAATTCGTAGTGTTCCTGCGCAACCAACCCCAACGCCAGCCGTTGCCAGACGCCACTCTGCCCCAGACCCAAAACTGTAGTAACTGAAATGGGGGTGCGCACGGTCATGAAGTCCAGTGGTCAACAGTAGTGTAAAAACAGTCCTTTATTACAAATACAACAATAAACAATAGGAAAAGCACAGCCAACGCCCAACGGGGAACTTCATCAGGGCAACGTGTGGATTCAAGTAACTGCATATGCTGCGGGAACTCCCCAATACCATTCCATACTCCGGAAGTCAGTATCCAGAAACCTGTTGGACAAATGGTGACAATGGTCAAGCGTCCGTATAGTCACAAACCTAATCTGGTACAGTGTATAGCACTTGGACAAACCGGAATGCTCACAGGAAAGACAAATCCTGCACAAAAAGACTGTAACAGAAGTACGTGTGGTCGTAACCTTCGTAGGAAAGAAAAGGAAGGTTACGGTCACACTAACTTCTGTTACGGTCTCATGATGCAGGATTACTCATACCTGTAAGCATCACGGTTTGTATCAGCTTGACACCCCTGCACCTTCACTCCCCCCACCCAGCCACGAGGGTGCCGCCGTGACCGGTGGTGCCTACGCGATCATGTGCGCCTGCTGCACCCCAGCCCTGGTTCCCAGACCAGTCCACCAACCAGCGATGAGTGCCCACCCCTGCGCACCCAGGCCTCAATGCTCACCTGCCGCCACCGGCGTGTCTCCAAGAGGGCCCACCACGTACCGGTGCAACCTCCTCAGCCGATCGCTGGATTCCGCGCCACAGGCCCCCAGCGCACCCTGCAGCACCACGCCGCGGAGTCATGTCTGTGCAGCCTGCTGCCCTCGGCGTACACTGCGGTCCAGCTGGGATCACAATTCAAATCGAATCTTGATTGGCAGGACGGCTTATCGAGGCCTACGCATCATCGCAGGCTGCACACCCGCTCAGCTCTGGTGCCACCAACTCAGTGCACCGCAAGTCATCGCCACGTGACGGTAGGCCCGTGCCGGCCTAAGTGCCTCGGATGCCACCAACTCTGTGCACCTCAAGTCACCGTCCCGTGGCGGTAGGCCCGTGCCGGCCTAAGTGCCCCGGATGCCACCAACTCTGCACCTCAAGTCATCGCCACGTGGCGGTAGGCCCGTGCCGGCCTACGTGCCTCGGATGCCACCAACTCTGTGCACCTCAAGTCATGGGCCCTTTATGATTGAGTCTCGTCGTGCGGACGCCATCATGTCACCTCCGGCAGTGGGGAATGTGATGTGGTAGGGCCCTAGGCCCTCATGCATAAATAATGACCACACGGACACACTCAGCGAGATAGCGGAAATGGCCTCAGGCACGTGCGCCCGGCCCCTTTTATTGGCAGGGTCACATGTCCTGTGATGCATGTGCTGGATGGGTGTGGTGTAGGTGTGAACCAGCCCTCAGGGAGTGGCTGTGGCATGCTGACAACTAGACCTGTGATCAGCAGATCACTACAGGGAAGACCTGGGACATGTATCGTTGTCGTCCCCCCCTGTAAGCGTAAGCGGAGTGGGCTGGCCTGGCGTATGCCAGTCCAGCGTAGGGGTATGAACGATGACCCCGGAACTCTGGGCATGGTTCCGTTCTGGGCTGGACAAGAAGGTGACTAATGCGTGTGTCTCTGATGTGGTGTCGGCGCCACCCGGTCCGCAATCGGTAATGTTGCACCCTATGACTCAAGTCCCACAACATGTGCAACATGGACTTAAGGGGGAATCACTGACCCGACATTCATCCATACTCCCATACTTGAATGATCATAGACATGACACATCTGTGTGAATTTTATTGTTTAATGCACATTCAGTGGAGTGTTGTAGCTGGAGCAGTACAGGGCCATGCAAACCCCACTTTACATTGTTGGCCCGTGGAGGGCCAGCCAGAGTCCTTCAGGGAATGACAAGTACATCGGAAGAGGAAGAGTTCAGTCTGCAGTCTGATAGCTGTGTCATTGGTGACCAAACAGAATATGGCAGTCCATGTCGAGGTCCAAGGTGAGTGTCGCAGAGTGCATCGGGGGACAGTGGAAGGTGATGATGCAGAGGGCAGAACCAAGCAGAAACAGGCCATATGGCGGAGAAGAATGCTACCGCTTCCTTACTACCAGTAAGGCAGATTCATCCGCATCTTCATCCTCTGATGTCTCATGTGCCTCACATGTGGGTGGTGGTGTTTTCTCTGCAGCACTGTGTGGCACTGACACATCAGGGGCCGGAGGTGCATTGGCTGCCGCACTGTGTGGCACTGACACATCAGGGGCCGGAGGTGGATTGGCTGCCGCACTGTGAGGCACTGACACATCAGGGGGCGGAGATGTGGATGTCGAAGCAGCAGCAGCATTCATCTGCGCCAGGCCTTGTGGCAGCAATGCCATGACGAGGATCCGTAGGGCATGGTAGATCCCAGCTACATCACGCTGGTGTGCAGCCGTGGCAGCCATTCTTTCCGCCTGCACCCGCTCCATGTCCTCCGCATGTGCCCCAACTCCCGAATGACACCGCTGGAGCCACTCTGACTAGACAGTTGTCCTTGTCTCTGAGTCAGGACTCCAGCGATGTCATCCATGGTTCGTTGGAGAGCATGGAGCGGACTGTGGGTGTCCGTCAAGGACTGTAAGTGGTCCCTGATGGGACTTAGACACCCACGTATGGCATCTAGTTTGGCTGCCATGAGGTCGAACCCCACCCGCACCTGATCAGCCATCTTCTCCTGGCACCCTAACACACGACGTTGGAAGGCCATGTGTTGTTCGTGGTGGTCCTGGGATACAGCTGTGGTGGTGGGTGCTTCCTGCTGTGTGGTCTGTGCAGGGGGTGGGGTTTCCTCGATGCAGCTGGGCTGCCCTGCTCCTGGAAGTGGGGTGCCGAAGCTGTCCATGAGCCGTTGGAGGGCGTCGGTGTCGATGGAGGGGAGGTCCTCTTCATCATCAGTGAAGAGGTGTACCGTCTGCTCTGCAGGAGGTGTTGATTCACCCTCTGCAATGTAAAGGGGAGATGCAGTTTAACATTGTTTTCACATGTATGTTGACACATTGTACAGGTTTACATACACACTGCATGTCAATGTACATTGTGACTGTTTGGGAGGAGCTGCCTATTTGATGCGGGACAGTGGACATTTCGACAACATCACGGATGTGTGTTTGTACTTGTGCATGGGTTTGTTGTGAGATTAGTGATGTGTGGGGAGGGCCCCCTCGGGGAACATAGTCGACGGGGGCCTACTTGCAGTTTCCAGGTGTGCTGCAGTGTGCCAAGGGGATCAGGGACATGCTCCTGAGTAATCGTGGGTGTGCACTGTGCTATGCTTAATTGTGCATGTGTGCCATTGTGCCCATCTTCCCCCGTCCCCCCAGTCCCTGGCCGTTACTCACCCTCTTGCTGTTGTGTCGGCTCCTGTCGAGCAGTGTCCGGTCCCCCAACTCCTGCCACCGTCTCCATACTGATGACTGTGGAGACCAGCTCCTCCTGTGGCACTGGACTCCCTCCTCCAGTCTGCATTGCTGCCTTCTGGTTGTTGGCGAGTTTCTGCTTGGTTTTGCGCTTCACATCATTCCGGCGCCTCTTGACCTCTTCCATTGTCCTCCTCAGCACTCCGATTGCATTAATCTTGTCCACGATGGACTGCCATATTCAATTTTTTGTCGCCAATGACACATTGGAGGTGACAAACAGTTGTTGATGGTATTTCATCACCTCCGTTATCAGGATCCTGTTTTCCTGCGGACTGAACCGCGGGTCTTCCTCTTCTTCCTGTCCTTGCCCTTCCCTGACCCCGAGGTCCCGGCCTGGTCCTCCGGGGGGCTTGTGGGGTTCTGCTCGTCCTCTGTTCCTGCTCCGCTACCTCCATTGTGCTTCGCAGTTGTTTTGTTTTTGTTTGTGGTTTTTTTTTTCTGCTTTTGTAGTGTAGTATTTATTTATTTGTTGATTATTTAAAATCATTACAAACAGCAAAGTACACATATGAAATAAAAATAGGATTATGACAATCAAATAAAAAACAGGAAAATTCATGATCCCTTCATAAATATTTTGCAACTATAGTGTACATTTATATTCAAGCAAGATCTACAAATAATCATCAACATAAGTTATTTAGCAGCGAATGATCGGCAATCAAAAAATAAAGTGCTTTGTGCTAGCTGCCATTGTTTACAATATACCATACAATATTCTCCAAAAAGACTTTAAAACTATGTTAGTTTACAAAAGATAAAACAGCCATAATAAAATTGCATTTAAAGCAACCTTAGCAATAAAGTGCAGCTGTGCTGGAAAACTTTTAGCAACAAATAATAAAATATCTTATGCTAGCAGCTAAAATTATCAATATGCCATACATAACTCTAGAAGGAAACTTTAGTAAAGTTGCGATTGAAACAACATTGACAATAAAAATACATTTAAAAATAGTTTAAAATAAACAGTACTTAACCCTAAAAACGTAATATAGCATTGTGAATGATTTTCGTGTCATAAAAGTTATCACATTCAGTTAACAATATTACGAAGTTTCCTTTCAGCTATAATAATAAACTTAACAAATCGGGAGATAAGGTAAGCGTTGACACCACTGAGGCAAAAGATGATGGCATTTCTACAAGATCTTACCCCCAATTCATTAAAAATAGGCTTTAAGATGGTTTTCCGCTCTACTAACAATTGGGGGCATAAAGTTACTATATGCACTAAAGTTTCCTCGCTGGTCCCACACAACCTACACAAATTAGAAGGCCATTTGTTTTCCCATTTTGGGATTCCATCTTTAGTTGGATATCTTCCGAACCGTAGTAACATAAATTTATTCTTAATTAAGGGATTTAAATAAAACAACAAATATGGTTGGGGAGCCAATTTACCAAAGGAGTTTACAATTGTCCATAAATGATTTTTTCCCCTAAGTTCATCTTTATCTACTAAAGTCGACAAAAAAATGGCTGATTGATTAATTAATTTTTTATAGACAATTTTACTGCTAATTTCATCTTTTAAATTTGGGCAGTCAAAATTACATAGGCATTCTTTTAAGAATATTTGCCAGCTGCTCGCATACTCATTTCTCATCATCTCGAGCCAACACTGGTTTGCAAGAGAACCTTCTTTAGCACGAGACAATGACAATAATGTTTTTAAAAATGTAGATTGTCTAGCCAAGATTTGTCTTTTTAGGCCAAATTCTAATCTTATATTGGCACGGCTAATATATCTGGGTATCTTAAAAACTGATTTGTAAGTTCTTACTTCAATGTCATCAAGGATTTTTGCGTCTTTACCACGAAAGATAATAGAACCGTAATCTAAAGATGGTATCAATTTTGCTTTAATAACCTTCAACAGATGCTTTTGTAGTGATTTTTCCCGCCTGACGTGGGAATTGCAAGCCTGGCGCTGCTTGTCGCCGATTTTTCTATCGCAGTTGGGCCCATCGCAACTTTTTTCACGTTCGGGTTTCCTTTTTTATCGCCGTCGCGGTAGTTGTATCACGGACGTTTGACGCGTTATCGGGAGACTATCGCATGTTACCGCCGTGTTGAGAATACGACGTTGACACGGAGTTATTTTCCCGCGATAGACGGCGATATGAAAACGTGCGTTAGCCTTTTTTGGCGATGATTATCGCACGTTCTTGAGAATATCCCCCTTGGTATGATACCAGAATATTGTAATCCAAATATAGTATGACAAAAATATTGCAACTTAAATATTCTTTACAAAGTTGTGGTCCAATTAAAGTGTATTTATTTGCGTGTTCTGTAGAGCACCAAATACCAATTAAGATGCCCAGACACTAAAAGAGAGGAATCTACAGCAGGAGGCAAACGATTTACTGAACAAACATTTCCTACAAATTACTGAACAAAATGTGGTTAGATGCCGATCAGAGAGATAAAGAAGAGTTTGGCAACAGTGATTGAAAAGGTGGGATTACCTTTACTTGATTTGGGGAAACTAAGGATTTGTAAAAGTAAGTGTGAGAGGAAGTGTAGAACTTGGGCCAGAGATTACCAAGAAAACTATTTTTTCATTGATGTAGTAGTATAGCTGTTAGACGGAAAAATCAATCACGTTGTGATAGAAAGCTGAAAGTTGTTATAGACATTCACCTTTGAAATAGTAATCATATAAGAGCAAGACCTCAAGTGGATTTTGCCTATGATATCATATAGTCTAATCAAATTCCAAGATGGGCAACAACTGTCCAAAAATTAGGGGTGAGGGGCAAAGTCCACTTCGCTCCGCCAGTGAACTTCGCGGAGTTTTGGGCACTCCACGCTCTGTGTGGAGCGCGGAGTTCTGCAAAAACTCCGCCTACTGCTGGCAGAACGGAGATTATCGGCATGCTTGCCGCTCACTCCTAAATAATAGCATTCGTGGCTGTTTGCATGACCCCGAATAATGGACTTTATCACAGTAGTACTTTAGTTTGAGGTGCACTGTAAGATGGCGGTGCCAGAATGGGCACAGATCACGTGACCTGGCCCATCATGTCCCTCGTATAGGTTGCCGTGTGCATGAAGCATGAGCATCAGTTCAGCTTCTGACATGTTTGCAGATTCAGTGTGTGAGCACGATTCGCAACCTCTGCTGTAGTTTGCTGCCAGCACGCTCAGTGAGTTATGCCTGGTGTTTTGAAGTTTACGGGGGGAGGGCAGGGGAGTGTTGCTGGCTCTTCTTGGTATTTTGCTCTGATCTGGCGCTCAGGGTTGCAGAGCGATCAGTGAGGTTTCCTTCTGTTTCTCTTTGGAGTCTAATACCTCAGATCTGCCAGCCGGGAGTTTCCCAATTCCCACCTCTGATTCTGCATGGCAGAGCTGGATTACCTGAGCTCCGGTGGCTCAGGGGCACACACTATCTGAAGAGGGGGCCTCGACACACACCATGAGGACCTGTCTGCTCTAGCAAGAGACATTGTGCCTGCTCTGCTACCATGGGGCACAGAGGTGCCATTCTCTGCTTCATCCCTAAGGCATGCTGTGTGCTGCTCTTCTCCTGACCTACTACATGGTTAGACATGCTCTTTTCACATACATTCATTTTTTCAAACACACTGTGCCTCCATTCCTCACTGATATTGTTTGCGTGTTCAAATGTTTGTTTCCTGGTCTAACTGTGCACGAGAGAAGCAAAGAAGGTTTATAGTGAAAAAACAAGGACACATTCCCTGGTGTCACACATCTGAAGCTGTGTATACAAAGGTCGCTGGTAGTTGACCGGTGACGTATCCAGGTGCAAATCATCAAGTGCCTAGTAAAGACAGCAGGGGAGCAACGCTTTAGTGAAAACGAGGTGGCAGCTTCTCCAGGATGGTGGACTTATCATCATGTGTGTATAAAGAGGGGCTCTGGTCAAGTGAACAGCTGTTACCACATGCCACCCGGCCCAGGGCTCCTCACACTACCTCCCCTTAACATGCACACCACACGGCTCCAAAACCTGGACAAACCAACAACAATGTCCCGCACCATGTCATTGTGCACACTAGAAACACGCTGGTAATCCAGCACCATCTTAACACCCCGTCACATGACAGCACAACACCATAAGACACAAGAACACCACGTGCGAGGAGTGAACAGTTGGTCCTCAGTGGAGACGTGCATGGTAAGGTGCTTCGACTCACCACCTCTGCATCTAGGTGCAATGAAGACCTGGACCACACTTGATTATCACATTAACTCACAGAACCATTTCTAAGAACACTAAACAAACTCTCTACTAGCTACACACATGCAAACACCAACAACAGACACTCTCAAACTGTCGCTCCTCCTGATAATGTGCTGATTTTTCATAACATTGGTAATTGGTGCTACACAAATGCAAAGTTGCAGTAACTGTAATATTGCTAAGACCAAGATGCAATGGATACGTATGACGCTGTGACGTCACTAGGAAAGAAAACATAAGCACACGTGACATCAAGATGGACACGCAACTTATTTTTCTAAAGTAGAGGAGTGTATTCCACTTGACTAAAAGCTGTAGGTATTTCTTGATAAGATGAAGATCGGGTCGGTGGTTATGTTGATAATTCAGGATCTATGAGACTTCCGTGCTAGTCTAGGCACCCCACTTTTGCCACCTTGTTCGGTCTTGGGCACAATGCTTGATCTCCTAGCCCCCATATATGCCCAAAGAAGAGGCGGTTCTAAACTAGCTGATAGCCGGCATTGACGGATGAACGGCTGGCAGCTCACACGCTTCTTGTGTACAGACATGGATTTATGGCTCCCTGATGCCCCTACCAGCGGAATTGAGCCCTGGGTGCCTAGAGTGCCAGATCGGCCAAGGACGCTACCAGCGAGGCCGGTGGTCCAAAGTGGGCCTGGCCGAGCTGCAGTACTCCGCCCACCTGCGGAATTCCATGGAGTTTTCCGGTGCCTCAGCGGAATTCTGCTGAGTGAAACTCCGTGAGATATGCCCAGGCCTACAGAAATATCACACTAAATCTTCCGATTTACATCAAATTTGGCACAAAAGTTCATGTGAACACATCAGTGCATGTCAGATGCATGCCCACTTTTGAACTAGACCGTGACTGTAGCGAAAGTAAACTTTTAATTTGCATCATTTGTATCCTTACAAGACATAATATGAGCATGTGGATAATGGTTTCGATGTAATGAAGCAATACAAGACTATATTAAACCCTGATAACACTTCTATAATATGAAACAATGATGATTAGAGTTTTTATACTGTCTTAATCTTGTTAACAGTTTCTACTGCAAAAGCAAGGGTTGGTGCACAAGAGGTTCCCCTTTGAGCACTTGCATTGTTTTCGGCACAACTTCTTGCAATTACTTTTTAACAAGGATAGTTTGTTTTTGAACTTTTACGCAGGCTGGTGTTGTGTAGTTGAAGTTTGTTCCTTTGTATTGTATCTGTTATGGACTTTGAACACATTTGTAGCACCTCTTAAAAATAGGAGTGTGATCTACCTATTTCATGTGCTGTGATAACTGCAGCAGGCATAACTTCATTGCTGTCCAGATTGAATAGATCACCACTCTCCTCCATAAACCAATTAACAACTTCCTCAATTGTGTACAGTAGAGATTTGGGAAATATTTTTGTACACTAGGTATTTGTTCAGGGTGGCAAAGGTTGTTTTTTGGCATTCAGAAATGTTTGTTAAAATTCATTTACAACTCTGGAAATCTCGGGCCCAGATATCATCCATCTTCTGAGAGCTACTGGATTTTCTGTCAGACCTACAGCATCTCCATCTCCCTTGATTATAGCATTTTCCTGCTCATGATTTTGAGCTAGAGCAATTGAAGAGAATGCATGGTTGCTTTTATTGACAACAAGGTTTCCTTGATGAAACTCTGAGCGAATGTGTGGTTGGCGCTCTACTAGGGTCGCCATGTTGAAAACGTGGACAGACAGCCATTGAGAATAATGACTATGATTTGTAGCAAACATCCATGGAGCCATCTGATCAAGTACTTGTACATATAAATCAAAGTTACCCACTCTAATTAAACGATCACATTTGATTGCAAGTATCTGCAGATTTATAACAAATGCACAAAATTGGAAGTGTGGGTGCTCGTTTGATTTCTACTTAATCCAGTTAGAAAACTCCCTTATTTCTTCATGGAATTGTCTAGATTCATGATAACTTTGATAAGCTTTCCTCTGTAATATGTACAGTGCAGCAACAGTAATTTGATGAGCATGACGTGTTTGGGTTAAGTGTCAAACCTTCAATGTAGCATCAGTTTTTCCTATATTAGTGATGTCAGCTTGCTCTAACATACTGGTCCATACACTGCTTGAAAGCCAGTCTCCAAGTACTTTAAAGGAAGTCATATTTATATGAAGTCTGTTAGACCTGGCATCCTTGGTGTGGGTGCCGCTGTCGTTTAGCAAAAGGGTGACCAGTACTAAATGGCAAGGTCTCGCTGTGTAAATTGTAATTCTGATTGGCTCTCCCCGATTGGCATATATGATTTATTGGTAAGTCCCTAGTTAAGTGCACTATGTGTGCCCAGGGCCTGTAGATCAAATGCTACCAGTGGGACTGCAGCACTGGTTGTGCCACCCACATGAGTAGCCCTGTAAACTTGTCTCAGGCCTGCCATTGCAGTAAACTTGTCTCAGGCCTGCCATTGCAGTGTCTGTGAGCGCAGTTTTAAACTGTCATGTTGACCTGGAAGGTTCACCCATTCGCCAGTCCCTAACCTTCCCTTTTACTACATGTAAGGCACCCCTAAGGTAGCCCTAAGGTACCCCCATGGGCAAGGTGCAGTCTGCATGAAAGGTAAGGCATGTACTGGTGTGTTTTGCATGTCGTGATAGTGAAATACTGCCTGTTTCATTTTTCACTATTGCAAGGACAAGCTCTCCGATAGGCTATCATTGGAGCTGCCCTGTAATATTTTACAAGTGTTACTTTCAATTGGGCACAGCTAGAGATTTGGAGTTTGGTCTCTCTGAGCTCGGAAGTTAAAAACACATCTTTTAGTAAAGGTGGTTTTTAACATGTGTGTTTGAAAATGCCACTTTTAGAAAGTGGGCATTTTGTTTTGTTTAACCATCTTGTGCCTCTGCCTACCTGTGGAATCAAAGTTTGGTTTAGACTGAATGGGTCTGTTTGTGCATTCACTCTAGACAGTCACACAAAGGAAGTTGAGGTGTGCCCTGCATATCCTGATGGCCCATCACCAGGCTGATGAGCCTTCCTGAGCTAGAGTGGTGGGAAGAGCTGTCGCCTGCACCTGAATAGGGCTGTGCCTGGCCTTTCCCATTCTGTCTTCACCCCACCTGGAGTGTGTCTGGAGCCAAAACCAGGCAGGACAAGAACGTGTGC
This sequence comes from Calotriton arnoldi, assembly GCA_963921515.1. Lineage (NCBI taxonomy): Eukaryota > Metazoa > Chordata > Amphibia > Caudata > Salamandridae > Calotriton > Calotriton arnoldi. The sequence goes on from CAWUFW010003762.1 coordinate 311,826, forward strand.
ACTACAAAGAAAATCCTTTAAAATATCCCTACTTCTAAGCCAAAAGGGGTATAAGTATTGGATCTAAAACCCCAGACTGTAGAATACTTCTGGATCAAGAGGAATCTCTGCCAAGAGAATAGCTGTGAGAAGAAGTACTGTCCCTTTGTTGTGTGTTGCTTTGCTGGGTTGCCCTGCAGTTGCTGCTTCTGCTTTGGAGAGGAAAAGGACTGGACTTTGCTGTTTTCCTGCTTGTGAAGTTTCTCCAAGGGCTTGTGTGTGCTTGTCTCCTGTTCTGAAGTCTCAGGGCCAGCAAAGACTTCACCTGCAGCATCCCTGAACTTCAGTGCTGGGAGTTCTGACCTGCCAAGTGGTGCTAATTCCAGTTCTGGGCCCTTGGAGGTTGTTCCTGCTGCAAAGAACTGCTTGAAGAAATCAAAATCAACACATCGTCCTTCCAGCACATATTCTACTGACGCAGCACTGCCGTGTGGGAGAAATTTCCATGCACCGCTGCTGTGCAGCCGAAGAAACCCATCCTGCACCTGCCCGTGGTCGAAAAATCTACCGCACCCGGGGTTCAGTGCACTGTGTCTCTGCTGTCTGAGACCACTGCACTGACTCCGGTGCAGGCCCTGCTGTGCAGCTGTTAAGATTGGCGCACAGTGGGGCCGCGGCTGAAGAAACCGATGCAGCGCCTGTTTTCCACCACAGATTAATCTCCAGCACGTCCCGGATTTCCACGCATCGCACCTGTGCGCCACGCATCACCGATGCATGACTTGCAGACCAGAACCACCTTGGAATTGACGAATCACTTCCCCCCACAGTCCTGATTCAATGCATCACTTCTGTGTGCAACAGAACTGCCACATCACCTCCCCAAGGACTCGGGAACTCATGCATCATTGTGTTTTATGGTGCTTCCCTCCTCTGCGGCTGTTTTGCCTTATGGATTTTGACGCATCTGACGTAGTTTGTGTAAAAAATCAGGCATCCACAGATTCCTATGGATAGAATTGCTTTAAACCTTTTAAGAGGCATATTTCAAGTTGTGTAAGTTGGATTTTTGTTGTTCCGGTCTTGTTTAGTTTAGATAAAGATACTTTATTTTTCTAAACTGGTGTGGTGTCCATTTATACTGTTTTCACTGTGTTACTGTGTGTGTTAAGTACAAATACTTTACACATTGCCTCTGAGATAATCCTGACTGCTCCTGCCAAGCTACCAAGGGGGTGAGCAGGGATTATCTTGGGTGTGTAATCCCCTTATCCTGACTAAAAGGAAGGGTCCCTCTGTGGACAGGGTGCATACCACTGCAAGCTAGAGACCCCATTTCTAACAAAGTCTCCCCATCATCACAAAATATTTATCTTCACCATATAGATGTGGTACATTCCATTGAATTTGTTTTGCTAGGGCGAATAGAGGTTGGTCCATTGACATAATAGGTGTTTGTCCTGGATTTAGATAATGAACGGACTCTTTAATGGCTTTCCTGCAATGCAAGACCACAGATTTAAAATGGGCACTTTCTGTGAACTGCGGCAACAATGCAGTAGTTGGCAGTGGTACCAATGATGATCTTGCTGCCCAAGATATGCTTTCATCAGAAGAAATATTTTCACTCTCAACATTGATCATCACTCTCACAAGTCATTTGCAGTGATATGTGTTAGCACTATCAATTAGATCCCTTTGGCAATCAACTACTACGGATAGTAATGGAATGGGATAATCTGTATTGTTCATTGAAGCTGGTTCGATATTTGTATACAGTACTGGAAGTTTTTTAATTTGTTTTGACTTTGCCATATTAGGATTGATCACCACAATACCATGATCAATTCCTTCAATTTTTCGTTCTCGGTGTTGTGTCAGAGTTATTGCTTTCCCATGGAAGGAGTCTTGAGCTGTCATGGAACTTGGGTTGTGATGTATGTTATTAATATTTCCACTGGTGAGTACTTGCAACTTCAATTTTGGTGGACACACAACTTGTTCACACTCATATAGAGTGCGAAGGCAATTTCCTAAGTCAGAAGATATTAGCAAAATCCTTTCGTATGAAATACAAATAACTAGTTTATGGAATTTGTCTATAAGTTCTTGATTGACTGTGGATAGAAAGAGCAAAGTATATGAACAAAAGAGTTTTTTTGTTGCTGTTATGTCTAGGAACTGACAAAGAGTATGTTCTTGAATTTCTTACTCTGTTAAACATCAGTAATTCAGAAATAGACAACGCTCCATTGGTAGTTTTATAGGAATGCTGATCTCTTATGTCAGATCCATCAAGTATCATTTTAACAAGGACAAGAAGTGATTCCAGAACTGATCGGTTTCTACAATCATCCCCAAACGTTCCATTTAAGTTTTCAGATTTCTGCATCATGCCCCTTCTAACAATGTTTGCTACATCAGCAAAATTTACAGCGTCAGAATCTGGCTTGTCACAGGCAAATACTATTGAGGATCCTCTGTCATCTACATTGTATGCCTTCAAACCTCTTGTATTTCTGAGAATATTTTTTTAGTCTTGTCGAGCTAACCTTATCTGCAGTGGAATCAAGCTGCTTTACTGTGCTTGTGTAAAGGTTTACTAAGTCATAGAGTTTGAAAATTGTTTTAACCACTCCCACTCATGAATCTTACAGATAAGATGCAAGCTCGGCTAGAGCTATTCCTCCCACTGAGGTCTCACTTGCTGATTTGTTTTTATTCTTTCATACACTGTTTGCTCTGGTATAGAGTCCAACTAAACATTTATGATGGTATTCAGCGTCCTGTGCGTCCATATCACCCACAGCCAATTTTGCAATAAGTGCTTTATCTTGAACTAGCATGGCACACTGATGAACATTAGCATCCACAACATCTGTTTTCGTTTTATGCCTTGCAGATGTATCTGATTTGTTGCAAAAGAAACAAGAATTTTATTTGGAACTGGAATTGCCAAGCGTGTTTTAACTGAGCTACCATATAGATCTGCATCACTATGTTTTGTTTTTGGAGTCCAGTGCAGATTTAGATTGCTGCACTTGTTAAAACCCAATGTATACCACACTGTATTGTTAGTCCTTAATGTCTACTCAATTCCAGAACCATCATTAAGCCGTTCTAGTTCGATATTCAGAGATACGCATTCCAATTCTTTAAATTTCTTCAGGTTATAGTCTAAAACACTATATCCAGACCACAATGTTTGCATGTAGCATTTGCTGGGCTAATAAGTCTTTCTTATGTGCTTTCCTAACAAAGAACACAGATGGACCGATTTGTTGCAACATCATCATGCTGGACAGCTTGACCACCTGTTGTGGGTGTTGCAATAAGGTATTGGTTCAACATGCTACTCATTGTCAGGCAGTACAGAAGACGTATTGAAGCTGTAAAAAAAAGGGTACATATTAATATATAATGCATATTAATGAATGTTGATACATGTCAATAAGTATGAATATTTACATCAAATTTATAACAGATTTGAATTTTAAGGTTTTCTACATGATTTTCGTGGCCATTTTGGTTTTATATTTATGATGTCTCAGTCTAGATCCAAAATGCTCATGCACATGACATGCACTGATGTGTACACATGAACCTTTGTGCCAGGTTTGATGCAAATTTGAAGATTTAAAATGATTTTTTGATATTTGTTGGCCTTCTTGGATTTCGATTAGACTATATGACGGCATAAGCAAGATCTAATTGGGGTCTTGCTCTAATATGATTACTATTGCAAAGGCAAACACTGTATCAACTTTCAGCTTTCTATCACAAGGTGAAAGCTTTTTGTTAGAAAACAGGCTTGACAGCCATACTATAGGGCTGTTGCCTTATAAAGCTTTGTGACAGATACACAGTCCCTTAAGAATAGACTGTTTGACCACAGGCAAGCAATGAAGCATGCAAAATGGTTGAAGACTTAAGTGTTGGATTAGGTGGATCCTTTATAATACAAATAAGGGCAGTCCTACAAATAATGCAATAAAAAAAGAGAGTACCCCCTCAAACCAAGGGGACACTGTTTTAAACCAGATTTACCAATGCTCCCCTAGGTGAATTTAAAACACAGAAATATGGCCACACATACTCTACATGCACTCTGTCTTGCAATCCAACTACCACACTTCCAAGGAGTCGGAAAAAAGCTAATGTGAATACCAAACATTTAGGAACTATATATAAATTTAATCAGATAGAAAAATATATAATGTATTAAAAATTCCACTTGCACATAATAACATGTACTATACATACCCACAAAGGAAAAAGGAAGATTCCTTTTAAAGACAAGTCAATCTGTCTTTAAACAGATACATCCCTACCAAGTATACGACTAGGCATCCATGAATTTGATCAATCCTGTAAAAATGTCCAGTGTAGGTAGATTGTGCCACAATATATCGTTGATGTGATCTGGTGGGTTAAATTTATAAATTCCACTTTCTTCAGGATTATACATTTTTATCTTAAAGCCAAAAAGTTTCACAGCATCTATAGGACAAAAAGAAAACAATGGAAAACACAGAAAGAAATATTATTGTTCAACATTCTTTTAACATAACATCAAGACATACATTAAAAGAGAACAATGATGTCACACACAAAACTGAGCTTACCCTCTGAATAGTGGAGCACGTCAACCAATGTCAAGTGACTCAGCAAAAGAAGGGGTGGCCAAGCGGGGCAGAGACACACAAAGGACTGACAATGTACCGCGATTGATACTGGTACAAGGATCACCCGGCCAGGCCGGGTAAGCTCATTTTGATTTTATGTCTTACCAATAGTGTTAGAAAATGGCTCTCTAGTTGGCAGAGGTATGCACCCTGTCCAAGTAGGGACCACAATCCTAGTCAGGGTAAGTCAGATACACAACCTAAATTAACTTGTACTCACCTTCTGGCACCTTGGCATGGAGCAGTCAGGCTTAACTTAAGAGGCAATGTGTAAAGTCTTTGTGCAACACTTTTACAGTAACACAGTGAAAATACCACAAAATGACTCCACTCCAGTGTAGAAAAATAAAGAATATTTTGTATGAGTAAAACAGGACCAAAACGACAAAAATCAAATAAGTAGAACTTGAGATATGATTTTTTAAAGAATAAACTGTAATTTAGTGCTTAAAAGCAAATATTGCGTAGGGGTTACTTGAGGCTGTTCTGGAGCAGAGTAAATCCAAAGTTCAGGCCGACCACGATGGAGAGCAGGCCGGCTACAGGCCCCATGCAGGGCCCGCTGAAAAAGTTCCTTGGATGGAACAAGCATCAGCATCGAAGACTCGATGTGTCATTTCCAGTTCCTGCATTCAGATTGATGAGTCGGTGTCCAGCCTCTCAGTCTGGTCCTGCGTTGTAACCGAACCCCTTTCGATACAGGAGATGCGTTGTTGTCGAGCCTCACAGTCAGGAGCCACACCAGCGTTGAACCCCTTATGATGAAAGTGTTGCGCTGTCATCGAGCCGCACAGTCGGGTCCCTATCATCGCGAAGCCACACAGGATGTCCTCAAATCGGCGCTGCATCGGTGTCGAAGGGCACTGCATCGTTCCGATTGGTGCAAAGTCGTCAGTGTGTCGATTTTTGCCCAAAAAACATCTGCTGGACCCACTTTCAATGCCCAGATCAGGATTAGCAACTCTTGACAGAGCAGGACGTGCAGTTGGCAGAGTCCAGCAGCTGAAGCAGAGTTGAAGGAAGCCTTTAATGACCCTGAGACTTCCAAACAGGAGGCAAGCCAGCAAGTCCTTGGAGAAACTTGGGTTCAAGGATGTAGAGAGCAGGTCCAATCCTTCTCCCTCGCAAACAAGAAGCAGCAGGCAGCAGACCAACACAACAAAGCAATTAGCAAAGTGGCAGTCCCTCATACAGCACAGCAGCTCTTCTTCCTGGCAGAATGTCTTTAGTTCCAGCAAAGTTCTCAAATCATGGTGTCAGAGGTCCAGTATTTATACTCATTTGAGCCTTTGAAGTAGGGAGAGTTCAAAGAGATGATTTGAAGTGCACAAGGCCCTGCCTTTCCTGCCCTGGCCCCAGACTCACTACAGGGGGGTATGCAACCCTTTGTGTGGGGACAGGCACTGCCCTATTCAGGTGCAAGTGTCAGCTCTACCCTCTCACCCTGCCTCAGGATGACCCATCAACATGCAGATGGCTGGTCAGTCACGCCTACTCTGGGTGTGGCTGTCTAGAGGGAATGCAGGAAGCCAGCTGTCATCCACCCCAGACCTGTATCCCAGGGACAGGCAGAAGGAATCAAATGGTTTAAGTAAGAAAAGGCCAACTTTCTAAAAGTGGCATTTTCAGAACTGCAATTTAAAAACAAATTTCGCCATCAGTTGTGTTTTTAAATTGTGATTCCAGAGACACCAAATTTGTTTTTTTCTATCTTGTCCCAATGGGAAACTATACATATAAAAAGTTGTAAGGCAGTACCCATGTTAACCTATGGAAGAGATAGGCCTTGCAGTAGTGGAAAATGAATGTAAGACTATTTCACTACCATCACATATAAAACTTAAAAGTACAGGTCCTACATTTTAAATACACCATACCCACAGGGCTGTCTAGGGCATACCGTAGGGGTGACTTACATGTAATAAAAAGGAAGGTTTGGGCCAGGCAAGTAAGTGAACTTGCCAGTTCGAAAAAAGCAGTTTAAAACTACACACACAGGCTCTGCAATGGCAGGCCTGACACATGTTTAAAGGGCTCCTGAAGTGGGTGGCACAATCAGTGCTGCAGGCCCACTAGTAGCATTTAATCTACAGGGCCTGGGCACATGTTGTGCACTTTACTAGGGACTTAAAAGTAAATTAAATATGCCAGTTGTGGATAGGCCAATGTTACCATGTTTAGAGTACAGATTACATGCACTTTAGCACTGGTTAGCAGTGATAAAGTGCCCAGAATACTAAAGACATCAAAAATGAAGTCAGCAATACAGGAGGTCAGAAGGCAAAAGTCAAGGGATGCCACTTCAAGGATGCCAGGTCTAACACGTGCCCCCCCAGCTGAAGGTTGGGAGAGCTACCCAACTCCTTGGGAGATCTCTTCACTAAGGTAGAAGAATCTGGAGGAACCATCAGCATTGGCGTGGTCTGCTCTAGGATGGTGTTCCACCGTAAAGTCCATTCCCTGTAGGGAGATGGACCACCTCAGCAGTTTGGGATTCTCACCCCTCATCTGCAATAACCATCTGAGGGGCCTGTGGTCTGTCGGAACCTGGAAGTGAGTGCCAAACAGTTATGGCCTTAGCTTCTTCTGCACCCAGACCACAGCAAAGGCTTCCCTTTCTATTGCGCTCAACCTGTATACCCTGGGAAGTAGACTCCTACTGATGAAGGTTAAAGACTGTTCCAGGCCCTCTTCTTTTAGCTGTGAGAGCACAGCCCCTATGCCATGCTCGGAGACTTCCGTCTGCACAGCAAACTCTTGGGAGAAATCAGGGGCCTTGAACACAGGTGCTGTGTGCATAGCTTCCTTCAGGGTGTCAAAAGCTTTCTGGCACACCTTAGTCCAGATCACCTGACGTGGCTGAATTGTGGAAGTCAGCTCTGTCAAGGGGGCAACAATGGTTCCATATCCCTTGATGAATCTCCTGTAATAGTCAGAGAGGCCTAAGAAGGCTCTCCCTTCTGTCTGGGTCTGGGGGGTTCCTGAGCCAAAATTGTGTCAATTTTGGGCTGCAAGGGCTATACCTTGCGGTCCCCTACTTGGTGTCCCAAGTAGAGCACATACCCCAGCCCTATCTGGCTCTTGCTGGCCTTGATAGTCAGGCCTGCACTCTGCAGAGCAAGAAGCACTTCCTGGAGGTGGTGCATGTGGTCCTCCCAACTGCTGCTGAACCCCGCAATGTCATCTAGGTAGGCAGCACTGAAGTTCTCCAACCCAGCCAGGACCTGATTGACCAATCTCTGTAAGGTGGCAGGGGTGTTCTTCAAACCAAAAAGCATGAACTGGAACTGGAAGTACCCCTCTGGTGTTGAGAACGCTGACCCCTCTTTAGCCCCCTCGATCAAAGCAATCTGCCAGTACCCAGACGTTAGGTCAAACATGCTGAGGAACTTGGCTGCTCCGAGCCGACCAATGGGCTCCTCAGATTGGGGGATAGGGTGTGCGTCAGTCTTAGCAACCACATTGAGCCCACGGTAGTCCACACAAAACCTAAGTTCAGATGTGACACCTGAAGGAGCAGCCTTGGGAACCAAAACCACTGGACTGAAGCAAGGGCTGTTTGAGGGCTCAATAACTCCTAAAGCCAGCATCTTAGAGACCTTCTCTTTGATGCTGACTCTCACCTTATCAGATAACCTGTAAATGTTTATCTTTACAGGCATGCTGTCCCCAGTGTCAATATCATGGATAAACCACGTAGTGACTCCTGGGATAAGGGAGATTATAGAGGCAAACTGTTGCAGCAACTGGTGGCAGCCACTCTGTTGATCTAGGGTCAAGGTAGGGGAGAGGCTCACTCCCTCCACTGACCAACCCTGCTCATTGGAAGAAAGGAGGTCAGGAAGAGGTTCATTCTCCTCTTCGACATCATCACCAGTAACCAAGAGCATGGTAATCTCAGACCTCTCAAAGTGGAAATTGAGGTGATTGACATGCAGCTCCCTTAAAATGTTCCTAACAGTCTTGAGGTCCACCAGGTAGTTGCCATCACTCTTTCGCTCCTTCTCCTCATAAAACCCAGACCAATGGTCTTGCAGAGCCTGGGCTTCACTAGCTCCATTCCCCACACTTTTTACCAGGTTGAAACATAATCAGAGTGGTATTCTGGTCATACCAGCGTTTATGTCCTCCTGGCTAGCTCTAGGTTCTCCTGTGTGAGTTTCTGAAGCAGACTGTCTGGTTGCAGAACACCAGCATGTAGCTAACTACATCCTGAGGTGACTTCATGGGAGCTTGCTCCCATCCTTTCTTAACCAATCTGAGAGGTCCACTCACAGGCTGCCCATACAGACGTTTAAAAGGGATGAAGCCAACCCCATTCTTTGAAACGTCCCTGTAGGCGAACAAAAGACATGGCAGGAGGACGTCCAACTTATGCCTCATGGGTTTGGGTTAGACCCATAATTATACCTTTGAGGGTGCAGTTGAACCTTTCAACTAACCCATTGGTTTGGGGGTGGCAAGAAGTGGTGAACTTGTAGGTTATCCAACACTCCTTCCACATGCCCTTCATGTAATTGGACATGAAGTTGGTGCCCCAGTCAGATACCACCTCCTTGGGGAAACCCACACGGGTAAAGATCCCCATCAGTGCCCTGGACACGACGGATGCAGTCTCTGTCCTCAGAAGGGCTAGCCATGAATACCGGTTGGCATGGTCCACCAAGACTAGAACAAATTTGTTGCCCATGGCTGTCTTGGTATCCAGAGGCCCCACATTGTTGATGCCAACCCGCTCAAAAAGGGTGCTAATAACAGGAAAAGGATGCAGAGGGGCCTTGCACTTCCCCCCTGACTTGCCTGGCAGGTAGGACAGGGCCTACAGAACGCATCTGAGGCCTTCTTCATTTCAGGCAAATAAAAGTGGGTGACAAGCCTGTAAAAGGTCTTGTCTTGTCCCAAATGACCAGCCAGTGGCACATCATCAGCCAGACCCAATAGGAAGGAACTGAAGCACTGGGTACCACCAACACACGTTGCACCAGACCCAGGGACCTTAGGCTCACTATACAGGAGATCATTCTCCCAATATGCTCTGCTGCAAACAAATTATACATCCCCTGGTACTCCTTTACTTCACTGCCTTTCACCCAGCCATCCAGTGCCTTGTAAAAGGAATCCACACAAACCACCCAAGTCTGTTTTGGATAGCTTCTGGCTGTCTCTGAACTCCTGTCTGTACTTTTCTGGGGTCATATATAAATATATACATATACACATATATATACTAAAACAGGTTTTCACTTACCTGATATATACTTACATTTTTGTTGTAAAGTCATGCGTGGTAAAGGCATATGCGTGGTAACAACTTGCATGGTAAAGGCAATGCGTGGCAAAGGCATTGCGTGGTAATGACTGCATAGTAATGGTAATGCATGGGAATTACTTTGTGGTAAAGGTTGTTTCCCCTGGGCTAACATTCACAAGGCCAGTTTATCAAGACAGTATCTCACTGCACAAACGTCCTTATGCTCTGTCTGAGTACGTGTTATATTTCATGTAAATAAATGTGAAACAATCAAATGAGCTCTGAATGTTTAGGCTCATGTAACCGTTAAGGATGAAAATATAAAGACTGCAGGATATGAAACCTATGGGCATATTCACAAGGAGCTATCGCCGAATTAACGGCACTTTATCGCAGCCAAAGTCGTGATAAATTTACCTCCCCATTCACAAGCCGGTGTTAACAGCCCACAGCACCAGTTTACCCGCAATAGCAGCCACAAAAAACATCACCACAGAGGACCCCCGCAAATATCGCTAATGAGATGCAGAGTAGGCGTTCCCGTGACAAAAGTCGAGACAACAGCACACCTCAACATTCACAACCACCAGCCACATCCGCGATAAAAACACAAAACAGGCGATAAGGCGCGTTAGCACCAGGAAATCTACACCTGCTCTGACCTGGTGTAAAGTCGGATGGCAGCCAGCACCACAAAAGGGAGCACAGCCCAGGGCCACATCCGAAGGACAACAGATGCCATGGAGCCACCCATCATGCGGCCTGGACACCAAAGAGGGCCACAACACCCACCTCCACCACCCCAGGACCCCATCCCACACCCGGAACACCCCCCCCGGACCAACACAGACGCAGCGCAGACAAAGACAGCGGAACTCCAGGAAACGTACCAGCCGCACAGACCCAACATCTGACAATGTCACCGTCCACTACAGGCTGAAAGGGACAACCAACCTACGCATCCTGACCATCATCGCCTAACAGGCCTACGGCAACAACACAGCGGACAACCAACATCCCACCCCACACAAAGCTGATGGCGTGGCTGCACCCGTTGGCCCCTGGGACCCCCCATCCAACACACGCCAGAGTCGGAGGAGTCTCACAGCCAGCCACATCCAAGTCCCCCACACCTGTCCTGGACATCACCAACACCCTGGTACCCAAGTCCCCATACGCACAACACAATGCGTAGGATCCGCTGGAGACCAAGCAAGGACCATACGCCATAGCAGGATGCACGCACGTGTTGGGGGCAATACACAGCACACATGTACTACCTGTGCCCCCTGGTGACACAGCACACAATCACCAAAACAGGAAGCACACGTCTCACACCAATGTGCAGGCAACAACAGAACACCGTGGAACACCCAACAATGTCGCCTTCAAATACACAGCCAGTGTGCATGATACCTTCATCCTCCGACAGGCCATCATCAACAAGCATACCCAGGATGGCAACAAGTGAAATGTACAGCCCCTTGGCAATATACAAATGAACACCCCACACACCTCAACTCCACAACCATGCAACTCCCAACTCTGGCAATGCACACGTCACAAAATCACATACAACAGGCACAACAATATGCCCACCCACCAGACATGACAGAACAACTTACAATGTCCACATGGGCAAGCCCTGAAAATGAGCCAGCAACGGCATGGCACCTCAGCCACATAATAGCCGAATGTGGGGAGAGGTGGCAACCAGGCATGTGTGAAGGATGCAGTAGAACCATGATTGGGCAAGTACACAATGCCAACAGTGCCAAAGATGTGCTGGACACCTCGCAGTATGCAGAACACACCCATATCCATGGCAACATACACCGCTTGCATATGCAGTGTAATGGACAGTGGACGCCACCATGTCACCCCAGCCAGTGGGGGACCTCACAGAAATGTTGCCTGTTACGCCCCCCCTAAGCGTCAGCGGAGTGTGATGGCCCGGCATACACCACGCCAGCGTAGGGGTGTGAATAAAAACCACGTAGGCCTGGGCATGGTCCTCTTCCGGAAAGACCCAAATCTCTGCCAGGGCGGCACCTCCTACCTCGCCATGAGGCTGACGCCATCCTCGTGAGAGGAGTTGCCTGAGATGCCGTGCACCTGCTGGACACCGGCACGCTGGACCACGAACCCGTCAGGCCAGCCCCAGCGCAGCCAGGCCACACTGATCACCTTCCGACACCGGCGTGTGTCAAGGAGGGCCCACCATGTGCCGGCGCAAGCCACAAGCCCGAGGCCCGAGACCTTGGCAGCCACCTCAGACCATCACGGCCTCCACGACACCGGCCCGCTTTATTCCTTTTTCGTTGACGTACTCCACTGCCGCCCCCGGCCTACTCTTCGGACCAGTAGGTCCCACATGTGGAACTGTGTCTTGAGTCATGAATGGCAGTGACCCCATATCCGGGCCTGCGGCCACAGCACCAGACCCCCCCCAATCAGTGAGGCATAGTTCCAAATGGGCATCTTGCAACACGTGGTGCCACTAACCCTGTTCAACGCCAGCCAGCGACACGTGGTGCCACTAACCCTGTTCAACGCCAGCCTGCTACACGTGGTGCCACTAACCCTGTTCAACGTCAGCCGGCTACACGTGGTGCCACTGAACCTGAACTACGCAGGCCGGTGGGGCCATCCAACCTATGCCGGCTACACTTGGTGAATGGGCCGTGCTGACCGCTGCCTCAGGCCTACACCATGGTCAGGTAGGTCACACATTTGAAACTGAGTCTTGATTACACCATGGCAGTGACCGGATGTCTACTGCAGGGGTGATATCACTAAACTCCCTGCTATCAGTGAAGCAAACGAATGCATCACACGCACATGACACGTGTCTGTGGGACCATGCTGACCGCTGCCTCCGGCCTACACTGCGGTCCAGTAGGTCACTGAGTCTTGATTTGGCAATGTTGGAGTTCACATCTGTGTACCGGCATCATCTCAGACTGCATCCCCTCACAGCACCTATGCCACTAAGTTTGTTCCCCGACATTCATTGACACTCCCTGGTCGTACCTTGGTGTCGTTTGAGTCTGTGGACTAGGGGCTAGTTTTCATCCTCATGTAGCTGATCCCGAATTGTTGGTGCAAACGAGGGTTGCGCTTTCCACTCCTCCATTTGCTGCTTCCAGATGACATCAGACCTTCCGCATCATGCCCTGGAGGACACCTTCCACTGTCCCCTGGAACCCTCCGCAACATACACCGCGGACATTGATGGGGACCCGCTCAGGTCGCATGGCCCATCTGACTGCACCGCATGTCACCGTCCCGTGGCTGGGTGCCAGTGCCGGCCGCAGTGCATCTGGGGCCACTAACTCTGTGCTGGTCAGGTCTGGGACACCTTCTTCTGAGACATTGAATGGCCTCTGTAGCGATGGTCTTGTGGTCATCAACGCCATGTGTCTGTGGCCCTGCGCTGTCCGCATCCTCCGGCCTCAACTGCAGGCCACCAGGGCCCACACATAGCATCGAGTCTTGACCGGCCCGGACGTCGCATCACCGCAGGGGGCACACGCCACCACCGCAAGGACCACCTCCAACTGCCATCTGCCAGAGTCGAAAGGGTGGTCCTGACAGACCTACGGAGTTGCTCAGACCTGTCGTGGATGCCATCATCGGCCTGCTACCCTGCTCAGCACTCCAGGTGCCTGTGACTCAGTGCACCGCAAGCTATTGTCCGTTACTGATTGTGTTTTGTGCTGTTGTGAGGTTGCGCAGCAATGTCACCTCATGCAGTGGGGTAGACCTGGGACTATGATGAGGAAGATGTATCAAGTGTGTGGACGGGAGAAGGCACAGACAATGGGAGGGCAGGAGGCAACAGCCCCAAGGCAGGAATGCAGACTGGTGGTGGTAGTCAAGCTACACACCCGGATCTATTACTGGGTATTGCGCTGTGGACTGCGGACGCAACTTTCACCTCAGGCAGTGTTGGAGACCTGGGACGTTGATGAGGAAGTTGATGCAGGTGTAACACGCCCCACTGCATCTGCATCAGGACTAACCAGTAGGGACACAATGCTAGCAATTTCCTCACATGAGCGCGCTCTTCTCTAGTGCCCATACCTCAGTGCACTGCAACTCACGGAACCTCCTGACTGAATATTGGGTGACCTCTGTCCTTACTCCGGATCCCTCCATGTTGCTCTGCATTTGACTCTGTTATGCTGGTGTTTTCTGTTTCCATTACACTGGTGTCCACTGTTCAGGTTGTTGGCAGCACCAAGCACTCCGTGCGGGCTTGCTTATACTCACCCCACACACATCCAGCACAGGCGTCACTGTACATGTGGCCCTGCCAATAAAGGGGCCGGGCGCACGTGCCCGTAGCAAGTTCAACATGATGTGTGCATGTGTCTCTGTGGGGGTGTGGGTCTCCTTTGTGGGGTGTAGGTGGTCCCTGAAGGCTATTGGTCACCCACGTATGTGTTCTGGTTCGCATTCCTTGGTTTCGGCAACACCCTCACCTGTTGGGCCACCTCCTTTTGGCGTTCTGCCACCTGGCATTGGGGTGCCATGTGTGGGTGGGTGAAGTGTTGTGAGCCAGCCGTGATTGCGGGTGCTACATGCTGTGTGGTCTGTTGCAGGGGCTGGGTTCTCCTCTGAGTAGCTTGTCTGCCCTGGTCCTGGTGGTGTGTTGTGTGGGATGTCCATGGGCTGTTGTAGGGCGTCGGTGTCAGGGGTGTGGTGTTCGTCTTGGGCATCACTGATGGGTTGTCTGTTCTGACCTGCTGGAGGTGTTGTTTGTCCCTCTGCATTGTGAAGGGGAGGTGCATGTTGGCATTGTGTTGGCGCCTTGTTCTTGTCGGCATGCAGACTGTGTGACAATGTACGTTGTGACTGTTTGGGCGGTGGTGGCTATTTGTGTTGGGACAGTGTACATTTGGCATACATGGCTGATGTGGGGTTGTAGGGGTAGATGTGCATCTCACAGTTCCCTTCTCTGTCCGATGTGATTGTTCTGGTTCTGCGCCTGGGTGGACCCAGTTGTGTCCCCTGTTCTGCAGTGTGGGTGTTGCACTTTGTGCCACATTGTCATGGTATGTGCTGTTGTTGCTATGTGTGTGTGCTGCAGTGTGCCACGGGGATGGGGGACATGTCCCTGGGTAATTGTGGGTGTGTAGTGTGTTACACCTCATTGTGCATGTGTGGCATTGTGCCCTTCACCCCCCATCCCCCAGTCCCTGTTGGATCCTCAGTCCCTTGTTGTGTCGGGTCCTGTCGAGCTGTGTCCATACTCCCGCCTCCTTGCACCGTCTCCACACTGATGACTGTGGCCTGGGTTTCCTCCAGCTCCTCCTGTGGCGCTGGACTGCCACCTCCTGTCGCCGTTGCTGCCTTCCTGTTGGCAGCGGGTTTGTACCCGGTTTAGGTTGTCAGGTCCTGCCGGCGCCTCTTGGCCTCCTGGATTGGCCTCCTGGGCACTCCGACTGCGTTCCAGGTGGTCTGCTTGTGGGTCAGTTGCTGGTAGTGTTCTGTCGCCTCCGTGGCCTTGGTCTTGTTTCCCTGCGGTCTGCACCCCGTCTTCCTCTCCCTTTTCTCCTTGGCCTTCCCCGAGCCAGTTGTTCCTTGCTGGTGGTCTGTGGGGGTTGTGGGGTTCGCGTTGCCCTCTGCGCTGGGTCAGGGTGCATCCATGTTGCTTCGTGCTTTGGCTTGTTTCTGGTGTGTTGTGTCTGTGGTTTATATGGTGCAATTTCCCGCCAGACGCGTGGGATTTTTGTACTGCGATTTGCCTCATCGCATGATTTCTCGTGTTCGTTTTTGCATTATTTCTGCGTGGAGTTGATTTTCACGCTGACATTTGACGCGTTATCTGGTGACTATCGCATGGTACCGCCTTGTTGTGAATTCCACGTTGGCACGGGGTTATTTTCCCGCGATGGGCTGCGATAATGAAAGTTGCGTTACGCTACTCTTGCGGTAGTTATCACACGTTCTTGTGAATATACCCCCTAGAGTACTCCTGGAAGCATCAGAAAGGAAAACAAGAATAAAACATGAAAAACAATTCCCCCTACAAATATTATTCAGTCTAAATATAACCATACTGAACATACCTTACAACATAGCACTTAGGTTGAGGTGCACTATGCACTGATTTTAAATGTTGTTTACTCATTTCTTTGTCATCATGAAAAAATGAGGATCGAAATGGACCCCCAATACAATGCGAAAATATGTGAAGGGTGTATTTTACATCCAGGCAGATAAGGGCGGCTGTTGGAAGGTGGTTTATTAGTAGGTGTAGGTAGGGCCCTACCACTAGTAATAAGGCCACAATCATAACATAAGGTACAGTCATGGTCTCAATAAATTATTCCCTTGCTCAACCCTTGGTAGCTAACAATAAGAAGGCAGGTTTAACTTAGGAGACAGGTGTGTAAAGCATTTAAAAACACCAATACATTAAATAAGTAAGACCCAACACACAATAAAAATTCGACACCAATTTATAAACATAGGCAATATTTGTATCTTTAAAATGACACAAAAATGACAAAACTCCAATGGAGGGAACCGAGATATTAATTTTTAAAGAAGAAACACTATACAGTGCCTAAAATCCAAAAGCGCTAACTTGGGACTTTTGGTTGCGCTTAACCAAGACAAAGTCAAAGTTTGAGGCTGACCGCAATGGAGCGTGGGTCGGACACACTGAGCGGGAGGCCTTAGTCAGGTATTTACCTTTGTACTTAGTCGTTTTCTGGAGCCTTTTCTCTCGACGCCCAGCGAGGCTCCTTCTCAGGCCGGGTTTCGAGTCGATGATGGCGGCTTGGTTCAGTGCGAGGCCTCAGTGAAATCCTGGAAGTCTTCAGTGCTGGAGCTTTCAGCGGGACGAAACTGAAATCCAGGTCGGGTCGCGGATCGACTTTGGCGGATTGACTCTCGTTGACGGGTTGGTCACCTTATGGAGCTTTTTACAAAATATTCTCCAATCTTCTGGATCTTTTTCCAGAAGGTCCTTATGGGATTTGAAAGTGTCCACAACACAAATCCAAGGGTCTAGAAACTCTAAGATAGTCCTTGGTCCATGGGATGCTGAGACTATGTTTCCCAGAATGCACCTGGCCAACTCCTTAAAAGTCCCATAGACACCTTCCAGCTGGGTTCTTCTTGGTAGAGCTGATGGCAGGTGGAGCTCTTTTAACCTGTTGCTTTCAGGGAGTCCACTCCTTCACTTCTTGAAGCAAGGCAAAGTCTGTAGGGCTGTAGTTACAAATGTGCAGCAAGTGCAGTCATTTAGAGTGCAATCCTTTGGGGTGCAGGCCAGGGTTCCAGTAGGGTAGTCCTTCTTCTCCTTGAGGTTCCAAGCAGGGATCTGAGTTGCTTGGCAAAGCTGCCATATTTATTCACAGTTCCTGGGTGACAGGCAGGGGGGCACCCTTGACCAATGGGGTCTAGGGTGCCACCCTCAGGTCTGACACCTTTCTCCAAAGTCTGACATATTATTGACCCAGAAAGCACTATTCTTCCAAAATCCAAAAGGGAGAAACTGTCACCTGGAGGCTCAGATCTGGATAAGCCATCCCACTGGCTTGGCTAAGTTTTCCTAACACTCCCCTCTGCTAATTTAATTACAGAGGCTCCTGTCTGGCTGTGGGGTGCAAGATGTGGGGTGCAAGATGTGGGGTGAGCCTGCGTCCTGTCCTAACTGTCATTCCCTCTTTGAAGACCAGTTTGGTTACTCCACCCCCATCCTGCTTTTTGCTCTGCAGCTGCAGTTCTCCTCCCACCAGAGGCTTCCTTTGTCTCAACTCAGGCCACTTACTACCTCATTAAGGTAGTTTGGCTCAGCCTGACAGAGGCTGGTGAATCAGAGAAGGGCTGCTGGAAGGCTTTTTTGGGGGGAGTTTTATATAGCGTGAACTAGACCCGAAGGTATCAGAGCACTTTACATGAGCACCAGTTGTGTTACAGCTGGACGCATTCATTTTTGTTAGGCACGGGGAGATTAAGTGGTTTGCCTAGAATCACAGGATGTTGAGCATCCCAGCCGAGACTCAAACCTGCTTCCCCAGCTTCGAGGACAACCGCCCTAGCCGTTAGGCCACATTCTGTCCCCTAGACTTCATTTTGGCTCATCAGAAAAGCAAGTTCTATAACTTCGTTTCTGTAATAGTTATAATAGATATAACAGTGGCAAGTTGTTGGATTTATTCTATCTTTTTGATATTTTGAAGTATATTTTTAGCTCATTTCTATTAATAGTTATTCTTTAATAAAGCAGTCCCATGTTAGCCTATGGAGCCATTTGTGCTACAATGGGGAAAAACGAAATTGGCAGTTTTTACCTCACCTGGGCATGTAAAACATTGTTTATAATGTCCCTGCTTACAGTTGCAAGGCACCCTACTTCTTGGGTACCTAGGGGAGACCTTAGGGGTGACTTATATGTAAACATAAGGCAGTTTGAGACTTTGAAAGTACCTTTAATTCCAAAGTCGATTTAGCATATAATTTACTTTTAAAAGCAGCCTGCAAACCAGGGCTGCCTTTAAAATGACAGCAGGCAACACAGCAGTGCACACTTAAGTGCATTAACTCTGCTGGGCTGCTAAACCAACATGCCCTACCATATACTAGGGGGTTACAGGTAGGTTGACATACCAATTGTAATTATGCCTAATTACCATATAGCTTTTTCACAGAGCACTGGCCCTGGATCTGATTAGCAGAGCCCAGTACATAATCAGAGCCAGTTACCACCAGTATCCATCAAAAAATAGGGGGCAGGTGGGTCAGGGCAAAAAGGATGACTTTCTCACACAGGTAGACTGCTTTCTCTGCATGAGTCTTGAGTAAGTATTCGTGGGTTTTTTGGTTGTCATGTAAGCCAAACAAAGATTCAAATCAAGAAACATTACCGATGATCAGAGACAGTGAAACACCACACTTAAATGTGTAAGTTGCAGTCATCTATGAAAACATAGCTCCCACAATGCACTGCTCACGAACTCACAAAACAACACGCCACATTGAATTATTGTTCTGGTTGCGAGCAGTGCATTGGGAGAAGTTATGCTCGCACAGCCAGGGTCAGCCCAATTATTTTTGCTGCCCTTGTGAAAATGCTTCAGTGCACCACAACCCACCTCACCTTCCTGGCATACACTCACTCACGTACACATGTAACACACACAAAAAAACACTACAATGTTCACTTATTGTAATTTACACCATTTCACACCTAAAGGAAACATTGAACATAGGCCCATACGAAAGAAGGCATTTTGTATTTTCTAGCGGTGCAATTGGCAATTTCAGGCCATTAGGAAATGCAAAATGCTGTTTCGGGATATATGAAAGGCATTTTTGTGGTGTAATTTGCAATTTCCATCATGTAGAAATTGCATTTTGGGAATTCTTAAATAGGAAATCACAAATTGGGATTTCCAAATAGTGAATCACTAATACTATGTACAAGGATTTCCTAATGGCGAATAGTCGTAAAATGGCCATTTAGGAAATGCAATTACTATCAATGTGTACCAGGTGGTAACCAGGTGCAAACTATAAAAAGTCACCCAAAATGCAAGAATTAGGAATGTATGTAACAATGCCATGTAAGAATAAACTCTCGTCCTTCAACATTATATGACAATTGCCAATTTGCAGTACCTTTATCAGTTTTTAGTTTTCCCTGTGACTCTGTCCTTCTGTTTACGGTAAATGTCACTATTGCAAATCTTAGGTTAGAATTTGAGTCCACAATTGGGGGCTAAAAAGTGTTACAAATTATATCTTTCTTGGTTGTAGCACTCGTACACCACCCACTGGGCAGAACTCCAATTGCTGTAACATTATGGCCGGATCAGAAGTAGGATGCAGATGGATAGCGCAGGATCTCTGTGACAGCATTCCTTTTTTGCACTAGAAGTGCAATGTTTAAGAGTTGTTGAAATAAATTAAACCTGCTAGGGAGTTATTGGCAACATGCTCACATTTACACAAAGAATCAGCAGAAAAACACTTCAAATAAGCTAGGAGAAATCTTGGCAAGTTAGAGATCAAGTTCTTTTAAGAAATCGGTGGTTTCCTCAGCAAAAATGTGCTTCCACATGAAAACTCGTGAAAATCAAAGAGAAGTGACACCAAATGGTGAAACAAAGATGTTTGCATTCCATATACTAGACGATTAACTAAACACACAAGGCATGTGTGGGCATTGTGGATGGGCTAGACGTCTCTTGACATTGACGAGATATAATTGTTTATTCATGCCATGACACACATATAACTTTTACTGTATACGTATGAGTGCAAGTATATTGTTTTGTTTGTGTTTGTGTAAGAGAATGTCTATGTTTGATGATTCAAATGATTGACTTTTGTGTGTGAATGGGTCCCCAAATAACTTTTACTGTATAGGCAAGTGTGTCTGTAAGTATACTGATTTGTTTGTGTTTGTGGACGGTAAACTGCCTTTACAACATGGGCTTAACCACGCATGCTGTTTCTACGCTAGCAGAACAATGCCTGCCTTAACCACGCATATGCCTCAACCATGCATATGCGTGGTTAAGGCAGTCAGCGCTCTAGATGCAGAACGGATCGGCAGGGAGAGGAACAGGAAGGATCAGGAGCGGAAGTACTGGGATACAGCTTGGTAAGTAGGGCTAGGGCTAGGGCTGGGGCGGGGGGGTTGAGGTGGTTGGGATCGGGGTAGTTTTAAGTGCTGGGGGCCGGTTTTAGGGCTCAGGGTGGGGGAAAGGGGCAGTTTTCAGTGTGGGGGTCAGTTTTAGGGCTTCGGGTGAAGGGACTGGGGTTGGGGTTGTTTTTTGGGCTGTTAGCCTGGTTTTAGGGCTCAGGGTGGGGGATAGGGGTAGTTTCTAGGGCTGGGCAGGTAGATTGCAGGTATGAGGCTGGTTTTTAGGGCTCAGGGTGGGGTGATATCTTTACCACACATATACCTTTACCAATCATGCCTTTACAGCAAAATTCGTGGTAAAGGCATGCGTGGTAAAGGCATGATTGGTAAAGATGCAGTCATTGTTAAGACCGCTTTGTTAAGGCATGAGTGGTTTAGTGAGTCGTGGTTCCATCATACAACCTTTGTGGACATCTCTAGGTGTTTTACTGTGCATCTTCATGTCAGCATGTATGGCAGATGTGTGCATGAATGTCTCCATATTGTTTTTTGTGTGCATGAACTGTACCAGAGCTACACTCATTGGAGGGGTTAGATGTGAACTTAGTGCACTGGCTTCCTTAAACATTATTGTATAGGAAGTATAGGGCCAAAATAAAGTTTGTCGGAGAGGGTACTCCGTCGAAATGGCGATGAAGTACCCTCTCCACCAGACTAAGGTCCACTCACCTCATTCAAATATTTGTGGACCTTCATTATATCAATGGCGGTGACTATTTAGCCTATGCCACTGACTTAAACCTCAGGCAGCCGGACAATTTAAAGTGGGAGAGCACATGGTCAGTTTTCACTGTCCGTCATTGCCGGGTAAACCTGGCGGCAAGGGGTAGAGAAACCTGCAAAATGCCCCCCTCGCCATGGGAGATGTGTTTTTTTTTTTATTTTCCAAAACAAAAACACACTTTGTATTTTTGTTTTGGAACACAAGAAAACCACTGTCAGTTTACCCTGCGGCTCCGTCATGTTGACGGAGCCGTCTATCAAACTTACAATGCACTGGCAGGAACAACCATGATGGCAGTTCCTGCCAATGCTACAACGGACATCTCAGAAAGTCAGAAATTGTCACTGTGGGGTCTCTGCTGAGGTGACAGAATACTTTACTCCGTCACCCTGATGGAGTAAAACCCCATCGGCCAAACTCTAAATCGGCCCAAATGTCTGTTAAGTGCAGGTGAAGCAGTGTCCTGGGTGGATGCAGAGGCTCTAACAAATTTCGTAACAGATATTGACAGATATTGACTCCCTCCAAACGAACATGCCGAAAACTGGAGAAGATCTGGCTCCACGAACGGACAGCGGACAGCTACGCCGCCCACAAGAGCGCCAACCGCAGTCACCATCACCTCATCAGATCCGCCAAAAGGGCCTCACTCAAAGTCCGCCTAGACAACAACGCACACAACAGCAAAGAGCTCTTCAACATCGTGAAGGAACTCTCCAACCCCAGCTCCAACACCAACGACATCCAGCCGTCGCGAGACCTGTGCGACTCACTGGCCACCTTCTTCCACCGCAAAATCGCCGACATCCACGACAGCTTCAACACCACGACCGCCCCGGCAACCACCGAGACCACTGCCCCCACAACCACCAACCGCCTGCTCTCCTGGACCAACATCAACGACGAGGACACCAGCGAGATCATGAACACCATCCACTCCGGTTCACCGCTAGACCCGTGCCCTCACCACATCTTCAACAAAGCCAGTACAGCCATCGCGCCCCATCTCCGGAAAATAATCAACATCTCCTTCGAGACAGCAACCTTCCCGGAAAGCTGGAAGCACGCCGAGATCACCGCCTTACTCAAGAAACCCAAGGCAGACCCCAAGGACCTCAAGAACTTCCGACCCATCTCTCTGCTCCCGTTCCCCGCGAAGGTCACCGAGAAAATCGTCAACAAACAACTGACCCGCTACCTCGAGGAGAACAACATCCTGGACCCTTCCCAGTCCGGCTTCCGCAGCAACCACAGCACCGAAACCGCCCTCATCGCCGCCACCGATGACATCAGGACCCTGCTAGACAACGGAGAAACAGCAGCCCTCATCCTCCTGGACCTATCAGCCGCCTTCGACACGGTCTGCCACCACACACTACGAACACGCCTTCACGACGCTGGGATCCAAGAGAAGGCCCTGGACTGGACCACATCCTTCCTTTCCGGCAGAACACAAAGCGTCCGCCTCGCCCCCTTCTGATCCAAGGCCACCAAGATCATCTGCGGCGTACCCCAAGGCTCCTCCCTCAGCCCAACGCTGTTCAACATCTACATTGCAACCCCTCGCCCACGTCGCCCGACAGCACAACCTCAACATCATCTCCTACGCCGACGACACCCAGCTGATCCTCTCCCTCACCAAAGACCCTCACACCGCCAAAGCCCACCTCCACGAAGGAATGAAGGCCGTCGCCGAATGGATGAGGACCAGCCGCCTGAAGCTGAACTCGGACAAGACGGAGGTCCTCATCCTTGGTTCCAACCCTTCAGCCTGGGACGACTCCTGGTGGCCAACATCACTGGGAACAGCCCCGCCACCCACCGACCACGTACGCAACCTAGGGGTCATCCTCGACCCCACCCTCTCCATGACTAAGCAGGTCAACGCCGTTTCCTCATCCTGCTTCAACATCCTCCGAATGCTCCGCAGGATCTTCAAGTGGTTCCCCACCGAAACAAGAAAAACAGTCACCCAGGCCCTCGTCACCAGCAGGCTGGACTACGGAAATGCCCTCTACGCAGGAACGACGGCTAAGCTCCTGAGACGGCTGCAACGCATCCAGAACGCCTCTGCACGTCTTATCCTCGACATCCCCCGACGCAGCCACATCACACCCCACCTGAGAGACCTGCACTGGCTCCCTGTCAACAAGAGGATAACCTTCAAGCTCCTCACCCACGCACACAAAGCACTCCACCACTCCGGACCAGCCTACCTCAACAGACGACTCAGCTTCTACACCCCCACCCGCCAGCTCCGCTCGACCAGCCTCGCCCTCGCCACAGTCCCCCGCATCCGGAAAACGACCGCCGGCGGCAGATCCTTCTCCCACCTCGCCGCCAAGACCTGGAACACCCTCCCCACCAACCTCCGACAGACCCAAGACCTACTGGCCTTCAGAAGACTCCTCAAGACCTGGCTCTTCGATCAGTAGCAGCACCACCCCCCTCTTCCCCCAGCGCCTTGAGACCCTCGCGGGTATGCGGTGCGCTTTATAAGTGACATGATTGATTGATTGATTGCAAAGTTCTCAGCTGATTCATCTTTTTACCCTACTGAAGCTGTTAAAAAGGTCCATTGTGGTGGGTAATAATAAAGGGGCATATTAGCAAGGGCGGTATCGCCGCTTTAGCGGCACTTTTTGCCGCTAAAGCGGCGATATTTCTATCGCCCTATTAGCAAGCTGTCGCTAACAGCTGTTAGCGACAGCTTTATGGCGAAAGCGACCGTTTTGGTGCCGCTTTGCATGTCAGCGATAATTATCGCTAATGACATGCAAAGTAGGCGTTCCCAACTAAAAGCGACTGGAAACAGTCGCAAACACAACTTCCCCCTATTAGCAATGCCCGCGAAGCGATAAAAAAAGTCGCGCTAACCGCGATTATCGCTGGATTTTAACACCTGCTAAAAACTTGACTTAACCATTCTTGTCAATGGGAGGTGGGTTGTAAGGTTAAGAGCTCACCTGCCTATTAGCAAGCTTTTCATTAGCGCAGAGAATTTATCGCTGGATTCCTCGCGCTATTGCTGGGTTTCGCCGCTATCGCTGGATTTTTTATCGCCTTGGAGATAAGCGTTGATAATAACGCGTTATCTCCGCGATGAAATCCAGCGATAGCCGGCGATAAAAAAA
The DNA here is from genome assembly GCA_963921515.1 of Calotriton arnoldi. NCBI lineage: Eukaryota > Metazoa > Chordata > Amphibia > Caudata > Salamandridae > Calotriton > Calotriton arnoldi. Next base: position 336,268 of record CAWUFW010003762.1, read on the forward strand.
ACAGCGCTAAGCGCGCTTTGCGATAATTATCGCTATTCCTTGGTAATATCCCCCAAAGTCTTTATTTTAAATGCATGAGACATTGTTGTGCACAAAGTAGGTAAACACGACAAAAGTGTTTTATCAAGGTACATATATATGGAATAAAGTATGATTAATCCATAATTACCTATATGAATTTACTTTCACAACATTATGGTAGTTGACATTCTGGACACTATATAGCCTTGCAGGACCATATTAATAACTCAGCAATGCTACATTTGTATACTTAGCAAAAAAGCTACCAGCTTGACTTTTTAAGGATTAGTTAACTAAGTTTGATAAACAGAATTCTGAAAAGGGAATGTAAAGTGAATGGCCATATTTCAATCTACTGTAATCACTTAAACTATTTTTTCAATACACATTTATAGTATTGAGGGCCTTGAATTTTGCTTTAAGAGGCACAGCATCAGATTGCTGTACCTGTATTTTATTTTATTTAAAATGCACACGCTGCGCCTTTTTACACATTGTTTCGCTAATGGGACAACTGAATGCTTAATAAACACAAGATTGAATCGGAGACATCAGCGCTGATCTCGGTGTCATTTACGCTTGATGAAACAGCAGGGGAGGCTCATTAAAGGCATCATGCACTGTTCTTCTCATTTGCATGCTAATACCCAGAATGCTCGCACCGTGCCGCATCAGTAATGGGGTTGCAGAACGCATTACAGAGTCTGCAGCAGACAATGTGTACCTTTGCATAGAAAAGTAGTTAGTAATTTGTTCAAATCAATTCACTGCAAACTACTGACCTGGCATTGTGACAGACAGCACCCTAGTTTACGAGTAATAAAGTCCATGACAGTAAATAGTCAAAACAACAACTATATATGGACTGTTTTCTTTTCTCGTACAAATCTGCTTCATTTTGGATGCAATAGTGACTGCTGGTCCGGCATATTAAGTTCATGTTCTATTTATTATAAAGGTTTAATACTGTTCAGAATCCAATAATAGTGTAGTAGCCCTTTACAGAGAGTCATGCACGTCGAATCACAAAAATGCCAGGGGTAGCGGAAGTGACATCATCCTCCCTTTGACCTTTAATGACATCACAGGAAGTGACCACATAAACACACAACATGGTGGTATTACTTGGTAGCTATTTAGTGCTGAAGGAGCAGCGTATATGCAGACCAGTGTAAATGCAAAGAAAGATAAAAGCGTTTACTGTTACTACAAGGCAGGCACATCTGGTGACCTCATAGCCCAAATGAATAGCTCTGGTGAAGTAGGAATGGAAAATCAGTAAATAATACTAGTAACTGGTGTCCCAACATGATGTACATTAGTCATGTGTACTTTGGAGTCTGGTTGAGACAACACTGCAGAATCCAAGGTCAGCATCAAAGAACAAGTGACATATCTTCGGTAACGCATTATCGGGTAGAGACAGGATCTAGCCGCAGATTCATTACTTTAGAATCTACCCCAGGCCCGAGACTGGATCCAGAACCTTTTTCCCATAGTGTTGAAGGGCACCACACGACTCTGTAACGACATCCTCCACTGGATGTGAAGTAGACGGAGTCCACATAACTCCACCGCCGATGTCAGTTTCTTCCATGACTATTTTCTGCGCTCAAAACGTGGAGCCACATGTAGAAGATACCCATTGAAACAGTGTGCAAAATTAAAAGGCGCCCTTGTGTCAAAAAATCACTGGATTCTTCCCTTTTTTTCTTTTTTAGAATGTGAATGACCATAATGAAATCTTTGAGACAAAAGAAGACTCAGTTCGCAGAGTGGGGAGGATGGGAGGGTTGTTAAGGAATCGGCGGCTAGATCCTGTCTCTACCAGATAATGCGTTAATAAAGGTAAGTAACTTGTTCATCTGAAAGAGACATCTAGCCGCAGATTCCTTACTTTAGAATCAAATACCAAAGAGTACCTTCCCTGGAGGAGGGTCTGCAAACTGAGACCATGAAAAGTCTCTTACTATAACAAGCCCAGTCCAGAACAAGAGAAAAAGACCGGACATTCATAATAATTTAGGTGAGCAATAACAAACTCTACCACATAAAAACCCGTGGAAGGAACCACAGGTAGGTAAAGTCGCAAGACATTTAAACCATGGGAATAAAATACTCATGTTAGCATGACAAATCTATGTCCAAAGTCAACCTACAATATGAGTATAAAACTATTCACACCCCTAATGGGATTTGAACCATGCATTCTCACCTCACAATACCTGTGAACAGAACCACAGTAACAAAGGTCATAAAAACATCAAAAGTATGGGTATAACATTACCCCTGTCAATCAGACAATGTCGCCAAATGACCCAATGAAACTAAACCCATTTGGTCTTATATCCAGGTACGAACTGCGTGCTCGAACCTGTGGAACACAGAGCAGCAGGCCATGTCACTGAGCAATAACTTTATGCCGTAAAATGTCCCATCCTAGCCAGGACTGCCCTGCAAATTACACAGAGAAAAATCCATCTCCCATGGAGATAAAATAGCGAATGTTCTTATCAAAAAGAATTTGAAGACAACAATAGCAACTATTGGCATAGAAGCAGTCTTTCCATAGGAAAAAGAATTGGAGATGATACAAATACCTCTGGGATATTCCATATATTTATATTGACACAAGAGTAAAATAATTAAACACCTATGTATCAGCAAAAGAAAATTAATATTTAAAGATACAAAAATAAAGCCAAATAATCTGCAGACAATACTGACATAACAATATGGAACTATTGTGGGATCATACCACTTAGGAAAGCAACAGCCAGCCATCCCATAAGAGTAATGCAAGTTGCCTGAGACACCACCAGTAAGCAATGGTAGCAAAACGTTGAATAAGATATTAAGTATGGAAAAGAAACCTTGATAGCCCAGCGAAAATCAAGCTTAGTACGTGACCTTACTTTTATGAAGAGAGACCCATCTACAGATGATCTAGAAAAAAGTACCCCATACTGAAACCAGAAACTTTAAAGGATTCCATAATAAACATCAATTTGTATATGTCATCCAGGGACCACACGTCGCAAAGTGTGAACTCAACCACCAACAACTAGAGACAGGTAAATAATTAAAAGAGTTGTCCCATAGAGGAGCAATGATCCTGTATGATAGGAATAAAAGTCTTTCACAAAAGATAGAAGCTATGAGGCCAATGCCTCTTCCCCTCAAGGACCAACATACATGATCACCTTCATAGACAAGAAAAGGTACGCCATTAGAGGAAATGTCCTTCAGAAAAGAAGAAAATCTTTAGTAATAATGCACAGGGTTATAACAACCAAAAAAGTCAAAAACATCAAGTATCCTTCATAATGGAAGGAATAGAATCGCCTGAGAGACTACGTCTGCATGGAGACCTGTAATAACATAACATAATTCCAGGAAAACAAACAAACATGCTCAAGGAACATGTACAAATCAACAATTTCTACATAAAGTGGCAGAAGAGCTGATCAACAGCAATGGCAATAAGACAGAACCTGAAGAGCAAAACATGTAGTGTCTTAAAGCTCACATGATGATAAGCTTTTGGTTAATTATGTTCTAAATCTAGCAAAAGTAGAGAACTTTTACCATCAATCATAAGTAACATCATCTATCACCTAAACATAAGGCAAGTACCAGGGGGAAGCAAAAGCCACATAAACTAATAATTTAGGCTACCAGCTACTTACTGTGAAAATGCCATAAGGAATTTTGGGATAGTCACCCTCAGTGTTGTGTTATCCCATCAACGACACCTCAGTCTATTGACGTATGCCCATAAATGAAGCATACGGTCACACAAATACCATATAAAAGTATAAGAGACACTTCATCCTATTAACCATAACTAATAAGAGAATCATTGTATATAAACCTCTCATCAAAAGGGGGATCATATACACTGAGACTCCAATGAGGTACAAATTTCAAAGGTACCTAACAAAGGGTACCAAATTTAGTGAATGTATGATATGATACGTCAGAGAAATAACCCGACACAGAGGGTAGAACTCTGCACACTCAAATGTGAGACTAATACTGCACATGCTGAGCAATTCCAGCTCAACACATATATATTTAGAAATGGTCACCATAGCATACAAAAGATACTCCACATAGAGCATGGTACATACCATGAATGTATCAACTCTTGAGCTTGAGCTCTTCTTCAAAGTAAATCAAACTGCAAGACCTGAATACCAGGCATCAATTAAAAACACAAATAAACAGCTGAAAAACTGTCATCAGCAGCGCTGAAGGAGAAAGTCATGACTTGTGCTCCAAGCAGTAAATAATAATCAAAAAAGTCACTTATCGTGGAATATACTTTAAAGAACAAGACTTCTCTGAAAAGAATTCTGCAGAATAGATGCCCCATAATTTCCCTAAAATCCTGACTGACCAGAACTAAGGGTCATGAAAAAATGTGTAAAGAAACACAAGGTTACTAAAACAACCATAAACCCATGCCTCGAGCAGATACACCACACTGGTTGTATATAAAATGCATATTCCAACTCAGCCACCTATAAACACTTCTTTCCGTACCAGTCAGAAAGAAAGAATTCTATCAAAACATTCAAAGATATGTCTAGGTGGCTTCGTCAAACTGACCAACTCTGAATCGTTGTAAAGCTGAATCAGCATGTTAACAAAATAAATGCATATCATCAAGCGACATATCTTTCAGGCTACCCTGTACAGGCTCTGAAAACTCAGCTGACTCAGCCATGCATGTCTGCGCATTACAAGTGACTGAACCATAGCTCTACCAATGGAATCGGTGGTGACCATAACAAATTTTATGGTGAATTTTGAGCTTTCCGGCATTCTTGTGCCACCTGCAGGAGTTTACTCCTGTCTTCCTCTGAAAGGGAAGGCAGCCAATGCCCCAGAGTCCCATAAAGCATGAGACAATCTTCCCAAAACACATGCCGTGTTTAATAACCTAAACACCGAACTGACGGAAGAGAATTTATTCCTCCCACAATGTTCTAGCCATCTGGAATCTTTATTTGGTGGAACCAAGGGAAGGACACTATGGTCCGGCAAAGCCGTAACAGCCTGAACCACCATCCCTTTTGTGGTGGGATGTCGCAAGAGACAAACTGGGTCTCCAGGGGTGGGTCGATGCCTATGGGCCACAGCCTGGTCAACTGGAGCGCCCGTAATTGGTTTCGCTTAAGCTCCTAATAGAAGGTCAAACATAGATTCATCATAAGGGAGTAAAGACTCCACTCCTGTCCCACCTAGGTGAAGAACATTCACCAAAGGGTCTGTGGATAATTCAACTGAGGGAAGCTGGCAACCTAAGACTGCAGCTGTCCTCCTCAATACCACAACATAAGAAGAATTCTTCTCTGTTGCCATACCACGTGGAGAAAGTAAATCTGAAACTGGAGAGGACTTTAATCCACTAGCCTTCCCAGTTCAGACAGCCAATTTTTCCTCCGAAGGAGGCTGGACAGTATGGCCCAAAGGGTTTTGCCACCCTATATTCTCCCCTTCGCCTGCCAAACTGTGTATTCCCATAGGAAAAGCAGGAACAGGTTGAATAAGGCCAGATAGAGAGTTGCCCAAAGCAGACAGCTCCATCGGCGCCGCATCCTGCTCTGTTGCGGCGTCATATCGACGTCGGAAAGAGTAATGGGACCTGTGTTGATCGGTGCCACCAGCGTCATTGGCTGACCCAGCCCCAACGCCAAAAGTGTGAACCCTGAAGGGTTGTGCACAGGTGCCGCATCAAATCCAATAACGGATTCAGAAGGCCCAACTGTCACCGAGGGCGACCCCACTGGCGAGGATACAGTCAGGGCACCTCCTACCTCCTTAGGGCCAGAAAGCGCATTAGAGGGAGACTGAGGCCCAAAAACCTTATGCAGGGAAAAATAATATTCCTGCATTTAGGCTCGAGTCGCCCCGGCTCCAGGATATTTAGGGAGGCACGAGGTGGACTCCTGTGAATGATCTGCAACCAAAGATTTGGAGACGGTGTCGGAGATGGACCTACGTACTGATCATTTGCATTTCAGAGCCTCCCTCAACAGCAGCGGAGGTGGCCCCTCACCCGATCGGCTCCTCGACTGGTCTCTGAACTTCGGCAAGGACTGATGACGATGCCGTTTCTCAGACAATAGCGCCGCAAGAAGTTTCATCCATCGCTCTCTCAATGCCTTCGGCTGAAGACGCTGACAGGAACTGCACTCCTCGGTGCCATGGTGTTCTCCAAGGCACCACAAACAAATGGTATGAGGATCTGTGATTGACATCTGTCTGTCACAAGATCCACAGGGTTTAACCCTGATGAAATCGCAAAAAGCACACTGTTCCCGTGACAAAACGTCAAGATGGGCCTGAAAAATGGCCCCCTAACTGCCTGGAATCCACGTTGCAAGCACAGAAAAGAAGGAACTGACGTCAGCGCATTGGCTGGGGAGTAAATGTCAATCTGGTGGAAGACATTGTTACGGAGTCACGTGACACCCTCTACACGGACGTGCTATGGGAAAATCTTTCCAGATCCAGTCTCGTGCCTGGGGTAGATTCTAAAGTAAGGAAACTGTGGCTAGATGTCTCTATCAGATCTCCAGTTTTGAACCTGCTGCAGGAAGAGAAAGTTTTCCTGTGTCTAAAGAAATCAGACTGTCTACAGCACATCCACCAACTCAGTTGCTCTGCGAGTTAGTGACTGACCCCTGACAACACAGCTTAGAAATACCATGTGACAACAACTGTTTCCATCTTTCTGAGCTCTGTAAGTTCCCAATTTTGATTCAGAGTATAATGACTGATATGCTTTTGTATTCATAAGCCCTGTGTTGTAATGAAGATAGGCAGTCCAGGAAGATTTCCATGTAGATTTATTATAGGCAAGATGTTACAAGGTTGAGCCCCACCAGGAGCAGCCTCCCTGCTGCTCAGCCCTTCCTCCAACTGACAGTCTCTCTCATCCAACATTCCATCACCAGCTCTCACACCAACATTCCAGTCCACAGACACACAGGCTGAGCAGCAGGTATAACACATCTCCCTTTCTTAATACCAATAAAATCAACAGCAAAAGAATTACAATAAAATAGATGCATGTACAAGATGGCAATAATAAATACATGCAAGAGGGGCAACATGCAAAACATGTAGATGGAGAAATACATGTAAACCAACATAGCAAAAAGATAATTGTTTGGAAGAAGTAAAAGATTACGCAATCCAGCAACTCCATCGCTCACCACTTCTCCCTTTCTCATAAAAACAAAAGGAAAACCACACTCCCTTGAAACCAAGCCAAAGCAACACAAACACTACCACGCCACCAAGACTCAAACAAAACCCCAAAAACCAAACAAGCAGGCTGGCCAGGCCAACAAGAGGTAGGAAGGGTCCCGACTAAAAGGCGCAACAGGAGACATCACCCAGATAACAGAGAATTAAATTCCAAAAGAAAAGCAAGCATACACTCCACCCAAACAGACAATTTGGGCTGTGATGTGTGGCAAGGGCACTCCACACGGAACATGAACATACCAAGCAGAAACTCCACCCAAACCAAGATTTGGGTTGTGATGTGTGGAAAATACGCTCCACACAGAACACGTGAACAATGCACTCTTAAACCAGAAAAAGAAAACGTAATACGGGTCCGGACCGCAATGGGTGGTAAATAATCATCACCAACCCAAAACCACGTAAAAGTGGGAATCATCAACACACTGATATACCAATCATCACTTATATCAATACACCTGACAAATATAAGGATAAAGCACAGTAAAATATCAAGCATGAAACAGGAACATGAAGAAAGTACCAGCACAAAGCAACGTAAAACATCCTACCGCAACCCTGACGTGCGAAAGAAGTGTAAGGATAAAGGACAGCATAAAAACAGCAATCAAATATTTAAAAAAACTTCACTCTACGGAATGTGCACTACAAGCAGTGGTATTCGGCAGGAACCCACAACCACGTAAAAGTGGGAAACAGCAAGACAATCAAGCACTAACTTCCACTCATATCCATACACATGTCAGGAAACATAACTCCAAGGACCTTAGGGAAATATGAAACAAGAATAAATAATTAACACATTAGCACATTAGTAAGCAAAGCACAACGACATGTACATGGCATAGGACATTAGCCCTCAGTACCACTCTGGAACACTGGTGAGCGAGCCCTCACCCGAAAATCCTCTTGAAATGTAAAAGTACAAAACTAAGTCTGCAGAAAAGAAAACGTGCTCAGGCTTGAAAAACATGTGAGAATAAAAAAAACACTAGGGAGAATGGAGAAGCAGGACAATCCAATTAATGAAATTGCAGGTTGAAGCTGAGATGACTTTTGAAGAAAATACAGCGCAGCAGTAAACGATGGCAAAGTCTGATGAGCGACGACTCACCCGAAGCTATGGCAAGAACTCCACACCTGCCAGAACAGGATTCCTTGAAGACTCAGCTCCCCACGACACAAAGGAGGAGGCAGACCATCCAAAGAGTACCACGCAGGGGAACAAGAAGACGCAGGCCAAGGAGGAACACCAGTAATTTCTTGCTGCCACAAAGCGACAACGTTCCAATTAACTTTATTGTCACACAAAAAAAAAAAACGTGGTTGGCAGTGGACAGGCAGAAACACAAGAGAAAACATTGTAGGAGTGCTTGAATGATGTGGCCAAACCCAAGATGGCGGCACGTTGTTAACGTGGTTGCAGGGTGGCTCTCGGTGCGCTTGTGCACCAAAACGTCCCAGAGCAGGCCGAGGAAGGAACGAGCGTCATAGAAGGTCCCACGGAGCTGCGCATATCTTCGAGTAGGTAGGATTGCACGCGTTGAAGAAGGCACACGCATATTTTAAATTTAAATGCTACTTAACAACTGCCAATTATAATGGGGCTGCCAGAGACAAAGAGAGTCATCACAAGGTCCTGACTACACAAAAGTGCACTTAAACACCAGGAACACGGCTCCCCCGCATACAACATCCTGATAACGCAGAGCTCATCCGAATAACAAGGCTCCGCGTTGCGGCGATAACTGCCTTTATCTTGTTCTAGGCTGGCACACCTCTCAAAATACGCCATACCAGTGCAGTCCACACAACTGGAATTCACAATAGATGACAGCAGAGTCTCCATTAAAATCAACACAGACTCGCTGTACTGGTGCAGGTTACAGTAGGTCTCTGGGCAACTTGGCAGCAGCGTTACCACAAAGAGACTGGGACTCGTCACTCCTATGGGAAACTCCACATACGGGAGGCACTCTCCAAGCGTAGGACAACAGAAACACCTCTTCTAAGGCAGGAGGGCAGGCAGTTGGGTTGGATCTGGTAATGGGTGTAGCCAGAAGCAGGAACAGGTCTTGTCCGTAGCAGGGTAGCAGGGTAAAGTAGATCACTGAGGCAGTAGAGAAGTAAAAGAAGATCGCTCTTCTGGGAAACTGCACTTTGAGAAGGCACTGACCCAAAGTGACAGGATGGGGATGACTGTCCCAAAGGAGATGGAGAGGGAGGGAAGTAGAGCAGGAACTGGAACATTACAGTTGAAGCTGGCAGCGTTGGGTTGTGGGCGACCGATGGGGTGGTCACTGGTGGGGCTCAGGGGTGCCAGCTTTCTTTAAATATGTAGATTTAAGTTCCTTTACCTTGAAGTTTCCAAAGTTCATAGTAGAAGTCCCCAGAAGTTGCACACGCAGGTTCTTTTCCTTCTAAATCATCGCCAAAATGTGTTGTAATGAAGATAGGCAGTCCAGGTAGATTTCCATGTAGATTTATTATAGGCAAGATGTTACAAGGTTGAGCCCCACCAGGAGCAGCCTCCCTGCTGCTCTGCCCTTCCTCCAACTGACAGTCTCTCTCATCCAACATTCCATCACCAGCTCTCACACCAACATTCCAGTCCACAGACACACAGGCTGAGCAGCAGGTATAACACCCTGATTGCAATTGGCCCATAATCAAATTTCGGACGCAAACTGCTGTGTGTGCCTAGCACGGAACTTCAAGTTGTTGTATGTTGGATTATTGTTAGGAAAAATTTCGTCTGTCAGAAATATTGGACCCTAAATATTATTACAAAAACATTGCCCTATTGGGTGTGGATTTTCCATTATTAATTTAAATGTGGTGATTTAAAAAAAAATGATATTAAGGACCCAATATTTCTGTCAGAATGATATTTTGATTATAATATTCTAGTACCATACCTCCAAGTTGATTGAAAATTCACTCTTCTCATAAACAGAGGTAAATTTGATTTCAGGTTGTGAATCATGATGTTACACCCTAAACCTAATGGATGTTTATGCAGAGTAGATTCTCCAAGAGAGAAATATGCTTTCATCATGGACTAGGAAAAATTACAAAAAGTAATAAAGTGCAAACACATTTTACCATGACATCTCCTAACACAGAAATCTGAATGTCTACACCTCTGCATGAAAACATTTATTGTATTTTATGGCAGCTTCATATATACAGTGCTTTGTACCCCAATGAAGTGTCCATGTGCTTTGATGGAAGGGCAGTGTGCTACTCCATTTGTTGAAAGGATATGGATTTGTATTGCAGCCTACTTGGGAAGTGTTTCAGTGTCTGAAGGGATAACTGGAGTTGTGTGTTGTCATGTTATATGTCGCTGCGCCTGGGCAAGTAGTACAGAGAAAAAGAGTGAGAGTTAGGATGTTGAAATCTGTTGTGTCTGTTTGGAAGGGAGTGGAAATGCAAGTGGCTTGTGTGGGAAGTGTTTTGATGTTGTGCCTGATTGGCAGTGGTGTGTCTTATCATGGCATCACAAACATGTAGCTGCTATTATTTGTGGCGTGAAGCAAAGGAGAGGGAAATATAGGTGTGCATGGGGTCATGACTTGGATCCTTATGGAGAATTCATTTGGGTTAGAGGGTAGGTATGACTGATCCTTGTGCTTCGGAATGGATCTGTTTCTTGATTGGTCAACCATTATTCATCTGTTGGGCGTCATTACCACCTTCCTGAATTTGAGGTGTGCCTGGATGTTTTTTGTCTTCTTCAGGAGGGAGCGACCTGTTTTTTTACCACCTTTATAGACACAGAAGTTGCACCTATGTATGCTTCATGTAGGGAGGGATGGTCAACTGTGGTACCAGTATCTTTCCAGTTTTAACTGAATGAAGGTTGACTTCCATATATGACACATATTGCATATTTTTAGTGGCCCTAGTGTTATGTGACAGTGACAGCGTATCATGAGTACTCCTTGAATCTTTTGTGAATTAGAGAAATGCTGAAAATATACTCAAAATGTGAGCGCAAGCCTTTGGATACATTTCTTACTTTCCTTCTTTTGTGAATTGGCCATATAATGGTTAAGTTCTGAACAACAAGAATTACACCTGTTTTCTATGCACTTTACCTAGTTACAAGGTGAAGCAAAAACAAAAATGAAGGGATTTATGCAAAATCACATTTCCTTTTAGCAGTGGCATAGCAAGGGTGATAGTGCAATGAAAGAAAATAGGCCCATAGACTACAGGCTGGCTAGTAAAACAAATAAATAAACAGGGTTCAATGAGCTCCCAGTGCCACTGCATTGATTGCTACTTCCCTGTTTTTAAGCCAAGTGGAGCCCAGGAACTGGATTACCTAAAAGTTTTGTCTAGGTGGCATTTGACAATGCTTTTGGTTCTGGCTTAAACCCAAAATCAGTTAGGTAGATTACATTTGATTTATGAGCTGTAAATGCTGTTGGACGTTTTTGAAACTATTGTGTATTTGAAATATGTAATATAGGTAGGGGGAACTAGAAATACATGGGTCAGATGTACTAATTTGTGGTGCAATGCAGCACAGCAACCAAAGCTGCTTTACTGTATTGTGTCAATGGGATAGACAAAAAAGGACCGTATCTACAAATATATGGTGTAGTTTTTCTCTTCCCCGGGCTGGTCCCCTTTCGACAGACATGCACCAAAGCACACACCCTTGCACAATGGTGCAAGCATGGGTTTTGTACTGGAAAGGCAGTCTGTCAATACAAAAACTATGGGGCATATTCTCAAGAATGTGTGATAACTACCGCAAGTGTAGCTTAACGCAACCCTACACATCGCAGTCCATCGCGGGAAAACAACTCCGTGTCAACGTGGTATTCACCACACAGCGGTACCATGCGATAGTCACAGGACAACGTGTCAAATGAACGCGTTACAAACAACGCGACGCCGCAAAAATGCGAAACCCCAACGCGAAAATAGTAGCGATGACGCCAATCGCGATACAAAAATCCGCGAAAAGCAGCCACAAGCCTGCAATTCCCACGCGTCATGCGGGAAAATGCACCATAAAAGTAGAAAAAAACATACCGACAAAAGCCAAACAACAGCGAAGCACAATGGAGGCAGCCGGAGCAAGTACAGAGGACAACCAGAACCCAACAAGCCCCACGGAGGACCAGCCTGGGACCTAGGGGTCAGGGAAGGGCAAGGACAAGAAGAAGAGGAAGACCAAGTTCAGTCTGCAGGAAAACAGGATCCTGATAACGGAGGTGATAGAACACCATCAATCACTGTTCGTCACCTCTACTGTGTCACTGGCAACTAAAAATGGAATATGGCAGACCATCGTGGACAAGGTGAATGCAGTCGGAGTGCTGAAGAGGACAATGGACGAGGTCAAGAGGCGCTCGAATGATGTGAAGCGCAAAACCAAGCTGAAACTCGCAAACAACCGGAAGGCAGCAATGCAGACTGGAGGTGGCAGTCCAGCGCCACAGGAGGAGCTGGACGAGATGGAGGAAATGGTGTCCACAGTCATCAGTGGGGAGACGGTGGCAGGAGTTGGGGAACCAACACTGCTCAACATGACCGGACACAACAGCAACAGGGTGAGTAACCACCAGGGACTGGGGGGACGGGGGGAGTGGGCACAATGGCACACATGCACAATTAAGCATAGCACATCTGCGGACAAACCATGCCCCAGACCCACAACTCCCACCAAGAGACCAATGCACACAGGTATGCAACATCTCAGCACTGCATAAGCACAGAACCCAGAGGCACACCGCATGAAAGGGATAAGAGCAGCCAAATCAGAGCTGCAGGGGCGACTCCCCCAAAATGCGGCACACACACATTACATGCAGAGCACAGCAACATTGACAACGAGGTGGTACAAACCGCAACACGTCCACAACAGAACAGAGGACACAACAGGTGCCGCATGTGCGTAGAAACTGGCCAATCACATATGGCACTGCAGGGAAATGTGAGTTGACAATGTACAAGTACAAACTCACATCCGTGATGTAGTCGGAATGTCCACTGTCCCGCATCAAAGAGGCAACTCCCCCCAAACAGTCACAATGTACACTGTCATGCAGTCTGAATGCAGACATGTACAATGCGTCAACATACATGTGTACACGATGTCAAACTGCATCTCCCCTTCACATTGCAGGGGGAAATCCAACACCTCCTGCAGAGCAGTCCGAACCTCTCTTCTCTGATGACGCAGAGGACCACCACACCTTCGACTCAGATGGCCTTGAACAGCTCGTGGAGAGCCTCTGCAGCCCACTTCCAGGATCAGGGCAACCCAGCTGCCACGAGGAGCCCCACCCCATGCACAGTACACACAGCAGGCAGCACCCACCACAACGGCTGCCTCTCAGGACCCCCACGACGAACACATGGCCTTCCAACGCCGTGTGTTGGGGTGCCAGGAGAAGCTGACTGAACAGGTGCAGGTGGGGTTCGACCGCATGGCAGCCAAACTAGACGCTATACGTGGGTGTCTAAGTCCCATCAGGGACCACTCACAGTCCCTAACGGACACCCACAGTCTGCTCCATTCCCTCCAACGGACCATGGCGGACATCGCCAGAGTCCTAACTCTGCGACAAGAATGACTGTCTAGCCAGAGTTCCTCCAGCGATCTCGCCCGGGAGTTGGGACACATGCGGAGGATCATGGAGAACATGGAGCGGATGCAGGCGGAAAGTGCGGGTGCCACGGCTGCACACCAGCAAGAGGTAGCTGGGTCCCTCAATGCCCTGAAGGCCTTCCTCATGGCATTGCTGCCACAAGGCCTGGCGCTGATGCATGCTGCTGCTACCACCCCATCCACATCTCCGGCCCCTGATGTGTCTGTGCCACACAGTGCTGGGGACAGTACACCACCACCCACATGTGAGGCACATGCAACAGCAGAGGACGAAGATGTGGATGAACCCACCCTCATGGTCAGGAGGACGCAGTAGCATTCATCTCCGCCATGTGGCCTGTTTCTGCTTGGTTCTGCCCTCTGCATCACCACCTTCCACTGTCCCCGATGCACTCTGCGACACTCACCTCTGACCTCGACATGGACTGCCATATTCTGTTTGGTCGCCAATGACACAGCTATCAGACTGCGGACTGAAGTCCTCCTCTCCTGATGTACCTGTCATTCCCTGAAGGACTCTGGCTGGCCCTCCACGGGCCGACAATGTGAGGTGGGGTTGGCATGGCCATGTACTGCTCCAGCTGCAACACTCCCTTGAATGTGTAATAAACATTCATATCCACACAGATGTGTCATGTCTATGATCTTTCAAGTGTGGAAGTATGGATGTATGTAGGTTCAGTGATTCCCCCTTACGTCCATGTTGCCCATGTTGTGGGACTATTGTCACAGGGTGACAGATTGCCGATTCCGGTCCGGGTGGCGCCGACACTGCAACGGAGACACATCCATTAGTCACTTCCTTGTCCAGCCCAGGACTAAACCACGCCCAGAGCCCCGGGGTCATTGTTCACACCCTTACGCTGGACTGGCATACGCCAGGACAGCCCACTCCGATTACGCACACAGGGGGGGACGACAGCGCTACATGTCCTAGGTCTTCACTGTGGGGTTCTGCAGCTCACAGGTCTAGTTGTCAGCATGCCACAGCCACTTCCTCACGGCTGGTGTACACCCACACCACACCCATCCAGCACTGGCGTCACAGGACATGTGACCCTGGCAATAAAAATGGCCTGGCGGACGTGCTGGATGCCATTTCCACTCTCTCTGACTGGGTGTCTCCGTGTAGTTCTCATGTGTGCATGAGGGCCTAGGGCCCTGCCACCTCACATTGCCCAGTGCCGGGGGTGACATGATGGCGTCCGCACAACGGGACTCAATCCTTCAGGGTCAATGGCTAGCGGGGCACAGACTTGGTGGCACCGGATACACTGCGGCAGGCACAGGCACCCCGCCACGGGACGGTGTCTTGCGGTGCAGTGAGATAGGGGCACCTGAAGTGCTGAGCGGGTGTGCAGCCTGCGATGATGCCATGTGCACTGATGTGGTCTCTGCCATTGCGTAATCAAGACCTAGAGTCAGGTGTGTGACCTGGTGGCCTGCGGTGCGGGGCTGCATGATGTGGAGGGTGCATGGTCGCGGGCACCGGGCTTGGAGATCCCTCCGGAACATGGTGGGCCCTCTTGGAGACACGCCGGTGGCGGAAGGTGAGCAGTGAGGCCTGGTTGCGCAGGGGCGGGCAATCACCGCTGGGCGGCGGGAGGGGCTGGGGTGCAGCAGCCTGTGTGCGCAGGGGCGGGCAAGCGATGATGGCGTGTGCAACTGTATGGACTCTGCCATTCATGTCTCTGGAAACTGTTTCAGATGAGGGACCTAAGGGACTGCTGTGAATACCGGCACGTGGTTGGAGACACACCGGTGGCAGCAGGTGAGCAGTAAGGCCTAGGTCCGCAGTGTCGGCACTCTCTCCCTCTCCCCCTCTCTCTTTCTCTCTCCCTCTCTTTCTCTCTCCCTCTCTCCCTCTCTCTTTCTCTCCCCCTCTCTCCCTCTCTCTTTCTCTCTCCCTCTCTTTCTCTCGCCCTCTCTCCCTCTCTCTTTCTCTCCCCCTCTCTCTTTCTCTCTCCCTCTCTCTTTCTCTCTACCTCTCTCTTCCTCTCTTTCACTCTCTCTCTCTCTCTGTACTTTGATGGGCGCATGGCACACCTTCTGATCCAGATTTCTGTTTTGCAGGCTGTGACTTACAGAATGTCCTGAGACGACCCGCCATACCTCTTCAGATTTTCTTTTTTTTGCTTTGTTCTGTAATAAACGTATTGTTTGGATATTTTGATATGGGTGTATGTTTCCCTTTTTCTGGCCACACATGTATGTTGGGTGTTGTGATTGTGTGACTTCAGGCGATTTGTTTGGTTTATGATTTCGTGGGGTTGATGTGCAATATCTTTGTCCATAGGGGGGGTGGGGTGGAGGGTGCCCGGGGTAGGGCCCCGGGGGGGGGGTCCTGGGGGTGGTGGCGGTGGGTGTTGTTGTCCTATTGGGGCTCAGGCCTGCATGATGGGTTGCTCCAGGGCATCTGTTGTTCTTCATGTGTGGCTTTGGGCTGTGCTCCCTTGTCTGGTGCCCGTTGTCGTCCGACTTTACACCAGGTAGGAGCAGGTGTTAGTTTCCTGCAGCTAACGCGCCTTAGCACATGTTTTGTGATCTTATCGCCGATCTGGCTGGTCGTTGAGAATGTTGTGGAGTGGTGTTGTCGCGGCTTTTGGCACGGGAACACCTACTCTGCATATCATTAGCGTTAGTTGCCGGGCTCCTCTGTGGCGATGTTTTTTGCGAATGCTATCGCAGGTAAACTGGTGTTATGGGCTGTTAGCACCAGCTTGGGAATGGGGAGATAAATTTATCGCGGATTTGGCTGCGATAAAGTGCCGATAGCTCCTTGAGAATATGCCCTATGTTTTTATGTTTCCAAATATGTATGTGTGCATTTTACAATGCATTGGAATGTAAATACTACCAGGGCTCTTTGTACTGGATTTGCATTACAAACATAAATCAAATCCGTTGCAAATTGGTAGTAAATCTAGGCCTTGAATTAGACGTAATCTGTACCAAAGCAGGCACCAAGAGATGCCACTGTTATAATGTTAGGTATGAATGTTAAAGGTACCTAAATACAACTCAATTCTTAATGGTAGAATGGTTTATACAGTGCTAGCATCACTTTGGATGCTAATAGCTCTGAACAGCTCAGCACTGGACATCTGCCCAGCAGTCCCTTTTAAGAACTGCACCAGAATAGTGACTTATATAAAGTGTTAATATTTGTGCTATAAATAAAGCCATCTATAGATCTCTCAGATTGCTCAAATTGTGGAGGCACCTACCCAGTCAAAATCCACTCGGAGTGCTGTTGTTGCAGCCCCATCAGGTTTTCACACAAAGTAACAGCGACATAGGTTACAACTTACTCATTTTTATGTTATTGCATTGTAGGTTTTAAGTGTGGCATTACCTCGCCCCACCTCCTTTGAGATAATGCTTGAATGCTCAACCACAGCTACCCAGAGTCTTTCCATTATAGACTGAGTACCTAGTCTCCCAGATAGTGTGGTAGACCAGTTATTGTGACTGTAATAACTGTAATAACAGTTGTGATGAATATATAAATGTACAAGGTACTGGAATGGTAATATGGTAAACACATTGGTAAATCAGAGCAGCTTGTTAACATTTGTACTTCTATTGCTTACCTTAATATGAATATGTTTAATTATTCCCCTAGAAAAGTTATTCTAAGAATCGTTTTGTCTAAGGCTTATTCAAGAGTGCATTAAAGCCTGCCAATATAAGTGTGATGGATGCTGGCAGATACATTTTTATATTAGCTGTTTTGTTGTGCCGACACAAATCAAGTTGAATGGACACAATTATTGCTTATGTTGTAGTTGGATGTTGTTAATTTTCAGGTGTTATTATTATCCTCAATAAAATGAATATGGTTGTAAAATTACGTTCTATGTATGCCTTCCACTTATAATCCCCAAAAATAGATTACAAAATCTATGCCATAGTGATATTGTCTCATGGTGTCTCTTCTTTGTATGCTTTGGAATCTCAGATGCTTCATAAATTACAAGGAGAAACAGGCTTTTATAAATTATATTTAGTTGTTGTGAGAAAATGCCCCTTTTGCACTGTTTCTCCATTTTTTTGCAAAATTTGTATTGCTGATTTTTGACTCTGCCCACTGTGGCACTGCTGTCCAGTGTATGTGTTCTGACCCGTAACACATGTAGTAATTGGCTAATCTCTGGCATATTTGGCTCTCCTACAAGGACATAGATTATGATATAGAAGCTGCACCCATGGCAAGGGAAATTACATGTCACCTGTGGACTTCAGCACTGATCGCATGTTGCACTAGTAATTCCACTAGTGTAAAAAGGAAACATGACTTCAGGCATACCATTGCAGCCTGACTGCTGCAGTTTTAACCTGCAGGACGATCTGTTAAAATAATCCTTTTTGGCAGTGTCCCTGTTTATTTATTTGTTTTACTAGCCAATCAGAAGTCCGGGGGGGGGGCATTTTCCTTCATTGCACTATCACCCTTGTCACATCTAACACTAAAATCCAGTTTGAAGGAGGCACTGTACCACAAAAAGTCAGAGACAGGAGTCTGGTAGGACAAAAGCAGAGTCCTTCAGCAACAGGGTAGGGGATATACAATAATTGATTTGGTGTCCTGTTGTCATCCTTTCAATTATGCCAAAGTATTGGCTCAGCAAACCTGTAAGGCAGGATTTGACACTGCGATGTGTGTCAGCGGAATACCCCCAGCCTCACCCTGCATATTCTCTGGAGTTCAGAGGAGTCCTCTCATACCATTCAGGTCAGTCTATTGCATGCTCCTTTGAGGAATTTCACACCTCTTCCCAGGCTGAGCACAGGCTGGTAGTTACCGGAGATTTAATGCAAATTAGCTCCCAGGAACCCTAGCAGGGAAAGGTAACTTTTTAGAGGTACGTTTCCTTAGATTATATTAAATATTAGACCTCACCAATTAACTGGATTTTATATAACTATTGTAAATAGTTGTTTAATATTTTTTTTCTAGCTGGTCATGCTCCTGAGTTACAATTTTAGTATTTTAATTTGTAATCTGATTTTCTACATAGGATAGCCAGGCCTGCCAAGGTGCACTTTTAGGGCATTTTCACTGTGGGGACATGGTACTATTAATTTTCCATCCTTCACACTTTTAAAGACCATGCACCCTGCCTTGTTGGTAATTTACTAAAGGTTAAAAGAGGGTCTTGTCCTGTCAAAAAGAGTTATTTCAACGGGGCACACTGCAGATTTTACACTGCAGCAGTCAGACTATACAGTGTAGGCTTGAAGCCATGTTTGCACTACCATTATAGTGGATGGCACAATAGGTGCTGCAGTCCACAAGCAGCATTTAACTTCCAGGTCCGGAGGGCTCTTTTTCTGCACCACATACTAGGGCCTTTTGGCTAGTTAAATGTGCAAATTGGGAATAAGCCAATATAACCATGCATACATGGGAAGCACACGTGCTTTACTCTTGGTTAGCAGGAGTAAAGTACAGCTAAAACCAGAAAAAATAGGTCCGACAAAAAGTGAATATTCTGGGGCAACCACACAGAAAAGGCAGATTTGCTACACCACACTTCTGTGTACATCAACAATGACAGATGCAGTAGTCCACAGTCTGTCAATGCTGTCATGCTTAATGAGCCAATCCAGGTCACCACACATGTTAGGGATCTCACATGACATGGTACAGGTGTAGGCCTCTAAACACACACTATGTTATAACACAAGACAAAAAAGCTAAACCCTGATTATGATTTTCAAATCTACATTTTTTCTTTTTAAAAATGTAAATTACAATGTTGGCTTTTACACTTTTTTATATATATAGTGTATATATTGTGTAATTACGGACAATAATTATCCAATTAAACTAGATATATATTGAAATATACAGATGTAAATATATGTTTAAAAAATTGGTTTAATAAATATAAAATACATACAAGTTCTGGCTTCATGTTTAGAAGAGCCACTTCAGCTGCATTAATTGGGGGTTATTCACCTATGGAATATTGTGTTAATCCAAAAATATAAAACAAGTATCTGTACCAGAATATTCAATTTCCTTTATTACATATAAAAATTACAACTTTATTTCAAATTTAAAATTTCTTTAAAAAGGAAAAAATAAAAATGTCAAAGCCTTTACCAAAAGTTTTAAAGTAGAAGTAAAAGATATTTTTGGGGATGTTATTATTAGTCCAAATATATTTTTAAGATATTAACAAATGTTAAAGATTTATAAACATCATTATCATCACCATCATAATGATCATTATATATATAATTATATAGATATATAATAATACCAACATCCCATTGATCTCGATGCCAGTGCATTGCAGAAAGTTGCCCTTCCTGGCCACAATGTCAACCCATCTATGTTGAACCTGATGTATGGTTCATTCTTGCATTTATCACGTCGGCTAGATGGCACTGACCTCCCCAAACCCCTGTTGTCGTTCATTAACAGGATATCCCTGACCTACATTAATCCTTGCCTCTAACAAACAAGGAAGGTAATGCTTACCAGCCAACACGGGGCCCTACGTCCCACTTACTGAAACTGGCATGCCAACAACCTTACCTGCTTCACCAAGGCTATGCAAACCAGAAATGCCCACAGTAAAACATAAGCACCACAACAAAATAGAAATAAAACTCCATGCACACATAAAGTTCACGTTAAAAAGGCCTATACACATAAACTAGCAATCAGATCTCAGAGACAATTTTCCAGACAAAAATAACAACAAAAAAAGTATGAGCACTCCCAAAACCCTATTACATTCATTCCCCAACTCCTAAAACATCCCCATCTAAACTGTGAAACAACAGACAAAAGTAAATGGTGACCACAACAATTGCATGTTTTTTTACACAAAGTTTTGCATCATGTTGCATGACTTTTGTTATGCAATGCGACGCAAACCCTAGATGCATCATATGGCGCTATAAATGTCACGTGACATGACGCAATTAATAAAATGAATCTGCCATTTTATTTTTTATACATATATATATGTATATATGTGTGTGTATATTATCTACTGGCGGTCGCCAGTAGATAGTTATAGTTAGGACCTATTTTCCATAGGAAATCCGCAACATTCTATTTGAAATAACTCTTGCGTTGGTTGACGAATCTTGGCGAAATTTTCAAACTTTATGGCCCGCTCCGGTCCGCTCTTACCCTGAAAGTTTCGGGGTGATTCGTCAAGCGGGGGCCGAGAAAAAAGGGGGGTCCCAAAACGTGTTTTCCCCATTCATTTTCCCATAGGAAACTTTAGCCACGGCTACAGCCCGAACTGCTGAACGGAATTACACCAAATTTGGCAAAGAGGTAGTTCTTGGTTCAGAAAGAACCCTTTTGTTAAATGGTGTAAATCCGTTCAGTAGTTGCTGAGAAAATCAAAAGTAAAATCACATATATATCTATGGCCGCGTAGGGTCCGCGTACCCTCCCGATCACGAGCTGCATGCTAATTGGCTGTCAACACTCCAAATCAGGAAGTGTTGGCAGCCATTTTGACCCTCGGTAGAACCGAGGCAGAGAAACAAGTGCGCAAAACGCACAAAGGGGGCAGGGTAGAAACACCCTGACCCCCTAGGTCTGCTCAGGGGGTCCCACAAGGACCCCCTGGGTAGAAAAAAGCATTTAAAAAAAAAAAAATTGGCGGGATGCGCTTAGGGTGCACGGATCCCGCCGTTAAAAAAAAAAAATCGCAAGTGCGCAAACGCACAAAGGGGGCAGGGTAGAAACACCCTGACCCCCTAGGTCTGCTCAGGGGGTCCCACAAGGACCCCCTGGGCAGAAAAAGCATATTTTTTTTTAAAAAATCGTCGGGATGCGCTTATGGTGCGCGAATCCCGCCGTAAAAAAAAAAAAAATCGAAGCGCGGTCTCCCGCGCTTCGATGCTATTTTGCCCCCGGGTGGACCAAGTCCCGGGGGCATGTGGGGGTGGGTTTATAGTTAATGGGGGGCCTCTAAGGTCCCCAAGCCCGGGGACCGCCACCCCCGGGGCTTTCTAATAAAAATGGTGCGGGAGGGCACTGTGCCCTCCCGCAGCCCCGGGGACCGCCACCCCCCGGGGCTATTTAAAAAAAAAAAATTAATACCGGTGTGGGGGGCTCCAGCCCCCCCACACGCCCCGGGGACCGCCACCTCCCCGGGGCACTAAAGATTTAAATATGGGGGTCCGTTACGGACCTCCAGAGCCCCGGGGACCACCACCTCCCCGGGGCTTTGAATAAGTTGGGAGGGGGGCCGCGCGGCCCCCTCCTGGAGCCCTTGATGGCCCTGGGGACCACCACCCCCCAGGGCCGGCTCCTGCAGTGTCCCAGGGTGCCTACTCCCGGGACACTGTAGTTTGCTATGACAGGACAGGAGCCTCGCGGCTCCCGTCCTGTCATAGCAAACTGCTTTGGATATTGGAAGAGAGAGCAGGAAACCTGCTCTCTCTTCCAATATCCAAAGCACATTGCTTTTCCACACGGGGAGCTGCATGTTAGCAGCTCCCCATGTGGAAAAGCAATGCCGGCTCCCGCAGGACGCGGGGAGCCGGCAGGGTCCGTGGGGGAGTTGGGGTCCCCCCCATGGACCCCAAAGGATAGGGCCAGCCCCGGGGGATGGGGTCCCCGGGGCAAGTAGTGGCCCGGAAGGGGGCCACGCGGCCCCCCTCCCCAAAAATAATAAAAAAAATAAATAAAAAGGCCGGTCCCGGGATGGGGTCCCCGGGGCCAATAGGAGGCCTTAGGAGGGGGGCCACGCAGCCCCCTCCTCCAAAATTATTTTTAAAAAGTGGCCATGCCCCGGGGGATGGGGTCCCCGGGCCGGTAGAGGCCACGGGATGGGAGCCACGCGGCCCCCTTCCCCTACAGTATATATTTTTTTTTTTAAAGGGAAAAGGCATCAGGCCCTGGGAGATGGGGTCCCCAGGGCCCCAAAAACAAAAAAAGAAGGGGGCCACACAGCCCCCCTTCAAAAAAACTAAAGAAGAAGACGCGATCGAGCGTCAGGCCCCGCCCCTCCCTTAACCACTCTGCAAACGCGGCTGTGGCGCGTTTTAAATTGGGGAAATAATTCCCATTCAATACTGGGGGTCCCTAGGGGCCAACTAGCCCACCAGGTACCTCCAGTAAGCGCCACAGGGCTGGGTTGCAGAGAGGTGGTCCAGGCCACGCCCCTTTTACACCTCTCTGCAACGCAGCTCTGTGGCGCTTACTGGAGGTACTTGGTGGGCTAGTTGGTCCCCAGGGACCCTCAGGATTCAAGGGGACTTAATCCCCCAACTTAAAACGCACCACGGGCGCGTTTGCACAGTGGTGAAGGGAGGGGGCGGGGCTTCAGGTGACATGTGTGCAAACAGGCCCCGTGGCGCGCTTTTAAGATGGGGATTTAAATCCCCTTCAATCCTGAGGGTCCCTGGGCCAACTAGCCCACCAGGTACTTCCAGTAAGCGCCACGGAGCTGCGTTGCAAAGTGTTGTAAAAAGGGGCGTGGCCTCTGAACACCTCTCTGCAATGCAGCTCTCTGGCACATACTGGAGGTACCTGGTGGGCTAGTTGGCCCCTAGGGACCCTCGGGATTGAGGAGGAATTAATTCTCCAACTTAAAATGCGCCACAGGGCGTGTTTGCAGACATGTCACCTCAGGCCCCACCCCCTTCCTTCACCATTGTGCAAATATTCCTCTAAAATCAGCCGAACTACGAATTCCGATTTACTCACCTGTTATCAGGAGAGACCTCAGTGCTGCATCTTTGAGCCCAGTACTGATCCTGAAAAGTAATTCTAACCGTACTTACCAGTAACTTGAATTTCCTTCCATAGGCTAACATTGACTGGTTTCACTTGGAAATTCTTCGAAGTGTGGAGTTTTGGAACTTTATAATATTCCTCTAAAATCAGCTGAACTACGAATTCCAATTTACTCACCTGTTATCAGGAGAGACCTCAGTGCTGCATCTTTCAGCCCAGTACAGATCCTCAAAAGTAATTCTAACCGTACTTACCAGTAACTTGAATTTCCTTCCATAGGCTAACATTGACTGGTTTCACTTGGAAATTCTTCTAAGTGTGGAGTTTTGGAACTTTATAATATTCCTCTAAAATCATCCAAACTACGAATTCTGATTTACTCACCTGTTATCAGGAGAGACCTCAGTGCTGCATCTTTGAGCCCAGTACAGATCCTGAAAAGTAATTCTAACCGTACTTACCAGTAACTTGAATTTCCTTCCATAGGCTAACATTGACTGGTTTCACTTGGAAATTCTTCTAAGTGTGGAGTTTTGGAACTTTATAATATTCCTCTAAAATCAGCCGAACTACGTAATTCCAATTTACTCACCTGTTATCAGGAGAGACCTCAGTGCTGCATCTTTGAGCCCAGTAGAGATCCTGAAAAGTAATTCTAACCGTACTTACCAGTAACTTGAATTTCCTTCCATAGGAATCCATTGTCTGGTTTTCAGCAGAAAAGTTTGTGTCGATTTTCACAAACTACAAATATTCCTTAAAAATCGCCTGTATGACTTAAACGCATTCTTTCAACTGTTTACAGGAGATGCACCAATGCTGGATCCAGGATCCACCACTGAGTAAGAAAAAGTAACAATAACACTACTTACCTGCTAAGTGAATTTCATCCCATAGGATAACATTGGTGATTCTATTTGAAAAAGTTTCTGTGTCAACTTTTAAAATACAATAATATTCCTTAAAAATCACTACTGTAACCAAAACGCTTTTACTCAACTGTTTACAGGAGATGTCCCAGGACTGAATCTAGGATCCAGTCCTGTGGTTAGAAAAGTAATCCATAAAGTAACTAATTGCATTTAACTAGAAATTCACATTGAGCTCAATGTTGCATTGTGTTTGAAATTGTGTTGCCCATTGCAACAACTGTAACTACTGTACTTAAAAGTCTATTGCCTATTTGCAAAGTATTTAAACTAAAGTAATTCATTCTGAGAAAGTATATTTTGTAATGTAATGTATAATGTAATTATAATGTAATTTAAAAATAAAATATCTAAAAATAAAGTTTAAAAAAATGTAGTAAATCAGTATAAAAAAATAAATATAACAATTAATACATTTAAAAATTGTCATTTACAAAACCTTTGAAATTCATTGAAAAACCATAGGTTTGAGGCACATTACAGTTAGGAATTAGCATTTAAAAACCTTTGAAATTCACTGAAAAAACCATAGGTTTCAGGCACGTTATAGTTAGAAATTAGCATTTAAAAACCATTGAAATTCATTGAAAAAACCATAGGTTTCAGGCACGTTATAGTTAGAAATTAGCATTTAAAAAACCTTAGAAATTCACTGAAAAAACCATAGGTTTTAGGGACAGTTATAGTTAGTTGGACATTGCACTCGTACAAAACCCGTGAAATTCCCCGTTATAGTTAGTTCAGCTAACTATAACTCGCGCCCTCAATGCACTGCTGATGACGTCACATATTACATCACTCATGACATGGTCAGTGACATCACTGATGACATCACTGATGACATCTCAAATGACATCACTGATGACATCACTGATGACATCATCCATGTGATAATTTCATGCATCTTCTCACACCCTAATATAACTTTTGATAGACCCACTCTAAATTATAGACTGCCATTCTCAAAACCATAGACACTCCAACACCAATAACTACATACCCACTCACTGATTCTTAGGTCTACACACACATCTACTCACTCACCCGTACAATCACTCATACTTATAGTCACTCAGTACAGGACTATTATATGCACTCATACACCTATATAAACACTCACACACCGCCACTCATCCATAGAGGTACTCACACACCTAATCAGTCATGCAAAAAATTAAGCACACACCCATTTACTCACCTATACAGTTATACACACACCAGCTCACTTACTCATACAAATACTAGCACATTCTTACGCTCTTATACAATCTCTGATACAAGCACACACTCATCCATACAGTCACTCTCACAATCACACATTCTCCCTTATAGCTATTTATATACTCCAACACACATATATACTGCCTTTCACATATGTAGTTACTCACACATGTACCACTGGGACATACATTCACTCACTAACACACTCTTACACACACTTATCCACCCATACAGTCTATCACAGATGCACTCTTGAAACCATCCACCCAGTGAATCACCCACTCACACATCTATGCACAGAGTCGCACACACCCCAACCACACAAACACTCAGGCACACATATAGATACTCAGACAACCAATCAATAACTCATATAGACACTCATGTAGCTATTCACAAACCCATGCAGCCACTTACACAGCAACAGACAGACGGATACAGACATTCACCCAGTTTAGTCACTAACCCATGCATTCAGTAAGATACGTTTAATCACTCACTTATAGAGTTAGTCACGCACCTACTAAATCATCCATACAGACACTTATACACCCACTCATTTTTCAATACGCCTTTCCCTATATATATTAAACATATTTAAACTTTACAGAAACACACAGTCACTGGATGATGTCATCTGTGATGTCATTTGAGATGTCATCAGTGATGTCATCAGTGATGTCACTGACCATGTCATGAGTGATGTAATATGTGACGTCATCAGCAGTGCATTGCGGGGCGCGAGTTATAGTTACCTGAACTAACTATAACGGGGAATTTCACGGGTTTTGTACGAGTGCAATGTCCAACTAACTATAACTGTCCCTAAAACCTATGGTTTTTTCAGTGAATATATATATATATCTATATATATATATACACACATACATAAATAACCCATGGGCGGTCGCCAGTAGTTAGTTATAGTTAGGACCAAAGTTTCCAGAGGAAAAGCATTTTTTGTTTTGCCAATAGCTTTAGTTCCCTTTGACGAATCTCAGCAAATTTTTCACAAAACATCACCGTTTTAGTTCACCTGCTGTGTTGAATTTTTGGGGTTATCCATCAAGCAGGGGCTGAGAAATAGGGGGTCTCAAAACGCGTTTTCCCCATGTTAACTCTGTGGGGATTTTACATTATTTGAACATGACTACAGCCCGAACTGCTGAACGGAATTACACTAAGGGGCCGATTCCGATCTCGCTCGGTAGGCCTACAATTCCGACCGAGTCTGATTCGTAGAGCCGAATCCCGACCGAATCGTACGCTTTCCGACCGACTCGAACATCTGTACGAGTGAGCAAGTACGATGTGAAGTACGCAAAATCGCTGACCGAATCGTTTCCGGGTCCGAACCGCTCCGTACGACTCGGTCACAGACGAATCGTACCGCGCAATGGAGTCGATTTCCGACCGAGCCAGCACGATGCACGATTCGGACAGCCGGATCGAGCCGGAGTCTCCGGGACGAAAACGCTCCAGGAAGCGGACTTCGGGGGTCCGTGCCGGACCCCCTTTGCCTGTAGCCTTACGAGTCGGACACAGGGGGTGACCCAAGGGTCCCCCCTACACATGCATGTACGGTGCAGGCGTGAGCGAGGCGTCCCCGCGAAAGGGGGCACACTTCTCCAAGATGTGCTATTTTCACAATGGGAGTCTATGTACGCGTCGTACAACAGGCTCCCATTGACTTCAATGGGGCTCCGAGCAACACGAGTCCGCCATCGCTCGATTGCATCGTACTCGCTCGCTTGGAGCCAAGGAGCACGAATCGGTCAGAAATCACGCCGGGATCGTGTCGGACGGAACGGTTTCCGACCAGGATCGGAATCGGCCCCTAAATTTGGCAGAAAGCTAGATGTTGGTCCAGAAAGCGTGCTTTTTGTGATTTGGTGTAAATCCGTTCAGTAGTTTTTGAGATATCTAACTTTAAAAAACATAGATATCTGGGGACGCAAGTCCTTGCAGTGTACTTGCAGATCTTACTAAAATTTGACTGGCTGTCAACACTTCAACCAGAAAGTGTTGGCAGCCAACTTGGGACTCAGCTTAAAGCCGAGTCCCAGAATATAAGTTTTAAAAAAAAGAAAAGAGGGCAGGGTAGCATTCCCTGACCCCCAGATATGGTGGGGGGTCCCTCAGGGACCCCGCCTGGGGTAAAAAGCCTTTTTATTTTTTAATGTTGACGCAGACTCATGGGTGGATCTGCTGCAAAAAAATGTTTTAAAAGCAAGCACGGGCTCCTGTGCTTTCTTTGGCATAACCCCCGGGTGGGCCAGGTCCCGGGGCATTGTGCAAATGTATGAAGGGGGTGCACAGGGCCCCCTCCTAGGACTATTCAAAGCCCTGGGGACCGCCACCTCCCCAGGGCTGTAACTTAATTATATGCTGGGGAGCCTTGTGGCTCCCTGGCTACACCTCCCTGGGGCACTGTTGTATAAAAATGCAGGTGGGCCCGCTCGGCCCCCCGCTGCCCCTGGGACCGCCACCTCCGCGGGCACATAGATTAAATAATTAAACAAAACAATGTGGGGGAGGCCCTATGGCCTCCCCTGCAGCCCTGGGGACTGCCACCTCCCCAGGGCTCAAATAAATAATAATGCATGGGGGGGCAGCGACCCCCCCATGCAGCCCCAGGGACTGTCACCTCCCAGGGGCACAAATACAGTAATGTAGGGGGTCCGTTGCGGACACCCAGTCCTGGGTACAACCACCCCACCGGGGCTTACTTTATAAAGGAGGGGCCGTGCGTCCCCCCTCATGGAGCCCTACATGGCCCTGAGGACCACCACCACCCAGAGCCGGCACCAGAAATGTCCCGGGGTGTCCAACCCGGGACATTGCAGTTTCCTATGGCTTGGCGGGAGCACCTCCCTGCTTTCAGCAAGCGAGAACAAAAATGCTCTTGTTTGCTAAAAGCAGACCAGTGTCTGTTTCACAGCGAGCAGGGAAACAGACACTTTGCTTTGGGACCCAGGGAGCAGCTCCCTGGATCCCAAATTGATGCTGGCTCCCGCAGGAGACAGGGAGCCAGCAGGGACCACGGGGTTGTCAGGCTCCCCCGTGATCCCCAACAAAGTGGCCAGACCCCGGGGATGGGGTCCCCTGGGCCGATATCGCCCGAGGAGGGTAGCCACACAGGCCACCTTCCCCATTTTTTAAAAATAAATAAAGGCCTTGCCCTGGGGGGTGGGGTTCCCGGAACTGATATCGGCCCGGGAGGGGGACCACGTGCCCCCCTCCCTTTTTACTTTAAAAAAAGATATAAAAAAGTGGCAGGCCCCGGGGGATGGGGCCCCCGGGATGAAAATGGCCCGGGAGGGGACCGCCCTGCCCCCTCCCTTTCAAATATATATAAATAATAAATAAAAGGCCGGGCCCCCGGGGGATGGGGTCCCCAAGGCTGAAATCGGCCTGGGAGGGGGGCCAATTGGCCCCCTTCTCTCTCTTTTTTTTATAAAAAAATTAAAAAGGGGGCAGGCCCCGGGGGATGGAGTCCCCGGGGCCCAAAATGGCCAAGGGAAGGGGACGATGTGGCCTCCCTTCCTAAAAAATAGAAAGAAGAAAAAGCCGGCAACTTGCCTGAGGTTCCGCCCCCTTTCTCCACCACTCTGTAAACGCACCTCCTGGTGCGCTGCTACTTGGGTGATAAATTCCTCTTGCTTCCTGAGGGCCTCAGGACTAAAGTGGGCTTCTTCACTCAAGCAGCAGTGCACCAGGAGGTGCATTTGCAGAGTGGTGGAGAAAGGGGGCATGGCCTCTGACAACCTCTCAGTAATCCAGGTGTGTGGGTCTTACTGGAGGTAACAGGAGAGGTAGTTGGCCCCCAAGGACCCTCAAGAGCAAAGGGGACTTCATCCCCCAACTAGTAGTGTGCCAGGAGGCACGTTTGCAAAGTGGTGGAGAAAGGGGGCATGGCCACCAAACACCTATCAGCAAACCCACTGTGTGGGACTTGCTGGAGGTAACAGGAGGAGCAGTTGGCCCCCAAGAACCCTCAATAGCCAAGTAAACTCCACCCCCCTACTAGTAGTGCACCAGGAGGTGCATTTGTAGAGTGCTGGAGAAAGGGGGCGTGGCCTACTATCAGGTCTCAGCAATCCTGCTGTACGGGACTTACTGGAGGTAATAGGAGGGGTAGTTGGCTCCCAAGGACATCCTTGGGGGCCAACTACCCCTCCTGTTATGTCCAATAAGTCCCACCCAGCGGGATTGCTAAGAGGTCTTCAGAGGCCATGCCCCCTTTCTCCACCACTCTGCAAACGTGGCTCGTGGTGCACTACTGGTTGGAGTATGAAGTCCACTTTACTCCTAAGTGACCTTTGGGGCCAAAAAGTCCGCCTGGTACCTCCTGTAAGTCCTACACTGAGGGATTCCGGAGAGCTGGTCGGAAGCCCAGCCCCCTTTCTCCACTACTCCGCAAACACAACTACTAGTTAAAAATCCATGCAAATTCAAAGGGGTTCAATGCAAGGCTGTGCATCCCACTGCCTCGGGACCGTTGTACCCCTGGTCAGGAGCTGTACAGTGCTGGGATGTGAGGCTCTGTGTTGCTCTGCCTTGAATCCAGTAAAGCCACCAATCAGGAGCTGTCCAGTGCTGCAAGACGAGGCCCTTGCGTCATTCTGCATCGGTCCTAGTAATGCCACCAGTCAGTGGCTGCGCGGTGCTGTGATGAAGCCCTTTGTCATTCTGCACAGTTTGGCGTTGGTTCCAGTGAAGCTGCCCATTAGAAGCTGCAAGGTCCTGGGTCGGTCTGTGCCATGATGCATCCGGTGAAACCTTCAGTTGAGCAAGGAGGAGTACACTCTGACTCCAGCCAAGGGTCCAGGACCTTAAGGAGAACAATTCGGTGGTCAGGACTCACTCCCACAGAGGCCAGAAGATGGGACCAGTCCTGGTCCATTTGAGTCTGGTTAGCTGGAAAGTAGGAAAGGCATTGGAAGTTTGTTGTGTCCCCATAGCTCAAACAGGAGATTAGCCAACTGGCCCTTGGAGGCACTTTCTGGGGTCCTGGGTTCAATACAAGCAGGTCCAGTTTTCCTTCTGTAGACAGCCAGACAGTCCTCCAGAGTGTTCTGCTTTCAGGTTCTGAGGGTGCCACTTTCATACGCAATGCTAGTCTGTTGGTGGAGGTCATCCATGTGTCTAACCCTAAAACTGGTTCTGGTGAAGTGAGTTATAGTATGAAATAATTGAAAATGAAGAAAACAAACAGAAAAATAAATTATATTTCTTACATTTTTTGCAGAAAATGTATTGTTATATTGAAATATGAAGTCAATATTTAATTTTGAAAAACGAATAAATTTAGGAGGAAATACATTTACAGAGGAAACCTGGAAGCTTAGGTTTACAGTGTAGGTGGTTGAGTTCTGGCAAATCAATAGTTAAAAAGACTGTTCAGAATGAGCTAATCGTTGACAAAGTTAAGGTATTTATATATTTTTTATAGGACTGTGTAAGAAGAAAGAAAAGGCGACATGATACCAAAAACAGAACTAAGTAGAATGCAGAGCAGAACATCCACACTGATGATTTCATTGTCTAACATTGTGTCATCGCTGTTCTTCATCCTCTGATGACTCCTCACACTTCATGATGTTTTGTGCAGTAGCACACATCAGTGTAGGTCCATGTATTGAGGAGACACTAGATGTTGATGGTGTAGGCCTCACGCTTTCAAAGTCATCCATGAGACTACGGAAGACAGCAGTCTGGCAAGGGTTTTTTGTGATACTACGACTGACACGATGAGGACTGTTCACAATAGGTAAACGTACACGTAAGTCTACACATGTAAATTTACTCTTCGACTTTTAGTAAATGTACTACTTTTGGCAATTCACCATCTACAAGTGGAAGTTTACTACAAAAGGGGACTTACATGTCTCCATAACCTGAGTTCAGAGTGTGGAGCCCAATTTATGAGTGTAACGTTACTACTAGTATCTTTTCACATGGTAAAGTATAGGGAATACAAATTAAGGGGCCGATTACGATGGCGGTGTTTGGCACATCTGCGGTGCTGGCGGTGGCGGAAAATGTCCATTTCCGCACTCCAGCGGCGGTCCTCGCGTCCGCCGTATTACAATGGTCAAAGATAGCCCATTTCCAGTCCGCTGCGGAGTTTCGGGATCCGCCAGGAATTTCCTTCTGCAAAGGTTGTGGAGTGAGCCAATAGAGAAAGACCGCCATGCGGAATGACGTTACGACCGCCGTACAAATCACGATGCCTCAAACAGCCCATCACAACGCAGCAGAGAAACCAACCACTCGGAGACGGCAGAAGCACTACTGCAGAGAGCGAAACTCGAATCCCGGGCACCTCCATGCGTTCCTGACCGCCATGGATCCAGCTCTTCAAGCCCTTCCGCTGCTGTACCTCATCCACTACCAGCAAATAAGACGTCGCCGCGGTCAACACCGCAGGTACGTAAAAACACATCTCCCCATACAACCACAACACATAACTCCTGTGCTGAAATACGGTTCCTGTCCACATCAGACACTCTGGTGGAGACAGAAACATATCCCCCAGTGTACTCACACATGTCCTGCCTGCTAGAAATCCACACCTCCGCATCCGGGTCACCCATCAACCGCGAAATCACTGCAATGTCCCGGGCAGGTCACCGCAGCGGTGAAGAGCGGGAAAACTGCGCACAATGTAGTAGGCAGGGCCGGCGCCAGGCATGGGCAGTCTGGGCAGCTTCCCAGGGCTCCACCTTCACCCTACCCACATGGTGGGCTGCATCAGTTGGCCACAGCCCACAGCACGCTTCCCACACCCATTTCTGCACATGCTGTGTGCCCCTCCTGTCCCCCCCAATGCACAATTTATCAGCCAGGTGTGGCTCGACCTCGCACCTCACACATCAATGGGCAAGGTATATTGACTGGGAAGGTGGGGGTGAAGATGAACACCCTGCACAGAAGGTCAGGGGCTGGAAAACACTCCTCCTCACACCTGCCTTCCACTCATGTGAATCAATCTGAGTATAATTAAGAAATGAAGACTCACACTGCATATTAACAACCACTGAACTATTCACACAGCATGTCAAGTCCCTCAGAAAGATCCCACACTGGCACTCTGCCACATACACATATCATAGGTCAGCAGCAATGTAGGACAATAAATGGGCTAGGCCAAAGTGGAGTTCACAGTGCTGGAAAACCATGGAGCAAGCCACATAGCATTGGACATCACATGCAAGGGGAGGAACATATCACACTACCCTTAGGCCCTCAAATCAGACATGGGTGGCACAGTGATAGCAATGAAACCAAAGTGACAACTGTGCAATATCTCTGGGATACAGCAATGCAAGCTATGCATAGGCACAGGAATGATAGGAAGTGTCAGAAGCCATACAGTGACCAGCCACATATCTGTGTCAACTTACTTGACATGTGTATGCCACCAGCACAACACACATGCCTCATTGTCACACTCCCTGACTGTCAAACCCAAGTAGGACCTTCACACATACCCCTCATCTACCCATCTCCCACCTGCAACACTCAACACCTGTGAGAAACACACATAAAGGTGCAAATAAGGTCCTCTGAGTTTCCAGACAACCAATCATACACCCTGGTGTGCATCTACAAATGTCAGCCTCACACTCAGGGATGTCTGAGCCAATGCTGACCCAAAACCAATAGCCAAACACAAATCTCACAAACAACATCCACAGAAGTCCAACAAGCCCAGCCATG
This sequence comes from Calotriton arnoldi, assembly GCA_963921515.1. Classification (NCBI taxonomy): domain Eukaryota; kingdom Metazoa; phylum Chordata; class Amphibia; order Caudata; family Salamandridae; genus Calotriton; species Calotriton arnoldi. Next base: position 369,806 of record CAWUFW010003762.1, read on the forward strand.
TGCAGGCAAACAGTGAATAGGCAATGTGACCCTAGACAGAACAGGAATACACAACATTGTCACTCTGGACAAATGCACAGACACCATACCCCAACACAAACAAGAATTGCATCATCAAATGCCAATCATGAACACTAACTGGGATCAATGGGACAAATCAGCTAACACAGACATAGACACCACACCAGTCATCAAGTGAGCATGCTGTCACAGTGTACCACAAGCATGCACATGCACAATTCTGACAAGTGACAGGTCAAATATAGGAGGACATACCACTATTGTGCACTCAAAACAAGCTCATGAACAAGAATCCACATTGCTGCATGTGACATACACACAAGAAATGCACACTACACATGCAACACACATCTGAATGTATCACAATGCATAAACTACTCACACACAATGTCATGCAAATAGAACATCACACACACATTGCACCTGTCAGCAGAAAGAGCCAACACGGGCCAAACACTGCATCCATCTACAATAAAAACACAACAGATGCACATACCAATCCATCACATAGCAATCTCAGCTGGACATCAGGGGGATGCACACCAGGCAAGTACAAGGCAACATACACTGCCAGCACTGCATGCACACTAAGCAGTGTGTGCACACCAACCAAACCACTAGCACACATATCTGAGTTCCCCACCATGAGCTCCCACAACACAAATCATCACAGCACACAGATAACATCACACTCGGGAAGGGTAGCAGTACCTCAGCAAACAGACATACAGCTTAGCCATCACCCACAGATGCACAACTCAGGGAAACCCAGATGCAAACAACATGACTAGAGGACTGTGCTGGTCAAACATATGCACTGCACATGAGCAACCATGACTGCAAACAAGTAGAAGAAAATAACACATAACTAATTGTGAAGCTGTCTTGAGTGGCACATTGGTCCTGTACACAGATCATCCTCACACAGTATAGTGTCACACTATGAAGTGGTGGGGAGGGTCACACACTGGCAAGGCATGGGGTGGAAGACATGAGATTGAAGTGGTGTGTACATCAGTATTGGACAGGTGAGGAGTGTACAGTCCACAAACACATAGAGGAGTAACTCACAATGTGTAGGCATCAGAAGCACCTATAGGGGATGGTATGACTCCTCATACCACATACTATACTCGACCCAAAAATGTGTCAAGTGACAGCAATGCATGAGAAAACTGACAAATAATGTCAGTGTGGCTGAGCAGGTCAGCACAGTGAGCACAGACCCACGGCTGATCAACAGAACACTACACAGACTTTGCAGTGATTCACTCTGCATACTCACAACTGACAGCGACAACAAGGAGGTGTCCCCCAGGAGTGCAAGCACACACCGACACACTGCACAGTGCTCAACCTACAACTCCTACATGTGCCCACAATCTGAAGCACATGTCTGACAATGTAATCTAACAGGCACACATTACCTGGGTCATACATGTGTGTAGTTGGCATGTGCAGGGGCACATACACATCAACACTACTGACAATGACAGGCCAATCACACTGTATGACTACTCAAGTGCACATATTCAAATGTACCCATGTGACTATGAAGACAGGCCCACACAAGATGACTACACATCAACACTGCTGTGCACAAATCAAGAAAGAGCCCACAGACATGACGGACCCTGGCCACCCAGCAAGTAATCCTGTGGATAGCATTCACCTCTGTTCTGGTATTGCATCCTAACATGACATGTGTACAATTTAGCAAACCTGAGCACAGAATGATTAGGAGAAGAGTAAATCATCACAAACAACCATCATTGCACCCTCATGCCTCAGACTGAAGAAGAACAAAAGTGCCTGTTACCTCTGGAAACCTCTGAAAAAGTAAAACAAGTAATTGCCAATGTGAAAGTGGCATACAGAGCATGTGTCACATGAACCGATACCCATACATAAAACCTTTTATTTAGCAAGGGCATTGACAAAGCAGACAACAGGAGTAACAGTCTTTATTACATAATACCCAGATAGGCATCAAAAGTACAAAACAGCAAGGCCATTGGCCAGTACAAATTAAAAGTATGCACATGTGTGCATGAGAAACTGCACAGGAAATGGGCATCAAAAGTACAAAACAGCAAGGGCATTGGCCAGTCCATAGTTCCGGTCCGCACATGTGTGCATGAGAAACTGCACAGGGAATGGGCATCAAAAGTAACAAACAGCAAGGCCATTGGCCAGTCCATAGTTCCGGTCCGCACATGTGTGCATGAGAAACTGCACAGGGAATGAGCATCTAAATTAACAAACAGCAAGGCCATTGGCCAGTCCATAGTTCCGGTCTGCACATATGTGCATGAAAAAATGCACAGGGAATGGGCATCAAAAGTAACAAACAGCAAGGCCATTGGCCAGTCCATAGTTCCGGTCCGCACATGTGTGCATGAGAAACTGCACAGGGAATGAGCATCTAAATGAACAAACAGCAAGGCCATTGGCCAGTCTATAGTTCCGGTCCGCACATGTGTGCATGAGAAACTGCACAGGGAATGGGTGACACCGTCCACTGCCATGGGAATCACCACAGCTCAGGGGCTACAAATGGGCAGTCCAGGCACCGCTGTGTGATAAATGGTGTGGGGAGGGGCACTTGGCTTCAACTTTGGCTTGAAGTTGAACTGGGAAGTGGCTGATTGTCAGGGCCAGTTGGAGGACTGGACCTGGGAGAGAGAGAACCGGCTGAGGTAGAGGCATCAGTGGCTGTGGGAGCCTGAGGGCTGCTTGGACCGGGTGGAGTTGTTGCACGGGGAGGTGGAGACATGCTGCCAGGAGACACAGTGTGTGAGGGTGAATGTTGAGGGCTGGGTCTCAACTTTTTGGGGATTCGATAGCCCACAAGTGTCTTGGCCGGAGTGGGAAGTGGGGTGGGCACAACAGCCTCACTCTCCACCAAAGGTGCATCAGGTGCAGGTGGCTCTCCCTGTGGGGATTTGCTGGATCTGGTTGTATGCTTGGGGTGGCCTTGCCTTTTCCCCTGCATCCCCTGTTGTCCAGGTAAACCCCCCACTTTGCTCTCCTGTCCCAGCTTCACAGGGGTGTGGGTGGGAGTTGACGTTGTGGGTGAATCTGCCTTAGAAATGTGTTTGTGCTTAGTCGTTGCAGGCACCAGGTTCACAGCAGACAGGGCAAGTGTTTGTTTGTCTTTGGGAGCAGGTGTGGGGATGGGAGTGCCCTTGGATGGGGATGATTTTGATGAATGTGATGTTGATGCCTGCTTCTTGGCCTGATGCCCATGAGTGTCACATGATGGGCTTTTCGTTTTGCGCTCCTGTGTGCCTGTTTTGTGTGTATGGGATGGTGTCTGTGGTCTGGTCCGCTTGGAGTGCTGCTGTTGTGTGCTGCATGTGGAGGACTTGGTGCCTGAGGGCTCTGGCGTGTGGTCACTCTCGTCAGGTGGTGCCACTGGCAGGACAGTTGCTGAAGGGACAGGAGATGAACTTGGAGCCTGTGACTGATGAATGGCTGCCATCACTGTGGAGGACAAAGACTGGACAGTTCCGTGTAGGCCACCTATGTCAGAATGAATCCCCTCCATGGAGGCAACTACCTGTGCCAACTTCTTGTCATGATCCTGGAAGGCATTCAGGAGAGCAGCCTGACCCACACACAGCTGGCGCAAATGGTCCACCGCCTCCACACTGAGGGCAGCAGGGGAGACAGGGGCAGGGGCAGCAGTGTCTGGGGGGAAGGAGACTCTACCCTTCCTAGGGCTGCGGGCACGGACAGCACTTGTGGGAGTAACCGGGAGGGTGGGCACTGGATGATGTATGGTGGAAGAAGAGGCAGATTTGGAACTTCCTGTGCCTGCCAACATCGAGGAGTCACCGCTGGAGTCTGAAGATGTGGAGGTTGATGTTTCTGGGTGGGAATCATCCAGGGCACTCCTGTCCCCCTCCGAGGCGCTGGTCACATCAGTGAGCTCATGTGTAGCAGTCGTGCCAGAAGCTTCCCCACTGGTGTCGGTCCCCCGTCCTTCCGTGCCCTCGGTAGATGCTGCAAGAGACATATGTTCAGTATAGTGCCATACTCACAAACATCATATGCAAACAAAGCACAAAACTTGAAAATGATACTCCCATGTTGGCCTCCTCCATGATGATTTATGCAATCATCAGAAGATGCATGGAAACATGCATAGTTGATAGTAATGCCCCATGTGGTGTTGACACAGCCAAATAGCTGGTCCGTGCCTCCTTGTACCCTAACATACTATTCTCTGTAAGCATACCTACGTGCCTGTAGGTGAGATAGGTATCCATCTAAACATGTTGTCTCTGTCACATATGGAGTCACTTTAAGGGAACACCACAGATACAAACTCCCAAATGTCCTTTTGCAATGGCCACAAGCTCCTGATATCCACCATGTTGTGCTTTGAAGCACAACTACAGATGCACATTGGTGTCAGCTGTGTAGTTGTCACAAATCTTATGTTGTGCACAGCACACATCTATAAATGCACACTAACATGATGCTCACTGCTGTTCACTGCCAGGTGATGTCTATGACACTCATTCTGCAGCATATGTCACAAGGCCACATCTCATCTGTCAATGACAAGGGTCATGGTTTTAAACACATGAGAAACCACATGTTGTACAAATGCATAACAGCTGCACTCAACACAGTGGCCACTTAGAAGCCATTGCATCACACTAGAGACATCACAGAGCTCCCCACTGGCTCACATTTGGGATTCATGCAGTCACTCACACCCAAAGTCACACTTAGATGAATACTCACCCCCAACTTGCTGCTGATGGGCCCTCAAGCGTCCATCCAGCTCTGGCTGTGTCACTGCCAAGATGCGGGCCATTAGTGGTGTCATGCTCCTGCGCGCCAACCTGCCACTCCGAGGGAGCACCCCCAGCGTCATCTCTGCCACGTTTTTGCTCAGCCGGCAGACGTCATCCCACCTCTTGTGACAGTGTGTGTGCCGTCGGTTGGAGACACCCAGAGCCCGCACCTTGCGTGCAATGGCTCTCCATATCGCCTTACGCTGGTGGACCTTAAGCTGCAGGCGTGGGAGACAAGAAGAGGAAGTTTCAGTGACACTGTTTTATGTACCACTGTGTGTTAGTACAGGAGCATGAAAAAACAGCACACCAATACATAAATGTTGAGCAGAGGCCATACAGCATGACACGTAGTACACTTGCATCAAAAAATCTCATAGAAATGTATGCATGTATGATGATGGACACAGTACCTGGCCATCTCATACACATGCAGAGTGCCAGCACAGAAACCAATGTGAAAGAGACCCTCATCTGTGATGCAGTATGTGAGTGAGCAATACATACAATACATTTGAAATGATGTGTCGGGGCAGACTCACTGTGTCCAATACTACACACCCCTCAATGTCCTTGGCCAGTGAATGGCTACATGTGTCATGGTGGTCACATTTAGGGCCATGATTTTACATTCTCACACTCTTCTCACAAGGTGTAGTCCTGTCTTGTGCAATCCTCAGGCCTAAGATAGCTCATTGAGAAATAGGGTGGCGGACAACACATATGTTTCACTCAGTCCATTTACTGATGGGTCCTTGTAAAATTGGGCAGTTTCTGTGCAGGCCAGTGGGACTCACACTGAGGTTAAACGTGGGCCATCAGTGAAATCACATGCATGTACAATATGAGAGGGCAAACAGTGCCTACACATGCGAGACAGAACACATAATGAAATCAATGGAAGGATGACATCTCCAAATTACATTCATCTGATGTGTCATAGGTGAATTACCACCAAGAGTGTTACACTCAGGCATTTTACTCTTGTGCATAATGCACACATATCCATAGGGGCTATTTGAAAACTGTACACACATTCTTCAGTACCCTCTGGACAAAATATATTTGTAATGTCTCAAATGAGCATGTGAAGACCTCATGGACTATGACATCACATAGCACAGGCAATGTTTGTTCAGACTTCGACTGTCCAAACCAGCAGTGTAACTGTATGGCTGCAAAAACACTACATGTCCCTCCCATCCTTCAATGCAGCCATGGATCTGTGGAAATTAGGCTACACACCCCATTGACATGAAGTCAGCATGCTAGGTAGTGTATCACACATTTACATTACCCAGTCTCAGAACAACGTTTGTTTATTTTTGCTGAACAAGTGCTGTAGAAATGCCCATGTTGCCATCCTCCCCAAATACTCAAGTGAAAATCTTTTCAGGCCATGTATGGAGCATGGTATATGAAAAATAAGGATGCATGCGCATTAACTTGCACTCACAGGCACATACCACTGCAGAGCAACATCATGTGAGCACTCTGAGCACTCTCAGGGGCATATTCTCAAGGAGCTATCGCCGAGTTATCGGCACTTTATCGCAGCCAAATCCACAATAAATTTATCTCCCCATTCCCAAGCTTGTGCTAACAGCCCATAACACCAGTTTACCTGCGATAGCATTCGCAAAAAACATCGCCATAGAGGAGCCCGGCAACTAACGCTAATGATATGCAGAGTAGACGTTCCTGTGCCAAAAGCCGCGACAACACCACTCCACAACATTCTCAACGACCAGCCAGATCAGCGATAAGATCACAAAACATGCGCTAAGGCGCGTTAGCAGCAGGAAACTAACACCTGCTCCTACCTGCTGTAAAGTCGGATGACAACGGGCACCAGACAAGGGAGCACAGCCCAAAGCCACACATGAAGAACAACAGATGCCCTGGAGCAACCCATCATGCAGGCCTGAGCCCCAATAGGACAACAACACCCACCGCCACCACCCCCAGGACCCCCCCCGGGGCCCTACCCCGGGCCCCCCAACCCCCCCCATATGGACAAAGATATTGCACATCAACCCCACGAAATCATGAACCAAACAAATCGCCTGAAGTTGCACAATCACAACACCCAACATACATGTGTGACCAGAAAAAGGGAAACATACACCCATATCAAAATATCCAAACAATACGTTTATTACAGAACAAAGCAACAAAAAAAATCTGAAGAGGCATGGCGGGTCGTCTCAGGACATTCTGTAAGTCACAGCCTGCAAAACAGAAATCTGGATCAGAAGGTGGGCCATGCGCCAATCAAAGTACAGAGAGAGAGAGCGAAAGAGAGAAAGAGAGAGGGAGAGAGAAAGAGAAAGAGAGAGGGAGAGAAAGAGAGAGGGAGAGAGGGAGAGAGAAAGAGAGAGGGAGAGAGAGATAAAGAGAGAGGGAGAGAGAGAGAGAAAGAGAGGGAGAGAGAAAGTGAGAGGGAGAGAGGGGGAGAGAAAGTGAGAGGGAGAAAGGGAGAGAGAAAGAGAGGGAGAGAGAAAGAGAGACGGGGAGAGGGAGAGAGGGAGAGAGTGCTGACACTGCGGACCTAGGCCTCACTGCTCACCTGCTGCCACCGGTGTGTCTCCAACCACGTGCCGGTATTCACAGCAGTCCCCCAGGTCCCTCATCTGAAACAGTTTCCAGAGACATGAATGGCAGAGTCCATACAGTTGCACACGCCATCATCGCTTGCCCGCCCCTGCGCACACAGGCTGCTGCACCCCAGCCCCTCCCGCCGCCCAGTGGTGATTGCCCGCCCCTGCGCAACCAGGCCTCACTGCTCACCTTCTGCCACCGGCATGTCTCCAAGAGGGCCCACCATGTTCCGGAGGGATCTCCAAGCCCGGTGCCCGCGACCATGGCACCCTCCACATCATGCAGCCCCGCACCACGGGCCACCAGGTCACACACTTGACTCTGGGTCTTGATTACGCAATGGCAGAGACCACATCAGTGCACCCGGCATCATCGCAGGCTGCACACCCGCTCAGCGCTTGAGGTGCCACTAACTCTGTGAAGCACGATGCAACGCCACGTGGCGGTAGGGCCGCACTGCCCGCTGGCCCAGGCCTACACTGTGGCCCAGCAGGGCTCACACTAATCCTTGCCAGTCTGGACCACCAGGACGGCGCATCATCGCAGACTGCACACCCGCTCAGCACTTCAGGTGCCCCTATCTCACTGCACCGCAAGACACCGTCCCGTGGCGGGGTGCCTGTGCCTGCCGCAGTGTATCCGGTGCCACCAAGTCTGTGCCCCGCTAGCCATGGACCCTGAATGATTGAGTCCCGTTGTGCGGACGCCATCATGTCACCCCCGGCACTGGGCAATGTGAGGTGGCAGGGCCCTAGGCCCTCATGCACACATGAGAACTACACGGAGACACCGAGTCAGAGAGAGTGGAAACGGCGTCCAGCACGTGCGCCAGGCCATTTTTATTGCCAGGGTCACATGTCCTGTGACGCCAGTGCTGGATGGGTGTGGTGTGGGTGTACACCAGCCGTGAGGGAGTGGCTGTGGCATGCTGACAACTAGACCTGTGAGCTGCAGAACCCCACAGTGAAGACCTAGGACACGTAGCGCTGTCGTCCCCCCCTGTGTGCGTAATCAGAGTGGGCTGTCCTGGCGTATGCCAGTCCAGCGTAAGGGTGTGAACAATGACCCCGGGGCTCTGGGCGTGGTTCAGTCCTCGGCTGGACAAGGAAGTGACTAATGGATGTGTCTCCGTTGTAGTGTCGGCGCCACCCGGACCGGAATCGGCAATCTGTCACCCTGTGACAATAGTCCCACAACATGGGCAACATGGACGTAAGGGGGAATCACTGACCCTACATACATCCATACTTCCACACTTGAAAGATCATAGACATGACACATCTGTGTGGATATGAATGTTTATTATACATTCAAGGGAGTGTTGCAGCTGGAGCAGTACAGGGCCATGCCAACCTTACTTCACATTGTCGGCCCGTGGAGGGCCAGCCAGAGTCCTTCAGGGAATGACAGGTACATCAGGAGAGGAGGACTTCAGGCCGCAGTCTGATAGCTGTGTCATTGGTGACCAAACAGAATATTGCAGTCCATGTCGAGGTCAGAGGTGAGTGTCGCAGAGTGCATCGGGGGACAGTGGAAGGTGATGATGCAGAGGGCAGAACCAAGCAGAAACAGGCCACATGGCGGAGATGAATGCTACTGCGTCCTCCTGACCACGAGGGTGGGTTCATCCGCATCTTCGTCCTCTGCTGTTGCATGTGCCTCACATGTGGGTGGTGGTGTACTGTCCCCAGCACTGTGTGGCACAGACACATCAGGGGCCGGAGATGTGGATGGGGTGGTAGCAGCAGCATGCATCAGCGCCAGGCCTTGTGGCAGCAATGCCATGAGGAAGGTCTTCAGGGCATTGAGGGACCCAGCTACCTCTCGCTGGTGTGCAGCCGTGGCACCCGCACTTTCCGCCTGCGTCCGCTCCATGTTCTCCATGATCCTCCACATGTGTCCCAACTCCCGGGCGAGATCGCTGGAGGAACTCTGGCTAGACAGTCGTTCTTGTCGCAGAGTCAGGACTCTGGCGATGTCCGCCATGGTCCGTTGGAGGGCATGGAGCGGACTGTGGGCGTTTGTTAGGGACTGTGAGTGGTCCCTGATGGGACTTAGACACCCACGTATGGCGTCTAGTTTGGCTGCCATGTGGTCGAACCCCACCTGCACCTGTTCAGTCAGCTTTTCCTGGCACCCCAACACACGGCGTTGGAAGGCCATGTGTTCGTTGTGGGGGTCCTGGGAGGCAGCCGTGGTGGTGGGTGCTGCCTGCTGTGTGTACTGTGCAGGGGGGGCTCCTCGTGGCAGCTGGGTTGCCCTGATCCTGGAAGTGGGCTGCAGAGGCTCTCCACGAGCTGTTCGAGGGCGTCTGAGTCGAAGGTGTGGTGGGCCTCTTCGTCATCAGAGAAGAGAGGTTCGGACTGCTCTGCAGGAGGTGTTGGATTTCCCCCTTCAATGTGAAGGGGAGATGCAGTTTGACATCGTGTACACATGTATGTTGACGCATTGTACATGTCTGCATTCAGACTGCATGACAGTGTACATTGTGACTGTTTGGGGGAGCTGCCTCTTTGATGCGGGACAGTGGACATTTCGACTACATCACGGATGTGAGTTTGTGCTTGTACATTGTCAACTCACATTTCCCTCCAGTGCCATATGTGATTGGCCAGTTTCTACGCACATGCGGCACCTGTTGTGTCCTCTGTTCTGTTGTGGACGTGTTGCGGTCTGTACAACCTCATTGTCAATGTTGATGTGCTCTGCATGTTATGTGTGTGTGCCGCATTTTGGGGGAGTCACCCCCGCAGCTCTGATTTAGCTGCCCTCCTCCCTTCCATGTGGTGTGCCTCTGGGTTCTGTGCTTCTGCAGTGCTGAGATGTTGCATACCTGTGTGCATTGGTCTCTTCGTGGGAGTTGTGGGTCTGGGGTATGGTTTGTCCGCAGATGTGCTATGCTTAATTGTGCATGTGTGCCATTGTGCCCATCTCCCCCTGTCCCCCCAGTCCCTGGTGGTTACTCACCCAGTTGCTGTTGTGTCCGGTCATGTTGAGCAGCGTCCGGTCCCCCGACTCCTGCCACCGTCTCCCCACTGATGACTGTGGACACCATTTCCTCCATCTCGTCCAGCTCCTCCTGTGGCGCTGGACTGCCACCTCCAGTCTGCATTGCTGCCTTCCGGTTGTTTGCGAATTTCAGCTTGGTTTTGCGCTTCACATCATTCGAGCGCCTCTTGACCTCGTCCATTGACCTCTTCAGCACTCCGAATGCATTCACCTTGTCCACGATGGTCTGCCATATTCCATTTTTAGTTGCCAGTGACACAGTGGAGGTGACGAACAGTGATTTATGGTGTTCTATCACCTCCGTTATCAGGATCCTGTTTTCCTGCGGACTGAACTTGGTCTTCCTCTTCTTGTCCTTGCCCTTCCCTGACCCCGAGGTCCCAGGCTGGTCCTCCGTGGGGCTTGTGGGGTTCTGGTTGTCCTTTGTACTTGCTCCGGCTGCCTCCATTGTGCTTCGCTGTTGTTTGGCTTTTGTCGGTATGTTTTTTTCTACTTTTGTAGTGCATTTTCCCGCATGACGCGTGGGAATTGCAGGCCTGTGGCTCGTTTTTGCAGATTTTTGTATCGCGATTGGCGACATTGCTACTATTTTCGCATTGGGGTTTCACGTTTTTGCGGCGTCGCGTTGTTTCTAACGCGTTCATTTGACGCGTTGTCCTGTGACTATCGCATGGTACCGCCGTGTTGTGAATACCACGTTAACACGGAGATGTTTTCCCGCGATGGACTGCGATGTGTAGGGTTGCATTAAGCTACACTTGCGGTAGTTATCACACGTTCTTGAGAATATGCCCCTCAAACTTTAACTCTGAAACACTTACCAGTACATCTGGCGAACCATACAGCCTCCCATACTGTGCAAGGACCTCGTCCACCAGGACCTCCAGCTCCTCTGTGGTGAAGGGACGGGCCCGGATGTTCTCAGTTCTCGCCATCACTGGGTCCAGAAGACAAGAACAGCAGCAGTTGGTGGTGAAGAATGGCAGGCAGCAGTGTCTGAATGCAATTGAAATGTGTGGCTCTCTCACAGACATATATAGGCCCCTGGGGTTGTTTCAGTGGTACTCAGCAGCTGCAATTGGTTGTTCCTGCTTAGCATTTTTCAATTGTAACCAATAACCGGGACCGCGGTGGCGATGCACGCCTACCGCGAGTTTCAAATTTGTAATTCACTACCGCGATCGAGGTTCCCATTGGCTGCAATGGCATGGGCATTGGCGGTGTCACACCGCGGGGGTCAGGTGGTCTCTACCGCACTCCTGCATCTTTCAATTGTAACCAATGACCGGGCCCGCGGTAGTGGAGCACGCCTACCGCGGGTTTCAAATGTGTAATTCACTACCGTGATCGCGGTTCCCATTGGTTGCAATGGCATGGGCATCAGCGGTGTCACACCGCTGGGGGGCCAGGCGGTCTCTACCGCACTCCTGCATCTTTCAATTGTAACCAATGACCGGGCCCGCGGTAGCGGAGCACGCCTACCGTGGGTTTCAAATGTGTAATTCACTACCGCGATCACGGTTCCCATTGGCTGCAATGGCATGGGCATCGGCGGTGCCACACCGCGGGGTCTAGGCAGTCGCTACCGCGATTTGGCATCTTTCAATTGTAACCAATGACCGGGCCCGCGGTGGCGGAGCACGCATACTGCACCTATGGACACAATATGCTCTAGCAATGGCAATAGCCAATTTTAATCATTGAACACTATACATTCACAATGTATTACAGCACCTGTTTGCAAACTTTAATGCTAGTGTGACATTCAACTCACTGATGCCTACACATGCCATGTCAGTGCACATGATTACATGCATTGGCATGTACTTCCTCACATGTCACCTATGATATTTGTGTGCATGTACACAGATTTGGTGTGTAATGGAGTCTCATATTTGTGAACATCTCAATGTGTGAGATGGCTAATCAACCCACAGTAATGATGGACTGACCACATAATGTGCCTATTTCACTGTGCACATTGCTGTATCGATTTTGGTAGTTGATCAGCTTACACATACTGTGCTCCTTGTGTACAAAAGTTGTGCTCTGTGCAACTTAAGCAAGAAGGTGTGGCAGGTACAGCAGCTATATAGAAGTCAGCAGTGTTGCTGTTTCCAACATGTGCTGAGTCAACTACTCCCAGGGCTGGGGACACAAGATGTAGGAGTGTACCATTTACCCTTCACATAGTCAGAATCTGTTTTGGAGGTAGTCAGTATGTACATACTGACCACATGTACGACTACATGAGATCAAGGTGTCTCTGCATGTGACTTGTGCATTAAGCTGTTGTTACAGTCCAGTCATGGTTGGCGCTGCGTCAGTCAAGATGTAAGATGTTTGACACATCTCATAGGGGAATTAAATTGACATGTGTTCCCTTTCATATTATGTAGGAGACGACCAAATGTGCATCGTCCGTTCCCAGTGCTGGCAAACATGAAGGATGAGGACATCATAAGACAATTCTGCCTTACCCTTCAAGACCTATGTGGTCAGTTGGAGCCCCATCTGAGGCCTCGCAGAACCTATCCGACTGCTTTGACACCGACAGTTAAGGTGATGGCGGCCCTGCATTTCTTTGCAACTGGTTCGTTCCAGTACACGGTGGCCATCGCCGGTGGGATGTCTCAAGCGATGTTCAGCATGGTGCTACGTGATATCCTGTCTGCAATGATGACATACAAGGACCGCTACATCCATTTTCCAAGGAGACATGAATTGGCAGCTGTGAAGGGTGATTTTTATGTCCTTGGCCACATACCTAATGTTGTTGGCGCCATTGACTGCACACATGTTGGACTGGTTCTACCACAGGCACGTGAGCACATATACAGGAACAGGAAGCATTTCCATTCCATTAATGTGCAAGTGGTATGCCAAGCGGATATGATTATCTTCCATGTCTGTGCCAGATTTCCCGGATCAGCCCATGACTCCTACATACTGCGTACCAGCATCATCCCACAACTGATGGCAAATCTGCATCCGGAGCGTGCGTGGCTTGTTGGTGAGTACGCCGAGTCAAGTAGTGTGCTGTATGTGTGACATGCTGATCTCAGCTACTCTTTATATTAGTAAATTGCTCTCTGTATGTCACACCTAGGTGACTCTGCGTATCCCAACCAGCCTTGGTTGCTGAGCCCACTGAGGAATCCAATGACCCCGGGTGAAGGCCGCTACAATGATGCACATGGGAGGACACGTCTTGTGGTGGAGCATACTTTTGGGCTTCTGAAGTCTAGATTCCGGTATCTGGACAAGAGCGGAGGTGCACTACTCTACTCTCCCCAAAAGGTGTGTCAGATCGTAGTTGCATGCTGCATGCTCCACAACCTGGCCTTGTGCAAGGAGATCCCCCTGCTCCTGGACGATGATGAGCAGCAGATGCCCCCCCCCTGCAAACCCACACATGCCCAGTGACGACGATAGTGGAGAAGAGGAAGATGTTGACCTGCATCAACAGCTCATCGACAACTACTTCCCTTGAGTGTAAGTGACATTGTACAACAGTGACATTGTCTGTTGGCTTTGATGGTAGCGGCAAGGCATAGATGATCTTTTTGACTGCTGGCTGTTGTTGGCTCTGGGCTAATGGCTGATGTGTGTGGCACAGGGTATTTTTATCCAGGTACCTCATGTCTACGTTAATGTTGTTGCTCATTGTTATGTGTGCTGGTTTTTGTACGTTGATGACTAGTGGTGTGTTTTAGCTGTAATGGCATCACCTGACAAGTAAATGTCATTCTCTTGTGTCTTTCTAGGTTCCTTCACCCTCTCAATGCCTCGTCACAATCAGAGCTTGTGATACATTGGAATCTGAGTTGACATTGTACATACTGTGATAAACATGGAGCTGACACAAAGACATAGGTGTGTAAAGAGTGTTTATTTACAATAAGTATTTGTGACAGAGAAGTGATTATTTACAAAATTGTGCCAAGTGAATTCATGAGTTGTCAGTGATGGTAAATGAGACAAATAGAGTAGTCACCACATTGATGTAGTCACACAGTCCAACAGACTCCTGATATCAACATGGCAATGTGGGTAAGGATAGTTAACAAAGTCAATGTCAAGGGGAACACAGATGCCATCATGGCTGGCTCAGCGACTTGCCTTTGGATGGTGCATGGCCACATGATCCTCCCTTGGTGTTTCTCGGACGGCCCCTTGTGCGTTTGGCAAAGGGGCCCTCTGCTTCAGGCTCAGCGGTGTCTGAGGAGTCATTTGTTGCAGCTCATCCCTCTCTGTGGCCGCAGCTGAGGTGGTGGGAGTATCAGCATGCGGGCCACTGGAGGGGGGTTGAGCTGTCATTTGGGCCACATATCTGTCCCTCAGAACACCCACAAGCTGCCCCATGAGGTCCACAAGTTGGCCCATACGTGTGTCCATGGACCTCAGCAGCAGGCGGAGCTCACGTACTTCTTCCACAACCTGGCCCATCTGTCCCTGGTTCTGTTCATATGCCCCAAGGACTCTTGCGACGGTGGCCAGGGCTTCGGTCTCAGTGTCCTCCTGTATTTGTCCCCCAGTTGCCCTCCCACCTGCCCTGCTGACACGGACCTGTGGCGTTGGCACTGAACCATCAATCAATCAATCACGGCATTTATAGAGCGCGCTACTCACCCGGGAGGGTCTCAAGGCGCTGGGGGAGGGGGTAAGTTACTGCTCGAACAGCCAGGTCTTGAGCTGCTTCCTGAAGGAGAGATGGTCCTGGGTTCGCCGAAGGTGAGTGGGGAGGGAGTTCCAGGTCTTGGCTGCCAGGTAGGAGAAGGATCTTCCTCCGGCGGTGGTTCTGCGGATGCGTGGTACGGTGGCGAGGGCGTGGCTGGTTGATCGTAGCTGGCGTGTGGGCGTGTAGAAGGTCACGCGGTCGTTGAGGTACTTTGGGCCCAGGTCGTGGAGGGCCTTGTGTGCGTGGGTGAGGAGTCTGAACGTGATTCTCTTGCTGACGGGGAGCCAGTGCAGGTCTTTCAGGTGTCCGGTGATGTGGCTGTGTCGGGGGATGTCCAGGATGAGTCGTGCGGAGGCGTTCTGGATGCGCTGGAGTCTTTTTGAAGTTTGGCTGTGGTTCCGGCGTAGAGGGTGTTCCCATAGTCCAGTCGGCTGGTGACGAGTGCCTGGGTGACGGTCTTCCTGGTTTCAGTGGGGATCCATCTGAAGATCTTGCGGAGCATGCGCAGGGTGTTGAAGCATGAAGATGAGACGGCGTTGACTTGTCTGGTCATCGACAGGGAGGAGTCCAGGATGAAGCCCAGGTTGCGTGCGTGGTCCGTTGGCTTGGGTGCGGTGCCCAGGGCCGGGGGCCACCAGGAGTTGTCCCAGGCGGAGGGTGATGAGCCCAGGATGAGGACTTCCGTCTTGTCTGAGTTCAGTTTAAGGCGGCTGTTCCTCATCCAGTCGGCGACATCTCTCATCCCGTCGTGTAGGTTGGCTCTGGCGGTGGTGGGGTCGTTGGTGAGGGAGAGGATCAGCTGGGTGTCGTCGGCGTAGGAGATGATGTTGAGGTTGTGTTGGCGTGCGATGGCTGCGAGGGGCTCATGTAGACGTTGAAGAGGGTTGGGCTGAGTGAAGATCCTTGTGGAACGCCGCAGATGACTTCGGTGGCTTCGGAACTGAACGGGGGAGGCGGACTCTCTGGGTTCTACCGGCGAGGAACGAGATGATCCATTCCAGTGCTTTCTCTCGGATTCCGATGTTGCTGAGGCGCTTCACTAGGGTGCGGTGGCAGACGGTGTCGAACGCCGCGGAGAGGTCCAAGAGGATGAGGGCAGCTGTTTCCCCGTTGTCGGTTAGGGTTCTGATGTCGTCGGTGGCTGCGATAAGGGCGGTCTCGGTGCTGTGGTTGGCCCGAAACCCGGACTGCGAGGGGTCGAGGGATCCATTCGTCTTGAGGAAGGCGGCAAGCTGTCTGTTGGCGGTCTTCTCGATGACTTTGGCCGGAAACGGAAGGAGCGAGATGGGACGGTAGTTCTTGAGGTCGGTGGGGTCCGCCGTTGGTTTCTTCAGGAGGGCGGTAAGCTCGGCGTGCTTCCAGCTCTCCGGGAAGGTGGCGGTGTGGAAGGAGGAGTTGATGATGTCCCGGAGATGGGGTGCGATGGTGGCGTCGGCTTTGTTGAAGACGTGGTGTGGGCAGGGGTCGGTTGGTGATCCGGAGTGGATGGAGTTCATCGTGCGGGTGGTGTCTTCGGTGCTGATCGGGGTCCAGTTGCAGAGGGTGGTGGTGGCGGGCGTTGGTTCGGCGGTAGGGTGCGTGGTTTGTGCGTCGAAGCTGTTATGTATGTCGGTGATCTTGCGGTGGAAGAACGCGGAGAGTGAGTTGCAGAGGTCTTGCGAGGGGGTGATGTCGTTGTTTCCGGCGCTGGGGTTGGAGAACTCTTTGACGATGCTGAAAAGTTCCTTGCTGTCATGGGCGTTGTTGTCCAGTCGTTCTTTGAGTGCCGACTTCTTGGTGGCACGGATCAGCTGGTGGTGTTTGCGGGTGGCGTGTTTGAGGGCGGTCCTGTTGTCTGTGGTCTGGTCGAGTCGCCAGGTTTTCTCGAGAGTGCGGCAGTTCTTCTTGGATTCCTTGAGTTCGTTGGTGAACCAAGGGGTTTTCTTGCTTCCGGGTCTGCTGGGAGGGTTTTTAGTGGTGCGAGGTCGTCGGCGCAGGCGGTCAGCCACTTGGCGAGGTTGCTGGCTGCTTCGTTTGGGTCCGTTGTGTTGGTGGGTGTGTTCTGGCTGAGGGAGGCGGTGAGCTGCTCGGCGGTGATCTTGCTCCAGCTCCGGCGGGGAACCTGTTGCGGGTGGTGGTGGGTCGCAGTCTTTCTGAAGCTGAAGTGGACGCAGCTGTGGTCGGTCCAGTGGAGTCCGGTGGCGTGGCTGAAGGAGATGTGCTTGCTGGACGAGAAGACGGGGTCAAGCGTGTGGCCGGCGTAGTGGGTGGGCGTGTTCACCAGTTGCTTGAGTCCGAGGTTGGCGAGGTTGTCCAGCAGGGCGGTGGTGTTTCTGTCGTTGTTGTTCTCCAGGTGGAAGTTGAGGTCCCCTAGGAGGATGTAGTCGGCGGAGGGCATGGCGTGCGGGCTGATGAAGTCTGCGATGTCTTCGCTGAATAGTGTGCGTGGTCCCGGGGTCTGTACATGAGGGTGCCTCGGAGGGTGGTCTTGGGGTCAGTGTGTATCTGGAAGTGTAGGTGTTCGGCGGCGGTGAAGGTCTCGTCGGAGTTAGTCGAGATGCGGATGGTGCTCTTGTGTACGATGGCGATGCCTCCTCCCGTCTGGTTGACGCGGTCCCTCCGGGTGATCTTGTATCCGTCCGGGATGGCTATGGCGATGTCGGGCGCTGAGGAGGCGTTCATCCAGGTTTCGGTGAGGAAGGCGATGTCCGGTGCTGTTGCGTCGAGCAGGTCCCAGAGTTCCACGGCGTGCCTGTGGACGGAGCGGGTGTTCAGCAGGATGCATTTCAGGTGGTTGCTGCTGGTGCTCGACTTGGCGGAGGTGGTGCACGTCCGGGGGCAGGTGAATCGGCAGGTTTGGCAGGTGAAGGGTCCGTGGGTGCGTCTCGGTGAGGCTCGGTAGCAGGCAGGGTTCCGGCCGGCATTGAGTGCGGTGAGTGTGGCGGCGTCGTAGGTCCGTCGAGTGGTGTTGCATCGGTGGGATCCAGGGGTTCTGGCGCTGGGCGCGGTCCAGTCGCGGACGGGCGCAGACGGGCTTGCCTTAGGCGCGCCTTCGGCGCGCCAGCGGCGCGCCGCTGCGCACGTCCGCTGCGCGGCGCACAGCGGCCGCCATTTATGGGGAGGTGGGAGGGAGGAGCAGCAAATGGGCAGTCAGGGGCGGGGGCCGCAGGGGATGCAGCGGCGGGAATGGCGAGAGGTAGCGGGGGCACAGAAAGGAAAAAGGGAGACAAAATCACGGGCACAATGACAATGGGGCAGCGAGGGGCACAGAAGGAAAAAGGGGAGACAAAATCACGGGCACAACGACAATGGGGCAGCGAGGGGCACAGAAGGAAAAAGGGGAGACAAAATCACGGGCACAACGACAGTGGGGCAGCGAGGGGCACAGAAGGAAAAAGGGGAGACAAAATCACGGGCACAACGACAATGGGGCAGCGAGGGGCACAGAAGGAAAAAGGGGAGACAAAATCACGGGCACAACGACAATGGGGCAGCGAGGGGCACAGAAGGAAAAAGGGGAGACAAAATCACGGGCACAACGACAGTGGGGCAGCGAGGGGCACAGAAGGAAAAAGGGGAGACAAAATCACGGGCACAATGACAATGGGGCAGCGAGGGGCACAGAAGGAAAAAGGGGAGACAAAATCACGGGCACAATGACAATGGGGCAGCGAGGGGCACAGAAGGAAAAGGGGAGACAAAATCACGGGCACAACGACAGTGGGGCAGCGAGGGGCACAGAAGGAAAAAGGGGAGACAAAATCACAAGCGGAGGGCGATCTTACCTGCAGGAGCAGCGGGCAGACAACACAGGCGGAGCTGTGTGGTGGGGGAGCGACCTACCTGGCAAGGTCAAGGGTCGCTCTCCTCACCGCGCAGCGGCCGCCATTTATGGGGAGGTGGGAGGGAGGAGCAGCTGGGAGGCGGGAGGCAGGGGCAGCGAATGGGCAGTCAGGGGGCGGGGCCGCAGGATGCAGCGGCGGGAATGGCGAGAGGTAGCGGGGGCACAGAAAGGAAAAAGGGGAGACAAAATCACGGGCACAATGACAATGGGGCAGCGAGGGGCACAGAAGGAAAAAGGGGAGACAAAATCACGGGCACAACGACAATGGGGCAGCGAGGGGCACAGAAGGAAAAAGGGGAGACAAAATCACGGGCACAACGACAATGGGGCAGCGAGGGGCACAGAAGGAAAAAGGGGAGACAAAATCACGGGCACAACGACAGTGGGGCAGCGAGGGGCACAGAAGGAAAAAGGGGAGACAAAATCACGGGCACAACGACAATGGGGCAGCGAGGGGCACAGAAGGAAAAAGGGGAGACAAAATCACGGGCACAACGACAATGGGGCAGCGAGGGGCACAGAAGGAAAAAGGGGAGACAAAATCACGGGCACAACGACAGTGGGGCAGCGAGGGGCACAGAAGGAAAAAGGGGAGACAAAATCACGGGCACAATGACAATGGGGCAGCGAGGGGCACAGAAGGAAAAAGGGAGACAAAATCACGGGCACAATGACAATGGGGCAGCGAGGGGCACAGAAGGAAAAAGGGGAGACAAAATCACGGGCACAACGACAGTGGGGCAGCGAGGGGCACAGAAGGAAAAGGGGAGACAAAATCACAAGCGGAGGGCGATCTTACCTGCAGGAGCAGCGGGCAGACAACACAGGCGGAGCTGTGTGGTGGGGGAGCGACCTACCTGGCAAGGTCAAGGGTCGCTCTCCTCACCGCGCAGCGGCCGCCATTT
Source organism: Calotriton arnoldi (assembly GCA_963921515.1). Lineage (NCBI taxonomy): Eukaryota > Metazoa > Chordata > Amphibia > Caudata > Salamandridae > Calotriton > Calotriton arnoldi. Next base: position 389,657 of record CAWUFW010003762.1, read on the forward strand.
ATGGGGAGGTGGGAGGGAGGAGCAGCTGGGAGGCGGGAGGCAGGGGCAGCGAATGGGCAGTCAGGGGGCGGGGCCGCAGGGGATGCAGCGGCGGGAATGGCGAGAGGTAGCGGGGGCACAGAAAGGAAAAGGGGAGACAAAATCACGGGCACAACGACAATGGGGCAGCGAGGGGCACAGAAGGAAAAAGGGGAGACAAAATCACGGGCACAACGACAATGGGGCAGCGAGGGGCACAGAAGGAAAAAGGGGAGACAAAATCACGGGCACAACGACAATGGGGCAGCGAGGGGCACAGAAGGAAAAAGGGGAGACAAAATCACGGGCACAACGACAATGGGGCAGCGAGGGGCACAGAAGGAAAAAGGGGAGACAAAATCACGGGCACAACGACAGTGGGGCAGCGAGGGGCACAGAAGGAAAAAGGGGAGACAAAATCACGGGCACAATGACAATGGGGCAGCGAGGGGCACAGAAGGAAAAAGGGAGACAAAATCACGGGCACAACGACAATGGGGCAGCGAGGGGCACAGAAGGAAAAAGGGGAGACAAAATCACGGGCACAACGACAATGGGGCAGCGAGGGGCACAGAAGGAAAAAGGGGAGACAAAATCACGGGCACAACGACAGTGGGGCAGCGAGGGGCACAGAAGGAAAAAGGGGAGACAAAATCACGGGCACAATGACAATGGGGCAGCGAGGGGCACAGAAGGAAAAAGGGAGACAAAATCACGGGCACAACGACAGTGGGGCAGCGAGGGGCACAGAAGGAAAAAGGAGACAAAATCACGGGCACAATGACAATGGGGCAGCGAGGGGCACAGAAGGAAAAAGGGGAGACAAAATCACGGGCACGACAATGGGGCAGCGAGGGGCACAGAAGGAAAAAGGGAGACAAAATCACGGGCACAACGACAATGGGGCAGCGAGGGGCACAGAAGGAAAAAGGGGAGACAAAATCACAAGCGGAGGGCGATCTTACCTGCAGGAGCAGCGGGCAGACAACACAGGCGGAGCTGTGTGGTGGGGGAGCGACCTACCTGGCAAGGTCAAGGGTCGCTCTCCTCACCGCGCAGCGGCCGCCATTTATGGGGAGGTGGGAGGGAGGAGCAGCTGGGAGGCGGGAGGCAGGGGCAGCGAATGGGCAGTCAGGGGGCGGGGCCGCAGGGGATGCAGCGGCGGGAATGGCGAGAGGTAGCGGGGGCACAGAAAGGAAAAAGGGGAGACAAAATCACGGGCACAACGACAATGGGGCAGCGAGGGGCACAGAAGGAAAAAGGGGAGACAAAATCACGGGCACAACGACAATGGGGCAGCGAGGGGCACAGAAGGAAAAAGGGGAGACAAAATCACGGGCACAACGACAATGGGGCAGCGAGGGGCACAGAAGGAAAAAGGGGAGACAAAATCACGGGCACAACGACAATGGGGCAGCGAGGGCACAGAAGGAAAAAGGGGAGACAAAATCACGGGCACAACGACAGTGGGGCAGCGAGGGGCACAGAAGGAAAAAGGGGAGACAAAATCACGGGCACAATGACAATGGGGCAGCGAGGGGCACAGAAGGAAAAAGGGGAGACAAAATCACGGGCACAACGACAATGGGGCAGCGAGGGGCACAGAAGGAAAAAGGGGAGACAAAATCACGGGCACAACGACAATGGGGCAGCGAGGGGCACAGAAGGAAAAAGGGGAGACAAAATCACGGGCACAACGACAGTGGGGCAGCGAGGGCACAGAAGGAAAAAGGGAGACAAAATCACGGGCACAATGACAATGGGGCAGCGAGGGGCACAGAAGGAAAAAGGGGAGACAAAATCACGGGCACAACGACAGTGGGGCAGCGAGGGGCACAGAAGGAAAAAGGGGAGACAAAATCACGGGCACAATGACAATGGGGCAGCGAGGGGCACAGAAGGAAAAAGGGGAGACAAAATCACGGGCACGACAATGGGGCAGCGAGGGGCACAGAAGGAAAAAGGGGAGACAAAATCACGGGCACAACGACAATGGGGCAGCGAGGGGCACAGAAGGAAAAAGGGGAGACAAAATCACAAGCGGAGGGCGATCTTACCTGCAGGAGCAGCGGGCAGACAACACAGGCGGAGCTGTGTGGTGGGGGAGCGACCTACCTGGCAAGGTCAAGGGTCGCTCTCCTCACCGCGCAGCGGCCGCCATTTATGGGGAGGTGGGAGGGAGGAGCAGCTGGGAGGCGGGAGGCAGGGGCAGCGAATGGGCAGTCAGGGGGCGGGGCCGCGAGGATGCAGCGGCGGGAATGGCGAGAGGTAGCGGGGGCACAGAAAGGAAAAAGGGAGACAAAATCACGGGCACAACGACAATGGGGCAGCGAGGGGCACAGAAGGAAAAAGGGGAGACAAAATCACGGGCACAACGACAATGGGGCAGCGAGGGGCACAGAAGGAAAAAGGGGAGACAAAATCACGGGCACAACGACAGTGGGGCAGCGAGGGCACAGAAGGAAAAAGGGGAGACAAAATCACGGGCACAATGACAATGGGGCAGCGAGGGGCACAGAAGGAAAAAGGGGAGACAAAATCACGGGCACAACGACAATGGGGCAGCGAGGGCACAGAAGGAAAAAGGGGAGACAAAATCACGGGCACAACGACAATGGGGCAGCGAGGGGCACAGAAGGAAAAAGGGAGACAAAATCACGGGCACAACGACAGTGGGGCAGCGAGGGGCACAGAAGGAAAAGGGGAGACAAAATCACGGGCACAATGACAATGGGGCAGCGAGGGGCACAGAAGGAAAAAGGGGAGACAAAATCACGGGCACAACGACAGTGGGGCAGCGAGGGGCACAGAAGGAAAAAGGGGAGACAAAATCACGGGCACAATGACAGTGGGGCAGCGAGGGGCACAGAAGGAAAAAGGGGAGACAAAATCACGGGCACAACGACAATGGGGCAGCGAGGGGCACAGAAGGAAAAAGGGGAGACAAAATCACGGGCACAACGACAATGGGGCAGCGAGGGGCACAGAAGGAAAAAGGGAGACAAAATCACGGGCACAACGACAGTGGGGCAGCGAGGGGCACAGAAGGAAAAAGGGAGACAAAATCACAAGCGGAGGGCGATCTTACCTGCAGGAGCAGCGGGCAGACAACACAGGCGGAGCTGTGTGGTGGGGGAGCGACCTACCTGGCAAGGTCAAGGGTCGCTCTCCTCACCGCGCAGCGGCCGCCATTTATGGGGAGGTGGGAGGGAGGAGCAGCTGGGAGGCGGGAGGCAGGGGCAGCGAATGGGCAGTCAGGGGGCGGGGCCGCAGGGGATGCAGCGGCGGGAATGGCGAGAGGTAGCGGGGGCACAGAAAGGAAAAAGGAGACAAAATCACGGGCACAACGACAATGGGGCAGCGAGGGGCACAGAAGGAAAAAGGGAGACAAAATCACGGGCACAACGACAATGGGGCAGCGAGGGGCACAGAAGGAAAAAGGGGAGACAAAATCACGGGCACAACGACAGTGGGGCAGCGAGGGGCACAGAAGGAAAAAGGGGAGACAAAATCACGGGCACAATGACAATGGGGCAGCGAGGGGCACAGAAGGAAAAAGGGGAGACAAAATCACGGGCACAACGACAATGGGGCAGCGAGGGGCACAGAAGGAAAAAGGGGAGACAAAATCACGGGCACAACGACAATGGGGCAGCGAGGGGCACAGAAGGAAAAAGGGGAGACAAAATCACGGGCACAACGACAGTGGGGCAGCGAGGGGCACAGAAGGAAAAAGGGGAGACAAAATCACGGGCACAATGACAATGGGGCAGCGAGGGGCACAGAAGGAAAAAGGGGAGACAAAATCACGGGCACAACGACAGTGGGGCAGCGAGGGGCACAGAAGGAAAAAGGGGAGACAAAATCACGGGCACAATGACAATGGGGCAGCGAGGGCACAGAAGGAAAAAGGGGAGACAAAATCACGGGCACAACGACAATGGGGCAGCGAGGGGCACAGAAGGAAAAAGGGGAGACAAAATCACGGGCACAACGACAATGGGGCAGCGAGGGCACAGAAGGAAAAAGGGGAGACAAAATCACAAGCGGAGGGCGATCTTACCTGCAGGAGCAGCGGGCAGACAACACAGGCGGAGCTGTGTGGTGGGGGAGCGACCTACCTGGCACCCGCACACTCCCCCTGGCATCCTCTGATTGTGTTGTGGTTTTGGTAACCACTGAGGCAGGGAGAGTGTTGCAGGCAGCAGTGGTGATGGTGGTGGTGGAAGCCACACAGGTCGTTGTGGCAGGGGTCAGCGCTGTTGTTGTTGCTGTGGTGGTGGTGGGGACAATGAGGGCCTGAGACATGGTGCGCCCTGGCAGTCCGGAGGGGCCAGGTTGTTGCTCCTCATCCGAGAAACGTAGGGAGGCTGCCTCTGAGAGTTCATGTTCCGGGGGGGGAGACAGGCTCTGCAGGTTGGTGGGGTTTTCTGCTGCAGTTGCTTGTGGATCTCCTGTTGAACAGAGGTTAAATGGTCATTGAAGTGCACTCCACAAGCTTGGTGTTAGACTTTTGGATGTTACATTTGATACACCAAACACTTTACATTGCAATCACTTGGTATGGCAGTAAGATATTGAGCATCATGACATGATGTTGAGGTACATACATTACTTGTCCATGGTGTGACATTTAAATTGAAACCATGTGCCACGTACAGATTGTGTGATTACAAGAACATGTCATCATCTAACAACTTGCGGCACATCAACTTTATGTAATGCGTCTTTTTTGTTTGCTCTTCATGGAATCAATTTCAGCTAAGCAAGAACTAGCCATTGTAATGTTATACATACCTTTTTCATATAATGTACTTTACTTTGTTCATATGGGCCTTCATGCTCTGACACCATGGCACTTACACATTGCATTCTGTGCTGTGCATGATTGTGCCATGAATTACTTTCACATGTGACTTGGTGAGTCAAAGTTTAATTTCTGTGACAGTTACGTGCGCTTAGCTGTCTGCACACTGGATGTGGCTTTTGGATCTATGCCAAGTTGGCTGACATGTGAGTGCTAGGTGGTCATCTGGCTCCATGCTTTTTGAGAAGGATGGCAGGGTGCATGCACTGACTTCCTACCTGTTCGGTGACACAATTGAGGCAAATGGCTGCCACATGGTTCTGGGTGGGGGGAGTGCTCCATCCTGCTCAGCTGTGGGACAAGGGGGCCTGTGGGGAGTTGTAGTGCAGGCTTCCCACCCACAAACACCCCTCCCTGTTCAGAAGGCTACCTACCTGTTATGTGAAGGTGAGCAATGCAATGGCAGCCACATGATTCTGGGTGGGGGGAGTGTTCCATCCTGCTCAGGGGTGAGACAAGAGAGCATGAGAAGGCTGACTACCTGTAAGTTTGAGGAGAGCAATGAAATGGCTGCCACATGGTTCTGGGTGTGGAGAGTGTACCATCCTGCTCAGCTGTGGGACAAGGGGGCCTGGTGGGAGTTGTAGTGCTGGCTTCTCACCCACAAACACCCCTCCCTGTTAAGATGGCTACCTACCTGTTAGGTGAAGGTGAGCAATGCAATGGCTGCCACATGGTTCTGGGTGGGGGGAGTGTTCCATCCTGCTCAGGGGTGAGACAAGAGAGCATGAGAAGGCTGCCTACCTGTAAGTTTGAGGAGAGCAATGAAATGGCTGCCACATGGTTCTGGGTGTGGAGAGTGTACCATCCTGCTCAGCTGTGGGACAAGGGGGCCTGGTGGGAGTTGTAGTGCTGGCTTCCCACCCACAAACACCCCCTCCCTGTTAAGATGGCTACCTACCTGTAAGTTTGATGAGTGCAATGAAATGGCTGTCACATGGTTGGGGGGGAGTGCTCCATCCTGCTCAGCTGTGGAACAAGGGGGCCTGTGGTGAGTTGTATTGCTGGCTTCCCACCCACAAACACCCCTCCCTGTTAAGATGGCTACCTACCTGTCAGTTTGATGAGTGCAATGAAATGGCTGCCACATGGTTATGAGTGGGAGGAGTGTACCATCCTGCTCAGCTGAGGGACAAGGGGGCCTGGTGGGAGTTGTAGTGCTGGCTGCCTGTACACATGCCCCCATGGAAATATTGCTAGCTACCTTTGGGGTGATTGAGAGGAAGGAAATGTTAGATGTATGAGACATGTGTTGGGAAGAGTGTGTTGTACGTAAGTGCATTTGTGTTTTGGAAGTATAGCTTTCTAGTTGTGCAAGACAGTACATAGCAGTGTAATGGGAGATATTTGTTGGTACTTACCAGCCTCCACTCCCCCGGGTATTCCTGTGAGACTCTCTGGATGCAGTATGGCAAGCACCTTCTCCTCCCATTCGTTGAATGTTAGTGTTGGAATGGGAGGGCCACCGCCAGTCTTCTGAGCCAGCTCATGGTTCTTGTTGGCACGCTCTTTCACCCTGGTCTTGAGGTCATGCCACCTCCTCCTGATGTCCTTCAGGGTGCGCGGGGTGGTCCCTACTGCATTGACTTTGTTGACTATCCTTTCCCACATCTGATTTTTCTGGCTACTGGTGTCTGTTGGACCAAGCTTCCAAACAAATGTGGTTCTACTCTGATTATCTCATCTACCATCACTGACAACTCATTGTCAGTGAATTTGGGCATCTTCTTCTGTGCCATGGTGTGTGATGTGCAAATGGGTGAGAAGTGCAGGTGTGAAGGTGGTGGTGATGTGTGTGGTGTGTGTGTGTGTGTGTGTGTGGTTGTGATGGTGTGATGTGTGCTGATTTGCCTCTCCTTTGTGCTGTGGGGTTAGGCCTTTCAGTGCTGGAGTTGTGCAAAGGATTCTGGGCAGGGAAGGGGCTGGTTTTATACTCAGCTATGTGGGTGGGTCAAAATGGAGTTTTCATGTCAGGTGTGTTGTCTGGGTTGACCTGGAATTTGTATTTTTTACTTGCCATTGGGGTGTGTTAGGTGTTTTTTGAGGCTGAGCCAGATATACAGCCACACTTGGTAGCCTTGCTGTGTGGTTGCTTTCGACCACCATTACTCTTCTGGCGCGACTGCAGCGGACGGAATGCAACAGCCCTTCCGCCGGCTCTCCCATTCAGCATTAGTTGCGATCGCGGCGGTCGGAAACAACTGATCGTTCCGCTGGCACCGCCATCGTATCGTAATTTCACTTGCGGTCATTCCGCTGGTCGATCGGCGGTTTTGGGTCTTTCTGCAGAAAATCCGACCGCCGCGGATGGATTTTCAGCTGTTCCAGATGTTCCTGGCGGAGTTTTGTGGAATCCGTCCGCCGCGGTCGGATTTTTCTTGCAGTGCATCCTAATCTGACCGCCGGTTTTGCCGCGGTACATGCAGACGGTTAATTTCCGCTGCCACGGTGGTCGGAGTGCTTTTCCGTCGCCATCGTAATCAGCCCCTAAGTTCGGAAATATGTCCTGTAGATACACATTTCAAAGATATCTGATCAACCTTCTGCATTCACAGCCTCACATGTGTGTCTTCTTTTTCTACAAGAAGGGCTTGCTGTTATGTAAAAGACACTCTCACATTGTTTTCCCTTGACAGGACTGGTAGTCATTTGTCATCAGGATGTACAGCATATCTTCATCCAAGGAGGGCAGGGATGGTTTTCATGACTCCACTATTTGTTCCTGAGTATCGAGTACATTAAATTCATGGGCTTGGACGCAAACATTAATCAAAACATAAAGAAAATAAAGAACACAATAAGATTTTCAAGATACTTTAAATAAACAATTATTCTAAACATTTGTTAAAAAGTTCAGATATTTAAGTCCTCTGTAGGGCCATGTAGAAATGTCTGGTATTCTTGTATTTGAATATTGGTACTGCCATCAAGCTAATTCAGTATTTGTGCAGACACCTAGTCATGTCCCCTGACATGAGTAAGGTCCTACACCTGTCTTCTGACTTTGAGGATGTTAAACCTGGCCTCCTTAGGGTGGTCTTCCCCCAAACGTTTTGCTTTTTACCTCCACGTTTTGCTGTATCTTTTTGTTGGCCTTAGGACTCTGAGCACTTTACCACTGCTAATCAGTGCTAAAGCACACGTGCTTCTTCCCAAAATATGTGTGTAATAGATGTTTTAAATCTTTGGATTGTTAATGACAAATCCTCTTTACTGGTGGAGTTGGATTTGACCTTACTAGTTTAGGAGTGCCACTTTTAGGAGGTGGACATTTCTCTACACTTACTTCTCTATGTGCCTTACAGCCTGTCTCCAATATACGTCTGGGTAGGATGACAGCTACACTTTGTGCATTCCCTCTAGACAGCCACAAACATAAGATACTTTAGGGCATATGCATTCATCTGCATACTGATGGGTCTTCCTGGGCAAGAGAGAAGGGAGGCACTGACACCTTCACTTCAATAGGTAGGGTCCTGTCCTCACACACAGCACTGATCAACACCCCCCCATCACTAGGCTGGCATACAGGACTGGGCTGAAAGGGGACTTGTGCACTTCAAAGGCTTTGCTTTGAAGTCACCTACATTTGAAAGGTACATTTGGGTATAAGTACTGGGTCTCTGAACCCTCCTAAAATCAGACGCTTTCTGGAACTTGAACTGAACCTCTGCCAGAAGGACTGCTGTGCTGCTTAAAGGACTCAACTGGGCTGATTTTCTGGAAGGACTGCTTTGCTGCTTGTTGCCGTGCTGCCTCCTGCTTCCTGACTCTACTGGAAGGAGAGCTGGACTCTGCCTTGACTCCAAGTGATCTGCTAGGGCTGGTTTGCTTGCCCCCTGTTCCCAAAATCTCAGGGCCATCAAAGACTTCCCTATTGCCATTGGACTCTGCTCTCCAGAAGTCCGGCAGTTGTCATTCTAACCCGTGCTCTGCTTGGGGAAAGATTGAGCGCTTCTCGCTTGACCCAGGAGCAGCAGATGCCTAATCATCAGCATGTTTGATTTCCTCAAGTGACCGAGCTCAGCAAGCTCTCTGCGGTGCCAATAGATGCCACAGCGCTGAATGAAGCCCCCTTCCAGCTTGGCCTCAGGTTGCCTTGCCAACGCGGAGGTCTCAGACAATGTCAGCTGTTTGCCACAACGCCGGAGGGTGGGGCCTGACCACTGTGTCTGTGTGCCAACTATCGGACTGCCGAACCTGCCCCAACTCCTCAAGGACAGTCTGGCCTTGCAACTCACTGTCTCCCTACACCTCTGCTATTCTGCCCAGGGTAAAGGTACTGTGATTTGCACACCAGACTGGCAAAGTCCTTAAAGCCGACCTGCACGCTTGCGGATGGCTGCACTTCCTGCACACCCCGGTCCCAAGGGACCCGTATAGATACTTTTAACGAGGTCCAGTTGGGCACAAGATTACATGGGTGCTTTTTCTGAAGCCCAGCGATCCACTGCTTGGATCAGGAACCTTTCACCCACACCTGCAAGTGCTCTAGCACTTTGTTTATTATTATGCCTTCCATGTCATAACTTGAAAAGAATACAGTGGATTCTTGTAATTTTTGCCTTAATGTGGTTATAATATGCTAAGCTATTATTATAAATCAGTGTGGAGTTTTGTGGTGTTTTCATTGGTTCACTGATAGAATATCAATTACAAAAACATCGATGTTAAAAATATCGAAAAAGAATATAGAATACAAAAATATCGACTCCCATACCTACACAGGTAAGTACAAAAATATTGAATCAAAAATATTGATGTAAAAAATATAGATGTAAAAAATATCTATTTAAATATATATATATAAAATAAAATAATCTATTAAATCTATTAAATATTAATATTAATTTTAACAAAATAAATTACATTTAACATACATTTCAACAAAATATAACAAATAAACTTAATTAAAAAAATAAACACACAAACATAATAATTTATACTTATGTATATTTACTTTAAAATAATTAATAAACTATTATTTTTAATTTATTTTAAAACTTTAAAATTATATAAAAATAAAATATATATATCAATAATTTAAAATATAAAAAAACATTCTACAATAATTTAAAACATTAAACTATTAGAAAATATTTAAACTTAAATTTCCCAATACAATCAGTGCAACAGTAGGAAAAGTGTTGGCTAGCAAAATAATTAAATTTACTATTCCAACTCCAGTGAGTGCAACAGTAGGGAAAGTGTTGGATAGCGGAGAGGTAAAAATTACTATTCCCACTCCAGTGCGAGCAACAGTAGGGAAAGTGTTGGATAGCGGAAGGGAAAAAAATACTATTACCACTCCAAAGTATGCAACAGTAGGGAAAGTGTTGGATAGCGGAGGGGTAAAAATTACTATTCCCACTCCAGTGAGAGCAACAGTAGGGAAAGTGTTGGATAGCAGAGGGGAAAAAATTACTATTCCCACTCCAAAGAATGCAGCAGTAGGGAAAGTATTGGATAGCGGAGGAGTAGAAATTACTATTCCCACTCCAAAGAGTGCAAAAGTAGGGAAAGTGTTGGATAGCAGAGGGGTAAAAATTACTATTCCCACTCCAAACAGTGCAACAGTAGGGAAAGTGTTGGATAGCGGAGGGGTAAATATTACTATTCCCACTCCAGTGAGAGCAACAGTAGGAAAAGTGTTGGATAGTGGAGGGAAAAAAATTACTATTCCCACTCCAGTGAATGCAACAGTAGGGAAAGTGGTGGATAGTGGCGAGGTAAAAATTACTATCCCCACTCCATTGAGTGCAACAGCAGGGAAGGTGTTGGATAGCGGAGGGGTAAAAATTACTATTCCCACTCCAGTGAGAGCAACAGTAGGGAAAGTGTTGGATAGCGGAGGGGTAAAAATTATTATTCCCACTCCAAACAGTGCAACAGAAGGGAAAGTGTTGGATAGCGGAGAGGTAAAATTTACTATTCCCACTCCAGTGAGTGCAACAGTAGGGAAAGTGTTGGATAGCGGAGGGGTAAAAATTACTATTCCCACTCCAGTGAGAGCAACAGTAGGGAAAGTGTTGGATAGCAGAGGGGAAAAAATGACTATTCCCACTCCAAAGAATGCAACAGTAGGGAAAGTATTGGATGGCGTAGGAGTAAAAATATTATTAATTTTAAAAAACTAATAAACATTAATTGACTACAGACACTTTAACACTATGATATCCACAGCACACACCTAAATTACACTCTAAAATAATAAAACACAACTAAAACTTATTTATAAATTAAAAACTATTACTATTAACAACTAAAAATAAAAAATTAAAATGTATTTAATACCCACCCTTTACCCCTTTAAATGTGAAAACAGCAGACAAAAAATTAAACGATTACCCAATATACATATCAAATAATTAACAATAATTAACAACTATATATTAATTAATTAAATACAAATGACTTCCAACCCTTTACTCCTATAAACACCAAAACAAACACCTAAAATTAATTATACAATTACCATAATTAATTTTCAATTCATTAATTACATTTAATTAACATCCAATTAATAATTCACCAATTAAAAATAAACTACTTCCCACTCTTAACACCTATGTACACCACAACACACACCTGAAATTAATTACACAATTATTATAATTATTTCCAATTAATTAATTGAAATGAATTAACAACCAATAATTAATTAATTAATAATAAATTACTTTACACATCTAACACTATAACATCTCAATTAAACAAGTATTAATAAATACAAAATAATCAATAAATTTAATATAAATAAATTACTTCCCACCCTATTCCCCTATAAACCCACAACCCGCTACGGAACTAAAAACGCAAAATTCAAATAAAGAAAAAATTAATAACTACTAAAAAGTTAACACATATATTAAAAATACAAACAATTCTTATACAAAAAACATAAAACACATACATATAAATACTAAAATACATAACATTAATAAACAAACAATATTTTTAACAACTATATTTTTGCAAACGATATTAAACACTTCGATATTTTTAACATCGATATTACTTACCTAAAAATAAATATTCTTGACCACGAGAATCTGTATGTCGATATTTCTGACCCACGATATTTGCAACTCGATATTTGTGCAAGTCGATGTTTTTGATTCGATATTCTGTCTCACCACCGTTTTCATTGTGTTACTGTGTATTTGTGTTGCACAAATACTTTACACATTGCCTCTTTTGATAAGCCTGCGTGCTCTGTGCCAAGCTATCAAAGGGTGAGCACAGGTTATCTTAGTTGTATATCTAGATTACCCTGACTAGAATGGCGGAATCTGACTGGCCTAGGTGTATACCTTAGTCAACCAGAAACCCCATTGTTAACAGAGGGACACACCAAGGGGCATATTTATGAGAGCTTTGCGTCATGCTTCCACCACACAACGTGGTACATGCTTGACGCAAACCTCTAAGTCAATCAATCAATATCAATCAGGGATTTGTGTAGCGCACTACTCACCCGCGGGGGTCTCAAGGTGCGGGGGTGTTGCGCGCAGCTTCGTCTCATCCGAAGAACCAGGTCTTGAAGCTCTTCCTGAAGGCTTGCAGTGTGGGGGTTTGTCTGATGCTGAGAGGGAGGTGGTTCCAGGTCTTGGCTGCGATGTAGGAGAAGGATCGCCCCCCCCGCTCTGGCTCTACGGATGCTTGGAATTTTAGCTAGGGCAAGGTCGGCGGATTGGAGGCTTCTCTTGGGAGCGTAGAAGGAGATTCTTTCTTTGAGGTATTAGGGTCCGATGTTATGGAGGGATTTGTAGGCATGCGTGAGGAGCTTAAAGGTCACTCTCTTTTCTATGGAGAGCCAGTGGAGTTGTCGTAGGTGTTGGGTGATGTGATGTTGTCGTGGGATGCCGAAGACCAGTCTAGCTGCGGTGTTCTGGATTGTCTGAAGTTTGAGGAGTAGAGATTTGTTTATCCCGGCATAGAGGGCATTCCCGTAGTCCAGTCTGCTGGTAATGAGTGCGTGGGTGACGATATTTCTGGATTCAGGGGGGATCCATTTGAAGGCCTTGCGGAGGGTGTTGAAGCATGTGGAGGACACGGCTTTGAACTGTCGGTACATGGTGAGGGAGGAGTCGAGTATGATGCCGAAGTCGCGAGCGTGGTCTGTGGAAGGTTCGCTGAGGGTGGTGGGCCACCAGGTGTTGTCCCATGCTGAGGGGGTGGATCCGAGGACAAGGACTTCCGTTTTCTCTGAGTTGAGTTTTAGGCAACTGTTGTTCATCAAGGTGGCGACGTCTTTCATATCTTCCTGGAAGCTGTGTCTGATGACGTCAGGTTTGTTGGTGAGGGAGAGGATGAGCTGTGTGTCATCGGCATAGGATACTATGCTGAGTCCGTGTTTTCTGACGATGATGGTGAGAGGGGCCATGTAAATGTTGAAGAGCATGGGGCTGAGTGAGGATCCTTGGGGTACTCCACAGCTGATCTTTGTGGGAGTCTGATTCTTTGGGTTTGGCCGGTGAGGAAGGAGCGAATCCAGTCGAGGGCTGTTCCTCGGATGCCGGCGTCGTGGAGTCTGGCGGTTAGGGTGCAGTGAGAGACGGTGTCGAAGGCTGCTGAGAGGTCTAGTAGGATGAGGGCTGCCATGTGGCCCTGGTCCAGGAGGGTGCGGATGTCGTCCGTGGCGGCTAGGAGGGCGGTCTCTGTTATGTGGTTGCTGCCGAATCTGGATTGGGAAGAATCGAGGATCGAGTTGGCTTCTATGAAGTTAGTGAGCTGGTTGTTGATGATCTACTCAGTGACTTTGGCTGCAAAGGGGAGGAGAGAGATGGGACGGTAGTTCTTGAGGTCTGTCGGGTCTGCGGTGGACTTCTTGAGGAGGGGCTTCACCTCTGTGCGTTTCCAGTCGTCGGGAAGGTGCCTTTTTTGAGGGAGCAGTTGATGGTACATCGTAGTACGGGTGCGATGGTGGAGCGGCTCTGTGGAAGATGTGGGGCAGCCAGGGGTTGGTGGGTGCTCCTGAGTATGTCTTTCTCATGGTCTTGGCGGTGTCTTCTGTGGTGATAGGGGTCCAGGCAGTGATGGTAGGCTGGGTTGCGTTGTTGGTTGGAGGAGTATGGTCGGTGTCTAGGTTCTGCTTGTCGAAGTTGCGGTAGAGGGTTCTGATCTTGAGATGGAAGTAGAAGCCGAGTCTGTTGCAGAGGTCCTGGGAGGGAGGGACATCGGAGGATTCGCTGGGGGGTTGGTGAATTCTTGAATGATGCTGAAGAGTTCCTTAGAGTTGCAGGAGTTGGTGAGTATTCTGTTCTGGATGAAGTTCTTCTTCGTGGTTCTGATGAGTTGGTGCTGTTCTGTCATGGCTGTCTTGTAGGTGGAGCATGGTGCAGGGGTTTTGCTGTTCCTCCAAGCTTTCTCGAGTCGTCGGCACGTGCGCTTGGATTCACGGAGGTCGGTGGTGAACCAGGTGGCTTTCGTGATCCCCTGTCTGTCGGGGTTCCGGAGGGGGATGAGAGTGTCTGCGCAGTCGGTGATTGTTAGACCTGGCATCCTTGGCGTGGGTCTCCCTTCCATTTTTTTCGTAATGCCTCCACTGTTGCCGATATGTTTTTGCTGGACTAGATGCTCATGGGCACTTTGCCGCTGCTAATCAGTGCCAAAGTGCAAGTGCTCCCTATCGTTAATTGATATATGTATTAGTGACCCCCTGATTGGATGATTGGTTTACTTGTCAGCCCCTAGTACAGTGCACTCAGTGTGCCCAGGGCTTGTAAATCCAATGCCGCTGGTGGGCTTGCAGCACTGGTTGTGCCACCCACAGAAGCGGCTTGTAAAATATGTCTCAGGCCTGCCATCGCAGAGCCTGTGTGCAGCCTAGGGCTGCCATGTCGACTTGGTAGAGTACACCCACTTACCAGTCCCTAAACCTTCCCTTTACTGCATGTTGGTCACCCCTAAAGTAGGCCCTAGGGCAGGGTGCATTGTAAGTATAAGGTAGGACATGCCCTGGTGTGTGTGGCATGTCCTAATAGTGAATTACAGCCATTTTCGTTTTTCACTATTGCAAGGATACCTGCTCCCCATAGGCCAGAATGGGCAGACTGACTATTACACCTTATAGTCAGAACTGACCCAGGGAACATGGTAGAAAAACGAATTTAGTATGTCTGAACTCAGGATGATAAAATACATCTTTTAGTGAAGTTGGTTTTAACATTCTGTGTTTGAAAATACCACTTTTAGAAAGTGGGTATTTTCTTGCCTAACTATCCAAGCCTGCCTCTGCTGAGGTTGTGTATTCCTTGTCTGGAGATTGAGTGACAGGGGCTGGGGGTGGCTACAGGAGACAGGGTGAGTCAGCGCAGGGCTGAATAGAAAGATCTGCATCCAGAGTGGAGGGAGGAGTTGCACCTGGGTCTGAATAGGGCTGTGCCTGCCTTCCACAATGCTGGCTCCACCTCCTGCCGGGCGGCTGAGCACTCTGCCCCACATTCTGAAAGGAAAGAAGGAGTCAGAAAAACAAAGTGCTCCAGGACTGACCAGAACTGGTTTTGGACTAGGCAGAGGCCTCTCTGCCTCCAGAGAACAAAGAGAATCAGGGTATAAGAGGGGCACCCAGACCCCAAGAAAATTAGATCACTTTTGGGAACAAGAAGAAACCTTTGCTGAGGAGCGGAACCAAGAAGAAACTGAGGAGAGACTATCCCTAAGCCTGAAGTGCTGCTTGGGGGATTGGCCTGCAGTGGTTTGCCTGACTGCCAAAGAAAGGAGAAAGGAACTTTTGCTTTGCTGTGACTTTCATCAACTTGTGAAGGATCTCCAAGGGCTTGGAAGAGAGCTTGCCCCTGACCGAAGTCCCAGGACCATTGGACTACACCCCTTTGTGAATTGCTGCTGGAAACTCTGTTTCAGTGGCTGCAGAGGTAGGGAGCTGTGACCGACTCTCACGACCGACTCGGTGTCCTGTAAGCACCGCATCGAAGCACCGTCTCGCCCTGCAACGCACGGCCCTGGTCTCACCGACTCCGTCAACGAGCCGCTGCCTGCACCGCATCGAGGGACAACGCGTCCTGCAACGCTTCGCTACGTCGAATCGAACTGGTCCGACCGACACGGTCACTGCTGCTGAGTTCGAGTCCTGTGACCGCACCGGAGTTGGGCACCGCTCGCACGCTTTGCGACGCACCGCCCGACTCGCACCGCTGTCCGGACTGATCGACGCCAGCTCCTGAATCCGACCCGTCGCCGCACCGCAACCTGCCAGCACCGCATCGAAGCACCGTCTCGCCCTGCAACGCACGGCCCTGGTCTCACCGACTCCGTCTCGACGACGTCAACGAGCCGCTGCCTGCACCGCATCGAGGGACAACGCGTCCTGCAACGCTTCCATTTCTGCATCGCGACCGCGACGAACAGCCATCCGGCTCGCACGCCCGTGCCTGCCGCTTCAAGTAAAGGTACTGTGACCGAGTCTGTCTACGCTGTGTTGGCCCGTCTCGACGCGGTCAGCTGGATTTGTTAGACTCTGTTTGTTCTCGACATCGCCGTAGCCGGAGGAGGCTACCGACTCGCACAGAACCTTGAATTAAGCCTTTTTGATCAGAACTAAGTATTCTTAACAGTATTGTGGATTATTTTTGTCGTTTATGGTCTTGTGATAAATCTATATAAAGTATACCTATTTTTATAAATATATAACCTGTGTGGTGTCCATTTGTAGTGTTGTCACTTGATTACTGTATGTGTTCACAAATGCTTTACACACTGCCTCTGAACTAAGCCTGTCTGCTCGTGCCAAGCTACCAAGAGGGTGAGCAGGGGTTATTTCGGGAGTGTACCTACTTTCCCTGACTAGACTCAAGGGTCCCTATTTGGACAAAGGTACCTACCTCTGCCAACTAGAGACCCCCAAATCTAACAGTGATCCATCTGTGGAGTGCATTGGCGGAGGAGTTGGCGTCGGTTGTGGTGGGGGAGGAGAGTGGTTGAGTGCGGAGTTGAGGTGTTCCTCAGTGATATTGCTCCAGTTCTTGCACGGGGCGAGGTGTGGGCTTGTGTGCTGTGGGCTTGGAGAAGGAGAAGTGGACACAGTGGTGGTCCGTCCAGATGGGATGCGTGGTGTGGCTGAAGCAAATGTTGTGTACTTCAGCGAAAATGGGATCGCGGGTATGTCCTGCCTTGTGGGTGCAGGTGGTGACAAGCTGTCTCAGTCCGATGTTGGCAAGGTTGTCCAGGAGAGAAGTGGAGTTTGGGTCGCTGGGGTTGTCGAGGTGGAAGTTCAGGTCTCCGAGGAATAAGTAGTCCATGGATGCGATGGAGTGGGGAAAGATGAGGTCTGCAATGGTGGTGGTGAACGTGGTGTGTGGGCCGGAAGGCCTGTATGCGAGGGTGCCGCGTAGAGTCGTTCTTGGGTTGATCTGGAACTGGAAATGCAGGTGTTCCAGGGTGTACGTGGAGTCAATAGTGCTGGATGTGGTGAATCGGAGGGAGTTTTTGTGTATGATGGCGAGTCCGCCTCCAAGGTGGTTGGGGCGGTCCTTCCTCTGGATCTTGCATCCTTCGGGGATGGCGGTTGCGATGTCGGGTGCGGAGCTGGCATTGATCCACGTTTCTGTGAGGAAGGCGACATCGGGCGAGAGGGTGCTGAGGAGGTCCCAGATTTCTACTGCATGTCTGTGCAGGGAGCGGATGTTGACAAGGAGTCAGATTTAGGAAGCCATGCAAAGCGCTTTGCATGGCTTTGAATGGCTTTGAATGGCTACAACAATCTTGAGTACAGCAACGCAGCACAAATTGCTGTGTTGCCTTACTCTGCCCTGGAAAGGCATTTCATGGGCATTGTGGTGGGTGTTCCCATGCAACTCCCATGGTTTTTGACACATTCCAAGATTTACAAGGACTTGTAAACCTGGTAATTCACCAAACAGATATGCCTCCCTGGAGAGGTGTAACAAGGAGAAATATATGTATTTCTCCTTGTTCTTTCCTCTTTCTATGTGTGCTGCATTTTTGTGCAGAAAGGTGTCACTCCCTGCACAAAAACAATCCTGCATGCAACACAGGCACCTTTTCACCATGGTGCAAGGGTGCCTGCATTGGCACTAGGCTGCCAACACAGCGCCAGTACAGGGGGAAAGGACAGGAATGCACCGTATTGGACAAATACACCATATTCCTGCCCTTTCCCTGTGACACATGGCAGCGCAGCAGGGTGACTTGCTGTGTTGCCCTGCGCCACCAGACTAATAAATATGTCCCCAAGTGTGCATTAACTGTCAGACATAGAACAGATTTTCCAGTTTTGGAAAGCGAACCATGGTGGATAAATAAGGAATTCGGATAATCCATAGATTTGAACAAACATTTTTATCACAGTCACTGAAGTAGAGGCCTACTCGCACATGCGTGTAAAGTCAAACTTCTATATGTTTTTTCCTAGTGCTTTCTGCTAACATCCTGAGTGTGTATTAATGGTGCTGTCCTCTTTCTTACAATTAAGCTGCTTGTAATGATTCATAGTGATAAAAGCCAGCCGGCCTCAGTTTGAATCCCTTTAGCCTGGCCTTGCACAGATTGGATTGTGAGGACTATGTTCCCACACAGTGGAAGTGTATTGCTCACATTCCTGCAGCAGAAGGAAACACACTTAGACACTGAAGTGAGGTTAGGGGAGATATTGCTTTTTTAGATATTTTATGATCCATTTTGAGTTGCATGGAGAGGTTGTTTAGCCTTTCTGAGCGATACCACTTGGTGGATGTTTGGGTTCAGTTCAGAGTAGGAAATCAGACTCTGATGTGCAAGTAGTGGAAACATTTAGGTCAAGGCTGGCCTTTACATTACTCCTTCAGTTGTCGAATGGTAGCTGGCCTGCCAACTCACACTGTGCCAGCGTGTGTCACACGATTTCGGCTCCCTTTACATGGTCCCCCGGTGAGGAGCCGAAATCACACAGTCACAGAGAAGCAAGCTGAAAACCACTGCAGAAAGTGGTATTCCAGCTCGACTTTGGAAGCTCTGAGCAGCCAATGTTCATTAAGTGGATTGAAAACACCTCAGGACATTGGTGATAGCCTAAGCAACCTTTGTTTTTTGTTTTGTTTTTTTGGGCGAGCGAGGGGGAGTCTAGGTGAGAGGCATAGTGCCTCTTAAGTAGCTCTCGGCACGAGGCCACCCCCCCCTCCCAGGCCTGCTTCCTCATCAAACAGTAAAATAAGTTTATAGGTTGGCAGGTCTGTGGTAGGTCGGTGAATAAAAATCACAAATCTTTAGCCTCAGTTCACAATGGTCAAGGATTGAGACATCCCGAATTTGATAAGTGTTACTGTGCTGCATATGTGTGTTTATGGAGAGCAGCCTGTAATTTGCTTAGAAAATTAATAAACAGCCCAAACAAATCATTTAAACGAACACATGCATTACCAGCTGTCTGCCAGTTGTGTGTAAAAATGAGAACACACTAACACTATTAGTATTCCAGTTCCAAATCCTATATAAACAAGCATTTGCAATGCAATAGGTCTCGCATTTACGCGTTTGGGCTATTGGCATTGTAGATTACAATCCTTTTATTAATGTGTTGGTTTTTGAAACAAATAAATAAAAGGCATTGTAATCTACAATGCCAATAGCTCAAACTCGCGTAAATGCGAGACCTATTGCATTACAAATGCTTGTTTATATTACGTTTGAATCCTTGCATTCACTAAGTGTAAATTATCGTTATCAGCGGATCACCCCAGTACCTACTTAAATAGGCGCCATTACACACGAGAGGTGAGCTGTCTGTGAAATATTTTGCCGTGGGCTGGCCCTTCCTGGTAGAGCAGAGAAGAGAGCAGTCTGGACGGGAGTTGTAAGCTGCTTTCCACCAAAATTCATTATTGGGCATGGCAGGCAGGGAGGCAGCAAAATATAAGCAGTAAGGACACTGTGCTATAGACATTTTATGTCACTGGAAGCAGGGTAGGTATGTTTGTATGGGGGAGCAGGGTGGAAACCCGGGCTGTGAGAATGGGGGCACGAGTAGACCCTGTGTAATTAGAGGAAGGTGAGATAGAAAGGGTCCTGAGGGATGGGAAATAGGGGGCAGGAGCTAGGAGGGAAAACTATGTTGACAGAGGATGGGGCTGCGGACAGGTTTGGAAGAGAGCTGGGGACAGGGGAAGGTGGGGTTGGGTACAGGTGAGCATAGCTGCCAAGGTTTCAGATTGCTATGTGTGACATTTTTGTCATTCCAGTGTAATTATGAGTGACATTTCAACAACTAGGAGTGACACTTTCTCGCGAGCAAAATCAAGCAATGAAGACGAGGGAAACATATTAATATCAGAAATTAAACCCATTTGAGCAACAAGAAATTCTAAGAAGATCTTAAAACTACTGCAAAGCACCAGAAATCAGGAGAGAGAGGCGCACACATTACTGCCAGCCAGGACGTTGTATTAGACTTGACTATAGTACTGCTTGTTCAACCCTAATAAAAGTGATTAGCAGCACTGCTGAAAGGTGTCCACCCCGGTTGGGACACCACTACCTGCTGCTCAGCCCCACAACACTAGATCACACCAGCAGGCTGCGGCTGTCATAGAGCAGCTATAAACACCAGGCTCTTGACCTAGTGACTCCGGCAGTGCTGAAAGTTGACCGGCACCAGTGTGGTCACCGCGCGCTGGCGCTGTATTAGGTCTGCACTGACTTGGCCTGTGTGAGGGTCCAAAGCTACCTCAGGCCAGTTCTCTATGAATCACATCCCCGTGGTCCCTGCATTTTGCTGGGCGGTGATAGCGGTGGGGCAGACAAATGCCCAAGAGTAGACGTCAGCATGGGTGCTCCTCGGAGGAGGGGTACAAAGCCCTCGACCTCGGACAGGTCTTGTCCGATCAACAGGCGCAAGCATTTTTTTTTTGTCTTGTTGGAAGCGTAGAAGAGAAGGCAACTTGGGTCACTGGAAGATTGATGTGGGTGTCGAAATGTAGGTAAGCCTTCCAGCTGAGGGCACTTCTCACATTTCTTGGGTGGCTTAGGAGATTGTGGCAAGCGGTTTTGTGCCCTGGCAGGAGATTTTGGCCGAGTTGTGGCGTGCGCCACTGCCTGCTGCCCACCCCAGCTGCATCAGTTCCTGCCGGACAGCTGCGCCTGTCACTGGGCTCACCGCTCTTAGGTGATGCTGGCTGCTGCCGGCCACACTGGGGGATGTCCCGGTGGCGGTGTGGTTGATGCACGCTGGCACTATGGTTGGGCAAATTTCAAGCGCAGCAGTCACTTTCTTTGTTCTGCTTAGGGCAGGAGTGGCAATTTGTGTGGGCCAGCTCGTGGCCCCGCCGCAACGAGTGCTCCTGTGGCAAGCACCGGCCTGGCCACGATTCTGGGCCTGGCTCAGCAGTTGCACTGCGGTGTGGACGGGACAGAGCAGCCCTGCTGCAGAAGTCTGAAATGAAAAGGATCAGATCTTGCAGTGCTGTGCAGCAGAGCACACAGGCTCCACCGTGATGCCGACGTTGGACAAACATATAATATAACTAACTTACCGGCGCGTGCCCTAATATGAACGTGCGGCTGGACTGCATCATGTTGAACAGAACAATATTACACGCCATTACGCGTCTTCACGGCGTAACACAGTGTGAGTGTGACAACGCAGTAATACTAAAGTGGCAGGCAGGCTGCCTGGCCAAGTACTTAGTGTCTCTGTTGTGTATTCTGGCTGGCGACGTTGCGGCTGGGCCAGCGGGCGCGGACCGCGTCGACTCCGTCGACTCCGTCCGTGTCAGTGAGTCCTCCACTGTCTGAGCGAAAGTTCGGTCCCCCGGCGGTGAGCCGCATGCGGCATCGCACTCCGCTGCAGCGCCCGAGGCCTCTCAGGAGGCGCCATGCTGATGCTGCTGTCGGTCCGACGCCAGTATGGTATTTTGTGTGCAGCGCACTGATACGGATGCCGGGACGGGGACAGGACACTACACAGTGAGTGACTGCCTGCCGGCGCGCAGCACGCCTCCAGTCCCCGCTTCCTGAATCCGACCTCACTTCCTTCCAGGATGTGAGGTCACATCATCCAACCCCCGTGGTGCCACAGCCAGTATTCACGCAACCACTGAGGGCAGGACCCCCCGGGTGTCTCGGTATTGGGCACAGCACTAGTACCTCGGCCGGGTGACGTCAGGCCTGGCTGTAGTCTCAGAGTGACTCAGCCGCGCCGCGGGCGGGAATTTCAATCTGCAGCAGAACACCACACTGAAATGCGTTAGAGTCACGCCTGATGCGTGATACTTGGCAGGCCTGGGTGAGAAAGCCCTGGACAGAAGAGGGCAAGGAAGCGGGATAGACAGGGGCAGAAATTAATGAGGGGTAGAATCGGGACAAAGCACAGGAGAAAGTACAGGACAAGGCGCGGAAAGGAGTAGGCCGTTGGAGAGGACAAAAGCAGATATATTGGATGAGGTGAGGGGCGGGAAAAGGTCTTAACGATGCTAAAGGAGAGGAGCGAGAGAGGGAAGTAGAGACAATGCTACGATGATGGAGCGAGCAGCGTGAGTGGCAGAGAGGGTGGTGTCTGGAGAGCAGGGCATGCGGCAGTGTGCACTGAGGGGAATTCACTGCAGGAGAGCTCGGGAGAAAGAGAGCGGGCTCATTCAGCGCTAGCCATGAATGGCCGAGCAGATGTGACGCGAGATGCTGACAGGGCCGGTGTCAGTGTGTGCCAGCGCCGGGCACGGCCAGGCGGGCCAACGCTGTAGCATCATGAGGCAGCTCCGACAGGGCAGGCGTGGGGCTGCCAGCACAGCGCTGCTCCGGTTCTGTGGCCACAGCAGGCCCGACACAATTCGTGCCTGCCAAGACGCTCTCTGAGCAGCACAAAAGCAAGGCGCGCGGACGCTATTCTTAAAGCGTCCCGCGCTGCAAAAATAAATATATCTATTTTGTTACCGTAACCCGCATTTAAAAAAATAAAACACACGGGCGCTATTGAAAGTCACACATTTTAAAAGATGCACAGGCGCCATTACCGTTGTGCCGCGTTGTGAAGATGCACAGGCGCCATTACCGTCGTGCCACGTTGTGAGAAACAAAACCATACACAGTTTTAAAAAAATAGAGTAAACAAAAGAAAGGCGCGGGCCGCTATGGGTGAACCAGGCGCCATGGTGCTTTAAAATAAAAACAATGAAGTAGTCCATAAATGAAAAGATACTGCCCTGCAGAAACGAAACTGGCCACGAAAGCGGACGAAAACTGTAGTAAGGCGTGCTGCTTCCGGAATAAACGGAAGTGACGCATCGCCTCTACAGCCAATAATAAGCCCTGTAAGAAAAGCAATGCCAGTGTTTACAAATGGCAAGCGGCAGGAGAAATTCCCCGGCAAAAGGCGGAGTTTCACCCCTGATAGAGATAACTTGGTGTCTCGGAGAGACAGCGCATGCGCGCTGCCTAGGCGAGACCTAAAAAGGTACTATGTGCTCAATAGAGTACTCAGGGCTTTGTCTGCCTGACAGCCAGCTTTAATTGTTTTTATTTTTACTTCAGAAGATTCTGAGCCCTGCTGGAGGAGCAGTCTAATAGTTATGATGAATTTAGAAAATGGAATTGCTACTGTGAAAAGGAACAATTGTGGAAGCCCTGTAGGAGGAGTGTCTGTCCAGAAGTATTAAGGTTTAGCCAGTCCCTGGCATCTATTGAAAATTCAGAGGAAAAAGAGTGAGGAGAGCAAACTGTTCACACCTCATGTTTGTGTGGCATAAAGTTTCTCCAGAGTGGTTCTAGGTAGGAAACAAAAAGACGTGGACTGTGACCATCAAGGACCATTCTCAGCTGTAATCTGAGTGGAATATTGGCTTTGAGTGGCCTTATTGCCAACAAAGCATCTGCTTGTGCATGTCGCATCATCAGGGGACGTTGGTCTGTGGATGGGTGCAATGAGCCAAGAACTTTAGTCACCTAATGGTTGGACATTGGCGTTAGAGTACCATTTCTAGGACCACCTGTTTACTTTGAGGTCAAGCACACCTATGGGAAGGTCATTCTTGTCTTTTAGAGCCATAGAGCCATACAGGAGCCCTGGATACTGTGAGAAAGGAGGCCCACAACATTTGAAACTGTCAAGCAGTTGAAGCATATTTAGGAACATGATCCTCTACAAGAAAACACAATGACACAATACTTTACTTTATTTCTACATCTTGTCATAAAAGTTCTACTACAAGCATACAAATTACGACATGAATCTCTTATAATACAATAAAAAAACATGAATTGATCACGGCTCTAATAAAACCAATAAAAACTGGCCAATGATGTTATATAAAAATGGCCATAAGTAAAATGTACAGTGGAACAATAAAAGACTTGCAATAAAATACATTAACTTTTATCCATATAAACCACCACTCCTCAAAAACTGCCCAACGGTGTTACATAACAATGGCCATAGATAAAATGTACAGTGGAACAGTAAAATACTTGCAGCGTAATACATTGAATTTATCCATATAAACCGCCACTCCTCAATGGCCATAAATAAAATGTGCAGTGGAACAGTAAAATACTTGCAGCGTCATACATTAAATTTGTCCATACAAACCACCACTCCTCAAATGCTGGAGGCCACATAACCTAATAAAGCCATTATGTAGGGTCATCTATCATTCACCCTCTGGGCCCTACTCCTAATACCCCACATTTGGCCCAAAAACTTGGCCACCGCGCATGCAAACAGGGGCCTAGCAACAGACTTCAAAATTCTCAGCGCATCCCTATGATTATTAGTTCCCAACTGTTTGCTAATTGGGTTCATCCAGTTTTTCCTCAGTATCACATACAGCAGACAAGCAAACATTACATGGGCTAAGGTTTATTGGTACATTTTACATCCAGGGCAACTTTGTGTAGGCACTGGGTCGCTATCCCATTTTCCAGTGAAGTCATGCAAGGACAGGGTGCCAAACCTAAACTGGATATATAGTTTCCTGTCCCTTGGGAGTTCTATGAGGTCTAAGTAACCCTCCAGGGATCGATCCAGTATGTGGGCCATAAAATCTAAAGTAAGCTTCCCCCATGACCAGCTGCGGAGTTCTCCCTGTATTACCCACTCCCAGTAAAGTTCCTTTACTTCACTTTTCCGGGGGAGCAGGGAAGGGTCATTGACTTACCAGATACCCCCAACCCGATGGCCGTAAACATGTTCTTAACACCTCTTAACCAACTAATTTTATTCGAGGTATCCCTGCAGCTTCCGTCCTCTAAAGCACGGGCGTACGGCAAAAATTCGGGGGTCGACTAAACCCGTGACCAGAACAGCAAGGGTCGCAACTTAGTTTTGGTGGCGATGGAATGCCTACCCATGTCCAATGTAAGGGGTGTGCTCTGGGGCAGCATTCCTAAGGAATTTATGTTCTGAGCTATTAAGCTCCTCCAATTGCTCCAGACCCCATAGTTCTGACCCATGCGTCACAGAGCTCAATACTTTTGCATCATATACATGCAAAGCCGGCACAACCGGCTTGTTGAAAGACGAACTATGCTTTTTACCCAAAACCCCAACTAACTGCTTATGTTTCAGAGTCATAATTGATACATGGGGTTTCCATGACAAGCTATCCGACAACTTTAGGACTAGATACTCAAAGTCACTAACTCTACTAATTTGCATTCCCCCAAGAGAAGGCCGTCCCCTATAGGATTTGTGGGGGTTCAGGGCCATGAACTTGGTTTTGCTTATATTTATTGCTAAGCCTTTGGCATCACAAAATTCTTCAAAGTGGTTAAGAAGCCGCTGTAGCCCTCCCGGTGTTTTGGACACCAGCAATGTGTCGTCCGCGAAGAGGAGTGTTACTACTCCCCCCCCATCAATCGGGTTAATTGTTAAAAATTGCACGACATTATTAGCAAATAGGGAGAAAACTGTTGGTGCCAATACACAGCCTTGGGGCACACCCCTGTTAACAGGGATTGGGTTGGTAAGTTGCCCTTGTGACCCCCAACATACCCTAGCAAAATGTTCTTCATGCAGGTGGATTGCCAGCGTTACAATTTCCTGTGGCATGCCTATATCGTTAAGAGTTTGCCACAGTTTCTGCCTAAGAACTAGGTCAAATGCTGTCTTGGGATCTATAAAGGTGACATACGGACTGCCCTTTCCAATGGTCACTGTTTTCCAAAAAATAAAAGAAAGCGGAAAACCTGGTCGTCAGTCCCTGTTTTCTCTCTAAAGCCGGCTTGATATGGGGTTAGTACTTCATCTTCTTTGACCCATGCCTGTATCTTATGCAGGAGTGCCCTGCTAAAAACTTTCTGGATCAAGTCAATTAAACTAATTGGCCTATAATTACAAGGCTGGGCCTTATCACCTTTCTTAAACAGTGGCACAACTTCTGCTCCCCTCCATGAATCTGGGATTGGAGCGACATCAGCTATGGTATTAAATAACACATACATATATTGTGACCAACCAGGAGTATCCCAAAGAAAGAGGTCACCAGGTATACCATTGGGTCCCGGGGCTTTTGGCTGGACTATTGTACTAATTGAGGTCATTATGTCCTTCAAAGTGAAGAAAACACCATTAGTTTGGAAATGTCTTCTAGGCTGTTCTATCAAGGCGTTTGGAACTTCTTGGTCAGTATAAAGGGTAGAAGAGTGGACATTCCAATCAGAAGCAGAGATGTGGTGTTCCGGTTCTGGGGCTCCTGACTGGTTGCCCCACACCATCAAAGACCAGAACTTTTTGCTATCCCTAGCTTGGCATGGGCCCTTGAGGGACTGCCACCTAGCTTCGCCCCAATCCCTCTTTGCTTTCCGGAGTTCTAACCTATATGCTTTCCTAGCATTTCTAGCCCCCTCATGGTCCCTTAATTTGACTGCTTTTATTAATTGGGACCTGGAGTGCCTACAGGCCTTGTCATATTATGTTTGTACGCACTTGTTGGTATGCCTTGAGTTCTTCGTGTGTATTGCCACAGTGAAATAGAAACATGTGCATGCGAAAAAATGGCAGTGAGCATTCGTTACTTCCATTCTCCCTTCCTGGGTTGCCTTTAACCCCTTGCATGCTGCGCACATTCCCCCGCTGTGCGGGAGAATTAATGAGTGGGCGGGATTCAGACGGCCCCCGGCCGTCCTCCGCACACGCCCACCGTGACGTCGGACGGCCGGGGGCCGTCCTAAGCATGCAAGGGGTTAATGCTGCAACTTCTGCTGTACAGGCTAGCAGATCCCTGTGCATATTCTGGAGCTTTTCTTGGTCTGTAGCTATTTTATGCCACTTGAGGCAACGCATATAATTTGTTGGCCGTACCTCTTTGGTTGCCAGCCACTGGGTCTACAGCAGTATGGATAATTCACCCCACATTGATATCATTGTAAGGCAAAGGGGGTTGTGATCACTATCGACTGTATCTCCTACGGCCATATATAGTACCTTGTGCCAGAGCCTCAGGTCCAGCAAGATATAATTGATTCGGCTGGGGCCATTTAATCTTTTAAAGGTATTTGCACACAGCTTATCAGATTTAGTCCTGCCATTGGCTGCCCTTAGTCCGAACTACATGGTTATGGCTTTAACTTGGAGTACTAGTTGAGACCACCTCTTAACCAGTTTAAGGTCCAATGAGGGCACTGCCCACTGCTTCTCTTCCTCTTGTGCTTTAACCATCTCCTCCCTATCGAGCGGTTCAAATGTGACATTAAAATTGCCGGAAAGGAATGGGATGTCTCTTGCCCAGGAGCTCCTCCAATTTTGTAATGGTTGCTGAGGGTCTACCCCCACTGGTGCCTCTCACATAGACATTGTAGATGTCAATGATGTTACCTGTGGTGCCCTTTAGGCAAATTCCCATGACATCTGGAGTATCCAAGAGTAATTGAGATATGCTGCAACAAAAGCTGAGCTTAACCCATATAAGTAAAACCCCGGCTGAGTATCCCATTTATTTTGGATTGCCGGGGCACAGTAACTAGCATATCCTGCCTTATATGCTGGAACTGTGCTCCAGGTCTCTTGAAGTAGACATATATCGAACGTCTCAATGAACTTATTCCAATGCAGGAGGGAGAGTTTGCTCTTAACCCCTGCCACATTCCATGAGACCATCGCAAGTTGTGGTGTTGTCTCCATTGATCTATCGTTAGTGATTATAATCATTGCAAAAAGAGGCTTCTTCCCTGAACAAAACATCAAAACATATTAAATAATTAATTACTGTCTAAAACTGTATGTACCAAAAACATTTGAATAATTGTTTACAAACATTTTTTCAATTCCTATTTTTTTATTTGTCTCTCTATTAAATAAAGTGCAAATTGCCCTGATTGCCTGTGGTGATATCTGTGAGCGTCTGCCATCTAGATAGGAATCCAGAAGTTTGGCTGTCTATTGCTGATTTTCAGGGGGCCTGAATAAAAGATAAAAGGGCAAACATCGAATTATTTCCAAGAGAAGGAGTCAATGAGGAAGCGCGAAAATGTCAGGAGAACAGGCCAAGTGGTTTAAAAATGACTTTTAGCAGACTGTCTTTAGATTACAGAAGGAATGAGAAAACAAATGAAAACCTCTTTGGTGTTTACTTTAGATGATAGCTTTCCCAGAAATATGCAGCACATTTTAATATTTAGACATATTTATCCACAAAATTCGACTTTTATTAGGCCACGGCTTAAAATTGCATGCGTTGATATATTTAAAGTCTCTTCATGTTTTCTGTGCCAGAACAAAATATGTGTGTAAAATATATGATTACTCTACTGTTTGGAACAAAACAACATGTTAAAGCCACTTGATAAGTTTTTTTTTTTTTATGTATATCGAATTATAATCAAAATGGTTGGTTTCAACTGGTTTCAAGATCTGTTTTAGTGTAAATATATAAAAGTGTCCCGTTTGTCTCTGTTTTGATGCTGCGCGTTGATGTTGAACAGCCATAGTTCATGATGTTTTTAAATGTCTGGATTTGGTGTTAGTTTTCATCAGGGAAGATTTTCCATAGGAAAGCTTCAATTTATTGAAGGTGCGCAGGTGATTATAAAGCATTTGCTTTGAAACTTCCACTAGTAGAACCTATGAAAATGCTCACAATTAAAGTAAAGCAATGCTCCAAGAACAAAACGTAGTTGTACGACTGTCAACATCCTCACCCACAGTGTTCCATGATAAAGATGCAAAAAAAAATTGGGTCATTGTTCTGATCCTTGTGACACCCCATTGGTCACCACCATCGTTCACTTTGGGGAACAAAGACTATGCAGGAAAA
Source organism: Calotriton arnoldi (assembly GCA_963921515.1). Taxonomy (NCBI): domain Eukaryota; kingdom Metazoa; phylum Chordata; class Amphibia; order Caudata; family Salamandridae; genus Calotriton; species Calotriton arnoldi. The sequence goes on from CAWUFW010003762.1 coordinate 418,736, forward strand.
TGACAGCTTTGCCTTCAAACTTCTATGTTACTATATACATCACTGGTTTCAGCCTTTAGCATTTATGGGGTGACCATGCGCCAATGTGAAACAAACGTGCAATAGTTTTACTTTTACATTCTATAATATAAATCTGACCAAAAAGTACTCTGTAGAACTCAGAAACCCAGTGGTGGCTGCTTCGGAATGGGGGGTGGGGCAGCGGGGGAATTGGATAAAAAAAAATGTTTGAAACGTACCTTCTTCGCCGCCACCACCGCATGCCTCTCCTCGCCAGCACCGGAAGCACCCAGGCTCCTGGACTCTCCCAGCCAATCACGACGCTGCATGAGTAGCGTCGTGATTGGTCTGAGCAGCCTGTTTGGCTTAGCGGAGGAGCCGCCACTGCAGAAACCACCGACCGAAAATGAAGTTTGTCCTCCCCATGGCAGAAGCGCACAAACCTCTCAAGTTTCCCACTTTCATTCCTTGCATGGTGTGGGTTTTAGTCTACTTGATCCCATTATAAAATGTGTTTTACAAACCCCAGTAAGAAAAGAAAAAAAGTGGCTGGGTTGAAGTGCTCACCAGTGGCGGCAGGCCTGGTACGCGTGTGGCGGGGTGGGTGCGGGCGTGCAAGGGGGGGAACGGTAAAAAAGAGAAAAAAAGAAACACTTAACTTGCCGCGCCAGTCCCGCGTCTCTGCTCCTGCTCTCCTCGTCAGACCGAGGCACAGGAAGCACAGAAAATACTCCCCTGACCAATCACAACGCTGCAATGCAGCGCTGTGATTGGTAAGCACCCAGGCTCCCCTTACCAATCACAATGCTGCAATGCAGCGTTGGGATTGGTTTTGAGCGTCCTGGTTTGACGCTCAACTTGGGAAGGGGGGCCTGGGCTTGTTCTCCATGCAGTCGGTAATGCAGCCTGCAAGGAGAAAGGGGAAAGTGTGCCTGACTGGTTTGTGCAGCCCGAGAGGGCCGACCAAACAGTCATTGCGCATTTAGGAGTGGGCAAACCTCTCCTCTCCGAGAGCAGAGCAGCCCCATGCAAAAAAGCAGCAGAAAACATAAAAGGATAATAACGCAAAGTTATTATTTTATGTTTCTTTTACTTTGCAGTGCACTGCCTAAAAGCAGTTGGGTGACGCTCCTCCGCCATAGTGGAGGAGCCGCCCCTGGTGCTCACGCAGCGGCCTAGGAAACTTGCAAGCTCTGGCTAACCCTGGTTCACTGGTACGGCTCCCATTGGCTTCTCTCCATCTTCAACAAGTCCATTGACTTCTATATTGACTACAAACTTTCAATTAAAGAACTGGTGTTTCCTAAAATATAAGGAAGCGTAAGGAAGTGTGACTATGCACTCGATTGCAGAAACCATGTTCGTTCTCTTGCAGGTGCACACAGAAGCCAAAAAGACTTTATCAGTGTGCCACTAAGTTCTCCTTCGTCCTTCTCAAAATATTTTATGGGGCAAAAATGTATTATGCAGCCTTCACCAGACTCTTGCTTCAACAGACAAATTTTGAATATGAATCCTTATATAGGATAGGTAGGAACTACCCCAGAGCATCCTACCCTCTCTATGAGGGGCGTAGCTACCATTGGTGCAGCAGGTGCAGTGCCACCGGGGCTCAGTTCCTCCTTTGGGGGCACATTGAACCCTGAAAATTGCTGTATTTTACTAACTCAACATCAGTTAAAGGGGCTATTTTCTTAGCCTGCATATATCATTCCTACACTACTGCTCTCTATTTTGTTTAGTTCCTTGCCAGAAGAGAAAGGTTGGGCCCTGACTAGAACTCGTCAGAAGAGAACAGTCTCGTATGAAACACACATAAGTTATGTAAATAAATGACTAGCACTGGATGTGCTTGAACTTACCAGCAAATACTACAAAAAGGTTTGATAAATAGTTGTTCTGGACTGCATCTACCATGATGCACCTGGGGAGGATTGGTGCAGGCTTGCCAAAACAGTGTTTGATCAATCGTTTGGTATTTTTCTATTTGCCTGTCCGAGGTCAGGAAAGTCACTTGAGGGTCACTTAGCTCACACCAAACTATATTGCTGCAACAGATATCTTTCTCAAATAAAAGATGCCTATTTCAACCACACTTCAAAGTCCGTGCATCCGCTCGAGAGATTTGGGATAAATAAAAAATATCAGAGAACTTGCAATCCAGTGCGAAAGACTCAGAGCTCGTGGCGCGTATGCAGTTAAAATTTTCGAAGCCTAAGTGAGTCAGTCAGTCAAAGTAACGTTTATTTAGACCGCTGGTCTTTAAACAACATAAAAACATAACATTTTAATAAGTATTCTAAAATCATCACAATTTCATCAGCAGTTACCATTAAAATAAGTATCTTGTGAGAAGGAGAGGAAAACAGACTGATTTCTGTACATTTCATTACACGATCACACAATTACTCAATATATAGATCCTAGTCACACCTGTATATAAACAAATAAGCACTTAAAAAAAATTCCTCTCAAGAATTATCCTTTCTAAAAAAACTTTTATCAGATAAAACTATCTAAAACCCAATTCCATCATGACTTTCAACCTTCAAATTCATTTTTCCATAAAAAGCCTAAGTCGTTTTATTGATGCTCGGCAATGTTTTTCCTTTGAGGGAAATTCTAAAACTTGAGATAATCAAGATAGCTGGTTCATTTAAGTGCTATGGTTCATTTAAGTGCTATGGTTCATTTAAGTGCTATGGTTCATTTAAGTGCTATGGTTCATTTAAGTGCTATGGTTCATTTAAGTGCTATGGTTCATTTAAGTGCTATAGTTCATTTAAGTGCTATGGTTCATTTAAGTGCTATGGTTCATTTAAGTGCTATGGTTCATTTAAGTGCTATGGTTCATTTAAGTGCTATGGTTCATTTAAGTGCTATGGTTCATTTAAGTGCTATGGTTCATTTAAGTGCTATGGTTCATTTAAGTGCTATGGTTCATTTAAGTGCTATGGTTCATTTAAGTGCTAGCCATTGGCATCCGCTGTGACCTTCGGGTTACAAGCTCAAGGACAAATCAAGTCGTTATCCCTTCTGATTTCAAAACCCAAATGGAAAAATCTTCTAATTTAAGCGATATGTAAAGATTTATAATTACTAAGAATCTCATAGTAAAGTCCTCTTCAACAGGAACAGTTAACCATTCCAAAAGTCTCTTGAATCCGTTGGCATTAAATGCAGTGGTGCTTTTTTTGTAACCTTACATCCGTTTGAGCTTGATACAACGGTTTTACTCTGCAAATGTTGGAGTAGATGATCGATTATGTGGCAAATGCTTAATTATGTGGAAATGCCATGGCGGCAGAATCGTCACGATTTCAGCAGTCCCGATCATAGCCAAAATAAGATATTCATGTGATGTGAATGGGAACTTGCTCGACCTGATGATGCCTGCAACTTCGACTTGAGAAAATTGTACCCTCACGTTTGTCTCAGCTTTGCAAATGTAGTTATCCCTGGATGTATAGAATAGAAATGTTTAATGAAGCGTTCTTAAATTAATATGTCATTATCTGTTTATATTAGACACTGGTTAAAAAAAAGAGTATGCAACGTGCATTCTGAGGAAAATACATTAAGCTTATTTTTACTGTAATGCAAAACATACTTTTTTATTGTCTGTTAATGTAGTAGATGTTTTACGTTATTTTCTGTTAAGCTGTAAAATGTATTATGATGATGCCTGTAATAATTAATATTTTATCAAATTCTGCAGCTGCCCTGTTAACATTTATAATACATACTATACAATCCGTGGCAGAAAATTTGCAGGTGCGGAACACAATTACTGAGTCTCATATATTTGAAGATTTCCTTGGCTCCATTTCACATATATCCACGAGCTGTTTACATACCCCTTTGCATACCATATGTTTGTTTTTTATGTGTTTTGTAAAGTATTCACGTTTTCTTTGCAGTCATGTAGAGCTCTATAAACCTCCCCTCTTGTGGTGCTCAGTACTTCACATGGGTACCAATTCACAATGGAATTATGGGTACGTGGAGCAGTATTTTTGGAGTAATATTTTATCCACTCATAAATGAATTGGCCACAAAATATCCAAGCCCAAAGAGTGAGAGTCCTTTTTCTATTTCTACTAACGGTATATGCGTACTCCAGGAATATTTCCTTTTTTGGCATTTTAGGACCATTTCACAGAGGCATATAGGAGTACATCAAGTAGCACTGCTTGCAGTAGTACTGTTGTAGTAGTACTTGTAGTAATGTTGTAGTGCACACAATTATTTTAATGGGTAATTCAGACCATCTTTAGTAGGGGCTTCATGAAGCCAAAAGAATTGGGTACACAATAATTCCTGACCACTTTGCACACGAATATAGGCCTTTTTTTCGCATGCCATAACAACGCATGCCTTAACAACGCGGTCGTTACAACGCAAGTTGGAACAACGACTTGCTTTTAGGTGGCGCTGGATGTTGAAATAGTATAATTTACTATTCCAACTCCAGTCTGTGCGGACACTAGGGAAGGTGTTGGATTTTAAATCCAACACTTTCTTCCCCCTAACGCAAGTCGTTTTTCCGACTTGCGTTGTAACGGTATGCGAAGTAACAACGCGGTCGTTGTAACGACCGCGTTGTTATGGCATGCGTTGTTTAGCATGCGAAGTAAAGGCTGTTTACCTTTGCACACTGATAATGCATTTCCTCCAGTAAAAAAGACATTAGGAACCTTTAATGGAAAGCTTCAAGAGTTGTTACTTTACAGTAAAACAACGTTTCTTAAGTTGTATACAGGGTAGAAACCTACCTCTTCAGTGGGCCTACATACTACTCTATGAAATGCCAACACCTGAAGACAATATTGCACTTTTCAGTAGATTCCACAGCTTGCTTAGTTTCTGTTGACAGCAAACATTGCATTTCTGAAGGATGGACCAGCTCGTGAAGGGCACGGACAGAAAAACTAAAGATTATGCTGGGCATCGGACTGGGCAACATGTGCACGATGCAGGTGCACTAAACCTGTCGGCGAAGCTCCAAATGTCTTTACAGAGACAGCCATTGGAAAGAGGTCAAGGTGATCTTGATATTACTTTAATTGTCATAATAGGATTCGCCTGTTCGGTCATATCCGCCGTTCCTTCCACACAGTAGCGGCCCGTGGTGGGAGTGCTGCCGGGCGGTGACGTGGGGCGGAGGAGGGGCAGGGTGGGGGGTAGTAAACCACGGAATACGGCCGAATAGACGTAAGTAAACATATAAATAAATAAAACGAATTCCGTTGCGTGCGCTGCACATAAGGGACACCTTCCTGCACATAAACAATCGTTAATGGAATTTTGCTCTTTCTATATGTGCTGCAGAATGCAGCAAACATAGAAAAAGCAAAAACGAGGAGAAATAAAAGCATTTCTCCTCATGTGCCATTCTAACGCCTGCTCTTGCATGGTGTTAGTTTTTGGCGTTGCCACAGATTTACACCTCCTTGTAGATCAGGGGCAGCGTAAAAAAACAAGGCATGTTGCAGTGGAAAGTGCACAGCAACGCCCCTTTGCTGCAGAGGACTGTGGCAGAAAGGGCATATTTACAAGGTGGTGTTAAGCTACACTAAGGGGGATATGTACAAGAAAGTGGCAGAGCGCAGCGTTAGCCTCCTGGGCTTAACGACACGCGCCGCCACTTCGGAAACGCAAGGCTGCACCATATTTACAAGAATGTGATGCAGCCTTGCGTTTCCCCCTGCGATGGCGCTAAGTTTAATTACTTAGCGCCAACGCAGGCACCCTTGCACCAGAGTGCAAGGGTGTCTGTGTGCAGGGGAGGATTGGTTATGTGTAGGAAGGTGTCCCTTCCTGCACATAAACAATCCTAAAATGCCATTTTGTAACTTTCATGTGTGCTGCTTCATGCAGCACACATGAAAGTTACAAAATGGCATTTTTAAAAAGCTTTGTTTATGTACAGGAAGGGACATAAACAAACCATGGCAGTTTGCTTTTTCCATGTGTGCTGCACAAGGCAGCACACATGGAAAATGCAAAAACGAGGAGAAATAATGCATTTCTCCTCGTTTCGCCAATTTAAGACCAGGATTTTAATTTTGGCGCTGCCTCCTATGTGCGCCACCCTTGTACATAGGGGGCAGCGTCAAATACAATGGGTGTTGCAGTGGAACGCCCACCACAACACCCACTGCACGCCCCTTTCACTCTAAACATAGCGTGAAAGGGTGCCTCATGTACAAGGCAGCGTTAAGTGGCTTAACGCTGCCTTGTACATAAGGCAAGGCCCCTATCGTCACAAAAAGTGACGTTCCCGTGGCGATAGGGGCTTGTACATATGCCCCTAAGTGGCTTAACACCACCTTGTAAATATTCAAAATGGCGCTACACCACCGGAGCGTCCAAAAAAGTGATGACCCGGTGGCGATGGGTGCTTGTAAATATGCCCCCCCCCTCGAGTCTTTCAGATGTTGTCTTACAGCAAAGTGATGGGCTCTGTCGAAGTTGGAAGAAGTGTACTTAAATTACACTCTGCACTCGAGCCATGGACCTTAAGGTTCAGTTGCGCCATTTTTTTAGGGAAGCTCATATAGACAAGTGTCCTTGATCTCTGAACTGTGTGATCTTCGAGCCTTTCTTGACCGTATGTATCTACGCGCGCTCGTTTGTCTGTGTAGGAGCGCGCGTCTCTGTGTTTGTGTCTTCATATGTTTTTTGTACATTGGCAGAAAGGTTTTCTGGCCAGCAGAACATCGGGTGCCTCGGCATCTTGCAGATGTACTTCAAACACTCATTACTAAATCTTCAGATTAGAGTAGTCTGTGCCAAGTTTATCAAAGATGTTATCCACACGATGGACCTCTTTTGATAAATATGTCATTGGCGCTCTTCCAAGGGCACAAGTGTGCGCAATTACGAGCTATTCACGGAGCCGCGCCGGAGGCTCCGCTAACCACAGATTCGCATTCATTTTTATTGGCACAGCCGAATCTATAAGTCAGCTGTGGGACATCTTGAGATATCTCTCCCCTCTTTATATTTTTTATTGAGTTTATCTCAGGTTATCGAGTTGCCTGTTTGCATTTATTTCAGCGCTGTGCAAGCGCGCCGAACGTAGAGAGACGAATCTCCCCTATGTGCCCGCGCTGCACGCCCAATCCAGTTCACATAAAAACATAATAATCCAAGCGAAGAGAGAGATGCGTTCACTTGCATAACCTGTACACATTGTACCAAGCCCAATGGGGCTTATTTACAAGCCCCTTGCGCCTCCAGTACGTCCCTTTTTCCCACGTTAAAAGTGACGCACCGGCGGCGCAAGGGGCTTGTAAATAAGCCCCATTGTAATTATGCAGAGTTGCGCATCTGTCGAGGGAGACGGTGAATGAGCAATCATGGCTGGGATTCGAGGTACATGTGCAGAGGGGGGCAGATTTACAAGCCCCTTGCGCCACTTTTGCGTCACTTTTCCCATGTTAAAAGTGAAGCAAAAGTGGCGCAAGGGCCTTGTAAATAAGCCCCAGGATGTCTAACAAAGACGTGCCTGTCTCTCGCGCCCAGCTGGAGGACGGGCTTGTGTGTTGTACAACCGAACGTTGAATGACTCGAGTTCCTCTCTCTCTTCTCTCTCTCTCTCTCTCTCTCTCTCAGGAGCATCACTTTGAATCCATCCTACTTCCGGAATCATCTCCGCCAGGCCACCGTCTTTCGATTGTTGGACAGATATACCGAAGCTGCGAGGTAGGCTTAATGTTTCTCTTGCCACTACCACAGCTTCCGAAACCATTAGCTAGTGACTCCGGAAAAAGTCCTTTTTAACACTGAAACTGTAAATTTGTGAATAATGTAAAATGTGTCAGTGGAGAGAACGTTAAACAGTCGATCCTAAAAGATGAACCACAGTATAATAAAGTAATGCCTTTCTTATGGGGCTTGACTCATATGACCAGGTCTTTTTAACAATATGCTACACATTTTAATAATAGTCTAGTTCTGTAGTAAATTTCTGACTCTCTTTATGCATTATAGTCAGTGCGAGCCTGATGCTCCGAGGAGTTTCTTACCGAAATAAATATATAATATTGGCTGTGCAGCTCCTGCCCCTGATGCAGTGCCAGCATCACCTCCAAAGCATCACTCTTTAGCAAGTGTGACATTTTTCTCTACTGGACGTCACCCAACACTGCAGGAAAGGCCAGGAAGTGTGGGTTTTATCATGTCTAATACATTCAAATGCTAAACACGCTTGTTGTGCTAGAAAAAAATAGGCTGAGAGCACCACAATGTGTTGTACTATCATAAACAAGGACCAGTGTTAATAAGTACCAGTGCAGAGCACCAGAAAACATAGGCACAAATTAAGCACTGACAGGATGTTCCACAAAGAATAGATTAGACCCAATTCAGAAAGTTTTTTTTTCTGTGAGACGTCCTTATATACTTTAGTTTATGTCTGAATTTCTCATGAATTTCCAGCCCTGATGTTCTTAAAGCTTTTTACGTAAGCAGTCGTGTCTTACTCCAGACTCAGGTTTAGGTATTACTTGCTTAAAAACTTCGGGGGCGTGGCCTGGCCGGCAACCAAGATGGCCACACGGCATTGAAGCTCCGGCGCCCATGGCCTGAATCCTGAGGATGATTTAAATATTCCTGTCGCATTTCCTCTAAAAAATGCCACGATCCTGCCGCCTGCACCAACACAGGGGGCCCTGAAGGTGGTCTGGTCCTGGCTCCGCGCAGCTGCTGCGGAACCTCATTGGAGTGAGAGGCGGCCCAGCCTGCCTCGGAGGCCCCACAACGACAGGGGTCGTGGGTGAGCCGGAGGCCAGGGCTACGGTGCCCTGCTGGGCCTGCCCTCCGCTCTACACACATCTGTGCGTTGCCCCTACGGCCTGTGGACTGCTGCGTCTGACTGGAGCTGACCGGGGGGTGCGCGTCGCTGCCTGGGGTGAGTGACTAGGACTGCCGCTTCGGCCCTCCAACCTATGTGGGCTGGCGCGGGTGGGAGCGGAGGTTTGGCCTAGTTTGCGGCCTCTTCACCGCCCGTCGCCAGCACATCATTGTTGCACTGGGCTCCTCCCCCACCCTTGCCGGGGTTTCCCGACTCTCTCCCGGTGGACCCCACTGGAGGCCGTGTGGCCCGTTGCTATTTCTGGGACACGTCGGAGCTGCAGGCCCCTTGATCCACGGGCGGGGGGACGCACTGGGCCTGCCCCACCACAACTGAAAGTGCACGGATCGCTGCGGCAAGGAAAAGGACAGGACTAGATCTTTGTATCCCTCCCCCTTGGGGGACAATCACTGCCCTGCGGCGGGGGGTGTGGATCCGCTTGGCCCACCCGTGGACCCGAGCCCTGTGATATCCATCTGGGGCCTTGGCCGCTCCCGTGACTCTGTGTTGGATGGCCCTGCCCGGTTGAATCCTACTGCTGGGCGGCTCTCTCTGTATCTACAGCCTGCAACTGGGAGAACCAATACTTAGCACTGCACTGCCGGGGGGCCCGCACTGATAGGGCCCCCGAAGAATCACCTCACTGGACACGTGTGGTCTCCACTGGGCTCCCACCATCCACACAGCGACTTCACCATTAAATATTGCCAACTCTCCCCTGCAGGGAATTGAGGCCTACGACCCGTGCTGTATCGCCCCGTGGCAGCGCCGGCAGTGTTCACATCATTCCTGCACTTGCTAGCGACCCCTGTGGACACAATGGGCTGCAGCGATACTAAACAGAGCAGGCTAACGTTCGATAAGCCTGGTGCATGGGACCGCCCGGGGCAGGACCTGGGCGCGGATGACGAGGCTGATTCTGCGGCACAACCCCCCCCTCCCCCCCTCCCGAAGGCATGGCGGCTATTATGGCAGGACTAAAATCTGGTTCAGCGCTATTGATGCCAGGTTTGATGCTCTTGCTACACAGGCACGACACCCGGCTGGACGCGGCTGAGGAGCGCATATCCGCACACGACGATCAAGCAAAAGACGTAGCGTGCTGCCTGGAAAAGGCGGAACGATTGCTCAAGGCGGTGGCAATCAAGAACGAAGATTTGAAGGCCAGATCTAGGAGGAATATGATACAGATTCTGGGTCTAGCAGAGTCAACCAACCTTGGACACCCTGAACTCTTTGTAGAGACATTGCTCACCAATCTGTTTGGACCCCAACACTTTTTCCAAAGTATTCCTCGTGGAAAGGGCACCCAGATCCTTAGGCTCCCGCCCTCCCCTAGGGGACCCTCCGAGGCCCATTATCGCACGTCTCTTAAACTACAGGGACCGTGACACCATCCTCCGATTTTCCCGTGAGAACTCTCCACTGCAGTATCTGGGCTCCACTCTCTCCTTCTATCCTGATTAGACAGCCACGGTCCAGGAGGCACGGCGAAAGTTCACTGATGTTAAGGCACAACTTCACAAACTTGGCTTGAAATACGCTATGCTATACCCAGCGAGACTACGGGTGATTGTTGGTGATAAACACCGTTCTTTTGACAGCCCGGCAGATGCTGCGACTTTCTGCAAAACACAAAAAGAGAACAATCGTAAGAGCCCTCCGCACTCATGTGGTCGCTCATCCCCTGATCGGCTGCTGGCGGCAAGTGCTGAACTCTTATCTTCGGAGTAGCGATGGCTCCACTTTCTCCTTCCCTATCATCAGATTATCCAGATACTGTTTTGCATAAGATGGATTTTAATTACTATGCACATTTCCATGCTTAAAGTTTGCACCCTGGCCTTTTGAAGGCTTAGGGTCCTCTACTCTTTATAAAGAACTCTCTCCACTTTAATGACAAATATTATAGACCAGGCATTGGGCTTCAGAAGCGTTGCCCACCCCTCACAGATAATTCCGACTGGTTTGATGCTGCGATGTTGTTTTTCTAGAATTGGGTATAGGGAGTTCGCCAGGTCGTTTTTTCCTGGTGTGGGAAGGGGGTGGGTGAATTGGGATTTGTTTAGTATTTGTCTTCCTTAGGTTCCCCTTTCCCCTCCCTTCTCACTCCTGTGTGTTCCACTCTTCCTTTCGCATACAGCGCACTCCACATGCATATACAATATGCTCACACACCGGCGCCTTCATGACGGTAGCTCCTGACACAAAAGTTGAAGCACGGTTACTGTCCTGGACTAAACGTGGCCTCAACAATCCCTGGAAATGCCATCTAGTTTTATCTTACCTTCATAGACACCACATTAAGATAGCATTATTGCAAGAAACTCACCTGCCCCCACAGGCTTCCCCTCCATTTGCCTCCTCTTGGGGATCTCACCGATTCTTCGCTGGATACAGCACATATTCCCACGGAGTATGCATACTGATACATCATAGCCTCCCCTTCACAGACCATGCCACCATTGCTGACAAGCACAGGCAAATTGTAGGAGTAACGGGGAAATTGCTGGGCAGGAAAACCTTGTTTCTCAACATAAACGCTCCTAACACTGACGACCCCGATTTCGTTTCTGAATTACTCACATTACTTGACCGACACGAACCAGACACATTAATTCTTGGCGGCGACCTGAATCTTTGTCTGGATCCCAGCCGCGACTCATCTGGAACTGGGCAGGGCTCTAAGCCCCAGGCATTGTGGGCCTTCCAGGATCTACTGGCATTATTGGCTCTTCATGGCACATGGCGCATACAACACCCTGGAGACCCGGGCTACACTTTCCACTCGGCACCACACTCGACATAGACACGTATTGATTACTGGTTCGTGGATGCCCCTACCTGTCAATGGATATGCAGTGTAGAAACACTGCCGCATGCACTATCTGACCACGCACCTGTGCTACTACATCTTGTAATCCCTTACTCCACCGGTTGGGAACGTAGATGGACATTACCAGCCTCAGCTCTATTAGATTAACTTTTTAAATCAGACTTACATGACTCGATCCTTGAATACGTTACTCTTAACACGGGCTCAGTGATGCAATATGCAGTACTATGGGACGCCTTCAAGGCTTATATTTGCAGAATCTGCATTTCTAAACAACCCGGGGTGCTGCGGTCGATATGGGACAGTCTTGCCCGACTTGAGACTGAGCTGGCCCAACTAGATAATTCTCCCGACACTCCAGATGCCTCTCTTAAACGGGAATCTCTCCAACTGGAATTTAATGACTATGCTGACAGAGAGGCCACGTTACTAGGCAAATACCAAGCGGCACGTAGATATGGAGAGGGGGAGCGCCCCGGTAGGACACTTGCCCGCCTGGTGCACCCCCGTGGAACCAGACACATTACATCCCTACGGCGAGCTGACGACACCTTAGTATCGGACAATGGGGATATATTGACAGAATTGGTACCATACTACCAATCCCGGATCACTGACAGAATATCGATTACAAGAATATCGACCTACAACAATATCGAAGTAAAAATATAGAATGCCAAAATATCGAATCCCTATCTACAAACAGGTAAGTACAAAAATATCGAATCCAAAATATAGTTGTAAAAAATATAGGTGTCCATTACGATGTCGGGCGGATAATAATCCGCCACCAACCACAGTGGCGAAAATCCGCCCGCCTACACCCTCTGAATACCGACCGAGCAATTACGATGCCGCGAACCGAAAACCGCCGGAGGCGGAAAATAAACAGAAAAAACCGCCCGCCCATGTCCGAGTCCAAGTCCATCCGCCCGCCACGGACGGAAAGACGCACGAAAAGCCAAAACCGCCCGCCCTGACGACCGAGACACCGCCCGTTAAATTAGGATCGTACCGACATGAGCGCCGGAAATCCACAAATACACCGCCCGCCAGCGCAAACAACAGTGACGAAAATGGACACGGCGGAAGCCCTGGCGGCCACCTCCATGCACAGAAACCATCCGCTGACGAAAACAAACACACACAACATGGCTAACAAGTCCACACAGCAACCCACGCAGAAAAACCCAAACACAGTACACATCCCTGAAACACCCCCCCCCTGGACATACAAATCAACTACAAATCCCAGAACACCAGCCACAACACACCTGAAAACAACAGACCATCATGACACACCCACATAGGTAAGTACAAAACCAGCCCCTCCACAGACCACAACCCCCTGCAACATTACAAACTGAGGACGAAAGCACACAACACAGCGAGACAGAAAGGACAGCAGCACACCACAGACACGCACCTATCACACCCATCACCACCACCACCACCAAACACCTGACCCACAAACCCCCTGCACATCACACACCACACACCGCACCAGCACCACAAACACCAAAACACACACCATGGCATCACACAGAATGCCCAAGTTCACTTCCACCGAGCTGACGGTCATGGTCGACGAGATCGTCAAGGTGCACCCACAAATCTATGGCAACCAGGTCCAACAGACACCACTATCCACCAGAAACCGGTTGTGGAGCAGGATCGTAGACCAGGTCAATGCAGTCGGGAACGTTCCACGCAACAGAGGAGAAATTAACAAAAGGTGGAACGACCTCAAAAGCGTGGTCAAGAAGAAGGAGAGCAAAAATCGAGAGCTGGCTGCCAGGACTGGCGGAGGGAATCCCGCGCTATTCAAGACCTTCAAGGCGTGGGAGGAGAAGGTGCGAGTCATCATACATCCGGAGATCCTCACCGGATTACCAGGGGGAGTGGAGGCTGGTAAGTACAAACAAACGTATACCAGCACACCGCTATGTACTCACATGCACTACCACCATGCCATAGCTCCTAGGGACAAACACCCCCATGTCCAGTACACAATACACAAGACATCACCCACACATGCAACAGACACTCACACACACTCAGCCCAAAGCTACCAACTAACAAAACCATGGGGGCATGTGTACAGTCAGCCAGCACCGCAACTACCACCAGGTCCCCTTGTACTCCAGATGCGCCAGAATGAGCACTCCCCACACCCACATCCATGTGTCCGCCATAGCTGCACTGACCGACAATGAACACAAAGACAGTGGGTCGGAGGGGGGACAGCTGAAGTAAAACACCCACCAGGCCCCCACTACCACAGACCAGCAAGGTGGAGCACCCCTCCCTCCCAGTACCATGTGGCATCCATTGCATTGCGCACTCAGAAACAACCTGTAGGTGGGAAACTGTACAGGGCGGGGCGTCTGTAGGCATGAGGACTGTACTACGACTGACACATGGGACATGACACGTAGCAGAGGAACACGCAGCACTGCTCCCAGTCACAATCATGAGACCAATGTGCACACAGACATGTTCAACAGAGTCAAACCCCACATGACCTATCACAGATACAGCAACACCTAAGGAGCCACGTCTGCATGTACAAGTCCCACTGGAGCACAGACCCACACGGCAGGCACTGTGCCACCCATCACACACATCAGCAACACCATCGAAGTCCTGTCCATGTAGTCCTCACTGCCTGTCACCCACACATCGTATAACAACGCCCACGTAAGACAGACCGTACTAGAAGTAACAGCTTGGAACCACAATATTGCACACATAGACAACCGGACCCATGAAACACACAGGCACACAATGCACATTCAACATATCATCCATCTCATCTCACAGCCACAATGTCATGATAGGTATGACATCCGAACAGCTGGCCCTCATACAGTAGACATGCAAAGATACCTGCCCATGACAAATCAAGTGCCTGCAGTGACCGAAGCGCACGTCACACTGCGAATAACGACACACATAACATAGTCAACACCCCAAGAGCACAGCACTGATGCACATGTACCAGGGCAGCGCGCACACAAAGGAATTGGCCCATCTTCAATACGACGTGTGGCACACAACAAGCACGAACTCACAACATTGCTACCAATGTGATGTCCATGAATGATAACAGTCAGCAGATATTCCGGCCATGTGAGACAGACACACACCTTTGTCCATGCACTGTCACGTTGCCAGAACACATGTCACGTTCTGCACCCATTACCCACAGCATGCACCCCAAAAGCATATTTCAACCCAAGAGCGTTTAGGGGGCTGTACCCCCTTCTGGCATCAGCGTACCTAAGCGTTCCATCCCTCCTCCTGAACCATCGTTCAACCCAACATCGCCGATGGTCCTGGAGCACGCATACACACGAGCCACAAAATGTAGGAGCATAGCAACACACACCCATCGGCATTGCCAATCCGTCCCATGCCACATGTCCACATCACACAGACCCATTGCCTAGCCCACGCATACACACATCGTACATCCACACACACGCCACTGGGAAACCTGTGCACGACAGTGCACGAACTGTGAATGTCAGACAACCAATACATACTTTGCTAGGTGCAACACAATGACCCATCTCATCCTCCCCACAGGTGCCGAACTGCTGGATGCTGGAGAGGGTGACAGCAGCCAGCACAGCCAGTCCGCAAGCCCCCGACCCGGACTCACGGATGTAGAGGAGCTGGACACCTCTCCGGACACGGACCACCCAGCAGGCCCATCTGGAGTGGCAGGGCACAACCGCTCCCCAGGGCCCCTCCTGCCTACCAACCCATCACCCAGGGCTGCTGACCAGTCACAGAACCCTGCTGCCACAGCCGTTGCGGCCACCACCACCGCCGCAACCACCACCACCACGCCATCCCTCGCCACAACCCCTGCGCAAGGGTCGGCACGGCCGTCGGGCTCCACCCTGGGAGCCAGAGCGAGGACCGTGGTGAGCAATGTGGCCAGTGGGCAGCTCGGTGGCAGCAGTACTGGTAGGAGGAGCAGGGTCAGGCCAACACCAACTGTGCCTGGGAGCCAAGCCCTGCCGCCAATCGACAGAGTCCTTGGGGCCTATGAAGAGGCCCAAGGCGAATGGGCCAGGTCGGCAAGCGACACGCGGGAGGTCCTTGCGGTGTTGAGGTCCATGGACGCCCATATGGCCCAAATCGCGGCCCTCATGGGCCAGCTGGTGGTGGGGGGGAGGGCACAAGCAAGGCCAGCATCACCACCTCCGCCACCACCTGCTGTGGCGCAGGCTCGTGCAGCATCGAGTTCCCCTGCGTCCACAGCCAGTGAGCACTCCTCAGCCACCACCAGCGGAACAACAACACCCCCCCTACCAAACGTGGAAGGGGCCGTCCGAAGAGGAAACAGGTGTCCAGAGAGGACTTCGCCCGCACCAAACGCCAGTGAGTCAGCCAGCCACCTTGACCACCTACTGCATTGACATGTAATAAGATCCTACCCCACACTGCCATGTGAATGGCATGTGTCTGTTGGACTGTGGACATAGAACTCCATGGGTACACCTTGACCATCACGCAGCCATGACCGTCAACTCATTGTCACAGCATGCACCACATTTGTCATCACCTTGCACACAATCACATGTCACCGCTGTTAATAAATACACCTTGATCACAATCGGCTTAATGTGTCCTGGGTTTATTCCACGATGTGCAATCGCCACCATGAGCAGAAATGCATCTGCTGTGTGGCATGTCAATGGGACAGGAGAGGCTGCAGGGACCTAGGGGTGAAAAACAGAACAAGAGTACATTCAATGAGTGTGTCACACACTCATCACACAGTACTTGTCACCAACTACAAGCAATGCACACACATCTCACAGAGCAACAGGGCACAATGCTACAGCCACTGTCAGTGGCATACCAACCTGGACATGGACCATTGACACACAGCACTCAGTGAACAAAAGGCCCCCGTAACAGAGCACACATACACCTGCACAACTACAGCTACATCAGCCGTCGTACATGGTCACTCACCGTCAAGTGAAGTAGCGGGCGATGAGCTGCTGACACACATTCACAGCTTCATCCTCTCCACTGTCCTCTTCACTGGAGCTGTCCAGGTCTGCAGGCTGGGGCCCTGGTTGATCTCCGTCATCCACAATTAGAGGGATCTGCTTGCGGATCGCCAGATTGTGCAGCATGCAGCAAGCCACAATTATCTGGCACACCTTCTGTGGGGAGTATGCCAGTGCGCCCCGGTGCGGTCCAGGCATCTGAACCTGGACTTGAGGAGGCCAAAGGTCCGCTCAACCACACGTCTGGTCCTCCCATGTGCCTCATTGTAGCGTACATCTGCTGGGCTCCCAGGACGTCGTAATGGGCTGAGCAGCCAGGGTCCATTCGGGTAAGCAGAGTCACCTGGGTGTGAGGGACACAGAGAACCGTTGCAATTCCAACTGGACACAAGACAGCATCGCACAGCCAGCACGCTACACTACTCCACATACTCACCAACAATCCAGCCACGGTCCGGTTGCAGATCGGTCATCAGACGTGGTAGGATGCTGTTGCGCATGATGTGCGCGTCATGGGCTGATCCTGGGAATTTCGCACACACGTGTGTGATCACCATGTCCGCAAGGCACACCACTTGCACATTCAGGGAGTGCGTGTGCTTCCGGTTGCGGTAGAGGTGCTCGGTGGCCTGTGGTGCAACAAGGCCAACATGGGTGCAGTCTATTGCACCAACGACGTGGGGATTCGTCCAAGAGCATAGAATGCACCCTTCACTGCCGCCAATTCAAGAGCCCTGGGGAAGCGGATGTATCTGTTCCTGTACAGCATCATGGCTGACAGTACATCCCTGAGCACCATGCTGAACATGGGTTGGGACATCCCACCTCCACTGCCCACTGTGTGCTGGAATGACCCAGTGGCGAAGAAATGCAGTGCAGCCATCACCTTAGCCGTGGGGGTGAATGCTGTTGGATACACCCTGCGAGGACGGAGGTGGGGTTCCAACAAGACACATAGACGATGCAGGGTGGGTCGGTCCAGACGATATTTGCGGATGACCTCAACATCCACCATGTCTGACAGCAATTGGTAGGGGCGATGAATGTTTGGTCTCCGCCTAGGAAAGATGGAAGTGAACACATGTCAAAGCAACACGCCACATGGCATATTCACATACACAGAACATAAATGACTGAGCAGGCAATTGAATGACAGAACGGCTGACAAGTAGGGACAGCACAGCCACAATACACTTACACAGGTCCCCTACCAATAGCAATGGGCAGTGACACACACCATTGCTATGAGCATGCACATGGGGAGTTAGGCCTTAACAACTTGTAAGGCATGCTGAAGGCAACAGACTGCATATTCGGCAAGCGGCAACACCACGGCAACATGACTAGCTGCTGTGCATCACACTGCTTCCGAGGCTGGGTGTGTAGGGCACACACCAACAACGCTATGGACACAGGCTGAGCGGCCAAAACAATTGGGACCGGTGGCACGAGGGGATATGAGACAGTCATTGATGTCCCTACTGCACCCTAAGTACAGCACTGTACGGATCACACCTCCAGAAACATTGACAGGTGTACACATTGACAGCCCCATGCCGACATGGCTGTGTGCTTGCAACTACACATCACAAGTGACACGTAACATTGCACGTGCCAAGTGGCAGATGTACATAGTGAAAGATGGCATGTGTGTGCATATGCATATCCCATGCTCCCATGCCAATGTGTACATGATGATGTTCCTACATACATGTGGAGGCTGAGCACTGGCCATCCCTGCCTATGCACACGGCATGTTGTGGCCCTGTCCATTGTGGACCTGCACCCACACGCAAATCATGGCCACACCTGCAGATGCATTGCGCACATTATACTGTGTGGTGCACATGGCATCAGCGGACTGTACCCGGCATGGGCCAGGCCCTTACGGCCAACTCCAATGACCCTCGCGGTTGCACCCTGCGTGTTCCACTGTGGAGGTAGGCGTCCATGGCCAGCTGGGAGCAGGCCAACGTCTGCAATTGAAGCTGCCAGACATGGTACACGAATCGCAGCAGCTTGTACCCACTGAAACGGCCCCAGGGGGTAATATGTGTGTGTGAGTGGGACAGGCATGACCACAGCTACCTGGCACTGCAGCCTGGCACCCCTCGACGACAGCTGCTGCTGCCACCACTACAACTACATGTGGATGACGCTGAGGACATGTCCAGGTCCACTCACCAGCGAGGAGCTGGAGAACCTGGATTCCGTGCTCCACGCACACTGCACATGGCTATTCCTTGCGAAAGTTGTGTGTGAGAGACAACTGCAGTGGGTGTGGGTGTGCATGTGGGGGACACACATGTCGTTGCTCCTCAGCACTATGAGTCAGAGCCTGTGGAGTACAGACATGCACTGCACACCATGCTGGCTGCAGGTGGCATGGGTATGTGAGCTCTCTGGCGCTTTGACCTGTCTGTCCCACCCGAGTGGTGGTACATGGCAACTTCATGTCAGACATCCAGTGACACAGACAATTGGCAATGCAGGTCTCAGTGCACTTGTTGGTCGTGTGGTAGTCAGGCTGGGGCCATGCTGCCCTTCTCAGTCCCAGCAGGCCTGGCCTGCACATTGACTGCACAATGCCAGTAGGTGCCGACACAGACTGCCTAGTGGGTTACATGTGTCTCCTGTTCAGGACCCCCGGATGAGCGCTTACTCTGCACTGTCGATTGGACACACCATGACTCGGGATAGGGATGTGTGTGAGAGATAGTGGCACTGAATGTGACCTTCGTTGCGGGGTGGGCCATGCACAGGGCGAGTACGCTGATGGTTGCGCAGTGTTGGTCACAGTGGGTACACCCACACAGATGTGTTGCCTTGTGATCTTTTTCTAGGTCAGCCTGACAATGGACAGTAGATGTGGGCAGGCTACACATTGCTCAATGTGCTGTCTATGTGCATGTGCATTCACACCAGGCACAACTGCCCCTGCACATGTGACCCCTGCTGCACTCAGTGCTGGGTCTGTTGAGCTGATGCACCGTCTGTGCATGGGGCAGACAGCTCTGCTCACTTCCGTCATTGCCCATGACATCACTTTGCCGCAGGTGACATGGTTCATGGAGGGCCCACATGTACGCGTGGGTGGACTACACAAGACTGTCCAATGGTTGTCACCCCCAGTCAGTGCATCGAATGGGAAGTATGTGGTGCTGGTACTCATTTCGCTGTGTCGAGTGTACGGGGCTAGGTGCGGGGCTACATGCAAGACATGGGTAGGTCATCGGCTTATCTACTAGTTGCAATACACACGAGACATGTCTTTTTCTGACCACATCAGGGGCATTCCTTAAACTAACTGAAAGTCAAACAGTTATCTTTTACACTGTCCTCATGGCCTCCCCTCGCTCACACCAATATGCATTTGCACATGAGAAGCTAGCGCATGCACAAGCAGCTCCAAGCTCGCCCCAGAGAGGCCAAGGAGTGTATGTGTGGGTCCATTTGTACATGTGGTCTGTCTCACGGTATAATTAGTGGCGTTACGCCGTCCACATGCGTGGTGCCCCAACTCGAGACCCGGGCAACATTGACAATGCATGACAGGCTCCGCAGTCCGGATACACCACCTGCAACACACAGAGGCTGTAGCTGCCCTAGCGGGCCAGTCCGCGTCCAACTGGAGCTCATGGCCCCACACATTCACTCTTTGGCCTCTCTGGGGTGAGCTTGGAGCTGCTTGTGCACGCGCTGGCTTCTCTGTTGCAATGGCATGTAACGTGTGTGGGTGTATTGTCAATGGGTGGGATGGTGCGAGCCACCTTCCGTGACGTCACTGCTGCTTGTGATGTGTGCGTCCCCCCACTACTTCCATTTGACTTGTGCCATACTACACATTGTGGATGTGTTGCCTGCATGATGTGACAAGGATGAGCGTGCCATGACCTCTCACCCACCATGCTCTACTGCCATCCCGTGCCCTGGATTGCCTGTGCAAGTGGACAGTGTTGGGGATACACCAGGTCGACAGGGGATGTGAGTGCCTTGGCAAGGGCCTGGCGGACGCGCAGCAGTATCCGGCATGTCCACGGAGGGTGGGCTGACGTCTACACTTGATGCGGCATTGTTCGTGTGCCCGCCTGTTGTGCTCACACGAGTTCACATTCGTCACCAGACAGGTGGTCTTTACAGATTCCCAGGAGTGCGCCAATGTACTGGTCCTGAGTCCTCCCAACACAGCGTGTTTCAACATTGCATGTGCGCACCTACCCGTCACACCAACCCACCTGAGCCATGCGTAACTCCCGCTTCACATGACACGTGTGTCTCCCACAGTTGTGCTACTCATTTAAGTTGACATCCAATGACAGTGGACTACATGGTCATCTCACGACTGCCGTGTACTTCACACACTCTCATCCTCTCTCATTCGTACTTGTGAAATGAATCAGCAGAGACACATTGTTGCTTCAAGCCATGTATTGGGACTAATGTCCTCTGTGATGCAGTATAGTGAACACTACTGGCAGCGAAGTGCATGTGGAGGATATACTCAGCATGATTACACATAGCATAGGGTGTAGGGGTACAGTGATTAGTTGTTGACTGTGGGATGTGGGCTTCAGAGTTCCAACTACTTAGCCGTTGGTGTGCTAATGTACATTTGCTAATTACTGTGGTGCTGCTGACTGACACAGACAGTATACATTTAGCCTACCAGTCCGCTTGTCATCATGGGCACAGTGCATCTCAGTTCCATGTTACAGGTTTGCTGCTATGGTTACTCATACACACGTGCGTGGAGGTGACATCAGGGCATGGGCTTACGTGCATGCAAAGGCGTCCCACTTGTTGTTGCGATGTGGTGGGTACTGGCCATGTCACAGTCACTGGGCTCATGTTGTTGGTGGATGCACTTGGTGTCCATGCAAAGGTCCTGGCACGGACGTTCAGAGGGAGGTGTGGTGACAGCTCTCACATACTACAGCAGGACGATTGCTGTCCACTGACCGGTGCATATGTTCATGGGCGCAGGATCCATATCATGGCATGGTTGTACGTGCAGTTCTGTCCATGTGGTTGCCATACACAAATCCCATGCCTCTGCCTCCCCCTGTTCATGCAGAGTTACTGGATGTGATGAGGTACAGGGTGCATTTCCCAAATAGTATCAGATGTCATGGCAGTGTAGTTGTTGTTGTGGTGTCAGTTGCAGGTTGCATGGTGTAGTAGTTGTACTGGTAACTGCCTAGTCCGTGCGTAAGCCAAGCATGGGTACGGTGTGGGACATCATTGCTCAATTGGGGGTCTGGCGACGGGGCCCGACGAATTGACAGGTTGTCAGGAATGCAATACCTTCCAGCAGGGCTTCCATGGCATTGGTGGTGGACATGGTTGCCAGCCAATGTAGCGGATGGTGGCTGTCAAGGTGTTGGTCGTGAGTTGTCCATTGTAGGAGCATGATGGGACTTGTTGGATGGCATTCGATGTAACTGTAATCCATTATCCGTCGTGTGGAGGCACAGTGGTCCCATTGCAGTGTGGGTCCGATAGTCGCCACATACGCCATGCCCCCATAGGCTGAACAGGCCCTGTCGTGGGCGTCCAGGGGTTGAATAGTTGTAGCAGGTCCGCCCTTGGACATGCCGGGTTGGAGAGACATAACTCCACAGGATAGTAGAAGGGACACCTCCGACAGTAGAAGACGGGGATGACGCAGCTGAACAATGCAATGCGGTAAGTTAGTCGGTAACTTACGTTCAGCAAGGCCAGATTGTCACATCCCAATATCTGTATCAGGTTATGTTTGTACAGCTTGATCTGTCCGGCGTAGTTGGGTAGGTGTGGTGCAAGTGCCATTTTGCTGCAGGGCGCTGTGGTGGCGTGCTCCGGCTGTCTCTGCAGTCTGCAGAGTGCAACCTCTGATGTTGCTGGGAATTCTGTAATGGTCGTAGGGAGGCATGACTTGTGTTATGTTGGCTTGTGCGGAGGACACGGGCCCTCATCCCACATGCTTCTCTGAATGGTCAAGGTCAGTGGTGTCTGACTCCTTCCAGATAACTTGCATGTGAACCACATGGGGGAGTGTTATCATTTCTTCTTTCCGTTCTGAATGTTCTTTGGTGTTATGCGCTATCTGCCCTGTGGCCGCTTCCCTCTGCATGCCTGTGTTGGGCTTTGTTTGGTGCAATGACTGTTTTCTCCGGCTTGTTTAGTCGGGATGTGGTTTCACAGTGGGAATGGAAGGTCATTCGGTGCTGTCTCCTCTCCCGTGTGTGGGCAGCAGGCTGCTTTTCCGCTGTACGTTGGGCCTTGTGTTATAATTGGTCCCACCTGTTGTCTGTCCCCGGTATCTTTGATGTTACGTATTGCATGTCTTGTTATTGGGTGCAGGGTGGCACCGGTGTTTCTGTGTGGTACTGGCGTACCTTTTCCCGACGGGGTCCATATTCTGATGGGTGATGTTGCCTCCGCTGTGTGCTTCGCCGTGTTTTGCACACAGGGGTGTGTCCTAATGTGGCGTGACGTCACTGACATGTTCGGGTCTGTTGTGTGACGTCAGGTTGGCAACAGTGAATTGCCGGTTGGGGACATGACTGTGGCAGGGCTGTCACGTGACATGTGCGTTCTGGGTGGTGCTGGTGTGTGTGGTGTTTGGTTGTGACCCTGTGTTGTTTGTGTGCGGCACATGCATTGCGCTGCCGTTGGCCTCTGCGTTGTGCGCATGTGTGGGTGCAGTGGTGGATGTGTCGTGTCCACGCAGGGGTGTCGGGGTGGGGGCCATATACAGTTTTCCCGCCCTTGCACTGTGTGCGCTGTTTGCGTGCCCCTGTTGTGTGTCTGCCTACCTGCGTCGCCGCGGTGCGTTGACTCCTGGGTGCTGCATCAGGTAGAGCATGGGGAGGGCCTGCAGTGCTGGATTCATGCTCGGGGGTCCGCCTCTTTGCTATCCGTACTGTGAGTTCGGTTTTCCGCCTTGCTTTCACGTGCGGTGTCTCTTAGCCGGAGGAACTGTTTGGTTCTGGCATCGTAATTTGTACGCCGGGCGGTACGTGATTTCGTCGGGCGTTGTGTCTCCATTGGGCCGCGCCGCTCCGTGAACGGGCGCACTTTGATGGCGGACGGCGTCGCTGGCGTACGGGCGGTGTTTGGCTGTCTTTTCGCATCCTAATTGGGCGGGCGTGTGTGCTGTGGCGGGCGGACGGTAACTGGTGCTTTTTGCATCCGCCAGCACGGCGGTGGTGCTTCCGCCCGCCATCCTAATGGGCCCCATAGTTAGTCAAAATATCAAATTTTTTAAATATCTTAAAAGTAATGTAAAATTAATGAAATAATATATATAATTAACAAAAACATACTTAAAAATACTTAAATAACTTTAATATTAATAAATAATTAATGTAAGTTAAAAAAAAATAAACATACATTTTTATTTTTTAATACATATATATATTAACATAATATTTATAAAAAATATTCAATATTTTTAGCGTAGGATAGCGGGAGGGTAAAATTTACTATTACCACTCCAGTGAGTGCAACAGTAGGGAAAGCATTGGATAGCGGGAGGGTAAAAATTACTATTCCCACTCCAGTGAGTGCAACAGAAGGGAAAGCGTTGGATAGCGGGAGGGTAAAAATTACTATTCCCACTCCAGAGAGTGCAACAGTAGGAAAAACGTTGGATAGCGTAGGGGTAAAAATTACTATTCCCACTCCAGAGATTGCAACAGTAGGGAAAACGTTGGATAGCGGGAGGGTAAAAATTACTATTCCCACTCCAGAGAGTGCAACAGTAGGGAAAGCGTTGGATAGCGGGAGGGTAAAAATTACTATTCCCACTCCAGTGAGTGCAACAGTAGGGAAAGCGTTGGATAGCGGGAGGGTAACAATTACTATTCCCACTCCAGAGAGTGCAACAGTAGGGAAAGCGTTGGATAGCGTAGCGGTAAAAATTACTATTCCCACTCCAGAGAGTGCAACAGTAGGGAAAGCGTTGGATAGCGTAGGGGTATAAATTACTATTCCCACTCCAGTGAGTGCAACAGTAGGGAAAGCGTTGGATAGCGTAGGGGTAAAAATTACTATTCCCACTCCAAAGAGTGCAACAGTAGGGAAAATAATGATTTAATATTTTAATAAAAATAAAATAATTATCAATACCAATAAAAAATTAATTAAAATGACTTACCAATTACAAAATATTTAATAATTAATTCTAAATACCAATAAATATTATTTCTTAAAAATTAATTACCTATTAATAAAAATTAATTACCAATTAATAAAAATTAATTACCAAATAAGAATTAATTAACAATAAATTAATAATTAATACCAATAAATAAAAATAATTAATTACTGAATTACAATTAAATTACTTCCCACCCTATTCCCCTATAAACTCACAACCCTCTCTGAATAATAAATTAATACAATTAATATAATTATCAATTAAAAAATTAATAAAAATTAATTAGCAATTAATAATTAATTAACAATGAATTATTTATCAATACCAATAAATAAAATTTAACAATTACTTAATTAAATTTAAATTACTTCCCACCCTATTCCCTATAAACCCACAACCCGCTACAGAACTAAAACGCAAAATTAAATTAAATATAATTAATAATTCCTAAAAATTAATATTTAATTTACTATAATTAAATTACTTCCCACCCTATTCCCCTATAAACCCACAACCCGCTACAGAATTAAATTACGCAAAAATTAAATAACATAAAATTCATTACTTAAAAAAAATTAAAACATACATTACAAAAATAATACATACTTTTAACACATATACTAACACTTAAAACACTATACAAAAATTCGATATTTTTAACAACTATATTATGACTGTCGATATTTTGACAATCGATATTTCTTACCTGAATTTCGATATTCTTAACCACTATATTTTGGCAATTCGATATTCTGTCCATTCTATATTTACAACTCGATATTTTGGCAATTCGATATTAAAAATTCGATATTATGTCTGTTTACCACCAATCCCTATATACTAGGAAACTCCTGGCAGACTTCTTTCATCATATTGCCTACCTGGAGGTGTCGTGTAGTTCCTATAGTACCCCTGCAGGACCTGCGCGTTTGGATAACATATACTGTGGGCTTGGTGGCAGACTGACTCAGTGCACCCCCACTGTGTATGTTAGCCTGGTTTGCATTAGCTAGCTCGCAGTGCCACTAGTGTCTCCTCTTATCGGGGAGAGATTCGTTTCTGGCAACCTTAGAACATGACAACCCTGATTCCCTCAGAATCGTGGAAACAATGTACTACCTTTCGCTCAGTCACTCATGCTCACTTGTTCGGTTTGTCTCAGAGAGTTACACAGAATAAACAGTCGGGCGTTTCAATAAGTATTTATTGAACAGTTGTTATTCTAGTGTAAAATATATGTGCTGCGGTAACCAGCAGACAATAGCAGAGATATATGATCAGCAGTACGATAAAAGCAAAGGGATAGAACAGTTCTACCATATTGCGATAATCATGAGTACATACATGAATATAAAAGCATTATGCAAGTGCGCGTACTCCTACGATGCCTAACTAGATGTACTTGTGTGTACCTAGCATATGTGTGTAGGTCTTAGAAGCTAAGAGCCAAGAATCCTCCTAGGATTTAGTCAAACCCCCATACCTGAATAGAGAGAGTGTGGGACCCCGTCCTGGTCTCGAGTTGGATACCCTGTCCGGGTTGTGTCAGACCACTGTCAGCTGGAGCGACTGCATGCAGGAGCCTCAGTGTCTCTGGTCAGTGTGTCAGCATGGAAGTCTCGGTTCCCTCTGGTTTGCCGGGGCAAGATGTGGTGTATTTATACCCTAAAGAGTCTCGGTCCTCAGTATGGTTTGTATTGGACATGAGGAAGACGTCAGGGGTGAACTTTGTACATACATTATGCTGGTGGTGTATTCTTAGAAAGCCATGCATAATTAATGAGTACAGTGTGGGCCTGTGTTTGGAAGAACCCTGCTGCATTCAAAACCACAGGATAGATAACGTTCAGCCCTCAGAGCTCGTTGTGTACTAGCTGGGACCAATGTAGGTGAAAGATCATGCCTATATAAGGAATCATACTATAATAGGACATGTACAGTTGTGACCATAATTGGGCATATGCGGCCATGACCATAATTGGGCAAGTACGAATATGACCATATTAGGGTAAATATGAATACGTCCATTTTAAGGCATGTACGAACGGATCTACATTAGGGCATCTATGCGGGATATAACACCCACTCCACTTCCGAACTGGATAATAGATGACCATACTTAAAATCTGGACAATTTAAAAACATTTTTAAAAGCAAGTAAAAACATGGTTCTAAAAAATCGTTAAAAAATGTTGGTGCTTAAAAAAAAAAAAATGTTTAAATTCAGCTTTTTCTAGTTGCCACTTAAAAGTTAATATCGTCTCTCTATAGAAGTTGTATTACCATAAGCAGGAGAAGGCCATACTTTTCTCAAGCGAAAGTGTCAATTTAAGAAAATGTTCCAAATTTAGATCGTTTTATTTTGAAACGAGTGAAGAAGCCGAATTCTTTCCCAGGACACGATGAGCCAATTCAAGATTACGCGTCCTGGCTGGGAAGCTCAATATTATCGGTGTCAGCTGCTGTAGATGACAAATCCAACGCCTCACAGAGAACGTCAATCGCACATAGATGGAATGTAGTACTGCCAACAGTCGGTGCTGCGGCAGCTTGTGCGGCAGTTGTAACCTGGGTGCCTGTCGAGGAGTCACCTAACCCAGCAAGAGCGAATGGCACCTGTGGATTCTCCAGGAATGCATTCATCAGAATTGGAAGCCGCTGGGGACAACGCAGAGCATGGGCCTTTATGGGGTCCAGCATTGCATCCGTGTCCGGAGGCGCATCTGATGGAAATGTTAGACAAAGATCCAACGTGCATTCTTCTCCGCAGAACAGGTATCGAAGCACAGGTAAGATGCAGTCTATCCAGACTGGTCTAAATGATAGAAACCAGGAGGCACTGAGTTCTCGCAGGCAAGAAATGCCCAGAAGTTGTACCATGCGTTCACGGTATTTCCGCTCCAGGAGCGTGTTCACCATTCCCTCGGGAAGTGGGCCGTCCATTGCATAGCAGCAATATTACAATCAGGATTCCTGCGATTAGGAACAGGATGAGCGGGAATCCTCCAAATATGCTTCCCAATACGGAGTGCATAAAATTTGGGATTACTCCGAGGACTGTCTGAAAGGTGCTTAACAGTCCGGACCCTATGGTCTTAAATAGGTGTACAATTCCTCTCATATCAGACATATTGAAGATACGTCCCACCATTTCTTTGAAATGAATGGGGCAGTTTGTACGTATGAGTGCCTGTATCTCGGTCGAGGTCCTTGCAACTTGAAGTTCATAGGTTTCTCGAGCGGAGGTTAAGGGCACGGGTTGCTGTAAAAGCATGGCTTTCAATCTGCTCAGAGTATCAAACTGTATAAAAGAAACATTCAGCGAAGGCCATAACGGCGCCTCCCTGACTGTGTTCAGTGGCGGAAACAATACTTGCATACAGCAAGTAACCCTGGAGTTAACAGTTACTAGATATGCGACGCCCGGAAGCATCCCACAACAACCTTGATCATTTAGCATTAAGTAACTCCCATTCGAAAGCAGCTGGAAAACCGGTGTGATCATGGCTGCTGGGGTCCCTGACATGTGACAAGATAAGTTCGCCACTGAACCACTGCAGGCTCCGTGTAGAGAAATATCCTGACACATGAGAGAACCACTCAAAGCGTTCTTGCAGTTAGTACCACTCAGATAGACTTCTCGATCCCCATTCCGGCATCGGTATCTATATGGTAACTCCCAAGTTTCCTTGATGTATCCCTTACCCATTTTTACATATTTGCCTGCCTGCCTTTGCTCAAGGCAATATTGGAACTGAAACGTAGTGACCGGCAGAGTTATTTGGCCATGAATGAGCCATTCTGTTGATGGTGATTCGGCTACAGTGAATGGTAACCTTTCCAGTTTCTCAATACGCAGCATTGTATATTTGGCTCCCCTTTGTGCCATTTCTGTCTGTTTATCAGTTAGATTGTATTCTGAGAACAGAGACGTGGTGTTTATAAAACGCCATGGCACATAGCCTGCAGGCAAAGATTGCAGCGTCCAGCTTAACATCATAATAGAACGTAGCTGAGATTGTCCGTGTTGTAACAAGGCCAGATCTTGTTCTAATATGTCGATTGCCGAGGACACAATGTTGCCTAAGGAGTAAATCCTGGAGGTCAAAGTAGTTAACCCATTATCCACCACTGCTAATGCTTTTTCTAAGTTAATACGGTCTATTTCTCGTATTCTTTCTGCGGCCTCTTGTTGGGATATTTTCCAGTTTTCATTATAGTAGGCATAAAGGCCTGCATATATGAAACGTTTCTGATGCTGTTTCTTGGGTCCCAGTAGAAAATCTCTAAGATCCATGTCAGGTGTGAGTAAGGTCAAGTGGTGCTTTACTTCTGTCAGTGTTGAGGTCTCTAGCCAATCAAGGCACAACTTCCCAACACTATACGATGTCACTACCCCTGGGTGATGTCTTTGTACATAGCGTGGATCTGGCCTATGGATACTAAACCCTCTGGTTGTATTCATAAATCTCTGTTGACATTTGTTTGTGTCAATGGGTAAAACCAGCCATTCTGTCCAATCAGGATCTGATCTGTTGTACTGGAAAATGGCATCTAATCCTACCCCTTGTGTAGTTGAGTTCTGCCCCCCACCCATCTGCGATGGTGTTGGAAACCCCGGTGTGTTCATTTCCTTGCCTTTGGCTAATCCAAGACAGGATGTCTGTTGCACAGTTTCATTCAGAAATAAAATCTGCTGCGGAATGATGCATGCTCTAAAAACTGCTTCTATTCCCTGGACTTGCCAGTCCCTAGAACCCCAGACTGATTTGGATTCTATTGTGTCTTTCCATAGATCGAAACCCTGTTTAGACAACTGGTTCAGAAAGGATGCAGCGTAAATATGTTTGGTGTTTGTTAACATAATTTTCTGAGCTGAAATTTTCTCCATTTTATAATAAAATGACGTCGGGTCGGATGTGTTAAACCCTGAGAAGTATGTGAATTTCTGTGCAAACGCTTGTGAACTACCTTTTGGAGGTGTTGGGCAGTGTTCCCACTGGTGGTATTCAAATACATTTCTAGGTGTTATAGACTTGTGTAAGAAATGATCACCAAAATGTTGGTAACAGTACAATGTATCATAGTCTGAAGTACCTTCTAACATTTCATTGTTCGGAAATGCTGCAGTTTTTTCTAAATCAGACATCATAGCAATTACAGTTTCAGTGTCCCAATCATCAGAAAATGTACTGGAGGTAATGAAATCACTTAAAGAAATGTTAAATACATGTTTTAGTTTTAAAAGTTCAGTCGGACCTAATATATCATAATCAATCTTGTCCCATACTATACCGTCCGGTATAGGAACTGCTGTGATGTTCACTGAAGACAAGTCTCTTGGTTCACGATGTGAAGACTGGTGTGGTTTTAAAATCAAATTGACTCTTTGGGCTGTAGAGCTTGGTTGGAGGTATCGTCCATTAATAAGCATACTAAAAGTTATTATTAAACCTAGCCAGAAAATGAAAAATAAAATCCCAGTGATATACCATAGTTCTATCCAAGGTGACACCAGGTAAGTCTTTCTAAAAAAGTTCAAAAAGTCAATGAGTTTCTGTTGGAGTAAATTTTTCGCTGGCGTCGTTTCCGGCTCGCTTGGATCCAGTGAAAACGTATCAAAGTTCATGAAATAGCCAGAAGCATTTCGATCAATTGTTGGAATTGCATCGGTATTTGTTGAAATTGCTGTGTTATCTTGTCGAGGCACATTGACGTAGATGTCTGTATTAGGTCTGATTGCAACTTGGTTGTTAAGTTGATTTTCATTTTGGAGATGAATTTCTTGTTGAAGTGGAACAAGTTCCATAGCATTGTTGCTTAGTCCTTCATTCCGTACAGGTGTTTCTTCAAACTGATGAGTCTCTCTGTTTGGACCTCTTGGATTGTAGCGAGAGGAGGGCGTCTGCTACTGTGGAGTCCACGAGGCCTACTGTTTAGTATCGGCCACATAGTGTGGTTTGATTAAGTCAATTGAGACGAATCTTTTCTCCTTTTTCCCGGCAAGAGGCGGCAGAAGTACTGTTCTTGTGCCGTGGATTGCAAGGACCGGTACAGGCTTTCTGTAAGATGGCCCAAATTCTTTCTTGTCAGCAATCTTCTCTCTGACCAGATCCCCGATTTTTAGGTCTTGCCGTTACTGCCTTGACTTCCTCAGTGGCGGCCTGTTTCTGGAGCACGTTACTTTGTTGTGTCCTGGATTCATTTAGATCCTGTAAAACAGCCAAACGATCATGGATATCAAATGGTTTTTCATCCGCCACTGTGCCTTCACAATCAAGATCAGGTACCCACATTCTTGTCCCAAATAGGACCTCGTAAGGTGTGACACCTCCTAGAGAGCTTCTTGGCTGATTATTGAGCGCGTGCTGTACCCCATAAAGGTGATCGACCCATCTACCGCCCTTGCCTAATACCCTAGCTGTTGAAGATTGCTTTAAGTCTCGGTTTTTCCTCTCCACAACAGAATTTCCCTCGGGATGGTACGGAGAGGAGTACCGCAATGCTACGCCCATTCCTTCCATGGCCTCTTTGTAAGCCCGAGAGCTAAACGCCGGACCACGGTCAGAATGTAACGTGCCAACTGCGTATGTGCCGATAAAGACTCGCAAATCTTTTATAACAGTTCGAGCGTCAGCCGAGCGCTGAGGCCAAACCCATAGGAAACTTGAGCTGGACGCGCACGAACGGACAACCTAATGCTGTCTAACAATGGTATCTGTACTGGACGTGTTGCGGTGGACCCATTCATCTGCTTGCAGATGTCGCAGTTCCAGACGTAGTCTCTAATCAACCTTCTCATCACGGGCCACCAGTAGCGTTTCATTTAACAAAGCAACAGTCTCCTTAAGTCCGTTATGTACAGAACCTGTTCCTTCGTGTGCCGCCATAATTAAGCCTAGCCTACGATCCATATTTGGTATTACTCTATCCCCCACTCCAGGAATCTGAGCATATGGAATGTTTTGTGCATCTAACTTGTAGGAGTACTTGAGTGGAAATTTTTTAGGTATTGCTGTGCTGCCTTTGCGTGAAGCATTGACAGCTACCATTATCTCGCCGTTTACCCTCGTCTTTGAACGAGTAACTGCAGCTACGGCGGCTGTGCGAACAGCCCCCTTTGCGGCTTCATCAGCCAATGAATTCCCTTCAATGTGAACGCCATCATGCTGATGACTCAGTGTATGTATCACGTGAGCCCTTGGTAGTTCGTTTCTCAACTCCACTACCTGGTCCCATAGCATTTTATGCTTAATTGTGCCACCTTTTGCATCTTTTAACCCGTTTTGTTCCCAATGATGTAGATATTCATTGTACGACTGTACACAGTAAAAGTAATCACACACAATAAGTGTGGGGAATTCGTGATCCGTATTTATAAGTGCCAGTATAAGTGCTTTGAGTTCTGCCAACTGAGCCGTGCAGTCTCCTAGAGATTGCGTTTTAGTGCAACTCGGATGGAACTTGCCATCGTGCATACGACCTTTAACAATCGCACACGCTGCGCTGTAAGCTTGCTTACTCCCTGTGGCTGGTTGAGCAGAACCGTCAGTGTAAATAATGTATTCATACTGATCTAGAGGCAAAATTTCATTTGGTAGAGGATATTCTTGTTCGTATTGCAGGAATGCCTGTGTTTTTAAACTTGGATCAAATCTGTATTCAACATCCGTTGCAGTAAGAGAATTAGCCCATTGTATCCATCTCGGATGTAAGGCTTTCGCATTTGGAATGCTAGCTTTTGTTACAGCTTCTAAAGCTGGTACTGGGGTCACGACAATTATGCGTTTTCCCTGAGCCAGAGCTCTTTCCCTTGCTACAGGGGTCTGTACTGCTGTCAGAATTTGTTCTGTTGAAGTGAAACACATTTCTGCGTTTGTGTACAGGTGTGAGTTATATGCAATTGGTACTGTTTCACCTTCATTAAAAGTTAAATAAGTGAACCCGCATTGACCCGCTATGACTCGGATCACCAAGTTGCGTATGTTTACGCATGTCTGTAAATGTTTAGAAGCTATCATGTCTTCCTGTAGGGAACGCAGGATATTTGTGTGTTCCTGTGTCCATTGTTTGACTGAAAAGTCAGGTTTTATTAAGTCGTAGAAAGGTTTTACCCTTTCTGCGTAATCCAAAATGTATGTTCGACCAAAATTTAGGAATCCCAGAATTGACTGTAAATTCTTTAATGATTTTGGAGGTTGGAGCAGCGCACACTTTTCTAAAAAGTTAGCCGCCAGGCTTTTCCCTCACTTGACAGCTCGTATCCTAAAAACAGGACATTGAGGTGGGCAATTTTTGATTTTTGAAATTAAATTTATAGCCCTCAGAGGCGAATCCCATAATAATGGTGCTCACCCTGGTCAAGTGCCTCTTTAAGTCATCGTCCGTCAGATAAATATCATCCACATAGGACAATGCTTCTTCATCCAAATTTTGGAGTAACTCTGTTACCCTTGCTGAAAACAACCCCGGGCCATTCTTGCACCCTTGGGGGAGTCGGCAAAAATGCCGTTGGGACCCTAACGCACTGAATGCGGTCAGATACCTGCTTTCAGGCGCTATATTTTGGCAGAAAAATCCATTTGAGATATCAAGTGTCGTTTTGTATTTTTTCCGCACAATGTTATTCATTAATGCGGCACTGTGTGCATTTTGAACTGCAAATGTCTTTGTGCAAGTGTTTAAATGTCTGTAATCTAAAACTAGACGATATGTGTTATCAGGTTTGGCTACGGGGAACAAAGGATTGTTCATAGGTGAAGTGCAATTTTCTATCACCCCCTGATATTCAAGTTGATCTAGAATCTCCCTGACTTGTTTTTTAGCTTCCTGCTTTATTGGGTATTGCCTTTGGGCATTTGGGGAAACTTTTAACGGGATCACGTGGTGGGTTGAATCCTCATCCCAACCAGCATGATTTTTATACAATGCTGGAGCTAGGGCCACCGCCCACTCCTGCGCATATGCATGTTTTAGGTGAATGGGAACGAGGTCGGAAAAGGCTGGAAAAATTATCATTTCTCCCCTAGGGCACTCCATGACGAATGCTTGCGGCCAGTCTTGTTCTGCTAATAGAATGTCATAACCAGATGACAGATTTTTCCAAAAGAGACCCTTAACTTTTCTGGGCTTGTCCCCCTCCATCCGGAGTGTTATCTCATGTAACTTATGTGGGACACTTACCTGAGTATCAGGTGTTTCCACCGTGATATACTCACTCAACTCCGCTGTCACCAGAAATTCCTTCAGGTTCTGGTGAGCTATCGTTACTTCTGCCGCACTGTCTAGCATCGTCAGAGCCCATTCCCCGTTCAGAAGCTGTGTCCTCAGAATTCTGGGCATGTCTGATCTTGAGACCTGCTACCTTCTTCTTTTTGAACTGAGGTTTTGATTTTTGTTTATCCTCTTTTTTAGGTGCGTAGTCCGCAGCGTGTTGCGTGTCTCTGGACTTTGTACGCTCCTTTGATCGTCCTTCCCTCTCGGAGTTTCGTGATGAACCCTGAAAGGAACGAGAGGATTGAGTATCAGTATCCTGATACCTGTCAGGTTTTTTAATGTTATCCCTATTCCTGAGGTTATACTTTTTTCAGAGGGCTCCTGTTGAGGAGACCTACCTCTGGACTGAGATCTGGTGTCTTTAGACTTTTGTTGTTTTTATTTTCCCACTTCTTTTTAGAAGAAGTAGGTGTCTGCTTTATAGTGTCCTTTTCAGGACTGCCCACCAGTTGTGGTTTTAATGCTTTCCCACCTAGACTGTCTCTGCCTAATTCTGCATATGCAGTTTCGATTATTTTGGGTAGTTCGTGTTGTTGGTCGTCTGGACTGAACTCCCTTAGGCGTTGGCGGATCGCCACTGAAGCTGCTTCCCCCTTAATGTTAGCTA
The DNA here is from genome assembly GCA_963921515.1 of Calotriton arnoldi. Classification (NCBI taxonomy): domain Eukaryota; kingdom Metazoa; phylum Chordata; class Amphibia; order Caudata; family Salamandridae; genus Calotriton; species Calotriton arnoldi. The sequence goes on from CAWUFW010003762.1 coordinate 453,494, forward strand.
GTATTATGGCTGAGACCTGTTCAAAGTTGTTTAGCAACTTCATCCCTAAGTTAAGGGCAGGCTCTGCTCCGTACTCATTTTGTATCTGTTTCAATATGTCTGGTGCTACTGCTAAGGACGGGATACCATGTGTTCTGGTATATATGGCAGCAAAGACTGAACCCCAAGAGGTGCAGTCCTCTACTTGTGGTGTGAGACCCATTGGCAAGCAGATTGTTAGAATTCTGTGTTTATCACTGGTTGTAGTATTCGGGAATACTGCTTCAAGCTGAGTTATTTTCTGAGCTATCCAGAATGGGATTTGTTCGCGTTTTGTTGGCATTTTGCCCATTACCGCGTGTAATGTTTGTGGAGTAATTTTATTAACTGTACTCTGGACTGGATTGTCTTGTGCTGCAGCTGGTGCAGGCTGAACTGTTAAGGTCCTCATCACAAATTGTGTGAGGTTTCTGTAGATTTTAATTAAATCTCTGTGTTGTACGAGTAAGTCTGGCTGTGTCATTGTGTTAATGTCAGGATGCTGTGTGTATGCCGCTAATATGGGCCATGTGGCTCCTGCTCCTCCGAGCGGGCCTAATCTTGGTCTTCCAATGTACGTGGGGTAGGGCGCCTTTAAACCAGTAATTATGCTCCTGGTAAGTGAGCGGGACCTCTACTTCCTCAAAAGGAGTATAGTCTGCTGGTGTTTCACCTTCTAGGTAGTAGTGAAATACATTTGTAATTGCATTTACTGCTGGGAGTGTAACCCAAGAATAGAACACCTCTGTTTTATTGGATTCGTGTGCCTCAATCACGAAAATTACTGTACCACCCCTGGCTCTTAAGCCATGTTCTAGAAGTTTTATGGTGACTGCCCTTCTGAAATTTGGTGCAATTTGTATTGCTTCTTCAGGGTCTTCTTCTAAACCAAAGAGGTTTGTTGTAACTCTCCCTGTTGCGCTTGTTTCTTCCACCATTTTTAATTGGAAGAAGGGAGATTAAAGAGTTTTTAAGATAAGGTGTAAATGCACAATTGTAGGAACTATATTTCCTTCAAGCTTGAGTAACCAACAGCCAATAAATAGTATTCTCGTACTACTCAGCTGCGGCGGATTTAGTGCCCACCCACTCCAGAAGTCTCTGGGGTTTTGTGAGTATGTTCTCTGAGAATAGCACGACTGAACTACTCAGATTCTACTGTTAAATAAGTACCCAACCAACGTTGGCGGCGCCATGTCGTGTAGTTCCTATAGTACCCCTGCAGGACCTGCGTGTTTGGATAACATATACTGTGGGCTTGGTGGCAGACTGACTCCGTGCACCCCCACCATGTATGTTAGCCTGGTTTGCATTAGCTAGCTCGCAGTGCCACTAGTGTCTCCTCTTATCGGGGAGAGATTAGTTTCTGGCAACCTTAGAACATGACAACCCTGATTCCCTCAGAATCGTGGAAACAATGTACTACCTTTCGCTCAGTCACTCGTGCTCACTTGTTCGGTTTGTCTCAGAGAGTTACACAGAATAAACAGTCGGGCGTTTCAATAAGTATTTATTGAACAGTTGTTATTCTAGTGTAAAATATATGTGCTGCGGTAACCAGCAGACAATAGCAGAGATATATGATCAGCAGTACGATAAAAGCAAAGGGATAGAACAGTTCTACCATATTGCGATAATCATGAGTACATACATGAATATAAAAGCATTATGCAAGTGCGCGTACTCCTACGATGCCTACCTAGATGTACCTGTGTGTACCTAGCATATGTGTGTAGGTCTTAGAAGCTAAGAGCAAAGAATCCTCCTAGGATTTAGTCGAACCCCCATACCTGAATAGAGAGAGTGTGGGACCCCGTCCTGGTCTCGAGTTGGACACCCCGTCAGGGTTGTGTCAGACCACTGTCAGCTGGAGCGACTGCATGCAGGAGCCTCAGCATCTCTGGTCAGTGTGTCAGCATGGAAGTCTCGGTTCCCTCTGGTTTACCGGGGCAAGATGTGGTGTATTTATACCCTAAAGAGTCTCGGTCCTCAGTATGGTTTGTATTGGACATGAGGAAGACGTCAGGGGTGAACTTTGTACATACATTATGCTGGTGGTGTATTCTTAGAAAGCCATGCATAATTAATGAGTACAGTGTGGGCCTGTGTTTGGAAGAACCCTGCTGCATTCAAAACCACAGGATAGATAACGTTCAGCCCTCAGAGCTCGTTGTGTACTAGCTGGGACCAATGAAGGTGAAAGATCATGCCTATATAAGGAATCATACTATAATAGGACATGTACAGTTGTGACCATAATTGGGCATATGCAGCCATGACCATAATTGGGCAAGTACGAATATGACCATATTAGGGTAAATATGAATACGTCCATTTTAGGGCATGTACGAACAGATCTACATTAGGGCATCTATGCGGGATATAACAGAGGAGGTGGATATGGTATGGCTTACCACTGGCCAGGCGCAATTCCTAAGCGAACCTTTCACCTCTGAAGAGATCGGCCAAGAAATATACTCGCTTGATGGCTTGAAGGCGCCAGGCCTAGATGGCCTGTCAGGAACATTCTATAAGATGTTTAAACAGATTCTGACACCTCACTTGCTTGAGGTCTTCGCCAAATCCCTCAACAATGGTGTCCTCCCTCCTTCAATGCGAGAGGCAGCAGTCTCTCTCTTGCTGAAACCCGGTAAAGACCCCATTGCCTGCCCCTCATACCGACCATTATCCCTGATAAACTTTGATAACAAAATACTGGCCAAGATGCTTGCAAACAGGCTTTCGCTCCTGTTAGATCAAATTCTCTCCCCGGTACAATCCGGTTTTAATCCGCATAGGTCAACCGCACTTAACCTCAGGACCGTCTTTTCGGTATAAAATAGGATCTTCCCCACCACACCTGCAGCGGTGGCGCTCCTAGATGCCGAGAAGGCCTTCGATTCTTTGGAATGGCCTTTTTCTCTTCGCAACACTCCATAAACTGGGTATGCCCAACAACTTTATTGCACTGATCTCCCTTCTATACTCATCTCCCACGGCTAGGCTTCGAGTAAACGGTTCTTTATCTGACCCATTTCCGAGTTTCACGTGGCACTCGACAGGGCTGCCCGCTGTTGCCGTTACTCTTTATAGTGGCCATGGACCCCTTAGTCAGAAATTTGCAGGAGAAACCTAAGCATTGAGGACTTCTGTTCCGCCCTGGTCCACTGCTCCAATCCATGTATGCAGAAGACATACTGCTTTTTATCAGAAACCCCGCTGAAAATCTGCAGCCCCTTATTGACGAGATTGGCCGCTTTGGTGACATGTCGGGCATACGCATCAATTGGGAGAAGTCTGAACTTTTCCCCCTTACAGAAGCGGCTGTCCCTGCCGATGGTAGCTTCTTCTTAGATGGGCTACGGACACTACCAAGTATCTAGGAATCACACTCCATAGAAGCAAAGAACAAATAATTTGCCTGAACTATGGGCCTGCGTTGGACAAGCTAGCCACGCAGGTGGACTGTTGGATCCGCCTGCAGCTGTCCATGGCTGGCAGCATTGCCCTCACAAAAATGAATGTTCTCCCCCGTTTTCTATATTTATTCGTAAACATACCTATTCCTCTAACTAAGGCATTCTTTTCACAGCTGCGGGGTAAACTGATCCATTTGGTCTGGGCTGGGTGTAGGCCACGAATAGCCTGGGATACATTTACACTCCCCTACGAGCGCGGTGGGTTTGCAGTCCCTGACTTAAACTGATACTACTTGGTCACACAGGCCCAGTTTGCATATCATCCATCCCGATGCACGCATACCTTTTAGTAAACCCGAACAAGACTTATCCGACCCTACTCCTCTAAATGCGATTTTTCCGCAGGGCATTCGGCTGGACCCCAACGACATACAAACATTGTCCACTACATGTTGGGCCTGGCGGAATCTTGGCCTGCTTCTAGGCACTGGGTCTCTGTACTCACCTAAACTCCCAATATCCCAAAACCCATGGATACCATCAACGTCCAACGTACCTTACGTAAACTGCATCTACACACATTTGGGGATCTCTCCCCTGATGGGCACATTATAACATTTTCTGACCTTTCTGCGCATACTGAGATGTCCTACATGGACAGATTTGTCATGACTAGGCTACTGGGTGCCCTGCGCGAAACAATCCCATCCTTCCCCCTCCCCTGGACGAATTCACTCCTCTCACGCTTTTGATGACGGATCACACCTGGTCACCAAACTATACAGTGCTTGTATGTCACTCAAAGGGTGCGAGACAGGGGGGCGTGGCGCCAGTGGGAGGAGGACCTGGGACAACCACTCACCGCTAAAGAATGGGCCTGTAGCCACGAGCAAATTAAGAGGGTCTCTCCCAATCACCAACATAAACTACTACACTTTAAATTTGTTCATAGGTGCTATATTACACCTGTGGAACTGTCTAAATATGGCTCCTCCAAATCTTCTCAATGCCACGTATTTGACACTGATTTCGCCCATATGACCTGGACCTGCTCTGTCATATCCGCCTTCTGGACTTCGGTATTCCAGATGTTATCGACCATGACCTCCACATCTTTTAGGCCCTCCCCCAAGGTGGCCCTGCTGGGTATTGTCTCCGACATATCTGCCTGCTACCGCAGGTTTATAACGATAGCACTACTGCTAGCCAAAAGGGAAATTGCAATACATTGGGGGGCCACAAAAGAGGCCTGGCTACGCAGCATGGCATGCTGCGATATGAAGACCGAGATTTATTCTACCCTACAGCCCCCCACTTCCAGACCCAAGGATAGCTGGCACATATATCGTACATACCTGCTCACCTTACAACATGATTCCACCGTCGCTTCTCCATTATCAGTATCTGCACGTGGTGAGGCTCTACCCTCCCCCTCTTCACAAACGATACCTTGCAAGACTCTATGAGCAACACACGCACATGCTCCTTACAATAGGTACCGTTTTGACTGCCGTACCCCTTCCCATTAATCCTTAGTTTTATAATCCCATCTGTAATAAACACTTCCCTTGAGTGCTCATGCGAGACTATTCCCTCACTTCCCTCGGTTTCTCCATCCCCTGATTCCCCTGTAGATGTGTCATACATCATATATATTAATAGCCTTTCCTCATCTTTCTTCTATATAATGGACATTATGGTTACGCCAATTGCTATTGTTTTTGTTTCTTCAAGTAGCTATGTCTAACCATTTTGAATCTACAAAAGCTGTAAATGTAACTAGGCTTAATGCACCTCCTTATTTCCTGAACTGAGGATACTAGGCTATTTTCTCTTTCCTGTAAGTTTGTTTTTTATTTGACCCTCTTATGCAAGTAATAAAATCAATATAAAAAAAAAACTTTCTTAAGAACTTCAAGAAATATTAAATGCTCACTTATGGAAAAAAGCTTCCCGAATGAGGTCTGTGAGTAAGCGTGTCGTACACATTAAAATTCATGAGTATCTCACTGCCAAATCCACCTCATCACCTGCTGTGAGCACACCGCTGACCCACACAGAGGTTCTTGGCCACCTAGCAACCTCCCCAGCAAACTGTCCAACACACACACACCACCCACTGGGGCCACCCGCACACTTCTTGACACTCCCATCACTACATTATACCAGCTGCTCTCTCCGACATACTGCTTTTTGTCTCTGTCATAATTTCAGTGCTGCATTTTGCTGTGTAAAGAAGGACCTATATTTGTTTAAAAATATAGCTTTGACTGGACATTCATCTTTGTTGAGTATTACTGCTGAGATCCTCAATCCTACTTTCGTCGGACCCCAAATGGTGTATACTGCACATGGAAGTCCCAATACCATGTGGTGCAGCCATTTTCAGGTTGGGCATTAACACATGAGTACATCTATTTGTTGCTGGATTGGGGAATAACCAAAGAAATCATGATTGTGCACCGATTTGTAATTGTTTTCCCTTTTTTCTCTTAGATTTCCCCCATCCACATTTATCTGGTGAAGTGTGAATGGGAAAACTTCTAATATGGAAGTATTCTGGTGACACTCAATCCAGATCCTCCTGAAAACTTCTGTTTCTGGACACATCTGAAATTAGGCAACGCTTGCACTGAGGGCCTTTGTATCATACTGTACCTGAATCCAATGCTTGACTACATCTCAATGTGAGCTTTAACTGGTCGACCACTCTACCATTTGGATAGCCAAAACCCAAATGGCAATATTTGGCATCAGAAGAATGGCATAACTATAGCCATGGCCTCAGACACCAGAGGGATGCCAATTAACCACTGCTAGAACCTGGAGAAAAGACCTGACATGTATATAATACTTGGTGGAAATTACCACACATTTTGCATGGTACCACCCCAGGTTTTTGCTTTGACTGTTTTTGCTGACTGTAGAGCTCTGTGCTCTTTACTCTTTACTTACTAAGTGGCTGAGCTCTCCTTTTCAACATGAAGAATTTGTCATACCCCTGATTGGCCTATTTATCTTAACCTTAGTTCCCTAGTTTATGGTACCACTGTGTACCTAGTGCCTGCAAGTTATATGTCACAAGTTGACTGTTGTGCCTTCGACTATAGTGGCACAATAAATATGACATCAGACATGCCACCAGTAGCCTGGCTGTGCAGGTTTAAACTGCAAATTCAAACTGTCAAAAGGACCTCTTTTGACAGGCCTTACACCTACTTTTAAATATTAATAAGTCACCGCTAAGTTGGCTTCAAAAGCCCATAAGGCAGGGTGCATAGTATTTAAAAGTAGAACATGTAAATGTGTAATGTTAAACAAATCCTTACAGTGTACCCCCCCCCAAGCTATTTTCACTGTAGCAGGATTAATGGCTCCATTGGGAAGCATTGGGATGCAATATTAAATGTAATATTTGCTAACTCAGCTTAGGAAGCGGCTACAGAGTTCATCTTTGTATTTTTTAAAATATTTATTACAAACCCAATTTATTGGTAAAGCCAGATTTGTAATAAATATTTGTTGGAAATTGGGTTTATGTTGGGGGGTGAACCCTTCTCTAGCAACGATCACAATCCCTGTCAGGGTGAACCACTAGAAGCCACTAAATTAATCTGTGCTTAACCCTCTGGTAGATTGGCACAAAAGCTGTAAGGCTTAACTTAGAGGCAATATATAAAGTTTTTATGCAGCAGTTAGACAGTATTAAAGTGAAAACATGACGCAAGGAAAAACTTAAACCAATTTTGAAAATAAAGTAAAGTTTAATAAATTATCTGATACCAAAACAAAAAAATTCAATCAGTAGAACCAGTTATGAATTTTAAAGTTTTTAATAAAAGCTAGTGCCTAAAAGATCAGATTGCCAACTGCAGACATATATTTGTGCAAGACTGCAGCAAAGTCAGAAGTTGTGGCCGACCGCAATGGAGCGCAGTTTGGATACAGAGGGTGGATTTGGCCCAGTCTCCACTTACCTTCGTACTTGGAAGAAATTTAAAAGTAAAATGTCTGGGAAACTAAGCATCAGTGGGGCAAGGCAGCTGGCGGCACCCGAGGAGGAGGCGCCATTATTGGGGACCCACTGGGCGAAGTTGTAGTGAAGATTTCTACGTTCGGACTTTGTCACTTTTGTGGAAGTTGAAAATCTCTTGCATAGCCAACAAGGGTTTCACAAGACCAGATAACACTTCTGCAAGGAGCCACTGAACAGTATTTGCTGCTGCGGAGAAGAACTGGTGGGAGCTATTGGGAAGTCAGGCTGATAGGCGATGCACCTTGGGCAGATCGGCAAGCAGGTAGGTCCTAGTCTCCTCTCAGTTCTCAAAGCCCTTTTTGGCTGAAAATGTTCCAAGTCCCACGTTTTGGTTGTAGGATGTTTGAGCATCTTTAGCACCACTTGTAAGGGTCCAGGACTGTGTGGGTTCCACTTGGAGGGCAGGACTCACTCCAGGCAGGGTCCAGGTGCAGAGTTCAAGTTGTTGGAACTTTTTGTGTTGCTGTAGCTTAGAACAGGAGGCCAGCCAACTAGTCTTTGGAGTCACTTTGGTTCACGCAGCAAGGCAATCCTCTAGCAGCAAAGCAGTCCTCTCAGTGTTCAAGTCAGGGAAGGCCTTCTGAGGGTCCTCCACAGGCACAGGAGGGAACTGAAGAGTGGGTCTGAGGGTTATAGTTTTATAACTTGTGCCAGGTTTGAAGTGGAGAAATAACTGGCATTTCCCCCCACAAATGGTTCTGGAATGGTCTTGCTCCCTGCCCAGGCTCCAAGGGGTTTGGGGTAACAAAAGACTAGTGTGAAGTTCTTTGTCAGTGTACAACAAGCAAAGTGGCTAGGTTATGTGTCTGCGCTTAATTATATGTAGCAAAATGTCTTGTGAAGCTTGAATCGCAACTGGTTCTACCAAGGAGAGAGGGTAGCCACAAGATCCTTTGTTTGGGAGACAATCAATCAATCAATCAGGGGTTTGTAAAGCACAGCTACTCACACGTGAGGGTCTCAAGGCACTAGGGGGGCGGCTCCGTTGGGTGCTAGGGTCATCTGAAGAGCCCTGTCTTGAGGTCCTTCCTGAACTGGAACAGCTTTGCCAGAGGCGGAGGGGGAGGTTGTTCCAGGTCTTGGCTGCGACATAGGAGATGGACATTCCACCCGTTCTGGTCCTGTAGATGCGTGGGATGGTGTCCAGAGAGAGGTCAGCTGATCGGAGGTTCCTCTTGGGAGCGTGGAAGGAGAGGAGGTTGTTTAGGTATGCTGGTCCGATGTTGTGGAGGGCCTTGTATGCGTGCGTGAGTAGTTTGAAGGTTATTCTTCTTTCAATGTGGGGCCAGTGGAGATCGCGGGGGTGTTGGGTGATGTGGTTGTGATGGCGGATGTCTAGGCTCAGTCTGGCTGTGGCGTTCTGGGCAATCTGGAGCTTTGGAAGGAGTTTTTTGTTGATTCCGGCATAGAGGGCGTTGCGGTAGTCCAGACTGCTAGTGATGAGGGCGTGCATGACCTTTTTCTGGATTCAGAGGGAATCCATTGGAACGTTTTTCTGAGTATGCAGAGGGTGTTGAAGCAGGCTGAGGATACGGCACTGATCTGGCGGTTCATAGTGAGTGATGAGTCCAGTATGATGCCGAGGTTTCATGCATGGTTTGTCGGGGTGGGGGGTTTTCGAGGGCAGGGGGCCACCAGGTTTCATCCCATGCTGAGGGGGTGGAGCCAAGGATGAGGACTTCTGTTTTCTCGGAGTTGAGTTTCAGGCATCTCTTCTTCATCCAGATGGCGATGGCTTTCCTCCCTTCTTGGAAGTTGTGCCTGGTGATGTTGGGTTCCTTGGTGAAGGAGAGGATGAGCTGGGTGTCGTCGGCGTAGGAGACTATGTTGAGCCCGTGGTTTCTGACGATGTTTGCAAGGGGGACCATGTAGATGTTGAAGAGGGTGGGGCTGAGGGAGGATCACTGGGGTACTCCACATCTGGTCTCTGTTGGTCCTGAGAGGTAGGGCGGGAGTCTGACTTGCTGAGTTCTGCCTGTGAGAAATGAGCATATCCAGTCGAGGGCCTTTCCTTGGATGCCAGCGTCGTGGAGACTGGTGGCTAGTGAGGGGTGGGAGACAGTGTTGAAGGCAGATGAGAGGTCCAGGAGGATGAGGGCTGCCGTTTGACCCTGGTCGAGGAGGGCACGGATGTCGTCGGTGGCAACGAGTAGGGCGGTCTCATTGCTGTGGTTGCTGCAGAATCCAGGTTGGGAGATGTCCAGGACGTTGTTGGCTTCGATGAAGTTTGCTAGCTGGGTGTTGACGGCTTTACGACGACCTTGGCTGTAAAAGGAAGCAGTGAGATGGGCATGAAATTCTTGAGGTATGTCGGGTCTGGGGAGGGTTTCTTCAGGAGTGGGTTGACTTTGACGTGTTTTCAGTCGTCGGGGAATGTGGCAGTCTCGAGGGAGCAGTTGATCATCTGGCGTAGTTCGGGTGCGATGGCCGTGGCGGCTCTGTGGAAGATGTGGGGGAGACAGGGGTCTGAGGGTGCTTAGTTTTGGTATCTAAAGAAAGGTCCAAATCCTCACAAAAAGATAGATGCTTGAGTGATGCCATATTCCCGGCCAGAGAACCTACCCTGCTTTCTCGGGGCCCCACCAAAAACCTTTCTAGTATCCTTCTGTCCGTTCTGGATTGAACTGAAGATTCCTACATATCATGTCAAATTCTTCACCAAAAAAGTAACCCATTGGCATCCGCCCCTGTTTCCTTATTGGCAAACTCAGCCAACTTAGGGTTGATTTTCATCAAAATACTCTTTCTTCTTCCTATAAATAGGGCTGCCTTTCAATTCCCCAATAGACAAATTGTCCTTTACACCCACTAGCGCATCTCTTCAACATTAATACCTGTATTATTTAGATACACCTCTTCACACATATCAAAACCTTCGCTCAAGGTCCCAGCAAATCCAGCAATCTGTCTTGACACCCTTAAGGCCCTTATTCAAACCCTTTCTTGGATACCGACCATATTTTTTCCAGAATACTGACATTTCAGGATCCAATTCTAGTGTATAAACCACTGCGGAACTCCGCGAAGTGCAAAAATAGCTCTGCCGCGCTATGCGGAGCTCCGCGAGCAGTGGAGTGCATTAGATAAATGCCGTTCGCAGGTGATTTTCAGTGCCAGGTGCTTGTCCGCACTGTGCAATCATCGCGAACAGCACCATGCACAGTGCAAGTGGGCGCTGCTTCCATTTTGCCGCTCGAGTAGATTTTTACTCGAGCGGCAGCTTTGTCAACGTGAACGGACGGTTTTTCAACGCGAGCGGTCGCGAGCATACGCGACCACTCGCAATGAGAAATCTGACCGCCCGCGTTGAGAAATCTCGCCGCGAGGTTGATTTTCCACGCTCGCCAACATGACATTGACGAACACGAGCGAGGAAAAAAACTCCGCTCCGCAACGTGAAGCGTAGTTTTTGGGAACTCCGCGATCTCCGCGTAATGCCGAGTGCGGAAAACTACGCAAACTCCGCAAGCGGTGCGGAGTTCACCGCCCAGACTTATCCAAAACCCAACATATTGTGCTACTTGATCCTCTGGGGACCCCAGCACAGATAAGGGATGTTGAATAAGGGTGGATAAAACATGTTCTTGCCTTAAGGATCCATTGTACCTTCATCTCTTTCTGATCTGAATCATCCAGATCAGAATAGCAACCTATTTCAATATCACACCACTACTTGATGTCTCATCACAAGCCACCACTTTAACACCCCTCTTCTTGGCCTTTATAGCCTTCTCTCCCAACTCCAACTAAGTTGCCTCTCTTTTTCTTTCACAAGAACCGTCTTGTCCTATCAAACTTTGCGTCATATCTTCTTTATTTGCCAAAAGTTTCCTTTTCTGTGCCACCTTGCTCCTCTCCTCAGAAACACTTACCTTAACCTCTGACTCCTCAATGACCAAAAACACTCCTCTTCTCTTCCAAACCATTATTAGTAACCCCTATAGCAGGAATTAACATTTCTACACAGTCATCTAAACTTTTTCCTAACCGTGACGCTAACAATGAGAATCCCTTGTTAGCACAAGCTTGAATCTTCTTATCTAATCTCTGATTTTCCACTTTGTCTTCCATTTTTGTACCTAAATCCACCCACCTTCAAAGAAATCAAACTGCCTCTTTATATTTCCTTAATCCACCTTCAAAGAAATAAATTGGCACCTCATATTTCCTCTCAGCGTGTACCTCAGAGTATAGTGATTCCAAACACCACACCCATATGTTTAATAGTCTTTCCTCAATAAAAAAACCTTTATACCCAAAACATGTCTGCTGAAATTTCATATCCAAAGCAAACATTGATAAAATGGCTGCTGCACACATGCCTGACGCACTGATGTACGCCAGCCTGAAACTGACAATGCACCATTTTTTAATTGTATTTTTTATTAAATTTTATTGATTGCAAACATTAACATAATACAAGAACCAGCCCAGTGGTCCGCTTGACATTTTCAATGTTGTTGCATAGCGTAATACACATAATATATGTTATTCAGCGTAATTGACTTTAACATATTCTTAATTGTACATATCCCAGTGAACACAACAGCTCCAACATGTACATAGAGGCATATTTCTGTGGATCCCCCTGAATAAGTGTCATTATCTGCAAGCTGTTTCCTAGTAAGTGCAGCTAATGTGTGTTATCTATATATTAACTAGAGTCGGCGCAGATCTGTTGGTGTGTTTGGGTTGGTGCATTTACTGCCAGTGGCGTGCAAGATCCAGTAATTATCTAAGATAGTATATCTCTATCTACGGATTGGAGCCAGCAGGTGAATGGGGTGCAGATGTCCTTGGGGCGGGAGCGGACGGCATAAGTTCCCGGAAGAATGTCAATTGATCTTTGCAGTATGTGACATCTGCTATCCAGGCCTTGACAGCCGGGGGGGCCGTCTTCCCCCAATGCATTGCCACCCGTCTTTTTGCCAGTAAGAGTAAAAGTGCTGTAATTCGCCTCACTGTTTTTGAAGTGTGACGTACAGATCCCAGCAGCGTCACTAGGGGTTTTGCACCATCTTTTGGCCTGTTATTTCCTCAATGTGGTGTAATATCTCCACCCAGTATCCAATATGGGCCGGCATTCCCTGGTCAAGTGTAGGAAGTTTGCCTGTGTTACACCGCATCGCCAGCAGCGCGTGTCAGTCCGCAAGCCCATGCGGTGCGGGAAACAGCGTGGCTTTACAACTTGGTCGTTACAACGACCGCGTTGTTACCACGCGTGCCATTACTTCGCAAGTCGTATCATCGACTTGCTGTAGGGGGCGTGCAACACCAGGGAATATGTTGGATTTTAAATGCAACACCTTCCCTGCTGTTGCACAAACTGGAGTAGGAATAGTAATTAATACTATTCCTAAGTCCAGCGCACCCCCTACAGCAAGTCATTGATACAACTTGCGGTGTAATGGCACACGTGGTAACAACGCGGTCGTTGTAATGACCGCATTGTAAAGCCATGCGTGGTGAATGTATGCGTTGAAACGTCATACATTCATGCGGTGCAAGTGTGTTGGGGTGCGGTATAGGCGGTGTAAGAATTTAAAGTGTATGAGCCTAAGGCGGTAGTTTGGAGATAACTGCTCTAATTGGCCGCAACAGAAGTTCCACTGTTCATCCGTGAGAGCGATCCCCAGGTCTGTATGCCAAGCGCCCTGTGAGCTAGGTGTGATAATCGAAAATTCGCGAAGTGTGATAGTGTAAATGAGGGTGATCAGTTTACGTGCCGACGTGTCCTTTAGTATATGCTCTAGCGCTGGGAGCGACGGGGGGGTTGTAGGGAATGTGCCAAATCGTGCCTGGTTTACAGCTCAGAGCTGCAAGTAGAGTAGCGAATCCAGTGGCGCAGGTTGTGGCGATCGGCTTAAGCGCTGTATTGTGAGGAATTGACCTTTGGGATACAAGTCATTAAAGGTGACCAACCCTTTCTGATGCGCACACACCCATGCAGTCCATTCCATGAGCCGGGTAATTAGTGGATTGTGGGCCAGTGGCATGGAGGGTGCATATATTACGTCTAGTTTCGCCCTTCGGCAAAGTCCCCTCCAAGCCCAGCACATAACCTCTGCAGTTTCAATTTCATGCCTAGGGCGCTTATAATCTTGGTATAGCGCTGTTGACAAGGGCAGAGGGGCCACCCTGTCTATCTCGATGGCGACGTGCGGTTGAAATGGCGTTGGGTGTTGCCAGAAGTGTAAGAACTGTGCCTGGGCGCAGTATGCATACAGTGCGAAATCAGGAGCTCCCAGTCCTCCCTGTGTCATTGGTAGCGTAAGTAATTCCTATGAGATCCTGGGTTGCCTACCGGCCCAAACCAGCTCAATCATATTGGACTTGAGATGCCTGAGGAAGTGTGCAGTGATGGGTATTGGTATATTTACAAAAAGATATAGTAATTTGGGGAGAATGATAATTTTTATGATCGCGATGCAGATCGAAATGGACAGTGGCAAGCCCTTCCATCTTTGAATCCTGTCTTCAATCCATGACATTACCCTCCCGTAATAGGCCGACCAAATCTCTTGCATGTCCCTGCTGACCCATATCCCCAGATAGCGTGTTGGGCCGTTCGCCCAGGCTATGGGGAATTTGGATATGAAGGTGGTGGTGCCATCAGTCAATGGGAGGATTGTAGACTTGGCCCAATTGATGTGGATTCCTGAGATACCTCCATACCGTACCAGTTCTCTGGTAATAGGTGTGAAGTTGACCGCTGCATCAATAACATAGAGGGTAATATCGTCAGCGTACATGGAGACGATCAATCCTCTCGTGGAGAACCCCATTCCCCTGTTTGCGCGATGCTGTCGTAATCTTGCAGCAAGTGGCTCTCTGGCGATGGCAAACAGAAGAGGGGAGAGCGGGCATCCCTGACGGGTGCCCCGCGAGATTTTGATAGGATCAGAGATTTTTCCATTTACTCTCACTCTGGCAGTGGGATAGGAATAGAGGAGTTTAATTTGTTGTGTAAAAAGGGGGCTCAGTCCCAGCAGAGTCAGAAGTATAAATAGGAACTCCCACTCCAGCGAATCAAATGCCGTGGTGGCATCTAGTAGTGCCACAATGGCGGAGACGTGGGGGGCGAGGTAGTGCATTAGGGAAAATATTGTCCTCAAGTTGTGTGAGGTTGAGCGGCCCGGTACGAGCCCAGATTGATCTGACCGCACAATCAAGGGAAGCAGGAGCTGTTGTTTGTCCGCCAGCAGTTTGGCAAATATTTTATTGTCTATGTTAATAAGAGAGAGTGGGTGGTAAGAGTCGCATGTGGTGGGGTCCTTGCCTGGCTTAAGCAGCGTAATAATTATTGCCTCACGCATGGAGGGAGGCACTGATCCCCTCTGTAATGCCTCTAGGTAGACTTCTAGTAGGTGAGGGGCTAACAGAGATGCGTATTCTTTATAGAATGCGGCAGTAAGTCCATCTGCCCCAGGAGCTTTGTCTCCGGGTAGGCCCTGAATAACCCTCTGAATGTCTTCCGTGGTAAACGGTACGTCCAGATACTCACGGTGAGCATTTCCCAACCACAACAACTCCACAGAGTCTAGGTATTCAACGATCGCTGACTCCAAGGGACCTGTACTTGAGGTGTAAAGGTGTGTATAAAATTGTAAAAAAGTTTCATTTTGTCAAGTATTTCGGCTTGTGTAGTAATTGGTGGCGCATCAGGTAGATGGAGCTCAGTGATATAGGAAGAGCCCAGGTGGTTTCAATAAATTTGCCAGCGTCTTTCCAGGTCTCTCTCCCTCCCCATACCTGCGAGCCTGTGTGTATTTGTTTAGGAATTTTGTTTCCCTTTCAGCCTCGTCTTGAAATTCCCTTAATTTCCCTCGTATATTAGCAAGTGTGTCGGGTTTTTGGGATTGGAAGTATTGGCACTCCAAGTCCCGGATCTCGCTCTCTAGCTTCGCAAGACAGTTTTGAATGTCTCTTAGCACGCCTGACTGTAAAGCTATGCAGTCCCCGCGGATCACCACTTTAAAGGCCTCCCACGTTGTACCCACCGAGTCAACTGAGCCCATATTATGTTCAAAGTATTCAACAATTTTATTTCGTATTTCCTCCCTAAATACTGTGTCTAGCAATGCGTGTAGAGGTAGGCGCCCTGTGAAGGGTTGTCTATATGGTTTTGGGATTTGGAGCTTGAGTGCAACTGATGCGTGGTATGATAATGTGCGTGGGTGATGTGTGGCTTCGTTCACCCATGAGTGGATTTCTCTGGATGTTAACCAGAAATCTAATCTGGACCATGCTTTGTGTTGCTGAGATATGCAGGTGCCTTCTCTGAGTTCGGGCTGAAGTGTTCTCCAAGTGTCAACCAGGCAGTGATCAACAATTAAAGTGCCGATTGCAGCAGCCGAGTGCGGGTGATGTGGGCATGCTGCACCCACTCTGTCAACCTGTTCTGATAGAACCACATTGAAGTCCCCGCCCCAGAGTATCACAGCATTCCCCAAAGCTTGGATCCCTTGCCATACCCGGTTAAAAAAAAACGGATCATCTGTATTTGGCCCATAGATATTAGCTAAGTTTATGTGTTGCCCGTAAAGCATGCCTTTTAATAGGATATAACGGCCCTCTGGATCCTTCGTGTCTCGATCAGTTTTCCAAGGTAGACCTTTGCGGATTAAAATCGCTACCCCTCGTGAGTAATTGGAATAAGTTGAGGAGTAAACATCGCCCCATCTGCTGGATTTTAGCCTGGGTAGGGATGTATCAGATAGATGGGTTTCTTGTAAGAAACAGATGTTCGCTTTGTGCCTTGACAGATAAGTGTGCACCAAACGTGCTTTTCTATAATTGTTCAGGCCGCGAACATTCCAAGTGATGCAGTTTAACGTTGTCATGGTAGCCTACGTGGTGTCGTGTTTAGGCAGGCCAGGGGCGAATATTCCTGAATGTGGTCAGCTCTGTGTGGCGCTGGACATGCAGGAGCATGTGCGGGAGTTATAGTATCTGCATGGTAACATTGTATGTTTGACAGCTTGATGATCGCATGCAACAATGACATTTTCAAAATGACCTTTTGCGGCATAAAACAGTAACCAGTAAACCCATCCCACACCAACCCCCCAATTAGGTTGAGTAAGTGACCCTCCCATAATCTAACAACACTTCAAAGAATACAAAAGAGCCCGGGGGTTTCTAGGGAATTATCCCGGGGGGGAACGAAGAGTCACCGGCATACACCCCTGCCATTTAAGGCAGGGTGGCCGAGCCCAGGTATGTTATTGCTCGTGCTGTTACATTAATAATAAGGATATCAGTTAACACAACATTAATGTGAGAAAATAGATATGCATCCACGACAGGTCTTTATGTGCAGGACATAACAGCCATAGACAGGGAGTGTGATACAAGTGTAAACGTTGTATATAGTGATGAAACCTGATCGTGCCTTCTTGCGGACCAGTAGAGTCATTCATTGTCGCTCAAGTGGCTGCATATCGATGTGTCATCTGCATGTTTCGGTCCTGGTTGTTCCTTCACCGCCTGTTTGGCGAATTTCAGAGCAGCGCTTGCATCTGTGAAGATCAGGGGCCTACCGTCGGTTCGCACTCTGAGTTTGGCGGGGTAAAGAAGAGCGTATTTAGTTCCAGATTTTTGGAGCAGTTTCTTAGCTGGGGCGAACTCTCGGCGCGCCGTCTGCACCAGTTGCATCAAGTCTGGGTACATAGCTATTGTGTTACCCTGGTATTGGATTGATCCCTGCTCACGAGCTCTTCTCAGTATTGTGTCCCGGTCTCGGTAGTTTAGGAGGCGAGCAAGAATTGGGCGCGGTTGGGCTCCGGGTGGTGGTTTAGGGCCCAGGGTTCGATGTGCTCGATCTACCAGGAACATGCTGGAGAGGTCGTCCCCAAAGAGGTCCTTCAGAAATTTTTCCACGTATTTTTCCATGTTGGGGATGTTTGTCCTCTCCGGAATTCCAGTAATTCGAACGTTGTTGCGCTGGGATCTGGCTTCCAAATCTTCGTTTTTTGCCTTTATAAGGTTAATAATCTTGTTCATATGTAGCAGCTGCTCCTGCATTTCAGTTTGGCGATCATCTGAGTCAGACACCCTGGTTTCAAGGGCATCAATTTGAGCTTCGTGTTTCTCCACGCGCTGGGAGACGTGGTCGATGCGCGCATCTAGGGAGTCCAGTTTTGAGTCGATAGCCTGCAAACTGGCTTTAACATCTTTTAGCATGGATTTTAGATCGTCGTCTTGTGTAGTGCCCATCGCGACGTCTGCAGTCTCAATGGAGGTTGCAGGGCCTCACTCCTGCTGGCGTGTCACCCTCTTATCGAAGTTCAATTTTGGCTGTTTGATATCTGCTTTGCCCATAGTTGTGGCACCTGGCGGGCAGGCCGGCAGGCAGGTGATCGCTCGAGGTCCGTGACAATGTTGGCTCCTCCACACGTGGCACCAGCCAGTTGGGGGCAGAGAATGTACAAGTTAAGTTCTATACTGCTGTTGTATGGATGACATAAAACCAGGGTTGTGGTTGTCTGCCTTTCGGTTCACCCCTTTAGCAGCGTAACAGGAGGGCTGCAGATGGGGAGAGCTTCAGTTTCCAGGATTCCCCGGCTTGAAGTAAGGACATCCAGCAGGCCCTATTGCAGGATCCACAAATCTGCTCAGTGCCCCCTGTTTGGTGTTAGTATGTGGGATTAGGGGCCAATTCACTTGTAGGTCCTCTAATTAGAGCTTTGCTTCACTGTGATCCCCGATGGTGATCTCTGCCCATTATTGGCTGCCGCCCGCAAGTCCGGACGCGCAGCAGTTTAGTTTATTGTCTTCTTTTTGCGCTGCCAATTGCATGGAGCAAGCTCCAATTAGTTATTCACGGGAGCCGCGGCGATCTCTCAAACACACGGCTCACGCAGGTCCCCCACAGTCTTCGCGGCGTACGGGGCTTTGGTGCTCAATTTCCTTATTCAATCGCCCGGGAGTCTAATAGGCCCAGCAAGACCAGCGGCAGGGCCCACAGCGGCCCGGGCTCCTCGCCTGCTGAACCGCCAGCACCGGTGCAGGGCCCCGCGTGTAGCCAGGAGGCGCCTCAGAGTCACATGCTTCGCGCCCCGCGCTAGGGGCCATCAGCCATACAGCGGCCGCACATTCTTCACCGCTGGACTCAACATGTAGCTGGTCTCGCCGGCCCGCCCTCTTCTGGCCTCAGCCGATGGCCGATGTTTTCCTACTGCGAGGTCATTGCAGCCCAAGCGATCACCACCAGGACGCCACCAGCACTCGCAGCCCGCGGGGCTCCAGAATCGGCTGCAGTCCCACCGCTCCAGCTCCGGGCAGACCGCAGGAGCACGCTCGCTAGGTGGGCCAAGGTTTCCGATCGAGTCTGCCGAGCAATCAACTGCAGCGCGGGACTCCAGATATTCAGGGCTCCACACACACTGCATCCAGGTGAGCATCTTGTGTGCTTAGTTGTGTGGGTTTTCGAGGATTAGCAGGATAAATGCTGAATTATCGGGCTCAGCCGGCAGAGCCCTCTCAAAGAGCGGCCATCTTGCTGCTCGGTTCGGCCACGCCCCCGACAATGCACCATTTAACATGCAAGTAAACCAAATGCTCACACTAAGAGGAAATCACGAGGCAACCGAAGCTCTCACGAGTCCGGTCATACAGCATGCTTTGCAATGCAGCTGCACGCGTGTGCCAAATACTCACTGCATGCAAAAGAAAACTCGTGTCACTAACAGTAAGTTTTCCAGAAATCTGCTCTAAAATGTGTAATGCCTCAAATGCCAAATACCACAGCTATTATGTTTACCCTGCCAATAAACTAACATTAAATATTAACACTACAGACTTTCAAGCAATTTAATAGTAACTTTGCAATTGCAGAGACTTCACTGTTGAGGCACAGAACTCCACACATAAAAAGAAAGGCTTGTCCTATCTTTTTATGTGCAAAGTTCTCCGCCTCGACTGTGGAAACACCTCGACTGTGGAGTCTCCAGAGTCATAAAGTTACTATTAAATTGTAGTTTTGTGAATACCGAAAAAGAGTAAACTTACTCAAAATTGTAAGTTTACCTTTGTGAATCAGGACCTTTTAATGGTAAATAATATAAATGATAAAAACACTAGAAAAGATAAAAAACAGTTTTCAAAATCCCCAAGAAAGTAAAAACTATAGTATTCATTCTAAAAAAGAATAATCTTTAACTATATAAAATATTAATTATTAAAAATCCAAAATATGTTCATAGTATTTCAATTATTTAACATTTAAAAAAATAACAAATAATGTTTGTTTAAAAAATACATAGAAATGTTTGTATTAAAAAATAAAATTACATCAACATTTTAATTAAAAATCATGTATTAATTAAAATAGTGATCCATACTTCAATAAATATTTGAACATTTAAAAAATATAAAAATAAAAAAATGACAAATAAATATTACAAACGATTAAATAGAATAATATCACATAAAAAATTACAATAAACTGCATTTTTTTCACTAAACGTAAAACATTATTGGCCCGCGCCACTAAGGTAAACTTACACTTTTGTGTAAATTTATTGTTTTTGCTATTCACAAACAAATAGTTTAATAAGTTTACAACTGCGTAGCCTCTGCAGTTGTAAAGTTACTATTTGTGAATAGCAAAAAAGAGTAAAATTATACAAAAGTGTAAGTTCACCTTTGTGAATCGGGCCCAATATTATTAAATTTAAATAATTAAAGAATATATATAAAAATAAAAATATAGTAAAATTTATTTTAAAAAATATAAAACTATTAAAGTACAGAAATAAATTTTTTAAAAAAGGTTATTTTCAAAAATAATTTCAAATAAATTAGCAAAATAAATATTGAGACTTTATTCCCTTTTCCCCTACATGCACCTTTAAAAATGTAAAATATAACAATATCTAAAAAACTATTAGACTTCAAAACAAAAAAATCTAAAAAAATCAAATAATATAAATGTTTATGTTAATTTAAAAAATAAATACATTTTCTATTCAAAAATCTTTTAAAAAATCAAATTATAAAAGATTTAATTTCAAAAAGGTCTCACCTAATACCCCATAAAACCAACATTCCGCTCCTAAAACATGTAACCATTTTATATTTAAAATAAATGTAATAAACATTAAATATAGATATACAACAATGTAAAACAACATATTACATGCATTGATATTATATACAAAGATATTTGTAACAATAATATTAAATGGAACACTAAACATTAACACTAAAACATTAACACTAAAAAATGATATTCTTACCTGCAATATTTAAAACAAAAATATTTTGGTAATCACAATATATAAATGAAAAAATATAATGAAAACACAATATTTTTTTCATACTTTGATAAAACACCAACCACTCAAATTAGACAACTGCAATGCAACCAGAATCTGGGGCACATTACTATCAAAAACATAGAACCCCATCTCATTGACTTCTCAGCCCTAATTTTATTCTTCAGTGCAGTCAAGATGCTCTTGTTCAAGGAAAGATCTGCCTAACAACTGGTTGGTGGTGGCATTCCCCTTTTAGGCCTTTTTACAATTGAGGAAGGAAGAAATTCAGACTCTGGTGCAAATGGGTGCACCTGAATAAGGGTTACAAGTTGCATGCAAATTTTGCACAGTTGTCAATTTTACCATGTATATATACCCTGTGTGATAGTCAAATTTTAAAGCTTGCAATAGAGAGAAATGTGTGTTACTAGCACTTTATCACCATTCTGCCCCGCAGAACTTGAATGGTGTGGCAATACATCACTCAGGATTAACCAAAACCTGCATTATAACATTGTCTTAGGTGGTTATCTCAGGTGGGGTTACCTCCTGGTACTCATAGAATGCGTAGGGAACTACATTTTTTTTTGTGTCTTCATTTTTTATTGGTTTTTAGACAAAATTTGACAACACGTGAACAATGTAGCAATGGAATAGACATGCAACATTAGTCGGTGCACCAATGGGAGAGGGAGGTGGGAGGGAAGGGGGGAGGATCGGGGGAGATATGAGGGGGGAGGTGTAGCAACAGAATGATACATAACATCAATAGCAGATTCAGTATAGTTAAACAATCAACCTGGCTCTGGGTGCCAGACCCTGAGCCGTGGGTGCTAGGCGTTGAATAGCGAGCAGCGAGCTGTCCCCCTGGCTGCGGCGGGGGTAAAGCCAGTGGGCTGTGGATCCACAAAAAAGGGGGGAGGGAGGGTGTGAGGATCTAAGCGAGCCTTTGCATGGGGGAGGGAGCAGAAGGGGTGGGGTGGATGCCGTCATCCAGGCCATGGGGTGCGGAAGATCACAAGTTTCGTTCCATTATCATGAGTATGTAAAGAAGAAGCGTGGTACGCTGTTGATGTGGAGGGATTCTAGGGGTCAGTCCAGGAAGAGCCGTAAGCTACCAGCATGGTAGGATGGGCAAGGTCCCCAGGGGAGGTTTGTGTGGAGGGTCGTGAGTACGTGGGAGTGGCTACCCATGATGAGGAAGGGGTCCGCCTGCCTACGTGTCTGGTGGGGAGGGGCGGGGCGGGGGGAAGGGGTGATGGGGGAGGCAAAGGGCAGTGGAAGGGAGAGAGAGGGCTATGGGCCAGGAGGTGAGGGGAGCATCACAAGAGGGCAAGGGGGATGGGGATTGCTAGGGGAATTGGGGGTGGGGGAGGGGGAGAAGAGAAAGAGGGAGAGAAGGGAGCGGGTGGGTGGGTGGGTGTAGACAGCAAAGAAGGGGAGGGGAGGGGGAGAAGGGAGGAGGAAGGGGGTAGGGAGGGCTGGGATGTCTGCTTGAGGGGGTCATGACATCACGTGGGTCCCGTAGTTGGGACAATCAGACCTATGGCCACTGAAGGGGGGCACTAGGGATCAGCAGCCCGACTCCACAGTGAACTGAAAGTGACATTTTGCATGGTTAGTGGGGAGAGGGGAGGGAGAGGGGGCAGCGATGGCATGATCCACTTCAAGGGAACTACATTCTAACTGTAGTTTATATCACCTGTTGCCTAAGAGGCCAATTTGACTTTGCCAGACTTTGGGGCCGATTCCGATTCAGGCCGGAAATCTCCCCGACCGAGCCGGACCCGGAGAGATTTCCGACCGAATCGGACTCTGGCAGTCCGACCGAACGAGTACGATGCGCACGTATGCCATCGGACTCGATTCGGTCGGACTCCCATTGAAGTCAATGGGAGCCAGTCGTACGACGCGTACACGGGCTCCCATTGACTCAATGGGCACGACGCAAACAAGGGCGCCCCCTACAGCGTGTTCGCGTCGATGCGGGTCGCGCCATACATGCACGTGTAGGGGGGACCCATGGGTTCCCCCTGTGTGCGACTCGCATGCCTACGCTTCCAGGGGGGTCCGACACGGACCCCAAAAGTGCGGCTCCGACAGCTCCTTGGAGCCGGACTGCGCGAGTCGGTCGGAGCGGTCGAGGTGCGCATCGTACTTACCCGGCCGGGGAACGTCTCCATTGCGCGGTGCGAGTCGTCCCCGTGCGAGTCGGTCAGAGCGGTCGGGTCTTGCGAACGAGTCGGTCGGAGATTTCGCGAGCGCACGCATCGTACTCGCTCGCCCGGACGCACGTACGATTCGGTCGGGAAATAGGGCTCCGAATCGGATCCGGTAAAGACGAATCCGATTCGGAGCCCTACCGGCCAAGATCGGAATCGGCCCCTATGTCCGTTGGAAGCAGTCATAAGGTAACATATGAGTAAAATACAAAATAACTCAATACAAAATAAATAAAAGCACTGAACTAGGCATGCTAAAGTTAAGTACCAGGCTACCATTTGGTAGTGCCTACAATGCATCAAGCACAAAATGTAACTCCAGTTTCACATAACACTTAACTGTTGCACTGCTGGATAGACAAACCTGCAGTGCATACACTTCTCGACTGAAGCAATGAGAAAGAGCATTTGTGTGTGTTCTCCTTGTACAGCTGTTCACTGCCTTGGATATTTAGTCTGAATTTGCTGGAATATGTTTAATTGATTTAAGTGACATTTGGGGATTACATGCAGTCTCATGTAATTGGATTCCAGGTCTCTGGAGGAATGCAATAGAAATTAGCTTTGCAGAAAGGTAGCCCATAAAACCAAACTGTTTCAGTGTGTGTTAAGGCAACTCATAAACATCCTTTGTGTAATCACTGTTAATATGCAGATTTAATAGAAGTACAATAATGTTGCAGCATCATTCTAATTATGAAATTGGATACTCTTTCGGATGGTATGATTCTTATCATGGTTAAACCACATTTTACTCTGCAAAGTAAGATCTACGGGTCTCCAGGGGCTTACACTCTATTTGCTACAGTAGTCTACAGCCATAGAATTATGTAGCTGCACAAATATATCACTTACAGCTAACAGCCCACAGTAGGGCACTGTAAGCACACTGCGCCACATTTACATTCATAAATACTAACCATTTTAATATAAAGAGTGTTTAGTAAACCAAAGCGGCAATTATATATGCAAATCATACCTTTTACTACGTAATGGAAAGGTCTTCTTGTAGATGGTTGCTAAACAAAGCCATTGCACATAAAATTGCTATTGTAAGCTATTGTCAACCTCTAAGACATCACATCAACCTAACAAATTGTATCCTGACATAATACCTTCCCCAGGGCTCCAGGCTTGGTGTGAGACTGCTACTCCCTTGAAGAGCACTATGAGGATGGTGGAAGATAACAGCCGATTTTATGATTTTTTTTTTGGTCTGACGAAAAGGCTTTTTTTGTTGGATATTAACTCTTGCAGATTTCTTGTTTGAACCCTTTCCCAGGTATAGGACTGGATTCAGAATGTTTTTCCCAGGAAGTTTCCATTATTAATATCAGTGTCAGGTGGGGCTGATGAGATTTACAGAGGTATCTTGCAGATCCACCAGTGAAGATATGGGTTTTTCTACCCCCTTTCACCCTCTACTACTCTATCCATAGATCTCCACAAAGCTAGTGGGTCAGATACAGCAATGGGAAGCAGTTACCTAACCCTGAGGAGCCAGTATCTGCTAAATCAGCTTATCGTGCAGCTGCAGTCAAGAAACCGGTAGAAGCATTGAACATTGACCTTTAGAAATAGCAGCAACATTATTCTCACTTTACAGAGATTTTGACAGAGAAGCAAAAATTGGATGAAATCTTTCTCTTCAATGAGCCATGATGGATCAGATTTATGAGTCCTGGCCTGAAACCCAGTCTTTTCTACCTCTATAGAAGACTGCCTCTAGAAACACCAACCGCCTCCATCTAATCCTTCTTTAATGTCTATCCATTCTACTCTGGAAGGTTTGATAGTTCAGGATTTGGCCCACAATCTAAACCAGAACACTATCCTGTGAATCCAGTGAATAGAGAATAGTGAATAGAGATTAAAAAAGGAGGATTCTTTGGGAAACAAAATTGCTGCTTCAAGAATTCTGCCACTTGGATCCCCAAATGCCAACTGTCATTTGGCCAAGCTTTGCAGGAGTTTATGACCTTTTAGTCCTCCTTGCACAAACTTCTTAAACATCCCTTCAAGGAACATCTACAAGATGGAATGTATGCATATAGGCAGAGTATGAAAAATGGCTGAGACTTGGTAGATGCAGTTACTTGTTCCACGGTATCTTTGTTGTTTTTAAGATGGCATGCCTAATGAGATCTACAGGATTCTCAAATGATGTACATGTCTGATTGCCATGCATGTTTGAAGAAAAGGTGGATACATTAGACTTTTTTTAAGTACATTCAGCTTTATCAATTGCAGAAATTTAGAGGCTACATCCACTAATTGGAGAGACAACAGCCTCAGCAATAGTCTCACACTCTAACATTTTTTTCAATATCATACATATTGCAGACCAAGCAGCTGTCAACAGAGCCAAGATTTTCCTCCACCCTTTTCCAATCATCAGGCTGCATAACCGCCCTAGTTCTTCTTGGGAAGTTTTTCATTTACACCTGATGGTGTTAGGGTGTCTGGGATTTCTTCAAAGATGGCTGGAGAATACCTTTGACCAGTGAATCTGGCAGATTGTCATAGATGGATAAAGCTACCATTTCTGAAGAGATCTTCAGCTGTCCTTGCTCATGCTTGCCCCTCTCTCTTCATGACAGCATCTTAATGATGGAGATTGCTGCTCTCTTTGACAAAAATGCTAGAGTTGATTCACCCGTCACTATTGTAATTGTAATTGCACTTATATAGTGCTTACTACCCCTAACATAGATGTCAAAGCGCTTTTTGGAGAGTAGCGCAATACTCTGGAACCCAAAAAGTATTAGTGGTGAATTGTATAAGGAAATATGAAATTAATTTGAGCGGTGGATATGTTAGTCTGTTAGTTGGATTGAAAATTATAGTGGCGGGCTAGAAGAGGGAAGGGTCTAAAAAGTGTTTATTTGGAGATCTTAGCAGTTGGAGGAGGTTTGGGATGAGTAAAGGAGAGATGGAGGAAGGAAGAGTCTCTAGACAGGGATTAGGGAGAGAGATGAAGTATCGGAAGAGTCTAGGATGGATACACGAGGGAAGGGTTTAGAAAGGCTTGTTTGGGAGATCTGAGTAGTAAAAGAGGTTTGAGATGATGTAAGGAGGGGTAGAGGAGGGAAGAGTCTAGAAAGGGTTATTTTGGAGATCATAGTAGTAGAATGGGATTTGGGATGAGTCAGAGAGTGGAGGTAGAGGATATATTGAGAGAGCTATAGGGTGAGAAATAAGGAAGTGCATTGGAAAGAGTAGTAAAATGAGGTTTGGGATGAGTCAGAGAGTGGAGGTAGAGGATACAGTGAGAGAGGTATAGTGTGAGTTACAGGGTAGTGCATTGGAGATGCTGAATTAGGAGTAAAGTAACAACTATAAAGATACATAGTACATGGAAGATATATATGTATAAGGCAGGTCATATATCTAGATTTAAGTTGTATTTATTAAACTCAGACTTCCATGTGTTGCTGTACTTTAAGCTAATTTGTTTTCAAATATTTTTACCTTTTTATTTTTAATAATTCAGTAGTCAAGCAATTGTATATAAATAGTCATGATAAAAATTCACTTATTTATGCAGTGACATAAAAACATGTTAAACATAGAATGATAAAACCATAAACAATATGTACATTTGTTAAGCAGACCTAATGATTATATATTTATAAACATAGTTATTATACACATTTATAGAAAGCAAAAGGCATCTAAATACAGACATATAATACAAATAAATGCTTATATACACAGGGATTTGCTGTACATTTTTGTTTGAGTATGATGATTATGTGGGGAAGTGCCAACCCTTGAGCAGCATTCTGAAGATAAGATAGTTATCCATGAATTTTATGTTTGGGGGTAAAGAATTCCATAGTTTGGCTGCTTGAACAGAGAAGGATGTGCCACCTATGTTTTTTTCCTTCTATGGTGGGATTTTGAGGCAAGGTGCAAATCTAGAGTGGAGGCTCCTTTGTTGAATAGATTTGATGATTTTATTCCTGATGAAGAGAGGCCCTGCTCCTGTATTGAATTGTGGGTGATACAAAGCAGCTTGTATGTGGATCTCCTGGGACCAGTAACCAATGCAGAGCCTTCAAGGCAGGGGAGATGTGGGTTTGTGGCTTTACATGTATGAGTAAGGGAAGATGTGTTGCAGAGTTTTTATGGGAATTTAGTTTGAACGTGCTAGTTTGTCCACTTGGGCATTTATTGGTAGCTTGGAGCCCACGGTAATTCCGAGGTTTCTTACTTTCTTAGATACTTTAGGTGGTGTTCCCAGGTCATCAGGCCAGGCAGCGAGTGGGTAATAATTTTTCCAATCGCCACATGTGAGCATTTCTGTTTTCGAAGCATTCAATTTGAGATGGCTCCATGTCATCCACGGGAAACAGTCGGAACAACGCGGGCAGAGTCACGCATTTTCTGAATACGCAAGCCCTACCACGCTTGCCTTAACCAGGCATATTCGTGGGCCAGGTTTGGTAGGGGTAGTTTGTATGGGTTGGGGGGTTGTTTTCAGGGCTGGGGGGGTCGGGGTTTTGTTCAGGGAGAGGGGTCGGGGTAGTTTTCAGTGCTGGGGAGGGTGGGGGTAGTTTTCAGGGTTGTGGGAGGGTTGGGGTAGTTTTTAGGGTTGGGGAGGGTTGGGGTAGTTTTCAGGGCTGGGGAGGGGGTTTGTGGATCGTTTTCAGGGCTGGGGTAGTTTTCAGGGTTGTGGGAGGGTCGGGTAGTTTTAGGGAAAGTGCGGGGGCTGGGAGGGGGTGAGAGACACGGTTTTAGACCCCAGGGGGAGGGAAATGGGTAGTCGGAGTAGTTTTTAGACCTTAGGGTAGTGCGGGTCAATTTTTAAGGGCTCGGGGGGTGGGGTCGGGATAGGTTTTTAAAATAGGGGATAGGGTTTTAGGCCTAAGGGCAGTGGAAGGGGGTGGGGTAGTTTTAGGGGCAGCACAGGGGTGTGAGGGGGTTGGGGTAGTGTATATTAAGGGTTAGGGACAGTGTGGGGGGCAGGAGGGGGTTGGGGTATTTGGACCACAGAGCGGGGGCAGGTAGGGGGTTTGTAGCAGGCAGTTAGAGAATGTGTTTTGGTGATGGTGTGACTTTGTTTTGTAGAACAGTAAGCAGCATTTTGTGGACTTGTAGCAGGTGTGTCCTTAGTGCTGGTAATAGCTGTATGAGGATAGCAACAGTGGAGCTTTTCTGTATTGTATTCCTCATGCAGCAGGCTAAGAAGGGATTTTGTTGGGTCTGCGTGCGTAGGTGGTGGAGATGGTGGTTGAGAGTGAGTTGATGAGCTGTGGTGTTTTTGTAGAGTAGCCTTGTTGTGCAGTAGATATGAAGATGCAAAGTTGTGAAGAGTGACATGTTGTTTATTTTGTTTGCATTTGTTTAGGGTGGAAGGTGTATGAGTTAGGGGTGGTGGTGCAGCATGTGGGTCATGTTGCAAGGTTCACATTTTTGTCCAATGGATGATAGACGGTTGAAAAGAGTTGCTGTGTTGCATTATATGTGTTAGGTTGGGATAAGAGAGAAAGTTTGGTAATAGAGTTGGTTTAGGGTGTATATTATTTGTGTAGCCAGGAGCGTGGGAGTGGGTTTATGCCTCTAGATTGTGACGGAAAGTATTATGAGGTAGTGTGTGTGTGAGATTTTGAGGATTAGTGAGAAGAGATGATGATGTGGTTGTTTTCTGAGAAGCATTTGTATGTAAAGTATTGTTGGTGAGTGGAAGCTGAATGGTAAAGGTGGTGGTGATGTGTTTTGGAAAGGAGTATAAGTGATGTGTGAGAGGAGATGGACAAGAGTTAAGTGTTTTTGTGTTATATATGATTGTTGGAAGAGGTAATATATGTGGTAGAGTGGAATGTAAGGGTTGTGTGGTTGTATTTCTTTGAAAAAAGAGGAGAAGGGTGTTGGATGAAATGATGAAAGCCTAAGTATAGGTTTGGGGGTGACAGAAAGGGGTCTTTTGGGAGTAAATACAGGGTAGAGCTGGTGAATTGTATGAGCAGGGACTGTGTGTCTGGATGGGATATAGATACATTTAGTGTGGATTTGGGTTGTGTTGGTAATGTGTGGATTTGTTAGTGGTATATGATAGAGTGGTGTTGTGTGTGTGAGTTAAGGTATTATTGTGTGGTAGTTGGGATAGAAGGGTGTACAAGTGTGGTTTGTGGTGTTTTTTGGTGGTTTTTGTGACAATGAAAACTGGTTAGGGTTTGTTTGTAGTGAAAGAGTAGAGTGCATTTGTTGTGAGTGCATTAATATTTTTGTGGATGTGGATGGCTTAAGGTGCTTGATGGTTAATGGAAAAAAAGGCATAATTTCTGGCCCTAGATCCAACCTGTCCCGAACAGGCCCAAACAGGCAACTGCCCTTGTCCTTTCCACCCTTAGCCTCGGCGCCCGTGCTGAGACACCCTAAACCCTAAGCTTAACTAGCCCTAGGCCAGGTGACCTTTAGTCAATAGGAACCCTGGCCTTAGCCCTAACCTATGAGAACACTAGCCCTAAGCCCTAGGACCAATAGGAGACCAGGCTCTTACAGCCAATCACAACCCTAGTCCTACCAACCAAACAGAGTCCAAACCCTAAGCACTAGGCCCAATAGAAACCCTAGCCCCAGGAACAAATCAAATCCCTAGACCTACCCCCCAATCAGAACCCAAAGTCCACTACAATCACTAACCCAGGGACCAATCAGAACCCCGGACCTATCAGCCAATCAAAAACCTAACCCTAGGCCCAGTAGAAACAACAGATGCAGCAGCCAATCACAGCGCAGACGGTAAATATATGTAAGGAGCATGTGACCTCAAGCACAGGTTGATGGCCAAGGGGCAGTGAGATGCTCCTGAAAATCAGAATCTCCTTGGATACAGAAAGGCTCAAGCCACGCTTTCTTCTACTGCTCTCAGTGTTGCTTCTTGTGGAATGTTGGTATATAAAGCCTCCACTTCGAGGGTTACTAGTAGGGTGATTTTCTCTGGTCCTCTTATATGTTCTATTAGATTGATGGTTTCTTTGGTGTCTTTGAGGTAAGATGGAGTTGCTTGTACCAGTGGTCGTAAGAAGTGGTCGCAGTATTGACTGAGTGGTTCCAGAATGGAGTTAATCCCGGATACTATTGGTCTACCGGGTGGAGGTATGATGTTCTTGTGGATTTTCGGTAGGACGTAGAAATATGGGGTCGTTGGTTTGGAGTTGACTAGGAATTCTGCTTCGTTTTTACTTATCCATCCGTTTGTTTGTGCTTCACTCACTGTGATGGTGATTTTTCTTGTCAGTGAATCTGTTGGATCAGTGTCAATGTTTTGGTAGTATATGCTCCCACCTCGCCGCCAAGACCTGGAACACCCTCCCCACCAACCTCCGACAGACCCAAGACCTACTGGCCTTCAGAAGACTCCTCAAGACCTGGCTCTTCGATCAGTAGCAGCACCACCCCCCTCTTCCCCCAGCGCCTTGAGACCCTCGCGGGTATGTAGTGCGCTTTATAAGTGACATGATTGATTGATTGATTGATTGATTGAGTTGTCTGTGGCATTCGGTGTCATAGTTGACAGTATTTAGAATGACGATGGCTCCGCCCTGGATGGCTCCACAAGAAGCAACACTGAGAGCAGAAGAAGAAAGCCTTAGGAACCAGGACCCTACCACACCACAACCAATAAACTTCATCCTGGAATGTGCGGAAATAGCACTAAAGAACAACTTTTTCAAGTTCAAAGACCAACATTACCAACAAATCCACGGAACTTGTATGGGCAGCAGTTTCGCGCCGAGCCTAGTCTGCCTTTACATGGCTTATTTTGAGGCAACACACATCCTCCCACCATCCAACCCCTTTAAATCAGAAATAAAGGAGTGGAAGCGATACATAGATGACATAATCATGCTATGGACAGGCACAAAGGAACGGCATAGAATTCCATAACTGGATCAATGAACAGGACCCTTTCCTGAAATTTACTCTAAACTCCTCAAGTGAAGAGATTCCTTTCCTGGACCTACTAATCATCTTGAAAGATGGAAAACTACTGACAAAAACGTACAAAAAACCGACTGACAGAAATAGCTTATTAACCTATGACAGTCACCATACAAAAGCCCTTAGAGAGAATCTCCCCTTTGGGCAATTTTTGAGGCTCAGAAGAAACTGTAGCAATACCGCGGATTACGACACACAAGCGGCAGAACTCAGTCAGAACCTGGAAAAGAGGAACTACCCCAAGAGGATCATAAAGAAGGCACAAAAACGTGCGCGTAACAACCACCGGGAAGCACTATTAGAAACCGTGGAAAAACAAAAGGACAAGATAATAACATGTGTAACAACCTACGCACCTCAATCAAATCAAGTAAAAAGGATTTTACTCAAACACTGGAATATTCTACATGCAGAGGAACTACAACTGGAACGCCCAAGATTCGCCTTCAGACAGACACAGAACATCAAAGACATAATTGTGCACACGAGACCCCAAAACAAACAGTTGGACAACCAAAGGACACTGTGGGACCTACCAACGGTCAAAGGACATTACCCGTGCGGGACTTGCAATATTTGCCCTTTGACAACACATACCAAAACGTTGCAAATGAATAATCAGGAATGGACACAGAAAAAACACACAAATTGTAATACAAAGAACTGTATTTACATGGTGAAATGTCCATGCGACTTTCGATATATAGGAATGACAACCAGAGCCATAAAGACAAGAATAAACGAACATAGAAGTAACATACGATGTAGGAAAATACCACCAAAATGAGCAGACACTATATTGAGACAGGACATACGCCAGATCAACTAAACTGGACCATCATAGAATCTAATCCTGCATGGACGAGCAGGACACTTTTTCAGAAAGAACAGAGATGGGTCCACCGTCTACGGACGAACACTGAAGGTCTGAATGATGAAATACCCTGGATCGAATTAGTATAGTAACACTTCCATGGCACCAGTAATAGAATCCCTCTGCCTTCATCCTGTAAACCTATAAGATAATGACATACTAATAATAAAGGCAGAAAAACAACTTTGACCAATCCTAAAACAATCCAGCGAAGTCTCCTTAAAGTGTAGACAATAATTATAAATATACCTTTCCAAAATGGCACCCAAAAGAGTGAACCACATACTACCTACACCACTCTGAGACAGCGCGAGAAACAATTAGCCTGGAAATCACCCACAAACACCATGTTCAAATTTGAAATAACGCATTGATTCCCTTAATTCATAGCCATACGACACTCATACATTGCCGAGACCGCAACAGACTAAGACAGACCCAAATACACCTAAACATACTCCACTACAAGATGCCGCCCATACAGCACACTATACACTCCCCAATTAACCTTCTAATTGGCAACACACTTCCACCATAAAAAGGGTGGCAGCCATTGCTCCAGTATCGGCGGAGATGGAGAGAGGCAGGCAGGTGTATGCTAAATGGGAGAACCGTGCGGACTAAACGAATGTATCTTGTGTTAACCCCCACTTTTGCGAAAACACCCCGGGTCTGAACTAAGTGGCCAGACAGAGCTCTCTCTTACAATTGGAGGCCGAAAAAAGCATTTCAGAACAAATATCGGCCTCACTTGTAGCGCTGGCATTTTAAGAAACAGGAAGCCAAAACGCCAATCTAGCTTCCAAATATTTGTAGAGCACGTTTGCATCTCGCAGAAAATGCCGCGATAAATAAAAGATTTGATTCCTTCTCAATATACAGGATGTATCCACATGCAGGGACCACTGTGATAACTGCACCTTTTATTTGAACAATTGAAACTCTATTGTTATTGTTATAATTGTTAATGAACAGGCCACGCTTCCTTTTTCTCGTTTTCCTTACAGCTCCCGACTGCCCTCACCAATCTCATGAGGCAATAATTGTATAAATAAGGGGTGAGCAATATGTATTTCACTATGTAGTGACAAAAACAGAGTCTAAAGGTTTGCCATCAATGGTGGGGCCCACTCAGTGACACTTACTTATTGTTTATTTATGTATATATATATCTCTTTTTTACATCCTACCCAGACAGCGCTGACTCACCGGTTTTATCATACGCCCAATATGAGTCTTCTTAGATTATTCACAACAGGATACCACTACTAGTGGCACTGCATGGAATCAAATGACAAAGAGAGACCCTGACATATACCAATCATTGATCTCTCTATTATATGTCTCTTCTTTATAAGCCCACGTGTCAAAATGTTGAAACTCCGCTGATTATTGCTTATTATTCTTTCTTTTCACTTCACTGTAAATAATATGTAAACACGTAAAATAGAATATCTTTTTAAACATGCACCAATGCCTAAACCGTAGAGATAAGACTCACGCTAACGATAATGCGCACTGGGCCCTCCAATGGTAGACCGGGAGAATACTCAATATAGAGAAATACCAATATATTTTCTGTCCTACCCTCTTCTCTTTTCAGAGATGCTACTCCCTCTCATTAACCTAGCAGCACAGGTCAAATCCAGGCCGCTAGTGATACTTAAACTTACCTTGGTCCTGAAGAAATGCTTTGGATCTCCTCCTGAGGCCACAGAGAGCGTGAAACATGTTGACCACCTTATACGCCCATTAGAGACGTATATCTAGCTACAGAGGGACATAATATCCCCAGAGCAGCACCACACACCTTTTAACAATGACAGAGGGATCACCTTAATAAATAGTATTCACTCCCCCTCCAGTCATTTTTTAGAAAAAGACTACTTGAGACCTCACTACCACTCACACGCACGCACCCATACGGCTTCTTCATCAAAAGATCTCCGATAAAGAGACCCTTCGGGGGAGCCGTAGGGCATTGCAGCGCCGGCCTGACGAGGAGCAACAAGCCCTATGATGAAGCATAACATCCTTCGGGGTGTGTGAGGGCATCATGATGAGGACACACCATCCCCACACATAGAGTAGCACAGGACAAAACTTCATTCTTTGACTTCCTTTTACAAGGAACAGTGACTCCCTTTATTGTACTAGTTATCAATCGGGAGCAAGGGTCACTGGGCCTAACAATCAGCTCCTACCGTCCCCCCCCTCTCTATAAATAGGACAGTAGCATGGCCCCAGGACATGAAGCATTGTAGTGAATTGATGTTAGCATAACTCCAGAAGTAGAGATAGCTCCCACAAATAGGGATTAGTGCTAGATCAGTGTTTATGCTAGTAGGTTTCTCAGGGCACATCTCAGCAGAGGTTTAGATCATAAGTAGTTAACTGTGTTTAAAGGAGCTGTTGTAGTCTGTGAATGGGCATCTGCTCTAGTTACCAAGAACGCTGAACCGACTCAAAGATAAGGCGTTCTACAGCTGTCGTAGTAGTGGTGACCTCTAGGCAGTACACTGGATGCATAGTGATATTTTTTTGAGTGCTGATATAGTCCTCCTGGGAAGAGCCTATTGTATGCCCCACTGGCCTGAGTGAAAGCTTAATGAAGCAGGCATTGCTCAAATACTTACATAAACTCATGCCTACAAAGTACAAGAAGATTCTCAAACAGGAAAGGTCATGAATAGACAGTTTCTATTAAATAGTGTTTCTTCTGCATTTGAGACTTAACACAAACACACACCCGTGTTGTGTTGCTTGCCCTACATCTACATCTGTGACTGTTCCAAGACTAAAATCAGTGTTAATTAACTTAAACTAATTAACTTAGTGCAGGTCTCCCAGCTGCAATCAATATCAAAGGGACTTGAGAACAAAATGACTTTTTTCCACTTGTTATAGCATTGATATTGTTTCTGCACTTGATCTTTTTTATTTCCACATTTATTTGAACTATTGCTACTCTTGCTTGCTAAGAATTATTGCTTGCTAATAAATATTGGTAAAATGTCTGATGGTTTCTTGTTTTTTTTGTTGAAGAGTGACCCTTACTCCACCATGTCACAAAAAGTAACTGATTGCAGGCAATCAGTGTAAGTTGGTACAATTGGTACTAACCACAGCACAAGACAAGCAGGGGTTGCACTTGACTACTGAGCAGTAAACTGCCCCATAACTCCTGTTTCCTGTAAGATGCATGCACCCCAACTGAAATGTCTATTGTAGTATCACAGATTCTCTCTCAAGTTTACATCGCTAATGCTTCCCTTCCCAGGACACACCTAGTCAATAACTACTATGAGCGTATAGACAAAGCATTGTACAGAAGAGTTCTGACACTGGACAGCACATGTTGACACTGTCACTGTCCAAACCGGTCACTATAAAACGCATACTACATATTATAAAGCACAGAAAGAGACCATGTGTGGCCTGGCTGAGCATTGTACAGTACAAAACCCATTATAGATCAGAGACAAGGCTACATGGTCTATTCAGAACTGTAACTGGTACTTCTGCTGTTTATGAACCCAATCAAATGTGACCGCTGCAGTCTGACAACACATCTGGCAAGCGTGGAGATCACTTTCTTCCCTTTCCAGCTCACTAACTCCATAGCATATATAACACAAAGTAGATAGAAGAAGTATGTTGGTACATTCAGAGCAGTGTACCCTGAGATGAACATATAATTATTTATCAAACATTTTAAGCAAAGCGTTTACATAAGAATCAAGATACTCACCTTTGTTTCTGCCAGTCCCTTAAAGTTACCAATACTGTTCTATTGCAGTGTTTGTTTGTTAAGTACTGCTGCCCTATGCACCTATCCCATTTAACCTTTTATCCTCTAACCAGACCTGAGCTCTGTTTATACCAATGCAAGTTTTAAGCAATGGACCACTTCAACATTAGGTCTTGTACTACCGCTTACCGTTTCTCTTTCCCACCACCATCTCCCATCCACCCACTGATATAACGCTGCCTAAAGAGAGGCAAAATTGAGCTTTTACAAGTGGAATGCAAATGGAGATCAGACACTCTTTGTGTGTACAAAAACCTCATCCTTGAGACAAAAGCTAATCATTTTGTGACCAGAATCAGCACTGTCCGAAATTCCTCAAAATATTTTTTTGCATTTTCGATTAAATGTGTTCTCTCTTCCATATTGCAACCTTCTCAAGCTTTATATGGCAAACTCAAGGATTTTTTGTGAAAAAAATTAACAGTATATGTAATTTTTAGGTCGAGCCTAGCAGTGCGCATGTGCTGCTCTGCATGGCATGCTGTATCTGCTCTATGGGCATTGATCCCATCCCTTGCACGCCCCTCATTTTTCATTGGTTCCCTTCAGTGCCTTTCTAAATACGGTTCTTTTGTGTGGCAAATGGGTCACATTAGTCCCTCCTTTCATGGTTTCGTTCACGCCCATGGCGACGGCCCCCCTTACATGTCTCATCTCCCCAAGGGGCATTTGGGTTACTTGAGCAGGACTATTTTCATACTTTTCTTTGCCTTGAGGGTTGGTTTGTTGATTTTTAGGGGTGGGGAAAACAACCGCGCTTCAGCAAATGTGATTTTACCCATGCCATCCCCTCGCCCGCCCCACTTCTGCTCCGGTCACTGCTTCTTTCAGTGCAGCACGGAGGCCGCTTCCAGCTCCCATTCGTCATCCCCTACATACCTCGGATGGGTGAAAAGTTTTGACGGGGTTAGCAAGTGTGGATATCGCAAGATCTGCACATCTTCATAAGGCTATGTTGAGAATGAATTCATTTTGCCTTTCTGCATGGCGGGCATATGATATGTGCTGTTCGTGAGGCATTAGCTAAACTGTGCCACAAGGTGGAATATGTGTGAACTTTTCAAGTCGCCTTCATCATAAAACACATGCCTTGTTGTGACCGCTGAGAGAATAGGACACTTTAACGAACGTCAACATTACATGAGCTATGTGCCCCTATCCTCAAGGCATAGTGTAAATGGAGAGCTCGGCCTTCGTCTAATATTCCTAGGCAGTAATGATTTCTCGGGCTAGCGCTGAGGTAAACTCCTCATTTCAGCTGAGCTCTGACTTTACATAAGGTATGCGCCCTGTTCCTCAAGGCATAGTGGGGAGGAAGCCCAAAACCTTCATGCAACATTCCACAGCCTGTAACGGTTTATCAAGCTAGCGCTGATGTGAACTCCTTCTTTCAGCCTATGCATTTTTCATAGACTTTTTAAAAAGGGCTACAGCAAAAACTGCTGCACGGAAGTTCACCAAATTTGGCAGGAAGCTAGATCTTGGTCCACATATTGTGCTTTTTGTGATTTGGTGTAAATCCTTTCAGTAGTTGTTTAGAAATTAAGGGTCAAAAATATTTGTATATCTGGACGGTTGAGTCCGCAAGAGGCTCCAGAGACTCTTGCGGGACATCAGTTTAAAAATGGAGCTTTCTAATTGGCCCAGGGAGCTTTTTTTCCCTTGAGCCAATAGCAAGCATGCTGATTCACCACCAGCAACATCAGAAAAATGTTGCTGTCAGCCATTACAGGACTTGTGGACTTAGTACCCTGTCCTGAAGTTTAAAAAAAGTAATATAAGGGGGCAGAGTAGGGATACGCTGCCTCCCTAAGCCCCATGGGGGATCTAGTGAGGCTCAGGAAGGAGAGGCCAAGTGGCCCCCATTCCCTGAAAAATAGTTAAGGCCTTGGAGGATGGGGTCCCCAGGGCGTATGAGGCGTGGGTGGGGGGAGCCAAAAGGCCCCCATCCCCTTTAAAATACACAAGGCGCAGGGGGATCACCTTCTCTTTTTATTGAACTGGCCCCGGGGATGAGGCCTCTAGGGCCAATTAAGGGTTAGGGAGTGGGCTGCATGCCCACTCTCCTTAATATATATGTTTTGTCCCAGGGGAAGGGGTCCCCTGGGCCTGAAGGCCAATCCTATGCTACGCATGACAAGGGCTGTGCATGATGTTGGGCTAGTAGCTTACTGGGGTTTGGCCAAAGGGTCGGGTGGCTGACCAAGCCCTGAGGCCTGCACGCCACTGCACATGCCAAAGGCTTTGTGCCACTTTGGGTTGACTGAATGAAGGGAGTTGGAAAGAGGGCCTAGATGCAACCCCACGCCATGCATGAACAAAGCCCGTGCGTGGCATATGGTTTGTTACCTCGTGATGGTTGCAAGAAACAAACAGGTTTAACTTTTTAACTTAACGAAAATATGTAAAGCGTTTAAAAGCACCAAAAGAGTTACAAATTTAAAAACCCAACACAATAAAAATACAACTCCTGCTTATGAACATAGAGAAACATTTAATATACAAAATGACACCAAAACAACAAAAATCCTATAAAGGGAACCAGAGATATGACTATTTAAATAATTATGTGACAATAGGGCCAAAAAGTGGAAAGAGCCAGTGGTAGACAATGGTTGTGTTAGACTGAGCCCTAGTCAGGATTTGAGGCTGACCATGATGGAGTGCTGGTCAGATAAACTAATGAGATCGGCCCTTCTAGGGCCTGGAAGCAGGGAAGTGTGAGAAAATCTTTTAAGTCCCTATCTAAGAGAGACTTTATCATTTTTCTCAGGAAAGACATTTCTCCATGTTGGACAAACCTGAAATTCAATGCAACACCTTGGAACTGCCGGTCGGATACTTTTCACAGACAGTCCCCTTTAAGCTCTGGAGCAAAGTTTTGAAAAAGTTTCTAAACTTCTTTTGGTGCCCAAACAACCACAGCAGTACACTTTCATGGCCAGGTCCAGGTGTTACTGATCTGCTGGGATTCTTCACATGAATGTCTTCTTCAGCTTCCTTAGCTGCAGGAGTTGCCCAGGGGAGCAGCTTTATGATCCTTGGAGATCATTCTGTCCTTGTATTTCAAGTGGAAGGGGCTCGAACCTCCTAGTCACAGGCGCCAAGTGCAGCACGTTCAGTCTCACTATGCAAATCCAGCAGTGTTCTTAGAAAAGCTATATAGCATAACATGTATTTGTAAAACACACATTCACCCAGAAGGGTATCTCAGCGCTCAATAACAGATGGTTAGTGGTACCCAACTCAATAGTACTCATTTTATCGACCTCAGAAGGATGAAAGGCTGAGTGGGCCCATCGGGATTTGAACCTGTGACCATGAGGTTGAACACAGGCCCCTATAATGGACGCATTAGTTCACTAAACCACCAGACCTGGCAAATATGAGAGGGTTCAGCTGTTAGGGTATAACTGTGGGTGGGGGACACCCTCAAAAACAGAGTCCTTCTCTAAACAATAAAGTAACTGTTTCAGAGGCCCTGGCCTACTTCCTATTTCAGTAGTTCCTGTTCGCTTTACAGCAAACAAGACCAAAGTGCAATGTGCCAGGGCAAATTCATGATGGTTAAGTTCTGCAGCAATCCTGGTGTTCTTAAACATTTAACACTAAAATCCAGTTTGAAACAGGCACTGTACCCACAACAAATCCATAGAGATACGTCTGGTAGGATGAAAGCAGGGTCCTTCAGCAATCAGACAGGTGATACACAAGAATGTCCTGGCATCCTGTTTGACCC
Source organism: Calotriton arnoldi (assembly GCA_963921515.1). NCBI lineage: Eukaryota > Metazoa > Chordata > Amphibia > Caudata > Salamandridae > Calotriton > Calotriton arnoldi. The sequence continues at coordinate 492,825 of CAWUFW010003762.1, forward strand.
CTTAAAAGGACACAAAACATTTACATATGCTTCAGACAGATCAGTCATGCAGAATTTAACACCGTGCCATCAACAAAATGCCCCACCCTGAATTTTCTATTGAACTCATCTCTGCCCGTTCGGGCCAGTCTATTGGATGTTCCTGGGAGGAATTTAACTCTTTCACACCTCTCCCTGGACTGAGCACAATCTGGGAGAAGCTGGAAAGTCAATTCAAATTTGGCTCATGGACCTTCAGGCAGGGAAAATTTAACTTTCTAAAAGTTACCTGTCCCTAAAATATATTACAAATCTGAATTCACCATTGAATTGGATTTTAATAACTATTAACAATAGTGGCTTAATTATTTTTCTAGCTGGTCCCATTCCAGAGATACAGTATTAGTAATTTAATACGTACACTAATGTTCTACATACGGGAGCTAGACCTGCCACAGTAAAAATTGCTTTTAGGACCTTGTGACTGTAGGGGCATAGTAACATTAATTTTAGAAAAGTCCCACTTTTAAATACCATTGTGGTAGACACGGCCTACCTATGGGTGACTTGCCAATATTTAAAAGTGGCTTATTCCTGTCAAGAAGGGTTATTTTAACAGCTCACAATGTAGATCCAAAGCCATGTTTTTATTTGCAACACTAGTGGATGGCACAACTAGTGCTACAGTCAACAGATGACATTTAACTTTTCATGCCATTGGTGACTTTCTCCACTATATATTTTTGCTTTGTAGAAAGGTTAAATAAGCCAATTAGAGAGTTGGCGATTTCTACATGTGTTAGGGGTCAGAGTACATACACTGGATACTAGAGAGCAGTGTCTCAGTGTGCAGAATCTAAAACCAGCAATAAAATTCAGCAAAAATTGGGGGAGCTATGCAAAGAGATGCTTTTTCTCACAATGTTTGTCAACCAAAATGTTACTTTTTAGAATTTAGGACGCTGTTGAGCAGTGAAATTTTGAACTAAAGAAAAAAAACAGAAATTCACCAGTTATATTTAGCAGAGCTAACTATAACTTGCATCCCCGCCATGCTCTGCTCATGACCTCACATATTACATGTTCCGTGACATCATTTATGATATCACTGATGACATCTCAAATTACATCATTGATGACATCATTGATAAAATCATCCAATGAGTGTGTTAGTTTGTTTTACAGTATACATAGTGTTGGGTATCTACCATAATACTTTTCTACCTAATTTTGTACAGCCTATGTCCAGCTGATGGGTGTAAGTGTTAACAAAACATGTGTTCCTAATGCATCCTAGGTGTGTGGAGGTATTGAACACGCTATAAATGTTTGCATTGAAGAGTAATCCTGTGTGCAGGTGACAGTTGACAACTTGTGTTCCACACAAGTATTTAGGCTCTGCAGAACAAGTTTGCAACAGGGAAAAGATTCTACATACAACATACTTAGGGCCTGATTTCGATGTCGGTCTTATAAGTATTGTAAGCCTTCGATCAAATGGTGCTCCTGGCCCTAATAGACTTCCAAACGCCTTGTTCCGTGCCAATATAGATATGTGGGCCAAAGTATCGACTCCATTGTTCTATGAGGTATTGTTATTGAAGAATGTACCCGAATCGTGGCAAGGTAGCGTCATACAGCCTATCTATAAAAGTGGCCCAGTTGATAACCCTGCTTATTATTGGTTAATTTCCTTAACTGATGTCGATGCTAAGGTTTTTGCCACACATTTATTGGTAGACCTGGGAAATGGGCAGCACAACAAGGCATAATTCCACTCAACCAAACAGGTTTCCGTAAGGGCCAATCTACAATTACCAATTTGTTGGCCCTCACTTTATTAGCTGAGCGGGCAGTTTTACAAAAACAAAATCTATATATTGCTTTTATAGATTTTAAGGCAGCCTTTGATTCAGTTCCCCGAGCCTTATTGTGGGGAAAACTGGTTGGCTGGGCCATTCCACGGAATTCGATTGATGCTATAATTCTTCTTTATACAAATACTTGGGTGCAGGTCAGGCTGGGTGATGGTGGCATTTTATCACAAAAAATTAAAACCTACAATGGCCTAAAGCAAGGTTGTGTTGTTCTTGCTCCTTGCCTTTTTAATCTATTTCTGTCAGATCTTCTGCAGCATTTGGAATCCGTTAACGCCCATCCCCCAAGATTAGGTGAGGTGCCACTTAGCTATCTTCAATATGCGGACGATACTTCTGTTGAGCCAAACCCCTATCGGTCTACAAAGATTGATAAATGCCTTTGATGTTTATATTTTAATGAATGGATTGGAATTGAATGTTAAAAAAATAAAATCATGAAAATCGGTCCTGTAAAATCAAAGACTAATGCATGGAGGGCCAGAGGTGGACCAATTGAAGTGGTAAAAACTTATAAATATCTAGGGATTCTGTTTGATAATAGAGTTTCATTTAAAAATCATTTTAAAGATCTTAGGGCAAAAACTGTAACTTTAATCCATGCTTTTAAATGTTTGTATAAATCGTTGAATTGTCAATCATATGATCATCTCCTTAAAGTAATGAGAGTCAAGCTTCAGCCGACTATTACATATGGCTCACCTATTACCAGGGGGGAAAAACGCGAAGCTATTGGATCTACTTGTAATCAAGGCCTATAAAACAATCTTCGGGATCCCCAGGTCAGTGGGCCAAGCAGAAATAAGACTGGAGTTTGGCCTCCAAAGACAGTCTATGGTGTTGCAAGGGGCATTTTTAAAATGCATGTATTCTGTGTTCTCATCTGATCCTGTCTCCTTAGCGAACATCTGTTGGCATGAAATAACCAAATCTGCCTATACTGATACCTGGCGTTCCTATAGTACATCTTGTCTTTTTAACATTGGTTTGCAGAATAGGCTGACCGAATTGACAATGCCTACTTTTAAATGTATTTTAAAAAAACAAATCAAAGTCATCTCCTTCAATATGGATAAAATAGCTTTAGCGGCAATAACCCATATATGGACTGTGATTAATTCACACTAGTCTTTGAGAATTCAGACATACCTGAGTACGCATTTTTCAGCTCAAATAAAAAGAACATTTCTAAAAATCAGATTGGGTTTAAACCCAACTAAGGAGGGCACGCTGACTTGGATTCAGGAATGCCCAAGTGCTAACTGTAGACTGTGTGGGTGGCCACGCGAAACTTTATTGCATATAGTATGTGTGTGTCCTAAACTGCTTAAAATACGCTGCATACTTTTGAAACCCTTATTTCTTAATGCTGGGGTAAGATCGACTCATCAGGCTCTTATTTTATGTTTAGCAGGCGAGTCGATTCCACTGCTATATCAACTGACGAAGTTTCTGGCCATTGTGGAAAAAGTCTTGATATTGGCTAATTAATGGTTATTTTAAAGAACCTTAGTTCAACAAGGTTGATCTATGGTAGCTGGCATTTACACAAGTTAGTGCGTATGCTGCAACGTCAATGGGTCCTGAGAGGAATTATGAAAATACTGATGTATTCACACAGCTTATTTGCACATTATGGTTATTATGAAAGTGCCTATGCTGCTATGGCAATTTATTAGAATTGAAAATCATGGTAACACTGATCCACTTTTCATAGTTAATCTGCACAATGGAACTCATTATGTGTCAATTTTATGAATTAGGAAAGCCCTAGATAACAGGTTTTTTAAAATATATTGAGATACCTTACCACAACATTTGCACTTTGAAACATAATGATCCAGCTTCTGTTTATATGGATTTATAGTATAATGGCACATTGTTTTATAAGGTAGCTGGTTTTAATCTATATCTTTGAATGTATTTGTAAATGGTTACGGATATTATTGCTGCTATATTAATCAGAAGTTTACAAGTGGCCTCAAAGTTTTGATATGGCATGTAATCATAGACATGTTCTTTTGTATAGGTGTTCATTGTCAAAAAGAAATGGGTTAGTGCCTTTTATATACTAATTTGTTTTTAAGATTGAGATTGCAATGATTTTGTTAATCAAGCAATAAAGAATCAATGCAATACTCTAAGTATTGTAAGCAGCCTTGAGTTATTAGACAGAATCGTCTAAGCATGACAATTTCTACGTAACATAGAAGATAGTGTGCAAAATTTGCTTTAGAAGATGGGCTATCTGTACATTTTTCACGACAGTATGAAGACTGCAGGCAGTATAATCGTTAGCACCTTCAGACGTTGCTTATTTTAAGCGAATAGTGTCTTTTTTGCCAACTGTTGCATAGAGTGTACACTGTTCTTAGTAAATACTTTGTAATACTCTGTAGTGTATTTCTCATGAGAGTTTCAATGTCTGCAAACAGTGTGGTACAGGGTAAACTCGCTCCATAGAGTGAATACTGTTTACAGTACCCACTTCTCTACTCATATCAACTTCATTTCTCAATGTAGGTTCGGTGACTGTCAGGGGTTTGATACAGATAAAAGCTGTCCTTAGTAGGGCATTAGTTTTGGAACTGCTGGTCAGTATTTTTAGGAGCTTTGTTTCTCTCTGAACAGTTGTATACAGATTGAACGTTGTATGCAGTGAAGGATTCCTATATATCTGTGGTTGATTGTTCATATGAACTAGGCTACCCATGAAGTGCATGCTATAGGGTCAATGTGGCACATAGCCCATGCTTTCTACACCTAAGGGGGTTGTATCTGTGATGGCATTAATGATGCCTCATATTTTTCTGAGCTATTTTGTACTTACTTTCAGAGCTCTAATTCCATACACATTTATATAGCCTGGGGTCACTACTAAAATTAACAGTGGTGACCAGCCCCCCTCCTCAAGCCTTTGTAGGCTCTAGGGACACCATCCACCAGACCCATTACTAAAATTAAAGGGGAGAGGGAACGTGTGCCCCCTCCACGAGCCTTGCTAGGCCCTGGGGACCCCATCCCCCAGGGCCATTGCTAAAATTAAAAGGGAGGGGGCTGCGCAGCCACCCTGAGCTTTGTTAGTCTTTGGGGACCCCATCCCCAGGGCCACTCATTTAAATAAAGGGGAGGGGGGCACACGGCCCCCCTCCTAGAGCCTTACCCCCATCCGCGGGGCCCTCATCACTTTAAGGTGGGAGCACTGGTGTCCACCCAGGGCACCCACCATATAACTGTCGGGGGCCCTGGGGGTAAGACCTAAGTGGGGGCTCTTGGCACCCTCCCTTAAAGAAATCTTTCCCAGGGGGGCACATGGCCCCCCTTTCCATTTTAAGTGATTTCGGCCCCAGGCGTGGGCAATGCTGCCTCCCTCCCCCTTACTAGCAAATTCAGCCACGAGGGAGGGCTCTCCGGGGCCTTTAATGACTCGGGAGGGTGTGCCATGCCCTCTCCCCTTTTTTCATGATTTCGGCCCTAGGGGTGGTCTTCCTGGGGCCATTAATGGCTGGGGGAGGGGCTTCAAGTGGCCCCCTCCCCTTATTTAATATGTCCCTGAGCCGCCATTTTCATTTTTTGTTTTTGATCCTGTGAGAGTCCCGCCGGATCACAGCATTTCTTTGCCAAATGTTTTGGTTTTGGCCCTAATGTGGTCCCCCCCCCCCAAGGGCCTAGGGGATCTCTACCCTGCTTACTTTTTTCCCTTCAGGACAGGGGGTCTAAGTCCCTGAGTCCTGTAATGGATGGCAGCAACATTTTGCTGCTGCCACTCCCTTGGGAGTGCCAGCACTCACTCCCTTGGGAGTCTGACTCCCATTGGAGCAAGATGGCCTAAGGGAAATAAAACTCTCTAGCCAATCAGAATGCTCCATTTTTAAATTGGCCCTTCTGCAAGAGTCTGTAATGTAATGCAATAAGCATTTCTAAAGCGCATAGCTACCTCAACAGAGGTGTCCCAGCGCTGGCGGCAGGCTAATGCGAGGGTCAAGCTCGCAGTTATGTCTGCTTGAAGAGCCAGGTTTAAAGTGCTCTTCTAAATTCTATTTCTGATTCCAGCAGACGAAGGTGAGGGGGTAGAGTGTTCCAGAGTTTTGCTGTTTTTACTGCAAAAGATCTGCCACCTTGCCGGGCTTTGCAGTAGCGTGGAACTCTTAAAAGCCGCCTGTGGTTGGATCTCAATACCAGATCTTGATGATATAGATGCAGCCTCTGCCTAAGGTACCTTGGGCCCAAATCTCTTGTTGCTCTAAAAGCCAAGATCAATGACTTGAACTCTATCCTCCTGATTACTGGGAGCCAATGAAGCTGCCTCAGATGAGGAAAGATGTGGTGACGAAAAGGTACCCGCCTAATCAATCTTGCTGTGGAATTCTGGATAATTTGTAACCTGCGAGTCAGGCATGCAGGTAGCCCCAGATATAGGCTGTTTGCGTAGTCCAAGTGTGAGGTCACCAAAGCATGGACCATTGTCTTCCAGTGTTCCTCCGGGAAGAAGCGCATGAATTTCCTAATGGATCTCTTCTTCCAAAAACACATAGAGGAGATATGTCGTACCTGAACGGTGAATGATAGATCCTTATTCAGCCTAATTCCCAAATTTCTCGCTCAGTCTGACGGGATTGGAGGTGGATTCAGTTCTGACAGCCACCAAAGATTAGACGGAGGGGAAGATGCCTGACTAAAGAACAAAACTTCCTTTTTTCTGCATTCAATTTCAGGCAGTTCCTGTTCATCCATTCCGAGATGTTTTTTAGGCATGCCTTGAAATTGTGAAAAGCTGCTGCCGAGTGTTCTTTAAAATAGAACACCAGCTGCGTATTGAACGCATCAGAGACCACCTTCACACCCCAGGATTCAATAAGAGTAGCCAATGGGGCGAGGAAGATGTTGAAAAGCAACAGGCTCAATGCCGAACCCTGTGGTACCCCGCACATCAAAGATTTCTATGAAGAGAGAAAAGGGCGAAGAAACACCTGTTGGAATCAATTCTCCAGGAATGAACGTAGCCAGGACAGTGCCGTACCACACACTCCCACCTGATTTATTCTCCTGAGCAAGTTAGTGTGTGCTACCGTATCAAATGCTGCCGATAGATCTAGCAGCACAAGCATGGCAGAGGCACCTTGGTCCACAGACTCTTGTACAGATTCGGAGACTTCTAAAAGAGCTGTCTCAGTACTCAGTCTCTCGAGCCTCTCGCTGACCCAACCGTCCAGATATGCAATTATTTTTTACCCTTAACTTGTCAAAAAACACTGAACAGAGTCACATCAAATCACAAAAACCACAATCTGCGAACCACGATCTAGCTTCCTGCCAAATTTGGTGTAATTTTGTTCAGCAGTTTTTGTGGTAGCCCATCTTAAAGAAGTCTATGGGAAATGCATGGGGATTTAGCATTTTAGGACTCCCCCTTTTTTCTTGGCGCCTGCTTGACGGACCACCCGAAAAATTTCCATGCACAAACTAGTCAAAAAGTAACACCTTTTAGGAATGTTTTGTGGAGATGTTTCAAATGGTGCCAAAGTTATTAGCAACACAAAAAGATGCCTTTCCTATGGGACAGCTGACCTAACTATAACTACCCAGTGGTGTCTTCTCTGAAAAAAAAACAACAGTTAAATATTGTTATAGTTATGTGAAATATTCAGTAACAACATAATGTTTTAAACCCTAAAAAACATTGAAATTCACCAGTAATAGTTATAGTTATCTCAAGTAACTATAACTCCTGCCCTAAGGTAACTTTAACTCACTCCCCGGCTTTCTCATCAATAATTTCACTGCAAAAGATGCAGTGATATTATCATTGATGTCATAGAAGATGTCATGAGTGATGCAATATGTGGGGTCATTAGCAGAGCATGGCGATGGCGCGAGTTATAGTTACATTAAGGCACAAATATTTCACCTAACTATAATGTTACTTTAACCTTTGTTTTTTCAGTGAATTTCTAGTTTTTTTACTTAAAATAATATTTAATTACCATAAACTCAATCCCCCAATTACCATAAACTTAAAATAATATTTAATTACCATAAATTCAACCCCCCACTGCACACGGCCTTCGGCCGTACACATTGAATGGTTGGATACAAGGTTTGGCCTGTGGCTCTGTAGCCAACCCCCTAAAGGCAGACAACCCCACACTGCGAAGACTTTTGGTCGTGCACGGGCTGGGGTTGGCCACAAGGCCTGGACTACAGTCAAGCCCCCACATGCAGCCAACACCACGCTGTGCATGCCTTTGGCTATACGCAGTGGGGGTTGGCCACAAGGCTTGGCTTGTTGCCAGGCCATGTGACCAACCCCCTAAATGCAGTCGTTTGTGGCGGGGTTGGCCATAGGGCCTGGCCCTGGGGACCTCATCTCCAAGGGCCTTTTTCTTTTTTTTTAAAGGAGAGGCAGCATGCCCCCCCTCAAGCCCAGTATGGCCCTGAGAACCCCATCCCCCAAAGTCATTTGTATTTTAAAGGGAAGGGGCTCTGTGACCCCCTTCCCAAGCCTCATTAGGCCCTGGTAACCCCCTCCCCCAGGGCCTTATTTATTTTAAAGGGGAGGAGGGCCAAGTGGCCCAACTCCCTAAGTTTTATTAGGCATTGGGGATCCCATCTCCCAGTGCCTTTTTTTATTGAAGGTGAGAAGGACCGCATGGCCTCCCTCCCTGAGCTTTATCAGGCCCTGGGGACCACATGTCCCTGGGCCACTACTTAAAATAAAGGGGAGTCCGCCCTGGAGGTGGAGTCCTTGGGCCATTAATGGCTCAAGGAGGAGGGTTACATGGCCCCTCTGTTTAATTAGTTTGCGGCCCTGAGGGACAGGGTCCCCGGTTCCTTTAGAGGCCTTAAAAAAATACCGTGGGCCCTCAGAAAGGGGTCCCCTGTGCTAAATATGGCCTGGGGAGGGGGACCATGTGCCCCCTCCCTCTGAAAAATACTTTGGGTCCTCGGGCTGCGGTCCCAGTGGCCAAAAACAGTCTGAGGAGGAGGCCTATGTGCCCTCTCCCCTAAGAAATACTTTGGGCCCTGGGGGATGGGATCCCCAGGGCCAAATTAGGCCTGTGAAGGGGAGCCATGCGTGCACCCCTTCCTCAAAAAAATGTAAGTGTCGTTCCCCCGGGTCCTGTCCCACCCCGGGGGGTTTAAAAAAGAAGCGCAGGAGACTGTGTTTCTTTTTTTTGCCACAGATTTGCAGATCCTCTTCAAATGTGTGGAAAAATTTAAAACAAACAACCTGTTTGGCCTCAGGTGAAGTCTCTCTGGGACACCACCACAAGGCCAAGGCGGTCAGTGTATTCATACCCTACGCCCTTGTGTCTTTTGTTTACCTATATTTAAGACTCCTGAGTCCTAAGATGGCTTCCACCACTTCCTATGATTATATATATATGTATATATATATATTTTTTTTCTTCGAGTTTTACATAGTGCAAACGAGACCCGAGACATCGGGTATCAGAGAGCTTTACATGAGCACCAGTTTCGTTACAGATGAACACTTATATATACATGTACAAGAAAAGGTGATTTCAGTAATTCTGGCACACATGACAATCAATGAGGAGGGGTTTGATTCGCAATGTAGTACCTTTGTGTGTGGCTTCCCTCACATGACATCATTAAGAGATAACTGTGAAGGAATGGAGGGATATTGAAAAGCAGAGTATTCCTTGACATTTGAATAAGAGGTATCTTATTGGACAATTTGATGATCAGTATCCCCAGATCCCAAAGGTGAGTTTGGTTTTGGCATCCATGGCTTCTTCTTCCTCTTTATCATCAGAAGAATCAACCTTGTCTGATCCTGTTGAAAAGAAGGTAGCCATCAAGAGGGCTTATGCAGCTTCCAATTTTGGTATATGTGCCAGCACATACTCTGCATATGCCTCGCAGATCCTACTAAAAGACTTGCAGAGACTGTTTGAATGTCTTCAGGACCAGGGTGATCCAACTCCTATTTTAGCCCAGATGGAGATGTTGGCCCCGTTCCTCTCGGATGTCACTTTTGACACCCTATGGGCTTTTTCATCTGCATCAGGGGAGGATATTGGGGGGTGCAGGTCCCTAAGGACGAACCCTTAGTGACTGAATTCTACACAGGAGTATCTAATACATAAGCTGCCTTTTGAAGTGACTATGCCGAGGTCAGCGCCTGGCTTCACTTCTTCATCCCTCAGTGCCTCCTGTACACAGCAGATCAATGGGTCCTCTCCATCATTTGCCACAGACAATGGATTCCTTTCGTCAGCTTCTCTCCAGAAGCGTTTTTATGACTTTCTCCATTATCAAGAGATATGCAGAAGAGTAATGAGATGTTTACAAGGGATAGAGAAACTGCTCCTCAAGAGGGCAGTTGTGCTTGTACCGGCAACTGAGTGGAAAGATAGGTTTTATTCTATTCTATTCTTAGTCCGCAAACAAGACGGTTGTTTTTGACCGATCCAAGTTCTGAAGGCACTGAACAATTTTGTGAAATTTGACCCATTTCAGATGATCACTCTGCAATCCATCATTTCCCTTTATCCAGACAGACGATTTTTTGGCAACTTTTTAATTGGACGATGCCTTTTTTCACATTCCAAATCACCCAAACAGCCAAACATTCCTGATATTTGCAGTGAATGAGGCATATTATCAGTTCCAGGTGTTGCCATTTGGTCTGCCAATGGCTCCTGGACCTTCACCAAGGTTTTCAGTATTCCCATACCTTGATGATTATTTAATTTGTGCTTCCTCTCTTCCTAAGCAACAAGCAGTGATAGAAGCTACCATTGCTCTACTTCAACAATTTGGGTTCAAACTGAACTTTTCAAAATCTCATCTTACCCCAGTTCAATGGCTGCTGTTCATTGGAGCGATTTTCGATATCTACTATCCCCCTAGATAAAAAAAACTGCACGAGGACTTGAGAACACTGAAGTCCTTCGCATCAGCCCAGTGTTGGGTGAAAGTTCAGGAACTTATGGCAGCAACAACTGCAGTGGTCCTCTTTGTTTGACTACAACTCAAAACTCTAATAAATCATTTATTGGTCCATTGGAGTACCTCTCACCAATTATGATTCCCAGGTCCCATTGTCTCCAACCCTCGTTCAAGAGTTGACTTGGTGTTGCACACCCCCAGTCTAGAGAAGGGTGTCCCATTTCAGCTCCCTGCTTCGATTTTATTGACAACAGATTCCAATCTGGGGTTGGGGGGCAACTCTGGGGCCTTTTGAAGCAAAGGGCCAATGGTCACTGATGGACATGGGTCATTCTTCCAATTGGAGGGAGTTGAGAGTAGTTTGGGAGGTGGTTCAGTTTTTTCAGCCACATTTACAAGGGGCAAACTCGGTGGTCCATAACAAAAATGAGGTGACATGGTGTTACCTGAATAGCCAAGGGTGGACACAAAGTCCTCTTCTCAACCATCTGATCAACCAGGTTTGCTCTTGGGCACAGATCAATCTCATTGCCATGAGAGCAGTTTACATTCAGGGACAGCTCAAGTTTCATGTCGACAGCTTGAGGTGCAATCTACCATCTCTCTTATCCTGTCTGTCACAAGGTATGCCATCTCTTCGGTGAACCATGGACAGTCCGTTTTGCCTCTCCCCACAATTCCCTTCCTCTAGTATTTTGTTCAGAAGTAGTTTGTCATCAAGCATGGGCAGTGGGTGCCCTCTTAGACCCCTGGCCCCCGGGTCTTCTGTATGCATTTCCTCCGATTCGACTTCTACCCAGGGTGCTGTGGAAGATTCAGGTGGAGACAGTGCCAGTGATCATGATAGCTCCTTTTTGGCACTGTCACAGTTGGTTCCCACTGTTACTCCAGGGGGAGGTTTGTCAGGTTGCCGATAATTGCAGCCCTGCTCCAGTATCCAGCATTGTCATTGGGGCAGCTTCAGTTGCTGAAGTTGACGGCTTGGCTCTTCAGCGCTCAGCGCTGGAAAAAAATGGGTTGTTGTAGCCACATGGTAGCTGAAATACAACTATCCCATAAGCAGCCAACTCTTTCCTCCTATAAAAAGAACTGGGGCTCATTTGTCAAATGGGGTGAAGTTAAACATATAGATCCAGTTGTAGGGGATCCCTTTCAGATTCTTGAATTTCTGAGAGATGAGTTTTTGAAGAATCTAGCTCCAGCTACTTTGGCCGCCCAGTGGGCAGCAGTTAAAGCTTGTTGTGGGTCTATGGGGGAATTGGAAAGGATTGTTCCCTTGGTTGTACGATTACTTAAGAGTTTAAGTGACGATAGGTGGCACTGGTTATTGTTCCTTCCTGGGACTTACCTACAGTTCTTCAGGGCTTGCAAATGTTCCCTTTTGATACTCTTCATGAGGCAGACATGATGTGGGTGTCCACTAAAACTGCTTTTCTGTTAGCCACTACTTTAGCCCCAAGATTAGGTAAATTGAGTGCTCTGATGATATCATATCCCTATTTGCAGGTTCTTCTTGATAGGGAGGTCTTGCAGTTGAATCCAACCTTTATTCCTAAGGTGTCTTCTAGGTTCCATTTGCATCAAGAGGTAATTCTTCTAGTCTTTCAGGATAAAGGCGATCTTCAGGTGCCTTCCACCCTAGATGTTAAGAGGGCTCTGACAGCCTATCTGCAATGTATGAAGGGCTTTAACCTTGTCGGTTCCCAGTTCATTTCCGTTGGTAGTGTCAATAGGGCAGAAAAGTGGCCACTTCCATGCTCAGCCGATGGGTTCAACAGGCAATCTGTTAAGCTTACAAACCCCTCGGTGCAGTCCCTCCAGAGCAAGTTCAGGTATGCTCCACTCCATCAGTTTCTGCCTCCTAGGCTGAGGCAGCAGGGGCATCAATTCAGGAAATTTTCTGGGCAGTCACATGGCAGTCCCATCATAACTTTGTTAAGCGCTGTCATCTTGATGTGTTGCATTCTTCTTCAGATAATTTTGCTTTTGTGAAAGCAGCAATGAAATAAGTATGGTTTGATAAACTTCATTTGTTTGCAGACAATAATGTAAAGCAAGTTCTTTGTTGCTTGTGAGATCCTCATACTGTAATGACTGGTAGGAGGAGGTCCTACGAGGGGGTAATGAATCCATTACATACCGGTAAACTTCATTAGCCCGATTAAGGCCCTCCTTGTCCCTGTCATGGGCCCTCCCTCCCCCACCTTCTGATTTGTATTCTTGTCTGATATTGTTACTTGCTGGCAGGGAGGAAGGAAGGAGGAGCCTTTTTATTTTTGTAAACATAGAAGAATGACTAGTGTGTATAAAGGCCAGTCAGGGGGCAGGACTGCCTCATACTGTAATGACTGGGACAAGGAGGATGTTAATCGGGGTAATGAAGTTTACTGGTAAGCAGTGGATTCATTCACCTCCATCAAGGATTTAAGATTGTTTTTCAACATGCAATTGTAGAGAAAACAAACTGTCTACCAGCCTGGAAAATTGCGGAAATGCCACTGCATACTACTAACGTGAAAGAGGCAGGGCCAAACGTGTGGACTTGTAGGTGACTTTAAACCATTTCATACTCAGCAGCAATTAAAATGGAGAGCCGTGGACTCTGACCTCAGACCAGGAAATGACAAGAAAGAACCCTCTCGCCTTGTACAGTAACTACAGAAGAGATTGTGCTTCAATAAATCAAAGATGCATTCACCTCCATCAAGGATTTCAGATCGTTTTTCAGCTTGCTATTGTACAGAGAGCACACCGTCCATCAGCCTGGAAAATGTCTGGAACACTGTTGCATTCTATTAGCGTGGAAGAGGTGGGGCCAAACAGGCAGAGATTATTGGTGATATGGCACCTTTTTTCTTTTTAAAGTGGAGGCGATTGGGCATCCCCCACCGCCCTGAGCCTGTTTGGTTCCTGGGGTCCCCATCCCCTGGAGCCTAAGTTTACTATAGGTGGGTGCCTACACAGGGCACCCACTATGCACCACGAAGTGGGCTGCTGGGGGAACCCCAGAGCCCCGCAGCCCAAGCCGGCTTCCTGCATGCTGCAAGAGCTGGCATTGCTCCCGTCCGCAGGGAGCAGCTACTTGTTCTGCTCCCTCTGTACGGAAGCCATATCTTGATCTGTTTTGGGCAGGGAAACAGATCAAAAGTCGGCTCCCAGCTGGCAGGAGCATTTTTAAAGATCTCGCCATCTGGGAGCAGTCTATTTATTGGCTCCTGTTTGTTGGGAGTTTTAAAAATGCTCCCGCCAGGTGGGAGCAAGCACACATTTCCCTGCCCGTGCAGGTGCAGGCAGAGAAACTGCTGTGTCCTGGGGTGGGCTCCCCGGGACACAGCAAGTGAGCCAGCCATGGGAGATGGGATCCCTGTGGCTTTTTAAAGTCTCTGTAGGGGGCCTCATGGTCCCTCTCCCCTTTTTGGGAAGATTTGACCCTGGGGGTGGGCTCCCTGGGCTCTATAATGGCTCACAGAGGGGAGCCCCGCACCCCCTTCCTGTATAAAATGCGGCCTCGGAGTTGAGGTCCCCAGGGCCTGTATTGGCTCAGGAAGGGGGCCATATGCCCCCTCCTCTTAATTGACCAATTCAGCCTTGGGGCGTCATTTCATTTTTTTTTGTGATCCCATGGGAGTCCCGCGGGTCTGCATCAAAAATTGCTATTTTTAAAATTTTTGCCCCAGTGGGGGTCACTCCACGGGGCCTGGGGGGTTAATGGTATCCCTACCCTGCCCCCTTATATCGTTATTTTTATCGAACTTCAGGACAGGGGACTAAGTCGCCGAGTCCTGTAATGGCTGCCAGCAACATTTTTCTGATGTTGCTGGCAGCCAATCAGAACGCTCGCTTCCACAGGAGTCTGACCCCCGCAGAAGCTAATTGGTCCAAGGGAAAAAAGCTCCCTGGGCCAATCAGAACGCTCTGTTTTTTAATTGGCGCTCCGGCAAGAGTCTCTCGAGCCTTTTGCAGACCCAACTGTCCAGATATGCAAATGTATTTTACCATTAATTTCTAAAAAGCTACTGAACGGATTTATACCAAATCACAAAAAGTACAATCTGCGGACTAAGATCTAGCTTCCTGCCAAATTTGGGGTAATTTTTGGATACTTTTGTGTAGATTCATCAAATTGGTCCAAAGTAATTAGCAGCACAAAAAACACTTTCCCTATGGATCAGCTGACCTAACTCATATATATATATATAGATAGATGGATGGATGGATGGAGGTATGGATGGATAGATAGATTACTGAGTGTATATATAATATATATATATATATATATATATATATATATATATATATATATATCTACATATATATATATATATATATATATATATATATATTACCTACTGGCTGTTGCCCGTAGGTAGTTATAGTTAGGACCTAGATTCCATAGGAAAATCATTTTTTGACTTGCCTATAACATTGGAGTAGTTTCACCAATCTTCATGAATTATTCCCCAAAAAAGTGCCAAAGTAGGTTCTGTGCATCATGGAAAGTTTTAGGGTGATCCCTGCAGTGGGGGCCAAGAAATAGGGGCACAAAATAAGCGTGCGTTCGTAATGTTAATTCCCATAGGAACGCGTTGTCGAATCTACAGCCCGAACCGCTGGACGGAATTGCACCAAATTTGGCAGAAATGTAGATGTTACGCAGATTGTGCTTTTTTCTATTTGGTGCAAATCCGTTCAGTAGTGTTTGTGAAATGAGATCCAAACAATATAGTGTTATCTCTGGCCATGGATATTTTGCATCTGTTTCGCGTTGATCGCAGTAAAATCACGACGGGTTCGGGGTAACTCGCGAATGCATACACCAACGGGAATGCTCTGATTGGCTGGACGCAACCCGAACAGAGAGTTGCGGTGGTATCACTGTGATCCTGGTTAAATTGCAATGAGTTTGAGAGAACAGCTAGGGTAAAGCTTATAATAAATCATGTCTATATATGTGTTTAACACTGTGCCAAAAACACGCGGTATTCATGGCTACCCACGTCATTGTGACTGTCTGCTGTTGCAGCGCAGAAGGAAAAAGCATTTCAGATGCACCTTTTTTGGCAAATATATACAAAGGGGAAATTTAAATCAATTATCTAATCAGAGAATCAATATCTAATTATAGAAAAAAATACAAGGACGTTATAGTTATGAAATAAAAAAAATTAAAAACATAGAAATTCACTGAAAAAACTAAAGGTTACAGGGATGTTATAGTTAGGAAATGGAATTTAAAAAAACTTTCAAATTCACTGAAAAAAACGAAGGTTACAGGGACGTTATGGTTAGGGTGACATTTCACTTGTACAAAACCATTGAAATTTAGCAGTTATAGTTAGCTGAGCTAACTATAACTTGCGCCCCTGCAATGCACTGCTTAAGACCTCACATATTACATCAATCATGGCATGGTCAGTGACATCAGTGATGACATCATCCAGAGAAACACTAACACACCCACGTACACCCCCATAAAACGTGTCATACACCCACTCCCACACAATCATTAGCAAACTCATTCACAGAACCCATAGAAACACACGCATCTCATCACTCATCCATACAGTCAGTAGCACATCAATTCACCAATAGAGACACTAATGGAACCACAAACTCACATATACAGTCACTCATGCACCTACTCACTTACTAATACAGTTAGCCATAGATCCAGTTATAGAGACATATACATACTTACACATCCACTCATACACCCATACAGCTACAGAGAGAGTAAATAAGTTAATCATACACCTACTCACTCACCCATACTGTCACTCACACAGCCACTAACTCGCCCATACAATTACTCACACAGCCACTCAGTTACTTATATATATACTAATACCTATACTCTCTCACCTATACAGTGACTGAGAGAACCACATACTTTCACATACAACCTCTCTCACACTCACTTACTCACCCATACAACCTCTCACCCATTGGTCATACATACAGTCACTCATACACCCTCTCACTCACCCATACACTCACTTACACACCCATTGATGCACTGAGGCAGCCACTCGTGTACCCTGTCACTTGCCTATACAGACACCTATGTATCTGCTCACACACCCATTCAGCCACTCATGCACCCTCTGATTCTCCAGTTACAACCACTGATACACCAATATAGTCAATTATATAGATACTCAAACAGCCACTCACTTACTCATACACTCACTCTCACACCCATGCACTTACCTATACAATAACTCACACACCCACTACTTAATGTATACAGTCTCTTATATACCCAGTCACTCTTCTATACACCACTGACATACCCACTCACTTACCCATACAGGCACTTCCACAGTGAGTTACCCTAGTATATATGTTTAACAGTCAGTAACTTTCAGAAAACCTCCCCATTTTTGTTTTTCTTCTCCCTTTGACAAACGTAAAATGTTAAAACGCTACTGATATTATCGAATACGTTCCATATGTATATTTCGTTTATAGTTAAGAATTCAATTTTGTCTGTTGTTTCGATGACTTGATACGTTATGTACATAAAATAAAATAAGGCATTTAAACTGTAAAAAAAAGAAAACATACATGTGTTCCCCTTACTGATATCAACAAGGTACAGTACAAGTAAGGTGCACATGCTGTTGTCAATGCTCTTACACTGATTTCATTCTGCACAGAGTTGTCCAAGCCTGACCCCTGCATCTGGCATTCACGGTGCTTTCTGCCTCTGTCAATAGGAGCGCCATGATTGCTGACTACATGTACTGGCTGTCAGGAAGCAGCGAGCCGCGCATCAGCAAGCTCATCAAGCTGTATTGGCAGGTAACAATTGATGGGCAACCAGGAGGGCTCAGCCCGGCGCACTTTCAGAGCCAGGATGAAGGATGGGCGCTTAAAGGACTGCCGACAAGCGGAGCTCTGGGCGCATCAATCAGCAGGGTGGTAACATATTTATAATGAAGCTGGAGCCTTGAAGCCCTGTTAGTAAATATTTTAAGATTCCTCGCACCGCTTTCAAGCAGAAAGGTGCCAAACGTACAAACAAAGGAGGTCGAACCATAGCAGGCAAATGTTACAATGCAAGCAAATCTTTTTTATTTGTTTTATTTGGATGTGATAATTATCCCGCACACTATTGGCTACATTATGCAATTCATTCATCTGAAAAACCACAGTGTTTGCTAGGGGTCTCCAGTTTCCATATCGAAATGGAACTGCGTTTCTGGTCGCCAGTTTTGTTTGTCATTCTCACCTTCACGTACAAGCACTTTGGAATAACAACATAACATTTGTATTGCATTGTATTATATTGTAATTGCATTTATATAGCGCTTACTACCCCTGACGAGGCGTCAAAGTACTTTTTCAGCAGGTAGCACGCTACTCCGGAACCCATAAAGGATTAGTGTTGAATTAGTATAGTGAAATATGAAAGTAATTTGAGTGGTGGATAGGTTAGTCAGTTATTTAGATTCAGAAGGATAGCGGAAGGATAGAAGAGGGAAAAACGGTTTGTATTTATATAGCCCTTGTTACCCCTGATGGGGTGCTGAAGCGCTTTTTTGGCGAGTAGCACGCTACACCGGAACCCATAAAGGATTAGTGGTGAATTAGTATAGTGAAATATGAAAGGAATTTGAGTGGTGGATATTAGTCAGTTATTGGGATTGAGAAGGATAGCAGAGGGTAGAAGAGGGAAAAAGGTTTACATTTATATAGTGCCTGTTAACCCTGATGGGGTGTTGAAGCGCTTTTTTGGCGAATAGCACGCTACTCCTGAACCCATAAAGGATTAGTGTTGAATTAGTATAGTGAAATATGATAGTCATTTGAGTGGTGGATATGTTAGTCAGTTATTTATAAAGGATTAGTGTTGAAAATTAGTATAGTGAAATATGAAAGTAATTTGAGTGGCGGATATGTTATTCAGTTATTTGGATAGAGAAGGGTTAGCGGAGGGATAGAAGAGGGAAAAATGTTTGCATTTATATAGTGCTTGCTACCCCTGATAAGGTGTTGAAGTGCTTTTTTGGCAAGTAGCACGCTACTCTGGAACCCATAAAGGATTAGTGGTGAATTAGTTTAGTGAAATATGAAATTTGAGAAGTGGACATGTTAGTCTGTTATTTTGATTGAAAAGGATAGTGGAGGGATAGAAGAGTGAAGGATTTAGACTTTTTTTGTTTGTTTTGGAGGTCATAGCAGTAGGAGGAGGGTTGGGGTGAGTAAAAAGGGATGTGGAGGGGAATAGTCAGAGGGAAGAATTTAGAAAGACTTGTTTTGGGGAATCAGTATAGTAAAAGAGGTGTCCGATGATGAAAGGAGGGGTAGAGTAGGGGAGAGTCTAGGAAAGGTTAATTTTGGGGATCATAGTAGTTGTACGTGGTTTGGGATGAATGAGAGAGTGGATGTAGATGATATATTGATAGAGGTATAGGGGGAGAAATAGGGTAGTGAATTGGAAAGAGTAGTAGAAAGAGATTTGAGATGAGTCAGAGAGTTGAGGTAGAAGATATATTGAGAGAGGTATAGGGTGAGAAATAGGGTAGTGCATTGGATATGCTGAATTAGAAGAAAGTAATAAATATATAGATCCATAAGTACATGGAAAGTATATAGATGCATAAAGGAGGTAAGTACACATAGATTAAAGATATTGATAGAGGTATAAGATGAGACCCCTTGGTAGTGCATTAAATATGCTTTTTAGGAGAAAAGTAATAAATATATAGATCCAAGTGCAAGGAAGGTATATAGATGCATAAAGGAAGTAAGTATATGTAGATTAAAGATGCATTAGGTAAACTCTGGTTTTCAAGTTTTGTTGTACTTACAAATTAATTTTATTTATTGTAAAGCGCACATTCACCCAGAAGGGTATCATGGCGCTGATGTTTATTGTTACCCAACTCAATTGTACTCATTTTATTGACCTCAGAAGGATGAAAGGCCGAGTGGACCCACTGGGATTTGAACCTGTGACCATGAGGTCAAACACAGGCCCCTACAGTGGACTAATTAGCCCACTAAGTTTAAGCTTAATCTGATGCTAATTACAAAGACAGATTTTTAGAATTGTAAAAGAGAAGTTTGCTATGTGTTACGAGCAGTGCTTAATTTGTAAACAATTAAGTGCCAGGGCCTTTCTCGGAAGCCACTGCAGCCTGCACCACCCATACCCTGCCAGTGCTGGCAATAGCAGTACCAACATAACACCTAACCATCACACTCCTACAAGAGTGACAATTCAAACTGTTTCAGGCCACACAAAGCTTTAATAATGGCATGAGAGGCTGGTATTACTCATTTTCAACGTATATTCATTTAATAAACATGGTTGTTGTGCTCATCTCCAAATTAAAAAGACAGCTCCATCATGTGGTGGGCTGTCACTAGAGCTGGTGCTGACAATTAAGTGCCGGTGCCAAACACCGGAAATCACTGGCACATATTAAGCACTGGTTATGATTTCAGACTGGCAAAAGTGCCTTTCTGATCCATTGCAGTGGTTTGTATCAGTGATTTGTAAGCTCAATTACAATTGCAAACCATCGGTCTGATACCCGACTTGGGATGGCCTTTTATTTGTACAGTGAAGCTGTACCCGTTGGATAGCTTTCCCTTTCGGAGACATCCTTTGTTGGCCTCAGGGTTAGCGACCTGCTGGGAATCCACATTTTGCACCTTGTCTTATTAGTACATGAGGTGCATCACAAGACACTGAGCAGGCCGCAAACCGTCATAGCGTAATTTGCACCCACTTTTTGCGACCTGCAGTATAATACTTCAGGCCATTAGGGCCTTATGTACAAAATGTACAGCTGTACAGCTTCCAATCCCTAAATAGCGAATAATAACAATTAGCTATTTAGAAATCGCAAAATGTTATGTGCTATGAGTTGTGTCTTAAATAGTGATTTCTCAGGATTCACGATTTAGGAATACCAGGCCTCGTGTATAAAAAATCAATTTTGATAAAATGGGTCGCAATTTGTGCACCAACATTTACCAACTATATTTGTATTTTGTGAACCGGCCAATGTACTAATAGGTTGGTTCACAAAATACAGAATCGCAGTGAGTCGCAGTTCTACCTATCTCATTAATTTCCATGAGGTATGTCACAAATTGCGACCCACTATGATTGGCTACAATCACAGGGATGGTGGCCTGCTGGGGTTTCTGTGAAAGTTTTACATGCATATTTTATTAGTAAGAAGTGGTCCATTGGACCACTGGCAACTGCTAGAAAATGCTTTTGCAAACGTTCACAAATGGGAAGAGGTCCCATGATAGAATAAAAAGCTACAAGGTAGCAGGTCTAAGACAACAACTTGAGTGAATAAAAGTTAAAACCAGAGGAGTATAGTCTTCCAAACTGTTGTAGTGTCAAAGTTTATCCAATGCCCATAGGCAGGCGGAGCGATTGTGGTACAGTCTTTCTTCTGTGCTCTATGTCCTTATGTTTGCTGTCATTTTTCCTGAAACATATGATGCTGTAGTTGTTCGTATGTGAGGACTTGGTGAGTGGTGTGTTTTTTTTTCTTCAGTCTATCAATGTTTATTTCGGGGAGAACTCCACGAAACATTAAATATTTATAGCGATAAAAATAGATGAAATAAAGTATTACAATATAAAACATCAGCACTTAACCAATACAGTTACAAACAATAGAACATATTAGGCCAATACTGAGTCCATAAAAATCTTTCTTTTGTGCCATCCATGGGGCACGTATTTGCTCACAACAAAAACAATACAATCAGTTGTATCAGTTTTGAGGATCCATATTGCAATAAAGGGCCTTATTACGATGTCGGTCGGAAAGTCTCTTATCGCTGGTCGGAGGCTTTCCTACCGACATGGTGGGTTTACATTCCGACCGCCGTATTACAATGACGGTAGTCGGAGTGTTAACCAGCCGGGGAAACCGACTCTGTTCCGACAGGCTCAAGGAGCCCGTCGGCCAGCGGAATGGACTCATAATCCCTTAAGGACTGCATATCCGCCGTCGGGATTATGATGTCCTTTTCCGACAGCCTTTCCATGTTGGCCTTTATGACATGGAAAGGCTGTTGGAAAGCGACTTTGGGGGCACCTAGCAGGGCCCCCTTCCCCCCTGGCCCTCCAGTTGTGGCCCTGGGGGGCACCTATGGTGCCCCCCAGAAAATCCCTGCACCGTGTGGCAGGCACTTTGAGGTGCCTGCCACATGGTGCAGGGATTTTCACAAACTCTCATTTCTCAATGAGAGCTTGTGCTGCGGGCGGTTTCTGCCAACCGCACAAGCTCCCATAGAGAAATGGAAGTTTGCAACCACACCTTGTGCGCTCGCATCGGAATAAGGTGTGCGAAACCGCCAGCCTATGGTCGGGCGGTTTACACACCGAAACGGTGTGGGTCGGAGGCAACTCCAACCGACATTGAAATCATGCCCCAAATATTTTCTGACACCAAAGTTCTTACATTTCAGTCGTATACATTTACAACGAAGATGATGGTAAACTGAACAGAAGAACAAAAATGCTCCTCTGTCTCAGCTCATGTGTCAGCTTCCTCCTTGGCCTGGTTCCATTTATTATTAAAACTATTTATAGGTATAAATCTGATGTACAAGGTTTTTCCAAAAGATAGTGTTATATTATCTCAAAAAGCCTCACATTTAGAGACAAACTTTGTCTATCAATCAAACAACCTTTGGCGGTTGATTGCCATTTCTCCTTAACATTTGTCCAGTACATAGCTTGCAGAAGGCCCACTGATGATCTTGTAATACTGGTGGGATCATCCCAGAATTTGTCTAAACCATAGCAATAAAGCCAGGTACTTATGGGTTTCAGCCATGGAGTCTAGCATATTCCATCCAGAGTCAATATTTCGCAGAGACTATGGGCCTAATTACTAGTCTGGTGGTACGAGGACCGCTAAACTCACCGAGGCGCGGTGGTGGCGGTCAGTCCGACCACCCTGTTACGAGTTGGACAGTCGGACTGCCATTGCAATGCCGCAGCCGCCAGGGAACTGCTGTTCCCTGGCAGTGGTGTGGTGGTCAGGGCCTTAGTAATATGCTGGTGGTGACGCTGTGCACTGCCATGCATATTGCGAGTTTCAGGACCGCCAGAGGTGTCACTGAGGTCTTTTCTCCATGAAAAGGCTGGTGGTCCAAAAACTACAGGGCCCCCTGTTGCCAATGTGCAATGGGATGAATGCAGGGGGCACAACATGTGCCCCCCTTGTGTGCATGCACCCCAGTTCCTGTATGGCATGGACTTTACAGCACATGCCATGCAGGAACTTTTTTTGGCGTTCCTTTGTGCTGTCCATTTTCAGAGGCACCGAAATGGGACTGCCAAAAACAGCCTACCAGACACGAGGAAACTCATAATCTGGTGGGTGGTGCAACCACCGGTTTGGCGATGCAGGAGCAGACCGCCAGCATGGCATTCCGCTCCCACATTGCCAAACTCATAGGCCCTATATCTGCATGCCTCTGCTTCAACACTATAGTCTAAGCCCTTACAGTAGCGGTTTTAAAGTGACTAAGTACGCAATTCATCATCTAAAAAAAGGGGTATAAGTGCGGAGTTACAAGCAAATTTACAACAGACCTGATAAATTTGCTTTCCTATACGATGAGAGCCCCATAATTCAGCCCCATATAGGGCAGCGTCCTGTGCCGTCGCTCTATATACCTTGAGTGCCAGGGTCACAGACTTAGAGTAAGTAGCTTGAAACATTGGAAGAAATTGTTAAATTGATCTTGCACATAATCCCCTACATCATCCCCCACTATTAGCCTACCCTTAGATTCTCTGTGTGCCTGAAACACCAAGCATTTTGCTTTTGTAGTGTTTATCTCTAAGCCCCTTAGTTTACAAAATTCTTCACACCTATTAAGTAGAGTTTGTTTTCCCATTAGTAGGCCTGGGCGAAATTTTACTTGCACTGGTGTAATTATGGTGATTTTGCATAGTGAAATGTATGCGAGATTACTGGCATTATGCCATTACCCCACATCACGGTATTTCGGGGAGAAATTTTAAAGCGATATGTACGTTCAGGTTATTTTTGAACACGAGCAGCACTTCAAGTGGATTTTTTCCCCAAGCAGAAAGTTTGGTTCATTTTTTTCAATGCAAAAGTACAAATCCAAATGTGAGCAGCAGTGTTTTGAAGATGAGCAGCAATAACTTTAACATGGGTGGTCAACAAACATTTCAGGTAGATTTTTTACCCAAGCAGACCATTTGGGTAATATTTGAGCGCAAACCTAAAAATCGAAACATGAACGTGTTTGCATGCAAATGACTGAAAATCGACTCAAAATGACATTTTCGAGTTGAATTTTTACCTAAACAGACCATTCGGGTAGATTCCGAAGTGCGAAATGCATTTTGCGTAATTATGCATTATTTTGTGGTAATTTGGCATACTTGCGCTACAGCAAACTAAGCAGGTTTCGCACACCCCTAGATATTAGCAGAGTATCATCTTCAAACTAAAGGGCTGGGATTTTAACGCCCTTAATTTTAGGGGAGTTACTATCACAATCCATCAAAAAAATCCATTTTTGAGATAAAAGGAAAATAAGGTTGGCGCTAACATATACTCTGGTATCTGATCAGGCATCTCCCCATTAGCTTCCCAACGTACTTAGGTATAAGTATCTGCATATAGCCAGACTAAAATTGACACAGGATTTTCTGGGGCCTGATTATCTTCCATAAACAGTCTCTAGGAACCAGATCAACAGCAGCCCTTAGATCGACAAAGGCCATATATAAGTGTTCTTTCAGTGATGAAACAACCTTCCAATAGATTAGGACAAAGCGAAACACCTGGTCTATGGTATTGATCTTAGTACGAAACCCGACTTCATGGGAAGACAAAATCTGTCTTTCACCCATCCACACTTTCAATTTATCCAACACCTACCTGGCAAAGATCTTTTGTAGACTATCTATTAAGCTGATGGGTCTGTACTTGGTCGATTATCCCTATTACCTCTCTTATATGGGATAATTTTGGCCCCCTTCCAGGTGTTGAGGACAGTATTACCATGCATAATAGCATTTGATAGTAAATTATGATATGGTGCCTATATAGTAGGTTCTGCATGAAAAAGATCTCTGGAGATTTTGTCTGGTTTACGAGCTTTCCCTCCCTTCATACATTTGATGGCCTTAAGGGTGTCAACTAACAACAAAAAAACAGTGGCTCAGGGTTAATTCTTTTGAAGATACTTGTATAATCCTTCGAATCTAGGATCAGATTATGTTTTTCTAATTGAGTAGGGACGGAGTAGAGATTGGAAAAGTGCTGAATCCAAACGTGTGGATGAATGTGTGGATGAACGTGTGGATGAATGTGATGTCGCTCTGTTGAATATATGCTTGCTACCATGCGCTACAATGTGCCAGACAGTTTTGCGGTCATTTGTCTTTGCTGCATGAAAAAGATCTTGTCAATTCCCTGCATTCCAATTCTCCATGCAAATTTCTAAAGTGTGTTTGTACAATTTCTTAGCCTCTTGGATAACTTCACAGCTATAAATGTTAAGTATGCTCAGAAGAATGGGTTTTGCCATCATGCATTTTTTTGTAATCCATGGGGTAGTTTTGATATTTGTTTGAGAACTACGACAACATTCCCTTTAAAATAAGTCCTTCATGATGTCAAACATAAGGTTATGGACTTCTTTAATGTCCACATAGGGGCTGAATTTGGAAGCAAAAGCACTATAGACTTTGGCAATGATCTTAGGCTTAACTTGAATATTTGGACATTTGACAGACCTGTAGTTCTTTACATTAGTTCTATCTACATGTGGTATCTAGCTTTGTGGTATTTTTTGGGGAATGCGAGCGCTTGGCCAAACATATTTTATTGGGACCAATTGCCTCGGACCTATCTACATATGGGATCAATCAGGGTTTTCCCTGGGCGCGTGTTTGTCTTTGGGTTTAGAGAGGCCCTACCTGTGACCTGTTATTCGATAGGCATGGGTGTGGGTCGCAGGACCTGTCTGACCACGTATCTCTGACTCGGGGTTGATGGGGAGGTCACCTTGGGTAAATCCAACAGCAATGATGCGAGTTCACTGTAACTCCTAAAAATAATATTGCAGTCACTGGTATCATTTGTATCGACATTCTCAACATTGCGTGTACAGTTGTCATAGTGTACATTGATATTGTCTTTACTGATATTGACATAGTTATGCATTCCTAAATCATGGCGTACATCGATATTGATTTTATTGGCAACAATATTGTCATTCAGGCATAGATTATGGCATAGATTATGGCATACATTGACATTGCTACTGTCGGTATCGTCGCTGTTGTGCAGGTATAGTTCATGGCATACACTGACATTGCATTTATGGGCATTGACGTTGTCATACGGGCATAGGTTGAGGCATACGTTGACATCGCATTTATTGGTATTGCCGGTCAGGCCTGCACATATTATGGTACTCAATCACATCATATTTACCCATTCCAACATTTGCTTAGCTTGTAATTGTGTTTTAATTATTTTATTAGTCGCTAAGTTACTTTCCTGACCAAGGAGTGGGTGTAGTGTTTCCCCTTCTGGCCCCACTTTGGTTCTCCCTTAGTTACACATATTAGCTGTTTTAGGCTGCCCTTGCTCTGCACAGCTACACATAATACGTTTGTTTTTGTGACATGATATTATTTTAGAAATACTCTGTACATGTTATTTGTTCTTCAGTGACTCTTCTTGGGATGCAGTCCAAACATTTCGTACAAGGTCGCACAACATGGTGTACTGTTTTCTTGTGCCTGGTCAGCAACATCTCCTAATGTTTTTAGACATGACATGCCACACAGCTGCAGTTTTATAACACAGTAGTTCTTATCATATAAACCATGTCTCTGCCCCTTGGAGAGCAGAGAGGAGAATTCCAGCAGAGAGACCAGTCTTGGAACGGAGACAGCAGCCTTGTGTAAACTGAGTTTACACCTGTGATGCGGACCACCTAACTACACAAACCAAGTATGGGATCCGTTGCTAATCCCAGCGAATTACTAATATATCCCTGCGCTCACATAGTGAGTGTAGGCCTATATAGATATGTTGTTGCCATAGTTGGGTTGTTCATTGTTTACTGCCTGCTTGTAATGTTGATTACGTTGCCTAGTTGTATCTGTTTACTAATCGCAGTACACCTGCATCAAAATAGACTGGTTTCAATAAATATATTGTAAACTTCCTTCGTGTCTTTCTTCTGTTCACTATGGACATGCAGGAGTGAGAACTATAGGTGATGATCTGTTATCTAGGTTCTCTTAGGGACTAGAGGTTCATGTTCTAGGTTTGCCGAAATCACCTGTTACTCTGGAAAGGTTAGGAGTTCAGGTGAGGCACTGTGAGCTAGTCGAATTTGGGCCTACAGGTACTGACGTGGTAGAGAGACTCAGTCCCTACATTCTGATGTCCTGTTCTCCCAAGGTACAGTTCTGTTTCCAAACAGAATCCCTGCAACAAAAGTTTTGTTACATTCACCTCCCGGACCGTATCTAACCCTGGTTGTGTTACCTGTGTGAAGCATCATTATTACTTGCATAAGAACGTCTACCTGTAGCTCTACTAAGAATTTCCGTAACATTATCTGATCCACAAGATCGAATGCTGCCTTCAGGTCAACAAAGTCTAAATACAACAAGGACTTATAGGAGATCATATATAGGCATACTGATTCATCTATGGTTCCAACCCTTGATCTAAAACCAGCTTGTGCCTCAGTTGAAATGTTTTCCTTATCCACCCAGTCTTGCAATCTACTTAATAAAACTCTACCAAGGATTTTTCCTGCCTCATCCAAAAGAGAAATTGTCCGGTAATTGGAGGGGTAACCTTGGTCACCCTTCCCAAAGAAGGGTACTAAAGTGGCTGAGCACCAAGAGCAAAGGACACTATTTGTACCTAGGGATGAGTTAAATACTTTTGTGAGAACTCTAGCCCACAGTTGGGGGTCTCCTAATAAAAGTTAATAGGCACTAGGTCCCGGGCCTAGTGCCTTGTAGTTTTTTTATCAGTGCCCTATCGAGCTCTGGTACTTGGACAAAAATGCAGTATACACTTTACTTTGGTCCTCTTCAGGCATCTGGGAATCAGGAGCGTTGTTAGTATCAGCCTTGTACAAAGCACCAAAGTATTTCACCCAGGCCTTCGGATTAATATGGCCTTTTTGCCTATTTGCCTACCCCTCTTTACAAAGGTGACAACTTCCCAAAACCTTCTGGTGTTTTTCATAATTAAACTCTCCCTCAGCTCAGCCCATATTCAATTCTGCTGAGCTAATTTCTTTGTTTTTAGGAGGCATTTGTACTCCTACCTGCATGTTTGGAAGTATATTTCATTCTGTAAATTGTGATGGTTCTGCAATAAAGCTTTTCAAGGCTAAACTCTTCTTGTTAAAACATTCAGTGTCGTACGAGCTACAGTGCATTCTACCAAGTTTTGATCATGGAGTCGTATGCAGCCAAAATATTATCACTGTTATCAATTGGAGCATTCAAGATAATAGCGCCATATTTTTCCATAATAGCTTCAAGGATTAGGATTTCATTTTGATATTTCTTTTTGTTCCATCTTATACTTCTCCTATTATTGGTTGGGAAGATCTCAGTCCCTAACTCTACCTTGCTATTGATACCAACATAAAGATGCCTCCTAGTGCTTGTTTTAAAAACATAATACAACTGGATCATGGTTGCTTTCAGTTCTTTTAGTAACTGCAATATCAAGAACATTCTTCCAACATTCTAGATTAATTATAATATAATCCATTAGTGATGCCCTTCTACCATTATCATAGGTCATTTTTGCAGGACAATCGGATGGGGTATGACCATTGATAAACCATAGCTGTTGACATATTAAGAATGATGAGAAAGCCTTGCCCTTCTTAGTTGTTGTATATATAGACTCATAGCTGAAACAACGATCTTCAATCAGTGCATCTCTATTAACAATAGCATCGGAGTGTGTGTTAAAATCACCGCATATCAATGTCAGATGCTTTCCCCCTCTACATCTTCCAGTTTCCTTTCAAATATCATTCTCCTCTCCAATATGTTCAACATAGTCAACAAAATTCACCAAGATAGCCTGGATCTCAGGGGACCAATCTGGTGGAATGTAGCCATTCAGAATATCAACCTCATCAACTTCTTGATTAAAATTGGAGAGCCTCACTTGCAGAACATTGGGAGAAAGATGTGCCACACCGAATTGCTCTAAATCACAATTCAACTTACTGGACACCCATACAGAAAGGCCCCCTGAGGAGCAATACTTTTTAGGGCTTTTTGCCGGTACACTTATTTACAAAAAAGCATTTACACTACTTTTAGACAAGACCCATTTTTACTGGAAGCAAAATATAGCATGATTATTAATAAACTTTAGATAGTCCTCATTCTCCAATTTACTGGCTAACCCTGCAACATTGCATGATAAAATGTAAAGGCAGTCCTCGTTTAACATAACTAATTTCCTTATCCTCGGGTGCCCCATATAAGCCCTTTGCAGTAGCTGATGGTAAGTGGCTCCTTGTTAATCGGTCGAGCTGCCCTTTCATGAAACGTCTACTGCTGCTTACCAGGGCTGTTGCTAGCCTTGAAATGTTTTGACATCCTGGTTTATTCACCATTTTTTCAGTGTTTAAAAGTTTAATTGTAATTGAGTAGTCACACAAGTTTCGTAACTGGCCTCTTTAGAACTAGGACTGTTGTTCTTTTCGGTGCTCCATGGGGAGCAATGCTTACTTGGACTTAGCGATCCTGGTTTCCCTCTTTGGGGCTAATTATGCCATGGTTAACTTTTGTCCCTGGTTGTTGATTGGTAACATGGAAGAGCATCTACCCCTATTATGTGGACCTCATCCAGATGGTTTAGGACTAGCATGCTTTTGTTTAGTGCTGCAAATTCCACTTTAGTTGTTTGAACGTTACTCAGTCCAGGCACAGCTTTTTGGTTGACCAGGGTTACTCTTCTATGTCTTTTGATGTCACTATCTTTAACTCAGGGACTGCATATAAAAGGGCTAGTAGCCTAGATCTATTCAGAGGATTCTTAAGCCCCGCATCAGGGAAGAGGTCAATAAATTCCAAGTGGAAAGTTGTTGCATTTGGGTCGCTTATGGCCACCTTTCCCACGCAAGGGCCATTACTCGCAATTTTAACCTCAACTTCTACTGCTGACATCTCAGTTCTCTTTCTCTTAGAATGATTTTTTTTCTGTGTCCTTTTCCTGGACATTGTTGACTTTTTTGATGGATCTTTACTCATCTGTGCCCACCTTGCCAACTTGTTCAGCGATTTCTGTATTCCCAGATCCCTGCAATGCCTTTGCCCGGAAAATGAGGTAGTTGGGAATTAATGCCTGATCATCTCTGCTCTCTATGGCTTCAGAACCCATAACACTTTTGGGTTCGGGTCTGTCTTTCTGATTGTTAGGGTTGGAAAATAGCCATTTATTGAGAATACAGGATCATTTGACTCCTTCCTCACCTTTCCTTTCTTTTTTTCTCCTCTTCCCATTAATTCCATTTTCTTCATCGCCGCTTACAAGATCTCCTTGGTTTATACTCTTCTCCCTGTGATAAGTGGGATCATCATTCATCCCTGCTTTTGTAGCCCCCAGCTGTTTCATACTTTTCCTTTGACTTTTGTAATCATTTGCCCTTTCAACTGTTAGTGCAGATAAGTCTACTGCACTTACTGATTCCATCATGCTCTATTGGGTTTGACTTTCTAGCCGATGGGGCTTTAACATCATTAGCTATACTTGATTCAGATGATTTAATACAGTTTAGGTTCTTGACTTCTGGCTCTATTGCTTCACCTTCCATCTGGGAAGCTACATCATTATCTTGTCTTGTTGCTTCTGAAGTTTGGAGTATCGAGGTCAGCAAAGATGCTATTTACTTTGACCCCTTACAATTTCTTTATCAATAAAAGTTGGGACATCAGAACTCCATGTAGTGCATTCATGGCTTCTGAGATGGTGAATTCTTGGCAATTTTCAGGCCTAAGGGTGCTACTCTCCACATGGTTTTTGGCCGGTATATACAGAATGATCAAATCATCTAATTGTGACCTCTCAATAATGGTTCTGCTACTCTCTGAGAGGCACTTGTCTGGCTCACCAGGCCTCTCAGGGACTATTTCTCCTTCTGTGTTACCAGCCCCTACTTTAGTCGTCTTCAGATGGTGGATAATGTTTGTAGGCATATCTGGAAGGAGAAAATTGGGGAGTTGGCATGTGGGAGTATATTTCTTAGTGCTTTTTCGGTTTCATGGATTTCGCACATTGAGTTGGGGTACTTAGCAGAATTACTATTCAGAGCTTCGCTTATAATTCTAGACTTCCTTGGGTCATGGGCATGGTAGTTATCTAGCTCCTCTTGCTCAACCACTTGATCAGCTGATCACCTAGGTGCTTCCACTAACTCAGCTCGTTCCTCTAGTTCTATCTTGTCATTATCATGATCTTTATCTTTGTCTTCAACTTTGATTGAATCCTTTTTTTGTAGCTCCACTAAAGTGAGCTCACTTATTTTACCAATTGATCTGCTACCCGGCTCTCCATTGTCCAAGTCAATGTTGGAGTCAGATGCCACTTCCTTACTGGTCCTCTGGAAGAAGCTTGTAATTAGCTTTGAAGTTGATTTGGGAACTGCAGGAGGTGGGCATTTGATGGTCCAAAGGTAGTACGGATATCGATCTAAGGGGGCCCTTTTCCCCTTTGGAAGAGTCATAATTAATCTGTTATATACTCTCAAAGAGCATTTTGGTACCACCTGCTTCCCATTAGCATGTCTGTTCCTGATTATCATTGCACCCCACAATTTTAAAGGCACTATTTCCACTGATCCATCACTGGGATTCTGTAGTGCCCTTTTTTAAATGGCTGAGCAGGGGTACTTGGTAGGGGCCACTTGGTGCAAAAAAAATATTAGAGAGAAAATAAGAATCCTAGTCCCTGTTATCTACTTTCTGGAGGTCCTCCTTATTCCTATGCGGTCTGTCAAGTTAGTATTGACATAAGTAAATTAAAACGAAGTTGAGTATAGCTTAGTTAGTTACTTAATAGGTTAATTCGAGGTGATGTAGAACAAGCTGTAAGTGCCACCTAACCTTCACTTTAAGGACACTGCGCATTGCACAATCTAATTGTAAAATCTAGTTGTGCAGAAGGAAGTGGCATGAGCAAGCTAGAAGTCCTGCTTGTTGGACAACAGCTCTCTGTCTGTGTACAGGGGATGTGCTTACAAAGTGTTGCCTTCTCTTGGAGCAGGAAAGGTGCAGGAAACATGTTTTTAAATAAAATAAAATACAAAACAGCAAGATGCAAGGTTAGTTGTCCCCAAGGGGACTTAGAGAAGATAGGAACAGGTCATGGGAGTACAAGGGGTTCCAAGCTCCTTAATATCCAGCTATACAGCTGATACTGCAAACGCTAAGGGCCCTAGAGGTGCTGGCCTTAGTGCAGACCCCAGCGTGATGACTGAGTATGTCAACATGCCACAGTCCACAGTACAATGGTGCAAGGGTAGATTTAGCACAGTAAAACCACCAGGAAATCAAGTGGGCGACTGACAGCTGGCAAGAAAGCAATCGGTAAACAGGCAGGCTACTCTAAGTAAACAAGCTGCACCGACCTAACGCCTAATGCCTATGACCTTACCATCTGGCCGCCACACCGCCCCTGCACTGCCTCCATGACCTTAAATTGCGCCTGTCCATTGATTCAACTGGACCCCAAAGGGCCGGCCAGACGCCAGGGGCTGGGTGATCCGGAAATAATGCATGGAGATCCTAGTTGGCTGCAGCTTGCTCTACTCGCTCGCTGTCGGCTAGCTGGTGCTCCACCCTCGTGCACTTCACACCTCCACGTTCGCTCTGCCTCTCCACTCTCCTTTCTCCATAGTTCTGGGCTCCCAAACCCAGGTGTGAATTCCTAAAAGTTGACACGTGGTCAGGCACTATATTGATGTACACAGTATGATTGTGGCAGAGGAAGGTTCCATATTAGGGGTGACTGAGACTTGGTTCACAGAAATGCTGAGCTAGCACTGATCTTTAGCATGCTTGAAGGCTTACCTTTTTTTTTACTAACTTTGATTTACCTGTTCCTGGAGCTTTTAACAATATGCTTTTTCAAAAGTCAATTATTCACTTTCCTAATGTAATGCAAACCTGCTCACAATGCTTTCTTGCTGGATCAAATTAAGTTTTATATCAAAACAGAGAACCCAGTAGTTGTACACCTAATAACTCTCCTGTGTCAGAAAAAAAAAGTTTTTCTTGTAAAACCCTCACCCACCAGGGTTACCCCTTGGTGGCATGCTTCATCATCGGGTCCATCACGATCCGCTGCGGATCAGGGTATGCTGCGACCTACGATCTACGTGGGAGCACTTACTGGTCTTTATTTGATGATAAAGAAGGTGTTTATAAAAAAGGAGGGGAGTGGAGGATGGTGCCGTGTTGCGGTGTAGTTAAAAAATACCTGGCTAGTAGGTATATCTATTTTATTCCTGCCTCTAGTCGGTATGATAAAAAACATAGGGGGTAGTTAGGTTGGTAATGTATCTGCGATCCTATAGGTCAACATGTTTCGAGCTGTGCCCCTATGGCTCTTGTTCAGGACCATGGGAACCTAGTTCCTTGGTACCACACCTGTATGTTTAATCACAGAAAACACGCTACTTGCATGCCGTGCCACATTGTGACATATACCACCTAATTGGTGTTCTTTATTTTTCTCTCTGTGGAGATATAAGAAGGAGAGTTAGGTGCGTATCATCTTTTTGTATGTTTTCTCTGCATCATTGCGTGGACAAACATGTAAGTGAAATAAAGACATTGGGTGAGTACTTGTAGTGTGGTTCTGCTGTAATGAGTGAAACCATAACCAATGGACTATAAGTGCAAGAGTTAATATTATGACAATGGTAGAAAAACATGCCCGTATAAACAAATGCATCGTTCAGAACTGTAGAAATAGAAAAAATGGATAATTTCTGACATCCACATACTCTCAAGATGCATTAATAATGCATCATGGTTCCTCCGGGGAGAGGGTGGCCTGTTGTCACACTCTGTGGGACGAGGAAATGGAAACAAAATTCAGGCCGTACAAGTCAGTGTGTGTTCTGCGATCCAAATCAGATCCATAAAATATAATAATCGTAGTGTGGAAATTGGTCATGTATCGTGCCAGTATTGTTAGAATAATATATTCACGCCGTAAGTATCAGTACGTATTTCTTGATCAAAAACGGATCAGACGAGGCGTGTAACTGACCAGAGGAAAATAAGGACATTGCTCTGCCCACCCAAGCCCTCTCACATAAAGGCTTTTGATGGGAGAATTTAAAGTTTAAGTAGAAATGCATAGCAACGAGCAGAAATCATCACTGCTTGGCTACCAAGAATCCCTATGTTTTTTCCAATTTATCAAAATACCTACAAACAGAGCAGGACACCTTGCATTTGCGATTCCCCTGCAGTTTTGGCCAATCAGATAACCTCAGCAAACCCAACTCGTGAGCCGACTATTTGCTTATCACCTTAAAAACAAATCCAAATTGCCAACACATGCAGACTAACAGTACTATTCAAGTCAAGTCAAGACAACCGAACAGTGTTCTTGGAGAATGGTATCTCCAAGCTCTTTTCAGAACGCTTTAACTAATCAGAGAATCTATGTGGCTGGTTTATCTGCCTGAAACATTGTACTCAAACAACTCCAACACCCTTAATATAGTTGTAACTCCTCATGCCGAAACTTGAAACTAGTTGACAGGGCTTACAACAAACACTGGCTTGATCATACTGAAAAGAAAAAAATCTGAAACTGAAATGACATGGAGAAAATCAAAGTTAATTGTTGGTAGTTGACTCGCCAGCTCTCATTTTTTGCAGGTTAAGGCCACATTTAGGTAATCTGTCCCATTGCCAGCACTCTGCTGGTGTGGGAGGGCAAATGGCCCACTTTAAGCAGATCATAGCTGGCTGCCAGAAAGGATATCTTGAGTCACCTGTTGGGGTATTCACATCTCACTTTCTGAGCCAGCTGAGAACAGTGAAGGTGGTTCCTGTCTGTGGTAGGCATGGAGGAGCTGCAGCACACGTTGTGTCCTGCGCAATTCAGCTCCAGGGATATGTTCACCTTTAGAGATACTAATTAGGAATTTGGAGACCTGCAGTTAAACAACCCTGAATCTGTGAATGAAACCGATTCTGGGGCATGTGCTGGAATTATCCCGTCCAGTCTTGCTTTTTTTCTTTATTTTTAAGTGCAAACCTTATAACAGATTTTAGATTGATTCTCATTACTACAGGTCTTGGACAAAAATGGGGACAGAGAAATAAGTTCAAAAGAAGATTGCCCAAAGGCACGCAATTTAGCCAAACTGGGAGAACAAGTATTAAAAATCTGGTTCAACAGTTTCTAGCTAGCCCACTAGATCACAATTGGGGTAGCAGGAAATCTGATGAAAGACCAAGGGACTCCTGTCTCTCCTGGTACTTGGGTTGATAGGAGTTGCTCGGTTTCCCGCTTGGCACCAATTGTAGTTATTGATGAGGGGTGGATATGCCCTGCCTCGTCCATACATTTGAAATATAGAATATACATGGACATAGAACTAAAGAATGGAGGAGATATTGTTGACTCTATAACTTCTTGATTGATAATTTCAGGAAGACTTATATCGGTAATGACGGTTAAAACAGATAAAACAAGCAGCTTTTGTGAGATTTGACTATCCAATAGAATTTCCTACTATTGTTGTGCCATGAAGAAGTCTATTTGTACATGGACGAAACGTGTTGGATGGTTTTGCTGTGTATATATGAAGCAACAATAAAGAGAAGATTTCTTACTGATTCTTGAACTTTGTGGAAACATTTCTCAATCGTTGTAGTTATTGTAAATGTGGTGCACCCTTAGTCCTCATGTTTAAAGGCCAAGGGACTACATTGCAAGGGAAATCCCACTTGAATTGAGAGCCCACCCTTGAGTTAGAATATAGTGTTTATTTCCAGCATATATATGTATAATGGTAAAGCCAGGATTAGAGGTTAAGTCTTGTGGTAGTATCTAGCCACACAGTGAATTGCAGAACACTTTCTTAGGGGTTCTGTCATGGTGCTTTTTAACAGCACTCATTACCTTAATTGCACCTATTTCTAAACCCTACCAATATTTCGTATAATGAGAAAAAGGCCGAAGTGGACAGAGAGACCT
The DNA here is from genome assembly GCA_963921515.1 of Calotriton arnoldi. Lineage (NCBI taxonomy): Eukaryota > Metazoa > Chordata > Amphibia > Caudata > Salamandridae > Calotriton > Calotriton arnoldi. Next base: position 528,874 of record CAWUFW010003762.1, read on the forward strand.
ATTTGTTTTAGGTTCCATGGGCAGTAAGTGGTTACTAGGCTGTATCCATGGTGATACTGTTGCATATCACTGGAGTTTCAGTTCTTAGGACTGTTTCAGTCAATTTGGAAGACGGAGTTATACATTTTCTAAATTTGTCTCTCCAAAGGTGCCAATAGCGAGCAGTCAAGGCTTACTGCCTGAGGTGATGAAGGGATTGGAACTCAAACACAGTATGACACAATAAGCATCCCTGATAAGCTCAATATCCAGACAAGTTTTTTTTTTTAAAAGACATGATTTAGAGTAGAGGGTTATAGAATTGAGCACCAAAAGTATGCTCCATAATTCATAATACCCCCTGTTGCTCAAAGACCATCTTCCCATGTGTCAGTGCATGCAATGTGTGTCCCTGCATGTAAAGTGTTTTCATGCTCTCAAAGTGTCTTGTGAAATGATAAAGGAATATTGACCACCCTAGTTGGTAGTGTAATTTGCAAAATACTGATGAAAACTGACCAAAAAGCTGTCCACAAGGCTAAAACAAATTTCTACATATCACAAATCAATTGAGTTCCAAACACAGGAGTTAATCCAAATCTATAAGAAATGAATGGATCCAGAAGTCTTGATGGAACACTCTGGTCATCAGAAATCAACTATGTCAACTCTTTCTTCATGTTATCTAAAATAGGACCTTGATCATTTGAGTTCCACCATCCTGCTTAAAGATTTTGAACTCTCCCCTTTTAACTCCATTGATACAACCGTTCCCAGCTCCTTCCACTCAGCCTTCACAACCATGAACCTGGATCTACTGTTTAAGGGTGGTAGAAGACACAAAGCCTACACCCCTGCATTACGTATCCACACTGAAATACTACCATTCAACAGATAGAGGAGACATTACAAACATATTAAATGTGTCTTTTCAATACTGCAAAGATACCAAAACATTAAAATAGGGCATTAGCAACCTGCGACTAAAGAAATACACAGCCAACGCGGTAGAGCTGGCAAACTAGAAGCACCTCTAATCTCCCCATCATATGCAAAATAATAGAGAGAGAGCTTTATCAAGTCCAAGAATTATTTTAGGCAAACAATATTCCTAATAATTTACAGTAACAATGTCACATTTGGAAGGGAAACAGAAACTCTAATGTCCAATGCCTGAGAAAAACCAATCTCTTGAATCTGGTTCACCGGAAATTATCTTCTGTCTTGATTTATTGGTGACTTATAAGATTGAGGATTACAAAATTCTCCTGGAACATTGGAAATAGTATCTGGGTAACCCGACTGGCTCTCCATTCGATTCCATTCCATCTTTCATTCCTCATTAAGCTTCAACATTTACATAAGATCTCTGGCGCAAGTTAACTTATGTTACCACATGCAATTCCAAAAGTATGCAGGTGATATTCAACTTCACTCCAAAGCATGATAATGACCCAGTAATACATAACAATGCGTATGAAACACTGGAAAGCCTGGAGACTGAAATTCTCATCATTGAAAATTCGATAGCTGTATGACAGCAATTCAAGTGGCTTGAGTAATAGGTATTACTGCCAACCCGTCGAAACCATACACACCTTCTAAGTATGAATTGACATTAATCTTTTTTTAATATTAAAATACAACAGATACTAAGCATCAGTCACTAGCTCATGCTCTGGAGAAAGATCCTTCCTCTTCTTCATTATAATATATGCCAGAGCACCTAAGAAAGAACTTCAAAAACTACAAACCATTTGTCTCCTGGCTGTGCTTAAACCTAATGAAAAAGCACATCACCTACCACTCAAAGAGCCCTATTTGTTTCTGGTAACACAAAGAATATAGTTCCAAATTCAGGGCCTGGTTACGACTACGGCGATCCATAGTCATGGTGCCAGACTGGCGGTCCACCTGTTGTATTACGACTTTGGCGGTTGGACCGCCACAGGACCGCTGCAACCGCTGCAACCTCCAGAGATCCATGATCCCGCGGCTGTCAGAGGAAGTAATATGCTGCGGTGTCGCTGCAGCACCACCGAGCATATTACAAGTTTCCTCACCACCCTCCGCTGTGAGCCCGCCCTGAAAAGGGTGGCGGTGAGGAAATTAAGGGGGCCCTAATAGGGCCCCCTGCTGCTCCTGGGCCGGGGGGTGCATTCTGGGGGGCACAATTGCACCCCCAGTTCCTGCACGCTATGGAATGCACGACATTGTGCATTCCAGATCGTGCAGGAAAGGGCTGCAGTGGTCTCACAGCAGTGCATGTCTAAGGCACACCTATGTGCCTTAGATGCGCACTGCTGTAATATCGCCGCAGCACCAACCACCCACCCAGAATTAAACTCGTTATCCGGCGGGCGGTCTGATTATGGATTTGGAAGTCTTCCTGCGGGACGCTGGAGTGGCAGCCCACAGGAAGACCTCCAAACTCGTAATCAGGGCCTCAGTCTTCAAAAGTATAATGGACTAAGCTTCAACAACTTATACAAATTGAAACCATATTACTTCCCAAATAGAAACCTGAGAACAAACTGAAGAAATCTGATTAGACAATTGAGATTCACTCGTAAAACTCAAGGAGGCAAAAAGATCCCATTCATTGGTGCAAAACTAAGAAACTCACTGCAGCATTCAGACCTGAGGAGCAAGTCAAACGTGATGCCCATAAGAAAACTGACAGCTAGCCTATTGATACAGGCTTTTGTCCAGTCATCTATCAGACCACCTCCACCCTTCTATGAGAAACATGGCACGACAGGCAGTCCACCCTTACTTGGAAAGACGTAAAGTCTCTTATTCACAGGTCTCGCTTCACTTGGCTGGATAAAAATGACATCAGAGAGGAACCTAGGTCAACTTATTAGCACTACAAAGTGGTTCTCAATCACCAGCCAGCTGTATTAAAAATAAATGAATAATTGAATAAAGTGTACCTTGGTATTGTCTTCATATTAGAACTCAAAGTCCCTGATTACAAGCTTGCCAGTTGTGGGGATACCATAGGGCCCGAATCGCCCATTATGTCTGGTATCCCCACAAAGCAAACTGGCAATTATAACTTTTCTTCTGGTAATGGGGAATAACCACAAAGTCCCAGTGATACTTTCCACCTGCGCTGATCAGGCAGAAAGTGTCAGCATCTGAGTGATGGGGTGCAAGGTCTCCATGGAGGAGTCAGGAATTGAGGAAACTGTGGGAAGAGAGAAGAAACTAACAGAGAAAGGCAAAACAGAGAGCAGAAAAATGAGCGAGCAGAAAAGGCAAAACAGAGAGCAGAAAAACGAGCAAAAAAGGCAAAACAGAGCAGAAGAGGGCAAAATGGAGGGCAGAAAAACAAGCAGAAAAGGCCAGAAAAGGCAAAATGGAGGGCAGAAAAATGAGCAGAAAACGCAAAAAGGGGCAGAAAAACTAGCAGAAGAGAGCAAAACAGAGGGCAGAAAAATGAGCAGAAAGACAAAAAGGAGGGCAGAAAAATGAGAAGAAAGGCAAAACAGAGGGCAGAAAAACGAGCAAAAAAGGCAAAATAGAGCAAGGAATGAGCAGCGGCGGCACAAACAGGGCAGCAGGTAGACAGGCAGCAGTGGGTAGGGGACTGCGTACATGTTGGACAGGAGAACTGTTGCAGGAGGAGCAGCCACGAGGGCCTGCTCAATGGGGTCACGCTGCGGCCTCCATTAAGCAAGTCCTGGGGCGCTGGGTGGTGGGAGGAGGAAAACGGCGGGAGAAGAGAAATGACAGGAAGAGGGAAGAAGCTGACAGAAAAAAGGCAAAACAGAGGGCAGCAAAATGAGCAGAATGACAAAACAGAGGGCAGAAAAGGCAAAAGAGGGCAGAAGAGGGCAAAAACAAGGGCGGAAGAACGAGCAGAAAAGGCAAAATGGAGGGCAGAAAAATGAGCAGAAATGACAAAACAGAGAGCAGAAAAGGCAAAACAGGGGGCAGAAAAACGAGCAGCAAGGCAAAACAGAGGGCAGAAAACGAGCAGAAAAGGCAAAACAGAGGGCAAAAAAACGAGCAGAAAGGCAAAACAGAGCAAGAAACGAGCAGAGGAGGCACAAACAGAGGGCAGCAGGTACACAGGCAGCAGAGGGTAGCGTACTGCGGGCAAGCTGGACAGGAGAACTGTCGCAGGGGGAGCTGGCACGAGGACCTGCTCCTAGCTGTGCTCAGCAGCTTTCATGCCCACAACCCCTGCAGTAAGTAACAGGGTCCGGTGTCTCCTAGTCCTGCTATATCGGGTCTGGAGTTTGCAGCCCCGATAATTTTGTTATCGTGGACACTGTGAATTGCAGGTGGCGGATTTCTACCCAGGCGTATCACTCCAGGTGAAATTCCACACCCCCCCTCCCAATCAGGGCAAGTGGTGATGTTAGCTCAGTCTTCCATTTATCAAACCGTGATTGGTAGCTTTGGTGGGATATCTTCCCTAGCTCTGCATGTGGCTGCTGAGAGCTTAAACCGCACATTGTTCTCCCTAACCTGCCAGGAGCCATCTGAATACAGTGTGAATGCTCCCTTTCACAGGGTTATGGATTGTCAGTGCCTTTGCTGTCAAGCTTCACTGCGGCTGCCAGGAAAATAATGAATATTCAATGCCGATTGTAGATGCACATACACACATCTATTAGATGAATAAATGAGAATATATTATATGGTTAAAGGGAGCGTTGCAATGTCGATTAAAATAAACTAAACAGTAGAAAATCTGAAGGCTGGACACTGATACCTCAACATTACTTTACATTACACACAGATTGGTAATGTTCTGACTATGTTTATGTCGTAAGAGTCTAAACTGAAAGAAAAAACTTTAAGTGATTTACTGCTTTCATATAAAACTGCCTGTAACACTTATTAGTAACATAGACTAACTAACAGCCCCCCAAGCCACAACACTATTGCTCAGTGTTATGGCTGCTGTGCAGAACTCCCATGATCCTCCTGGTTTCATTTCGACCCTGTAATCCAATAGAATCTGTCTGTATTGCAATATTCCCAGCCATTCGGGAGAGTGACTGCTTCGCCTCGGCTCGTGTCATTAAAGTAATAAAAACATCAATAGGACATCGGGATCAGTTCCCAGTAAGATGCAAATGTCCCCGCGCCCGAGATATCACGCTGCAATGCATGAGGACACTTTAAATAGAAGTTTGAGATTCTTAGCTAATTTTAAATCAACGGATTAATAAATACAAATCAATCATCCCATTGGTGATTTTCCTATTAAGGCTGGAGTAAAGAAGTGATTCACAAAAAATGAAGCATAATTTACTCTAAGGGCAAATTTAAGCTTACGATCCTTTGTTAGTTTCGTATTTTGCTTATGCACAAGAAAACGAGTAATTTGTGCACGTCATTGATTTGTCATCTGCATACCTAATGCATGCAGAATGTTCACACCGGGCCAAAAACTAGCAAATGAGGCCCTTAGCTTGGTCTGCTCTGGTGGCTTAGTGGAATAATACGTCCAATAAAGTAGCCTGTGTTTGATCTCATGGTCACAGGTTCAAATCCCGGTGGGTCCACTGAGCCGTTCATCCTTCTGAGGTCGATAAAATTACTACTGTTGGGTAACAATAAACATCTGTTATTCAGCACCGAGAAGCCTACGGGTGAATGTGCACTTTGCACATGCTATTTATACACATGTAGACGGTACGTGAAATACTTAGTATGTCATCCATGATTAATACAACTTACAAGCATGACTGCATATATAATCGCAAGCATATAACCTGTGTATAGCTGAAATGTTTGCACCTGCGTACAATTAACGCTGTGCCACAAACGTTATTTGGAGTACGGCAGGTGACCACCGGGCCGGAAGTTAGCGTAGTTTCCCCAGCACACAGGGGGGCTTATTTACAAGCCCCTTGCGCCACCCATACGTCACTTTTCCCATGTTAAAAATGACGCAAAAGTGGCGCAAGGCACTTGTAAATAAGCCCCAGGGAGTTTACATCTTCCATGTGGAGGTCATTTATTCATTTCCCTGCCCAGGACCCTTGTGCCTCTTATGTCTGTCCTGGCCAGGAAACTTGAGTGTCGGTCACCATGCCCCTAATAGTGTAGGGTGAAAGTCACTATGACTAAACATGTCTTCTGGTCGATGGGCCCTCAAGCCATGGGTTTTTTGAGACGAAGCAAGCTGAAACCAGTGCTTAATTTGTAAAAAAAAAATTAAAAAGTGCCAAAGCCTTTTTCTGGAGGCCACTGCAGCCTGCACCACCCGTGCCCTGCCTGCACTGCCAATGACAGTACCAACATAACACCTAACCATCACACTCCTACAAGTGTGACTATTCAGGCTATTTCAGGCCACACAAACCAATAATAATGGCATGAGAGACTGGTATTATTCATTTTCAATGTATATTCGCTTTATAAACGCGGTTGTTGTGCTCAATTAAAAAATAAAAAGACAGCGCCAACATGTCACTAGAGCCGGTGCTAACAATTAAGTGCCGGTGCCAGTATTGTAAACTACCGGCACAAAGCATTGGCTGAAACTCCACCATCAGAAACCCTCCGTTTCTCCCATCTCAAAATGGGGCAGGGAAACCCTCAGTTTGGCGAGAGGGGGCACCTACTCTGTTTTGGCATATGTTTTACATCTGCAATACTCAGGGCTTTAAGTTGGATGAAAAAACTGGGGGATCTCTCAAAGGGGCGTGGCCAATGTAATTAAGGGCATGGCTTAAAAACACGTAAGCTACAAATCTGTGCTTAGCATAGTATGCCGCTGAGTTGTATTTTGCTGTTTCTATCATTGCATCCAGATATATGATACAACAAGTAACATCATACCTACAACAAGTCAGGACTATTGGCTTTGTCAATGGTTGTTGGTTGCATAAGATAAATAAGCAGCAACTATGGCTTGTATATAATATTGAAAAAGCTTCCACTTAAAGCCCTGGTGACACCACGACAATGTCGCTGCTCCTGAGTTTCAAAAAGAGAAGGGAAATCCATAGAGACAATGACTCTCTTTAAAGGATTTCCCATCCCCTACAATCTTCACGTGGCATGAGGTCAATCTGTAACTTTTCCACTAGTGAGAAGTGAGCAGTGTGAGCACGCGCACATTGATGTGCCTGCTGTCACTGCAGTCCGTAAAAAAATGGACCGCCTATGCCAGGGCACAAAACAGAGCCCGATAGAGACCCGTTTCGAGGCCCCCTTTAAAAAACTGCCGGTGCTCAGCACCGGTGAGACCCGGCCCACTTAAAGACCTAGCAATACTCTACAAGGCAACATTAATTCTTTGAAAAAAGTCCCCTTCCTGGAAGCCCTATATCTGCTGCCAAAGCATGAGCGTAACTTCACTGATTCCCCCAGTGGCAGCCAACCTCTCCAACTGGCAGCATTAGCTCACCTCTAGGGAATGGCTGGTCAACAGAGTTACAAAATGCCTTAAAAAACAAAGGTAGCGAATTGAAAAGAATCAGGTGAAGGCCTACATGGTGAGAATGCAGCTGGCAGATGAATTACCCCTCATTAAAACCCCCTGAGTAAATTTAAAGGTAAGAATCTTTGAACATTTTTTAGGTTGAGGCTAAAATAAGTAAAACTGCTAAACAAGCCTCCTCCTGAGCACTTCCAGCATTTTGGAACTCCCCTCCTGTCCATCTGAAAATCTGGTGAGCTTGCGGAAGAAACTCAAAATCTACTTATTGAACCACTATTCCAAGAAATCTGAGGTCTGATGAGGTAATAATTGTTGTTTTCTTTTTGTTCCTGGTCTTAATCCTAGCTTCTAAGCTATAGCTTTCTCATTTCCCAATTGTATTTCCTCTTGTCTGTTCTTTGTCTCTCTTTCACCTGTCGCACCTGGCCTTGCCTGTACTGTACTTCTGAGAAAACTCACTTTTGGAAGTTCTGACACCAGTACCTTTCACCTCCCCCCCACCCCCACACACAGATCCCTGGATCCCATGGCATGTTTTCTCTGCTCTCTTAGATCCCCGCGCCCCCCTTGTTCTCTTGCTTTCTCTTTTCCTTGATCCCCTAAGCTGTTCTTCTCTGATGTTCGATGTTGTCGTACACATGATGTTCTTTGTATAGCTGGCGTGCTGCTACCAATGGTCTTATATAAACCTATAATACATATGTGAATAAAAATTACCTGGTGCAGCTCACAGACAGAGAAAAATCATATCCAAGAATTTCACACTCCTTCGATCACTGTGCTATAATGTCCTTGTTCACGTTTCATGACTCGCCATGTCCACTTTTCATCCCGAGGACTCAACATCTTCCAGCTCGCAATGGTTTGGTTTATCCTCGAGCAGATCCAATGCTTATAGCGAATAGGAGTGCTACCAAGGTGTGTCCTGTACGCATCAGTGTGTGTCTATTACCCCAACACTAGGCTTAGGATAGACATCAGGTTTCTGAGAAGAGTGTAACATTCACAGTTGAGATTACTCTAAAATAGACAACCTATGTATGTTGAGATCACAGATACCTGTTTTGTATCACACCAGTGCTTAATTTGAGCCAGTGGTTTCCGGTGCTCGACACCAGCACTTAGTTGTCAACACCACACTTATTACAGTCTGCCACAAGGTGGTGCTGCTCACCTAATTTAGAGATGAGCACAACAACGGTTGTTTATGAATACAATATACATAAAAAATTAATTATACCTGCCTCTCCAGCCATTCCTTTAGCTTTGGGGACCTGGAATAATCTGATCCCTCGCACTTGCAGGTGAGAGAGATGGTTAATAGTTGTTTTGGTACCATTATTGGCAGTGATGACAGGGGCAATGGGAGGTGGAAACTGCAGTGGCCTCCTGGTCAGGGCCTGGGCACTTATTATTTTACAAATTAAGCACTGTATCATCCACATGGGTCCCTTGTCCCCTCAAATAGAAATTGTGTGCATCCATGGTGGGAGGCAAGTGAGCCACCGATTTCACGTTCGAGAGTAGAAACAAACACAGGTGAGTGGATGAACTGAAGGCGTAAAAAGGACAACCAATCACAATGGGGGGAAGGAAGGTTAAATCAAGGAGAGTGCGGTAGGCAAAGGGCCTCTTTGCCACTGACACCTGGCCCCCAGTATCCTGCCGTGCCACTGTGTCCTTCCCGGTGGAGACGGGCTGGTGGATGGAGCCGCGGGACCGCAGGGCCACCACCGCTGCACTGAGTGCCCCTGTGGGTGTGCTGTGGGCCTTCACCCGGGTCCCTGCGGGACGTGGAGGTCCCGACTACCCGGCGGGGTGAGCGAGTGCATACCCCTTGGCTTTGCTGGAGCTGGCGGCCCCCGAGTTGCGGACCGTGATTTGACGCTCACCTGGCGAGCCGCCATCTTGAGATCAGGCGAGCCGTGGCCCGTGATCTGAGGCGGCGGGCCGGAGCACCAGCGACTCCGCGAGATACCCTGGGTCAAAGGAGAGCTCATAGGCCCACAACATTGCCGGAGAACAAGGCAGAACTTGCTGGGCGGCGGCGGCCCCATGGGCGCTGTGAGGGACAGGGCCCGATCAGGACGCCACGTGGTCCCGTAGTGATTCCCCTGGAGTGGCGGTGGTCTGTGCCCAAAATTGAAAGAGCGGAGATGTGGTCATACCTGATGCGGCACAGTTGTAGGTAAGGACTGCATGTGACACCTCCTACAGCCACAGAAGGCTCTAAGCAGCCCGTCTCGGCGTGCGACCCGGCCCGCCTGGAGACTTGCGGTCCTGGCATTGTCGAACACTGGTAGTTGTGGCTTACGCACCGACGAGTTCAAACAGGGGAATTGAGAAGTGCGCAGACCGCTGGAACTGCCGCTTTGTATTCATACATCACTCTGTGAGCCACACAGCTTTGCCACCATGGGGAAGCAGGATGCAAAACAACCGAAATTAACATTTGACAACAGACGGACCACCAGAATGACGGAGCAGGACCCGGAAGGAGGTGCAGAACGCCTGTCCAAATTGCAGACCGAGGATCGAGGCGAGGACCTGCATACGCTGATGCTGGAAATGCGTTCCAGCCTCCGCACAATAGACACTAAGTTGGATGTGCTCACGTCCCAGCTGGACGCTGTTAAGAAGCAGGTGGGGGTGCACGAGACACGACTGGATGTGCTCGGAAATCGCACCTCGGACTTTCATGAGTTTCAGGTTGAAACAAAAGAGCAACTCCTGCACATGGACAAAGTGCTGGGCCTGATCCGGTCAAAGGACGAGGACCTGGAGGCCAGGTCCCGACGAAACAACCTGAGGATCATGGGGATTCCGGAGACGACGGCCATATCCAAAATGGAGGTCTACATAGCCGACTTGCTTCACAAACTCTTTGATCCTGCGCTATAGGCGGTGTTCACAGTCGAGCGAGCGCACCGCACTCTGGGCCCCAAGCCACCGGTCGGGGCCACGCCGCGGCCAATCCTGGCCCGGATTTTGAACTACCAGGACCGGGACCTCATCCTCAGACTAGCCAGGGAACGAGGGACTATTACCCATCAGGGGAATACAATTTCCTTCTACCCTGAATTCACACCGGCGGTGCAGGCGGCACGCCGGGAGTTCCTGCCTGCAAAACGGATTCTGCTACAAGCCAAAATTCCTTACTCGTTGTTGTATCCAGCTAAGCTAAAGGTGTCGCATGAGGGCAAGGTACAGTTTTTCACGGACGCTAAATCTGCTTTAAAATTTGCCAAACATGTTGGGGGTAAGAAAAAGCGCGCGCACGGCTCTCGTGCCGAGGACGCACCGGATGACAGGTTGAGTGACAATGATTAGCTGGGGCTGAGTTAATATATATTTGCAAATGTGGTTTTCTCTGGTATGGGCCAGTCCAGGATCTATACTGGCCATAATGTCGGGGTCAAAAAGTTATATTTGTGTAGTGGCTGCAGCGAACGGTCTGAGTATTGTCCTATTTCTTTGCCGTTGCATGGTCCCTCTGCTGTTTTCTTGGCCACCCTGCTCTTGGCGGGGGTGTATGCCGGCTACACCCCGCCCCCAGGGAGAACTCCTGATTGCTATTTTTGCCCTAACTAGGGTATAACTCATTCATGCTAATGTTGACCGGGGAGGGTATGACACAACCTGTTTGGGGGGTTGGAGTGCGGGGAGGGTGGAGGGGGGGTTGTTGTTTTGTGTTTGGTCAGTTTGCTGATACACAGTCTAGTAAACCATAATCGTTCATCACAGTCTACACCTACACAGTACCGGGAATGTAAAGGGAGTTGGCATCTAGTCGAACATATCATACCGCCTAAATGTAAGGCCATTGTAGGAACTGATGCATGTTGGGCCCGCATCAAGATACTCCTTTGGACCACGTCCGGTCTGTAATGTCCAGTCTAAGTTTTTTAACTTGGAACATTCGAGGTCTAAATGACCATAGGAAGACAAGACTGGTCCATGCTTACTTGGTGCGACACCACATCGATGTGTGCCTGCTACAAGAGACACACCTGAACACCACGCCTCCCACTAGGTTGAAGCATAGAAGGTGGGGACATGTATACTCATCCATTTATTCAAATTACTCCCGTGGGGTGGCGGTGCTCGTGAGACAGGGTATGGACTGGAAGGAGGGTGAATTCCACGTCGATCCAGAGAGCAGGTACATCATACTAACTGGTGCCCTAAGCGGGGTCCAGGGGGTAATTGTGGCAGTTTACGGCCCCAATGTCGATACCCCCTTCCTTCTTCCAGAATATATGGGCCAGGGTGAGGGCGACAGGTTGTGACACTATCATTTGGGGGGGGGGGACTTTAATGCGATAATAGATGATGCAGCGGACAGGAAGGAGCAATCCCGCTCCCTACACCCTAACGCAAGTGCTGCACTAAATGCTATCCTATCAGATGGCAATCTGATAGACATATGGCGACACCATCATCCACAGGTTAGGGAAGGCACATGTATTTCTGAGTTTCACAAGGCCTGGTCCAGGCTGGACTATTGGTTGGTGTCGCAGGATGTGGCGACATGGACCTGTGCAGTCTCTCACCTCCCAAGGTCTTTGTCCGACCATGCACCTTGTCTCCTGCGTCTTACCTTGCCGAACTCACCCACTAAAATGTTCAGTTGGCGGCTTCCCCCTAACGCTCTCCTGGATGAGGTTTTTGAAGAAGAGATAAGAGGGGACATAGTAGACTACTTTGCTCATAATGCTGGCTCGGTATCAACCCAGATCTCCTTATGGGAGGCATTTAAGGTGGTAATAAGAGGTAGCTGTATAGCACGCCAAGCCGGGGTACTGAAGGCCATAAGGGGTACTCTGGCATCCCTAGAGAAACAGATCAAGGCGCTCGAAACAAAGTTTTACACCACTGACGATCCCACTTTGTAGCCCAATTGAAGGAAACACTGTTGGAATTCGAGGAAAAAGCCCAGCGCGAGGTAAAATTTTTAGGTAAACATACACAAGCCAGGAGATACGGGGAGGGGGACAGGCCCGGGAGAACCTTGGAGTCACTGCTTCGTGCCCCACGTTCCACTGCTTATGTTACAGAAATCAGAGGGGATCACCCACAAGTGATTGGAGGCCCGAAAGAGATTTTGGACACATTCACACAGTTTTACGCCACACTATACACGACAACTCATGGCTCTGTTCAGGAAAGCCTTATGCCCTTCCTTGACTCTCTGGAGCTGCTGTGGTTGGGACGTGGACATAGGGAATACTTGGATGTTCCCTTTACTGTTGAAGATGTTACCCAGGTGATTAAGAGTCTACCGCTGGAGAAAGCCCATGGCTCCGATGGCTTAACCACGGCCTTTTATAAGACATATGCTGAGGAACTAGCCCCACATTTAATAGCGCTATATGAGGAGGCCCAGACTTCGGGTATTTTACCACCCTCAATGCGTGAGGCCATCATCATTACCCTGCTGAAGCCGGGGAAACCCGAAGTCTTATAGACCGCTCTCACTAATAAATGTGGATGTAAAAATCTTGGCAAAATAGGTCGCAAATCGACTGCAGCCTCTTCTCCCATTGATCGCCCGCCGAGATCAATCAGGTTTTATTCCTGGGCGTTCCACATCACACAATCTCCGGACATTTTTTTCCGTAGTTCATTATCTACACCCTGAGTCACAAGCAATAGCAGTGTTCCTAGACGCTACAAAAGCATTTGACACGCTGGAGTGGACATACCTATTTGCAGTCCTGAAGAGGATGGGGTTCAGCCCCCTGTTTCTTAGTCTCGTGCGATTGCTCTACACGAGGCCCTCCGCCAGGATCCGAGTGAATGGCATGCTGTCGGATCCGTTCGCCATATCGCGTGGCACAAGGCAGGGGTGCCCTCTGTCCCCTCTGCTCTTCGCGATCGCGATGGAGCCACTGGCAGCGCGTATTAGACAACATCATTCTGCTAGGGGATTGGGGTTTAGCACGCAAGGCCTCTTAATCTCGCTATACGCTGATGACGTCACCTTATACATTAATGACCCAGCGAGTAATTTGGCCCTAATCCTCCGGGAACTAATGAAATTTGAAGGTTTATCGGGGGTTTCTATAAACTAGACAAAGTCCGCTATATTCCCCCTGACGGATGCTACTACTCCTTTCTCCAGTGAATTTCCAATTAAATGGGCCAATGGTCCGGTAAAATACCTTGGGGTGTGGCTCAGCAGAGACATGCAGGACATCTGGGATATGAACTACGGGCGAACAGTGTCATGGCTGGAGGAGAAGGTCACTGCGTGGGCTGGTCTCCCCTTACCCATGGCTGGGACGATTGCAATTGCTAAAATGGTGGTTTTGCCAAAACTGTTATATTTATTCGTCAACATCCCGATCCCTCTCACGCAAGCCTTTTTTAAATCTATCCGATCTTTACTAATCTCCATGATCTGGGCGGGCCGACAGGCACGGATCTCGTGGGAACTCTTGACCCTTCCTTTGTCCCAGGGCGGCCTGGGAGCCCCGGACATCCAATTGTACGCTCTGAGTGCACAGGCTCAATTTTTACATTATTGGGCACATCCAACCAATTTCCAGCCACACACGGCAGTGCAAATGGATGTAGCTGCGCCGGTTCCTCTTCAGGTGGCTTTATATCAAGCCTACAAAAGGCCCCGAGATGGCATCAACACGGTCGAAACACTGAGGTGGGCGTGGGATGGACTTAGGGTAAGAGCTCAACTCAAATTTCTATATGCCACCGTCTATTCCCCTGGCGCACAACCCCATGCTTCCTACCATGGGGGAGGGCGCCAGCAGGGCACTGGCACAGAAGATGGGCCAGCATACTTTTGCCGACTTATACCCTGGGGAGATGTTCAGGCCCCCAGCTGAACCTGTTGAGGAACGTGCAGTACCCTTTTCCGAACTAATTTTACATCATAAACTCAAAGCCACATGCAGAGCTCTGCATGACACATTCCCCAATCCCCCACCCACACTGCTAGCCCTTGAGAACGTGCTCAAGACAGACTCCCCGCGTAGACTCATCACACGTATTTACAATAACATGCAGAATTCTGCCCCCCTGTTGAAGCCTAGGGCCTTTCAGTCGTGGAATGCGGAATTGCAGACTCCGATAACGGAGGAGCAGTGGATCTTTTGCTGTAATCAACTCACGGCTTTGTCCCCCAACTACAAGCTATGCTTGATTCAGTTTAAATACCTTCATAGATTCTATAGGACCCCTTCCCAGCTACACCGCATGGGGATCAGGACAGATGACGGTTGTTGGAGATGTGGATTTGCCCCGGCTACGTTCCTACACATGGCATGGAGTTGTCCACGGTTAATCTCATTCTGGAATAATATATTCACTACAATAAATGACCTAATTTGTATGGCTAACGATCCGGATCCCTTGCTTGGACTATTGGGATATGTCAGAGACACACCAGCTGAGACTCGTAAACTGCACGCTATGCTATTGCTTTTTGCTAAGCGCCGGGTAGCTATGCACTGGGGGAGGAGGAGAATCCCTTCCATGAAAGACTGGATCCAGGATGTAACGTTCGGACACACACAATTAAATATTTTTTGGGAGCTGATGCCATCGGCATCCAGGCCTAGGGATATATGGGGTCCTTTTTTAGAATGGGCACGCACACGACATGATGATGTGGTGGGCTCTCCAGGGGTTCCTGTTGGATCGTAGAAATGCATTTGAAGGACTCGGGACGGGTGGTGTACTGAACTAGGAGTGGAACTCTAATAAGATACATATTGCTATTGGTGGGAATGCGAGGGCCCTGTTACACTAGAGGATACTAGGTACAATGGAGTTTCATAGGCAATTAGGAGGCTTCCTGTTGCATTGGTGTATAAGGTATAAATTCTTTGCTTTTTTCCTTACAGGGAGATATGGACATTTGCACTCCTAAACGTACATTATTATATTATGCAAGTAGACGAGAAAATGATAAGACTGTGTGCAACTGGCTATGTTGTTTGTAATGTTTGTTATTTCATTCAAAATGCTAATAAAGAAAATAAAAATAAAATAAAAAGGAGAGCGCGGTAGACCCCTTGACTTGTGCCCTGCTTGCCCATAGAAGGTAATGAATTGGAAGTGCTGTGGAGGAGAGTGTAGTGGGTGCTATTACAGTGCTTAATTTCTGAAAAAATAAGAGCCGGGCCCTCGTCAGGAGGCCACTGCAGCTTGCACTGGCCCATTGCTTCTATCAGCGTCGTCTATGACAGAACCTACATAACTACTAACCTTGAAACCCTACAAGTGTGACAATTCAGACTATTCTATGACCCCAAAGCTGTAGGAACGGCTTGGAAGGCAGGTAATAGCCATTTTAAGGTATATTGAATTAATAACCAACTGCTGTGCTTGTCTCTATATTAGACAAACAGCGACCCCATGTGGCAAACTGCCATAAGGGCCGGTGTTGACAATTGGGTGCTGGTGCCGAGCACCGGAAACCACCGGCTCACATTAAGCACTGGTGCTATAGATACCAATAAGGGTGTGTTTGGGAGAAGAAAGCGAGGGTGAAAGGGAACGGGGAGTGAAGTGGGGTTTTGATCTAAATCTTGGTGTGCACAGTGGTGTAACACAAAATTATGGGGCCCCCTGCAAAATGATTTTAGTGGTCCTGAGTATCCCATATTTCACAGATATTCATTAGTCTTGGTTTGAACTCATTTGGCTCCCCCTGAAGAGTTGCCCGCCCCCTACACTCCCGGTGCTGTGGGGGCCTGCTTTGAGCCCCTGGCCTGAACCATGTTTCAGGTCACAGTAACTCGTTAACATTTATAAAATAAAAGGATGGGTTGCAAATCTATTGATATTTTTCACTCCTTTTTCTATCGCTGAATTCCAATGTAACTTATAATACATTAAAAAAAACACAATTATCAGTTCAGGCTGTTGATTTCATGAAGCACCAGTACCCCCACCTTGTTTTCACCTTATGTTTATATATCTTTCAGGCTATGATCGAAGAAGCCATCACCAGAACTGAAACTTTCTCGGTGATGTACACCCCATTTGCGATTAAATTAAGGGCAGACAAAAGTGAAAAAGTGAAAGAGGTTTTTGCAAACCAGCATCCCAGTTACATGGAGTACGTGTACACAGGTATGGCATTTATATAATAGATGGGATGGTCCTTGTACTGTTGACAAGATTACTTCCAGTGACTGAGGCAAGAAACTTGGGGATATTTCATGACACGTTCCTGCTAGAGTAGTCTGAGCTTCACCTGTTTGTGATTCTGTCTAAACTGCTGTAAGCGGGGGATAGGGGAAGAAGGTAGATCAAGGAGGGGTACAGACTGGCTGTTAAAATGCTTTGTGCATTGTTTTGTGCATATAAAAAATGTGTACTCGTTGAGGGCCACATAGGGTTGATCATAGATAGTTAAAACTAAGGGCCTAATTTACTAGTTTTTGGTGCAGGGCAGTGCCGCAAGTCTTCTTAGAAAGTGGAAAAAATGAGGAGAAAAAAACATATTTGTCCTCGTTATGCCTCCCCTGGGGAGGGCACGTTTTTGACGTATTCCTAGGTTTATGTGATTTAGTAAATCTGGGAATGTGTCAATATCCATGGGCATTGCGTGGGAACACCCACTGAAGCAGAGAGAGGCAATGGAGTGACTTTCTGCTGCGTTGCCTTACACCATATCTATGAGGCCATGAAAAGCCACGCATAGTGGCTTTGAGTGGCCTCGTACACTCTGCACCGCCGGAGCATTAAAAAAAGTGATGCTCTGGGGGCGCAGGCCTCCTGTATTTGCATCGTATTCTCCTTTTTTATACGGTTACTATGTACAGTTATTTGCCTTTTTATGTAACTCATGTAATTGCTGTTGTGCTAACTCTGTAAAGCGCTCTGATGCCTCCAGGTCAAGTTTGCGCTATACAAAACTCAAGAAATAAATAACTAAAGGTGAGACCCTAAATTCGGATCAAGACAGAAGAAGAGAACAAACACATGATGGTGCGGCATATTACGCCACTGAAATTTAAGCAGATGAAAAGGCACACAGCATCTCCCTGTGTAGGCAAGATGGAGTTGGGCTCCATTTTTTGGTGGTCCTATCCTCAATTGAAACATTTTTTTGGAAGGCAATCTTAAGTCATGTGAGTTGGGTGCAGGGATACCTAGGGCGACCTAACCCTGCAACAGCCTTGCTAGGCAAACAACCCATTCAATTTATAAATCAATCTACCTCGAATTGGAGAATAATTACTAATAAGTTACTGCCAGTGAAATAATGAATTGCTCAAAAGTGGAAGTCCGCAGCCATGCCAACAGTACAGGACTAGGCGAGCAAATTGCGAACACTATTGACGATAAGTAGCAGCTGGTGTTGTGGAAGAGTGGTGAGGCAAAGGGAAATGGGCCGCGGGGCGACAAAATAAAAAAATATTACCTACAACCCGGCAACGCAGCTCGGGTTGGAGACAGCTTCAGTGCGCATGGCGGTTTGGCCGCCCTGAGACGGCCGGCCAAACCCTCATGCGCATTGACAACAGTGCCCACCACTCCTCCTGCAGCCTGTCATCCCCCATGGCCCCACCCCCAAAGACTCGGCATGAAATGAAAAAGTGGCATGGGAGTTACATGATATGAGGGGGCGGGGGTTGGGGGTAAATATGAAAACATATTGTGCCCTCTGGCTGCTTACTTATGAGGAGGGTGGGCTATCATTGGTTGTCCAAAATCTCTGACAACAGTGAAGCAATTGTGTTAATTTGATGGCTAGTTTTGATAACTGAATTACCGACTAAGAAGCTTTTGTCGATTAAGCGCAAGTTTAAAAAAAAGTAATTTTGAGTGTACTTGGACATAACTCTCTGTGCCTATCCAGCGGGGGACTTTAGAGGAGGGACGTCGTCGCATTTGAAGTAAGAGATGCTGTAACAGGTTTATGACTACAAATACCAATAAAATACCATTGAATGAAAAAAGGGAACATTTTTCAGGTAGGCTAGCTTTTTTGATGTTTTCCTTCACTCTACATCTTTGCTAATGTCAGGTTTCGCCATACCATGGACTCCTCAAAGGACGGATCAAAATGCCTAGCTTCATCTGATCTTCTCTAGTTTCCCCTTCCTAGACTCTGCTGTGCGTCACAGAACTCTCCCAGGATAAGTTCCCAGACGTTTTAAATAAGCAATTCTTTTGCAAATTTAAAATGTCATTTTAAATATGCAATTCTTGTTTTCAGTGCATAGAAATGTATCTGCTCAAAAATATGTTTTTTGGGCTGGTCTAAGGATTCACAGGTCTGGCAGGTATCTTAATATCAACTTCACTCGGAATCAACTTGTTGCTCAGGTGTCATCTTGCAAGTCATCTCTTAAAATGCTTGATTTAAAAAACAATGTTAGGCTTCCAAAGTTAATTCCTCTTTTACTAGTTTCTGAAAGCTTTTTCCTTTTCTTCATTGCATTTAAACAGTTGTCTAGTAGAATTAATTGATCTTTAGTCAACTTTCATTATTTTTAATCTCTAGGTAGTATATATCTATAACCTCAATGAATTTTAAACTCCATTGGGTTCTTCCTCATTTAGGATTAATTAATTGTAAAAGACAAATGTTTAGTTGAAATTAATTAAAAGGAAAAAAACTCTGAGAAATTGAGGAAAGATGACCCAACTTGTGACGGTGGCCACTTGTACATTGGTCAGTGAGGAACCAATGCCCCACAAAATCCAGTATCTGGCATACCTACAATTTTCCACCAAATGAAAAGGCAATGTTGAGTTTAAAAAGGCAATGGCTTAAATCTTAACCCCCCTCAGACCATACTGCTTGCTGTGTCCACACCAGAGACTACAAATATGCATGCACAAAGGAAAAAAAGAATACCGCTGTTCTCATATTGCCGAATCCTCCAACTTCGCCAAGTAACTTTTCCATATCTACAAGGAACTTGGATCCAACAGAGACCTTAAAAAGCTGCTGCTCCCTCTTCTGACTTCTGCTGCAACATCTTGTCATTCTTCTCCAACAAAATTGACTCCCTATGAGCCCAATTCACTGGTACCAGAGATTACTCCCCAGTACATTGTCATCCATTTCCCACCCTCAGCAGCAATCGCGTTCTATGAGATTTTGTGCCTGCCATGGAATCAGAAGTCAGGAATATTCGGACCTATGTCACCTCTCTGTCCTGGGATACTGCCAACGCCAAAGCCAAAGTCATCAATTTCAAACTCCTGGCTTTGTTATTAATCATCACCAACCTAATAAATAGTTCCTTAGCAAGTAGGAATATCATCCAGGCCTTTAATCATGCCATCATCAGCTCTATTTGAAAGAAATCCATATTAGAACATTGGAATGTCGGAAGCTCCTTTGAAAACAATGGAGTGCGCCTGGCTTCTGATGGCCGGTAGAAGCCTGGAGCTCCAACATTCCAATGTTGTCGTTCACAACTGTTTCTGTGAACAAAAGGCCTCACGAAGCCTGAGGGGATTTAAATCCCCTCGGGCTCCGTGAGGCCTTTGTTTTACAAATTGGAACATTCTGCCCTCTAGGGACAGAATGTTCTAATAGCCTTAGAGCCCTCCGTTGCGGGCTCTACCAGCCATTAAAGGCCAGCTCCCTTGTTATCCTGTGATAGATCCTGCAATAGATTTATATCCAGCCTCCCATGTCTGCTAATGTTCTTAAAACTGTGATCTCACACAAATTCTCATCCCATTGGTAATCCAATGGACTCCTCAGCGACTTTCAGTCTGGATTTAGGCTGCAATAAAGCACAGAAACCACTCTCTTAAACATCAAAAAGGAGTTCATTTCTGCCTGCGACTGTGGCCTCCCCTTTATACATTTACTACTTGATCTGCTGCCTTTGACATCATTAACCACCAGATACTTATCATTCTGTTGGCAACCTTTGCTGGTATTGGAGCACTGCTTTGGTCTGGATCTCCTCTTTCCTGAAAACCATATGCATCAAGAATTATTGGACACCTTCCTCTCACTAACATCCACCATAGTGTTTCCCAAGACTATGATTTCTCTCCCATCGTATTTAATGCCTCTATGTCCCCCTTGAAAATCATCCTTGACTCCCATAAGATTATCGACCAAATGTACACTGATGACGCAGAACTCCACTTAGAGCCCAAAGAAAACCCTAGCAACTTTCCCACATTATTCTGTTGTCTCTTGCCTACTCATATGTGGTTGCAAAATAACTAGCTATGCCATAATGGGAAAATGACTGGAGTTCTTCTCTTTGACTTTTCATCCTATCCTCTCTCTCTATCCCTTGACCCAAGGATTTGCTGTCTCTCCCCCTACCCTGGTGAAACAAACATAAAACCTCTGTTTGATCTTCAATAGATATCTCCCATCCTCTCCACAAATAAATGATGTCTACAGAACCACAATCTTCTAGCTTGGACAACTGAAAGTGATCACAGCTTTGCTATATTGCTCACAGAAAATTTCTTCTAAACTTGTGGTGGTTTGTCCTGTCTGAAGTATTGTAACACTCTCTATAATACAGGCATTTCCATCTTATGCCTCACTAAGATCCAAAGAGTACAAAACAATGCTCCTCGACGTGTGTTCAGCCTTAAACTTAATGACCATGTTACTTCTGCTTTTTATTCACTCCACTGGCGGTACCCAGGATGTTCTTATCGGAGCAGGGACAAGACTGTTTTGCATATGGCTGGGTCCACACTGAGATACCACGGTGGCAAAAGAACGATGCTACCCCAAGTGAATTCCAGTATTTAGACTTATTACAAGCATTTCTCCCGTCACCTATTGTGTGTTTGATGTACCATAACATGTTGTCTATGTTGCATCCATCCAATTAACGGGGGTCCCTTTGTGACTCCCCCCTCATTCCCCTGAGGGTCAGATACTCCCACAGTACACCAAGTTTTAAAAATAGAGCCTTCTGATTGTCCAAGAGTAATTTTTTCCCATTGGCCCCCATGGTACTGAGCTATCTGATTGGCTGGCCGCAGCATCAACAGGAATGTTGCTGTCCCCATTTTAAGACTTGTGCACTCGGCCGCCTTGTCCTAAGTTTTGAAATAAAATAATGTATAAGGCGACAGGGTAGGGATACCCTGACCTCCTGACCCTTGTGGGGGGTCCTAGAAGCACCCCCTCTGGGGGCCAAATCAAACAACAAAGAATTTTGCACTGCTGGTCCCTCAGTACTCCGTCAGGACCCAGCAAGGCCCTCCCGTTTGGTGCTGCAGGACTGTGCAAGTGTTAAAAAGTGAGGTTTGCACAATCCCACAGTACCTTGGAGGGCTGCTTGTGGCAGTGAAAATAAAATATGAAACAAAAATTGAAAATGTGTGGTGGATGCCTGTTGGCGCTGCTTGACTGTGGGGGGTTAGCCAGAAACCCACCCACAGGAGATTGGGCAAAGGGCCTGGCTGCAGGCTAGGCCATGCAATCAAGACCCTTCTGCGCACGGCTGTAGTCTGTGTGCAGTGGGGATTGGCTGCCCATGAGCGTTGGGCCATGCTCTGTGGTCAACACCTTGCCACGCACGTCCAAAGCAATGTGCAGCAGGAGGTTGGCTGCCCATGCGGGAATAGGCACCAGTGACGACTGCTGCCATATAAAGTGGGGGGGGGATAGTACAAATTAAATAAAAAAGACTTACCTGACTCTGCCGGCCGCTTCGGTGCTCCTCTGCCGGCTGCCTCGGTGCTCCTCTGCACACAGATCAGGCTCCCAGACACCCCCACCCAATCCTGACGCTGCTGTCATGCTATAGCAAGCATGAAAGAAGCGCTGGGATTGGCTTGAGCAGGCAGGTCTGAGGCTAACTCAGGCACAGGGAGTCTGTGCCATTTCTCCACCTGGCTGTGGAATACAGCTGGGTTAGAGACGCGTAAGTGCATATGTCGGTTTGGCAGCCCTAGGACGGCTGGCTAAACCGACATGCGCATTTACAGTGCCCACCACTCCTCCCTGCGATGGTCCGGCCTCACCCCACCCTGGACTGGCATTGGCTCAGTCAGTAAAATAAAATGATAATAAAAGTCTTTTATTATCATTTTATTTTTGCTGGCTCGCCGTGGGGTGAGGCTCCTCTGCTATTACGGAGGAGCCGCTGCTGATAGGCGCAGGGCCTGGGCACTGGCCCTAGATAGTTTGCCCACAATATTCTTGTATCACAATATTCATAGCCTCAGTATTCAGTACCACAATCGATTTTTGATCATGTATCAAACAATCATTTGGACAATACCATTCGCCATTTCACCTTCAAACTTCAAATGTCAATGTTTTATCTGGAAAACGGGGAGCCAATGTCTCAGGGGCAAAACAACATTTCATACTGGCAATCTTGGGGGCTCAGTTGCCGTCCTGTTCCAGTGCAGAGTTTCTCTGTTGGCTCCACTCCAGCAATCAATCAATCAGGTATGTTATAAAGCGTGACTACACACCCGTGAGGGTCTCAAGGCACTGAGTGCGAGGTGGCTCTGCAGTTCAGTCGAAGAGCCAGGCCCTGAGGTACTTCCTGAATTGCGGCAGTGATGGTGATTGCCTGAGGTGCAGAGGCAAGGAGTTCCAGGTTTTTGCAGCGAGGTAGGAGAAGGATCTTCCTCCAGTCTTGGTCTTGCGGATCCGTGGCCAGTTGGGCAGAGCGGAGATGTCTGGTGGGAGTGTAGAAGGAGAGGTGGTGGTTGAGTTATGCAGGTCTGGTATTGTGGAGGGCTTTGTAGGAGTGCGTGAGGAGCTTGAAGGTAATTATTTTGTTGATAGGTAGCCAGTAAAGGTCTCCCAGGTGGCTGGTGATGTGGCTGCGGTGTGGGATGTTCAGGATGAGTCTGGCGGAGGCGTTCTGGATGTTCTGCAGTTTCTTTAGGAGTTTCTGGGTGGTGCCAGCGTAGAGTGCGTTGCCGTAGTCGCGTCTGCTCCTGACGAGCGCATGGGTGACCATTTTCCTGGACTCAGTGGGAATCCACTTCAAGATCTTACGAAGTAGGTGGAGCGCATGGAAGCAGGAGGACGAAACGGCATTGATTTGGCACTCCATATGGTATTCATTTTTGTTTTCAGGCCACCTTTTGGAAAAAATGTCAGTACATTAAATACATTTTCTTTTCATTGTTTGTGCTTTTTTGTTACTTTGACATCATGTAATGCTGGAGCCATATCAATTTCCCACTCATGTACACAAGCTATTACTGGGATTTTTTTTAGATTGCACAAACTTCTCAAAGAGCTCTGCATTTTTTTAACTGCCGAATATCTTTTTTCTATAAAAAAAAAAAAAATGCGTTTTGGTACTTGGGTGCTCCTGCCACTGCAGGGAAAGTTCAGCTCACTCACTGCCTGAGACCTAGCCATGTCAGCATGGCCCCCAGAGCACACAATATCCATCTCATGATTAACACCTTATAATCTAGAAATGCGCCTCAGTGAAGGCATCCTAAGCAAAAAAACGACCTGGAGCCCCAGCTAATTACAAACGAGGCCCGAAGAGACACTGGCCAGGCGCAACATTTATTTTATAATCAATACCTACTTCAAAAGCATTTATCACATTGTAAATACTAGTATTTCTTTTCAAGCTTATAAATTGTGTATCGAAAAAAAATTTAATGGGGGATATTTTCTGCATGTTTCATTTTGCTCATTCACTTCCCTTAAGGGCCCTCGTCATTCTTACATGCTGCAAGGCTTATGTTCCTGGCGAGCTGTCAGGTGACCTTAGGAACATCATCAAACACCACTGACCCTTTGAACAGCACACTAGAAGATTTCGTCTTTTTTCTACTATGATACTTGTTTATGACAAAACACATAGGGCCATATTATCAAGAACGGCGATAACATTATCGCCGCTTTAGCGGCAGGAAACTGCCGCTAAAGCGAGATAAGGGCTTGATAATATGCCCTATAGAATTCCAATAGAAGCCCAGGTTCTGGTGTGAAGGACATCAAACCTGGGCTTCTATTGAAATTCTATGGGGCATATTATTAAGCTCCCTTATCGCCGCTTTAGCGGCAGTTTCCTGCCGCTAAAGCGGCGATAATGTTATCGCCGTTTTTGATAATAGGGCCCATAGGGGCATATTCTCAAGCCCCCATCGCCACCACAACGTCACTTTCAGTGACGTTGTGGTGGCGAGAGGGGCTTAACCCTATTCACAAGGCAGCGTTAAGCCACGTTAAGTGGCTTAACACGGCTTAACGCTGCCTTGTGAATAAGGCCTCCTTCACGCTGTTTTTAGCGTGAAGGGGGCGTGCAGTGGGTGTTGCGGTGGCCGTTCCACCGCAACACCCATTGAGTTTGACGCTACCTCCTTTTCACAAGGGCAGCGTAAATAGGAGGTAGAGCCAAACTTAAGACCAGGAAAAATCTGGTCTTAAGGTGGCGAAACGAGGAGAAATGCTTTATTTCTCCTTGTTTCTGCTTTTTCCATGTGTGCTGCCTTGTGCAGCACACATGGAAAAAGCAAAATGCCAAGGTTTGTTTATGTACAGGAAGGTATCCCTTCCTGTACATGAACAAACCTTTTTAAATGCCGTTTTGTAACTTACATGTGTGCTGCATGAAGCAGCACACATGTAAGTTACAAACTGACATTTAAGGTTTGTTTATGTGCAGGAAGGGACACCTTCCTGTACATAAACAAACCTCCTGCTTGCAGACACCCTTGCACTCTGGTGCAAGGGTGCCTGTGTTGGCGCTAAGTTGTGAAACTTAGCGCCATCGCAGAGGAAACGCGAGGCTGCACCATATCCTTGAGAATAGGGTGCAGCCGCGCGTTTCCGAAGTGGCGGAGAGAGGCGTTAAGCAAAGAAGGCTAACGCCTCTCACCGCCACTTCCTTGAGAATATGGCCCATAGAATTTTATACCTAAATGTGCCTTTTCAGATACAATGAACAACTTGCAATGGTGTGGAAAATAGAATAAGCCTTACCAAAGCAAATAGGTCTGGCTTGTGAAGAACAATGGGAAAGCGTCAAAGTGAAAAACAGGTCGTATAAACGTTTTTGTTTTTTTCTATGTTTTATTTTAGGAGCACCTCAACATACACTTGTAGTAGGAAATAGAACGGTAAACACGCACAAATGGTAGTAATATATTTTGTGAATATTTGTTTTAATGGATTTGTTCACGCGTTAGTACAGTGCTGACAAAGGCATCCTAAATAGATTAGTGTAAATTCGTGGGCGTGCAATTAATTGCTTGTAATGGGAAAGAAAGTGAGGCCTTAACTGTAAATGCAAAGATGAAGCCAGTGCAATAAGCTTACGGTAGCTTTAAAAAAAATAAAGCCCTATTTTGCGCATGGACGTCAATTCACCACAATGCTAGGGGTAGCTGAAGTGACGTCACACACCCTTTAACCTTCACATTTTTACACAAAAGCATGCTTATGTTTACACACACGTTCACACTTACACACTCTCTCTCCCATGTAAACACACCCGAAAGCGTACACACAATATACAATTACCTCAGCTACCAGGGAAGGCCATATTCCAGCTATTTGCACTCTATTTTTTATTACACTAATAGTGACTTATGTAATTTTTTTTATATTAGAGAAATAAAAAATTCACGCAAAGCCAATGGAGCCCAACCGACGTCCATAAGGAAGATCTGCTACTGTTTTCTGGCACTGATTGTGCCACCTCTGAGGCCAGTGGTCACAAAGGCAGCGCCAGAGGACAACAAAGGACAAACCAGGGGTTGCAGCTCCGACCCCTGACGACACCTAAATTACATACATGATTGCACGTGTCAGAAAATGGCCCTGTTACTGAGTGGTAAGCTTCATTATTTCAAGTTGTAGAATTCCCCATCACAACCCCTTACATAGCCTCATACTGCACACAGAATATGTATGTCTAAGTCTTTAATGAAATGATTCAAAATCTGCACTATTCACCCTGGGAGCCCGAACAAATGTGACCATGCCCAGCAGCGGCTCCTCCGCAATAGCTGAGAAGCGTTTCCCCTCTGGCTGAGAGCCAGCAGGTTAAAAATAAAACAATATTTTGCGATAGGTTTATTTTTTACCGGCTGGCTCAGCCAGAGTTTGCAGGGAGAGGCGGGGCCTGGGCCATGGGAGTGGGGAGGAGGACTGGTTCCTGCACTGTAAGTGCACATGTGTGTTTGGCCAGCCATCTCAGGCCGGCCAAGCACATATGTGCACTTAGTTTTCCCCAACCCGGCTGTATTGAACAGCTGGGCTGGAGAAACAGCACAGACCCTGTCCTGAGCGTAGCGTCAAAGCAGCCCGCTCAGGCCAGTCCCCGCACTCATCTCTTGCTTGAGAGCAGCGGGGGTTGCACAGGGAGTCTCTGATGCTGGCCCAGGGGCAGCTGGGACCCAGGAAGCATAGGAGAACTGATGTGTGAGGGGGCAGAAGCAGCATCAGGTACATTTTTTAAACCCACATTCCCCTCCCCTGCGCTCCCCACTTTCCCCCCTCACTCCCCCCGCCCACCACTGTTTACATGCGTCAGCCGCCACTGACCATGCCTATAACACTAACTGGAATACGAAGCAAAAGGGAACAAAGAAACAAAATCCAGTGTTCCCTCTCCCCATGAATAGAAGGAGAGCCGGAAATCAGGACTATGACATTAATACTTGAAATCAGAATATATTAAGCTTACTTGTAATTAACCGGATCATTACCTCCTCTCTCAACTTCCTCACCCGACTCCTTACAGGGAACACACCACAAACATACAAAGATAACTTTAGACCTATTTGGTGAGAGATTAATATCCCATTTGTAAACGGTAGAGGAAAAGAAAGTGTAAGGGGACGCCCAGGTAGCAGCATTACAAACACCCTTTAGAGATGCAAACTTGAAATTGTCCATGAAGTACACTCCTCTCTTAGATCTACTCTGAGCTAAAACTGAGGAAATCTTGTCAAAAGCCTCATAGGCCCAGAGAACAGCTAAATTAACCAGGAGCTAAGGATCACAGCTTTAGGTCTCTATAAATATCCATAAGTGATAAAAAGAGCATCAGTCTTATCAAGAGGAGCCATTCTATATATGTAAATAGAAAGAGCTTCATGAACATATAATGAGTGCATCCCCACCTCCTTATTTGGGGAAGGAGCAGAAATAAAGCTGATAAGACTAAATCCTGAGAGTGGTGAAATTTTGAGGAGAAATTCCAAACTAAGCCAGAAAAACATTTTTTAAGCGAAAACAATAAAAGGGTAGCAGTACAGTAAAGCATCAGATTCTCAGATGACTTCAGTACAAAGCAACTAGAAATATAACCTTCAGGAAAGGAAGCAGATAGTGGTCCTTCAAAAGGGTCCTTTGCAACTGCTGGAATAGCAAAAGGAGGTTCCAAAAAGGGACAATAGAATGTGTAATTGGCCATTGCAGGAAAAAGCTTCTAAGACATTGAGAAAGCAGGGGGTTGGGGGAGCAGGGGATAATTTATAGTCTCAATGGGCCTGAATCATTATCCATTGATTTCATAAAGATGAAACAGCCAACCTGACAGAAAAACCGACTATGAGAAAATCTAGAATCTTATTTGGAATGCAAGAAGATCAGTATGTACCAGGATTCAAATTTTGCACAACAGCAAGAATAGACTTTATGGCTTCTTGGCGTCTTCAATCTTGAATGCAAAGGGCAATCTCCTTGAAACATCCCTAAGCTTGGAGATGCAGTCTATTTAGCTCTAAACTGACAACCTGAGATGCAGGAGGGTGGTCTCTGGGCAGAGAAAACTCAAAGAAGGGAGATGGATAGGAAATCTCCTCAAATTAAAAATTGAGAGGTTATTTTGTAAGACCAAGGTCTCCGAGGCCACAAGGGTGCTACCAGGAGAACCTCTGGTCTGTCCAGCTGAATCTTCTGAAGGTACTGTCTCAAAAGATATAAGGGGAAATTCCTTTTGACCACTTTAGAGACAGGGCATGGAAGATAGTACCTCTCCGTGATGGACCAGAAGGAGAGAGAGCAGAGATGCATGAAGACGTAGGATGAAGCCAACTCTCCGAAAGCGCTTCACCCTATATAACCCTATATAACAAAAGGAAAACAACTAACTCGATCATTGCAACATATGTTATCAGGAGACATAAATGCAGATTGGATTGCATCAAGCTTTCACGCAAGAGCCCCTACAAATCCCTAACTGTCCCTACACTACCTTAAAGTGGAAATTCTAACCTAAAGAAAGTTTCAGTAAAGATGGAAAAAGGTGTCAGCCGCTATAGCCCTCCTAAGACGTACTTCAACCAGGGTCATGTAGCGTGAAGCTACAAAGCCAAAGATGAGGTCTGTACCTCAAGGCATCCTAAAACAAAGTGTCAGCTGTCCCTAACTATGTTACAACATAAGCAATCGCTGCATTACGGCACCTCCCACAGCGCTACTAGTATTTTTCCATTATTCCAGCATCCTTCGGCTTTGTTTTTGTTATGTTATGTTAATCGAATTTATAAAGCGCGCTGTTACCCTAGGGTGTCCTGGCGCTATGCACTGCCTGCTAGAAAGGTGGCCAGAAGGTTTATTGATTAAAAAGCCAGGTCTTGAGCCCTTTCTTGAAAGAGAGGAGGTCTGTAGCGTTCCTCAGTTGGAAAGGAAGCTCATTCCAGGATTTGGATGTGCTGTTAATAAAGTTTCTGCCTCTCCAGCCTGCTTTTTTAAAAACGCTGATTGTGACTTTCTTCGCCCCTGTTGATCGTAACGCTCTCCTTGGAATGTACCACTGTATTTTGCGTTGCATGTAATCCGGGCCTTTGCCATTGAGGGCTTTAAAGACGGTGCACAGCGCTTTGAAGCGTATTCTGTGTCTGACAGGGAGCCAGTGCAACTGTTTGATCTCTTCCTTTACAGAGGCAAACTTTGAAGACCCCGACAGCAGTCTGGCTGCCGCATTCTGAACTATCTGAAGCTTGTTGATATATTGTTTTTGAGCATTCAAGTAGAGTCCGTTGCAGTAATCCAGCCGAGACATGATGAGTGCCGAGATTACTGTTTTGAGGCCATTATCGTTGAAGAAGAACTTAATCTTTTTTATGATCTTTAATACATAAAAACAGGCCGAGGTAACTGAACTTATTTGGTCACCTAGTGCCAACTTATTGTCCATTAACACTCCCAGATTCCTAGCTTTCTCAGTAGGTATGGGGCATGAGCCCAGGTCAGCCGGCCACCAGTCTGGGGTCCACACTAGCGGATTCTTCCCAAATGTTATGACCTCAGTTTTGTTAGAGTTAAGTTTTAAGCAGTTTCCAGACATCCATCTGGAGATAGCAGCCATGCAGTCATGGAATCAAGCCCCTGTTTCCTTTTCAGAGCCCTCCCTTAGTGACAGCACTATTTGGGTGTCGTCAGCTTAAGAGGTCAACTCAATCAATCAATCAATCAGGGGTTTGTTAAAGCGCGACTACTCACCCGTAAGGGTCTCAAGGCGCTAGGGGTGGGGGAGGGTGCAGGTTCCATCCATCTAGGTGGGGGTCTGTCGAAGAGCCAGGTTTTGAGGTTTCTTGCGAAGATGGGGAGCGATGTTGTCTGTCTGAGGTGGAGCGGAAGGGCGTTCCATGCTTTGGCCGCGAGGAAGGAGAAGGAGGGGCCTCCCGATCTGGTCTTTCTGGTGCGGGGGACCACGGCGTAGGAGAGCTGGGCTGATCGTAGGGTCCTTTGGGGTGCGTGGAATTTGAGTCGGCTGTTCAGGTATGCTGGTCCGGTGCCGTGGAGGGCCTTGTGTGCGTGGGTGAGCATCTTGAAGGTGATTCTCGCCTCGACAGGGAGCCAGTGGAGTGTGCGCAGGTGCTGGGAGATGTGGCAGTGTTTTGGCAGGTTGAGGACCAGTCTTGCGGCGGCGTTCTGGATGTTCTGTAGCTTGCGTGTGAGGTTTTTGTTTATTCCGGCGTAGAGTGCGTTGCCGTAGTCGAGTCTGCTGGTGACCAGGGCGTGAGTGACGGTCTTTCGGTGTTCGAGGGGATCCATTTGAAGGTCTTACGAAGGAGGCGGAGGGTGTGGAAGCAGGAAGACGAGACAGAGTTGATCTGGCGGTCCATTTTGAGCTCGGAGTCCAGGATGATTCCCAGGTTGCGTGCGTGGTCCGTGGGGGTTGGCGGGTTTCCGAGGGCGGGGGGCCACCAGGTGTCGCTGCAGGCATCGGGGTTTGGGCCCATGATGAGTACTTCTGTTTTGTTGGTGTTTAGTTGTAGGCAGCTGTTTTTCATCCATTTGGCGACGGCTTCCATGCCTTCTCGAAAGTTGCGTCTGGCGGTGTTGGGCTCGTTGGATAGGGAGAGGATCAGCTGGGTGTCGTCTGCGTATGACACGATGTTGAGTCCGTAGGTTCTGACGATGGGGGTGAGTGGTGCCATGTAGATGTTGAAGAGCGTCGGGCTGAGGGAGGAGCCCTGGGGGACTCCGCAGGTGGTAGGTGTGGGGACCGAGAGGAAAGGGGGGAGTCTGACCCGCTGCGTCCTACCGGAGAGGAAGGAGCGGATCCAGTCGAGGGCCTTGTCCTGGATTCCTGTGTCGTAGAGTCTGCGTATTAGGGTGCGGTGGGAGACTGTGTCGAACGCCGCTGATAGGTCGAGGAGGATGAGGGCTACTGTTTCTCCTTTGTCCAGTAGGGTGCGGATGTCGTCTGTTGCGGCGAGGAGGGCGGTTTCCGTACTGTGGTTTTTTCTGAAGCCGGATTGGGAGGAGTCGAGGATGTTGTGTTCTTCAATGAATGTGGCGAGTTGGCTGTTGATGGCTTTCTCGATGACTTTCGCTGGGAACGGGAGCACGGAGATGGGTCTGTAGTTTTTGAGGTCGGTGGGGTCCGCTGAGGGTTTCTTTAGGAGGGGTTGACCTCGGCGTGTTTCCAGTCGTCGGCGAACGAGGCGGTCGCCAGGGAGCAGTTGATGGTGTGGCAGAGCATGGGTGCGATGGTGTCGGCGGCTCTGTTGAAGATGTGGTGGGGGCAGGGGTCCGTGGGGGCCCCTGAGTGGATTGACTTCATTGTCTTCAGTGTGTCTTCGGTGGTGAGGGCTGTCCAGTCGTTAATCGCTGGTTTCCGGGTGTCGGGGGTGGTTGGTGAGGGTTCAGTGTGTTGGTTGTCTTCGTCGAAGTTGTCGTAGATGCTCTTGATTTTGTGGTGGAAAAAGGTGCTGAGTTTGTCGCAGAGGTCTTGTGAGGGAGGGATGTCGGTAGACTCGCTAGTGGGTTGGGCGAACTCCTTGATGATGCTGAAGAGTTCCTTGCTGTGGTGCGCGTGGGTGGAGATTCTGTCTTCAATCGCTTTTTTCCTCGTTTCTCTGATGAGTTGATGGTGGGCATTGGTGGCGGCTCTGAAGTTGTTGTGGGCTTCTGTGGATTTGGTGTTCCTCCAGGCCTTTTCGAGGCGGCGGCATGTGCTTCTGGACTCTCGAAGTTCGGTGGTAAACCATCTGGCTTTCTTGGTGCGGGTATTGTTGAGGGTATTGGAAGCCAAATGACCTAATCACACCCACTAGGGGAGCCACGTACACGTTAAAAAGTGTCGGGCTGAGGGAAGAGCCCTGTGGCACCCCACATGGAAGGGTGAAAGGTTTAGACTGGCAGTTGTCCATATCCACAGTTTGTACTCTGTCAGAGAGAAATGACTGCAGAAGCTTCCAGGCAGACCCCTTTATCCCGGCCCTAGACAGACGGTCCATCAAAACTTTGTGATGGACCGTGTCAAAGGCCGTGGACAGGTCTTTCTTGCTCCTCCCAAATGTTCATATGTTGAGATATTTCGTACGTCCTTGGTGCCATCTCCTTCTCCCATGAGAACTCGTCTCCCATCCGTTATCGTATTTCTTCTTCCTCATAAGGCCCAGAGCAACGGTCTTACAGGGCCTGGGGCTCCACTGGCTCCATTACCCACACTTTTTGACCAGGCTGGAACTGAACCAAAGTGGTATTCTGGTCAAACCAGCAGTTCACGTCCTTCTGGCTAGCTTCTAGGTTCTACTGTGCGATTTTCCTGAAGCAGGCTGTCTGGTTAAGGATCACCTGCATGTATCTAACTACATGTTGGGGTGGCTTCTTAGGAGCTTGCTCCAAGCCTATCCTAACAAAACTGAGAGGTCTCAGGTTGCCAATACAGAAGTTCAAAAGGGCTGAGGCCAACTCCCTTCTGTGGTACCTCCCTGTAGGCGAACAAAGGACATGGCAGGAGGATGTCCCACTTGCACCTCATGGGTTCGGATAGATCCATAATCATGCATGTGGTTGAACCTTTCAGCCAAACCATTAGTTTGAGGTGGTAAGGAGTGGTGAACTTGTAGGTTACCCCACACTCCTTCCAAATGGCCTTCATGTAATTGGACATGAAGTTGGTACCCTGGTCAGATAACACCTCCTTGGGGAAACCCACATGGGTAAAGATCCCCCTCAGTTTCCGGGCCAGAACAGACACAGTCACTGTCTTCAGAGGAATAGCTTTCAGGTACCTGGTAGCATGGTCCACCAAGACCAGAACTAATCTGTTGCCCATGGATGTCTTGGCATCCAGAGGCCCCACAATGTCAACGCCAACCTGCTCAAAAGGGGTGCTAGCAACAGGAAAAGGTTTCAGGGGGGCTTGCACTTCCCCCCTGACTTGCCACTTGCCTTACAGGTATGACAGGACCTACAGAACCACATTTGAGGCCTTCCTCATTTGAAGCCAGTAAAAGCGGGTGACAAGTCTGTCAAAGGTCTTGTTTTGTCACACATGACCTGCCAGTGGCACATCATGAGCCAGACCCAGTAGGAAGGACCTGAAGCACTGGGGTATCACCATCACGCAGGTTGCACCAGGCAAAGGAACCTTAGGTCCAGGATACAGGAGATCATTCTCCCAATAAATCAGGTGCTTGCTAGAGGCATCACCATCTGCCTCGGCTTTCACCTGCTGCTGAAGACCCACAAGAGTAGGGGACTCCTTCTGCAACTTGTAGAACACTTCCCTGGAGGGACCTCTCTCCTGCTGCCAGTGGGTCAGCTCAGGCAGGGTCCTGAGTTCAGGTGCATCCTCCCCTGCAGGTACCAGAGCGTCCCCCTCAAGGTCAGCCTCCTCCCAGACCTTGGGAATCTCAGGAGCAGGTTTACCTTGGCCCTTGCCCTTCTTCTTTTTGGCAGGTACCTGTGCCATTATTCCAGGGTCCAGGTCCTCCTGACCACCCTGTCGGGCTGCCATGGACCGTGTGGTCAGGCACACCCACTCAGGCAACCCCATCATCTTCAAGTGCGACCTGAGCTCCACCTCCTTCCAGATGGTATGCTCCAAGTCATTGCCAAGCAGACAATCCACAGGAATGGATGGTCTCGCAGCTACCTTAAGCAGACCTGAGACCACCTCCCATTCAAAGGGAACCAGAGCCACTGGGTAGGGGCTCTCACGGTTGTCAGCAGGAACAACTTGGTGGAACACATTAGGGACTCTCTGCTCTGAAGTTACCAGATGCTGGCTCTTGTGTCTCTCAGAGCCTCCACCATCTGCCCATTGATGGTGACCCCTGACTGTACTTCCCAGTATTGTCAGGCATGTGTATTCTCTGCACCATCTCTCCGTCACCCAGGGACACTAGGGTAATATCTACTTTCTCACCAAAACTGTCTGGAGCAATCTCCTCCTCAAGCACTACACTAGCCAACCCCTGTGACTGCTCACCAGTGGGGGGCTGTGCACGCTTGGGACACTTGGCATCCCATTTATAGTGTTCTTCTTCCTGACACTCATAACACTTCATGGGAGTCTGCCCTGCAGGCCTACTGTCAGTAAACCACTTCTTTTTCTTATCAGCAGGGGGATGGTAACCCTGCCCCCAGAACTAGTTTAGGGGTTCATTATGGAACTCCTTGCACTTGTGTTTGTCCCCCCTCCTTCTTCTGGTAGGGACCCTTCCCACCCTTGTGTTGATCCCCCCCAAGATTCCTTCTTGTGGACCCTGGTGCTGCCCCAGCGGTCAACTTCCTTAGCAAGCTCCCTGGGGTCAGTAAGCTTACTATTAACAAGGTATGACACCAGACCCTTCGGTTTGTGGACCTTCCTGGCAGAGGGCACCACAGAAATGCTGGCAATTTCTTGGCTTGACTCAGACCTCCTCGCTTTGATGTTCAACTCGCTCAGGATCAGCTCCTGAGCCAACAGCATTTTCTTTTACTCTATAGTCAATTTCGTTTTGCTTTCCTCCATCTCCATGGTTAGCCGTTACTCCTCTAAGGTCTGCTTCTTTTGCTCTGCCTCAAGATTTAGTTTGGCAAGTTGTAATTTTAGTTTCCTCGCTTCCCTCCTGTCCTCCAGCTCCTCTGGGGACAGGCCTTTAGAGAACACCCTGCTTCCTACCCCGGAGATGGACCATCTCCCCTTGCAGGCTGGTTGGCCCCTGCTCCACAGGCAGTCACAGATTCTCCTCTGAATCCTGGTCCAGCCAGCTCTTCATCATCCTCTATTTCTTCATCATCATCTTCATCCTCTGGGGTTTCATTTGCTGTATCCCTAGATTCCAACCAGGCCATGAGTGCCTTTTGCAGCTCCGTTTTAGTGAAGCCTTTGGTAGAAACCTTAAACCCCTTGCAAAAATCCTTGAGTTGGCTCACAGTGTATTTCTCCAGCTTGGCCAACTCAAAATCCATGTTTGAAGGGGCAGTTATGGGGCCTCCAATCAGAGACATGATTTAGACAAAAGCAAAAATGCCAATCAGGTGGAAGAAAAAGTAAAAATGTCAATTTAAAGAGCGCAGAATAAAAAATACCAAATGGGTTCAGAGACAATTGATTCAAATTGGTCTAGATGTGGAGAGTAGTGTACACCAAATTACTGTAAGGTACTGCACAACCACAAGTCCTACCCTCACCGCTGATCACCCAGTTCAGAAATCAGTTCTCTAGATGGCAAAGGTTTGCCCCCTGTCCAAGTAGGTAGCAAACTCCTAGTCAGGGTAAGTCAGAATCACATCCTGAATTAGCCTTTGCTCACCCTCTGGTAGCTTGGCATAGAGCAGTCAGGCTTAACTTAAGAGGCAATGTGTAAACTATGTGTGCAATGCTTTAATTAAAGTCTGTGATAGCCCTGAGACTTCAAAACAGGAGGCAAGCCAGCAAGCCCTTGGAGAATTTGGGTTCAAGGATGTAGAGAGCAGGTCCAGTCCTTCTCACTCCCAGGCAAGAAGCAGCAGGCTGAAGGCCAACACAGCAAAGCAGCTAACAAGTGGCAGTCCCTCCTACAGTACAGCAACTCTTCTTCCTGGCAGAATGTCTTTAGTTCCCAAAGTCATCTAAAATCATGGTGCCAGAGGTCCAGTAGTTATACCATTTGAGCCTTTGAAGTATGGAGACTTCAAAGAGATGTTTTGGAGTGCACAAGGCCCTGCCTTTCCTGCCCTGGCCCCAGACTCACTACAGGGGGTATGTAACCATTTGTGTGGGAACAGGCACAGCCCTAATCAGGTGCAAGTTCCAGCTCCTCCCTCTCATCCTGCCTCAGGATGAGCCATATACATGCAGATGGCTACTCAGTCACACCTACTCTGCCTTTGTGTGTGGCTGTCTAGAGGGAATGCAGGGAGCAAGCTGTCACCCGCTCCAGATGGGTATTCCAGGGACAGGCAGAAGGCACCAAATGGTTTATGTAAGAAAATGCCAACTTTTTAAAAGTGAGAATAAATGAAATATCTAGCTGACCGTTTATTGGGCTGACAACTATTTAAGCAGACTCAGACCAAAATTATGAGTAAGATGGTCTACATCATTTAATTATTCGTTGTTTTCCATTATTAGTCTTTTTGTGAGTTCACAAGACAGATATGGACTACAACTCACAATTACATAACATCAAGACAAAACTAAGAAAATGAAAACATCAAAACAAATTGCAAATGACAATCAATGTAAACTATTACCAGACAGGAGAGAACAACAATAATGTAACCCACATTTTAGTCAATAACAATTTTAGTGAGACAGGCTAGGGTTACCAACCAAAAGGGATAACGCATTTTGCGCAACAGAGGATATACATTTTGAGCACATTATTTCCCTCAGTCGCTATACATGTTTTTATAGGAACTCTTCCCCTGATGGTGACGCGTGCCAATGCGTTTCGAATCCCAATTTATTTCAAGGGATTCTCTTCAGGGCTGTGACTGGATTCTGAAAAACCAATAAGGAAAGGATATTTTTTTTAAAAACCATGCCCTCCTTATCCACTTAAAGTATAGGCTCTTAAGCAGAGACAGGGGAGTATGTACCTGTTTATAAATCTGAGAATCACCTCGTAGTTGTGGGTAGCCCGGTTTGCTCATGTTGCTGACCGACAGGCCTGAAACATGAACGGGCAGAGCAGAGTTAAATGTAAAATAATATGAAGAGAATTATTATGACTTTTAGGTACTGGCTATATGACTTACTTGTAACTTATTTAGATGTGGACAAAGCTAGAAGTTTAAAAAAAAAAAAAAGCAGATTTGTTGCCTAAAATAACAAAGACACTTGGTCAATACCCTTTAGTTTTATATAGTGTGCTTGTTGCAGGCTTGATATATTTATAGGGGATGACACTTACTTAAGAGAAGGGTTTATATTGCCAGTCAGATCTCTTATCGTTCGGCACTTAATGTAAAGTAGAAAACCGTCACCCTTGAACTTTTCGTGAACACTTGTCAATTTATCTGAAAACAACAGAGGTATAACAACGTCATTTTGAATCCTTTGCTCTCATTACTCAGTAGTTTCTTTGTAGCGTAAATTCTATGTGGCTTTGGACTTATTTTATGCACACAAATGCAGCCGTGAATATAGTTAATTCTGCTTATAGTGGCAGCGAACGTTGTTTTTTCTGAAAGAACAAGCGTGAATTACAAGAGTTCTGACTCCGGATTGCTCAGTTAGTTCTTTTTTGCATAGAAACTATATGGCCTGGGCTTACTTTGTGCTCTTGGCTGTGGCCGTAGATACGGTGTATTCCACTTCAAGTGGCAGCGTGGAATTAACTAGGGGCTACGACGCCGTATTGTGGTTTCTGATGACGGCGGGCGCATACAAGATGTTTTCAAGAAAGAACAAACGCGAATTGTATCAATTTTAACTGCGTGTCTTCTTCAGTCTGAAATTCCTTTCGCCAAGATACATTGTAGCAAGAATAATGACCCACTGGATCCTTCACAGGTGGTTTCACATGATACATAATTACCGCACTTGTGGTGACCTTCAATTGGTTTGAGGTTCCACTGGGAGCGTAGGTCCTGTTTTTTGGTAGCCGAGATGCAGTCAGCCCTCACCAGTTGCTGTCCAATACTCATATCTTTCTTCATGGCAAAAAGTGGCCGTTCAAACGGACATTCCAAGTTCTGAAGCAGGTGCCAGTTTTTTAGAATAATTTAACGGAATTTGTTCGTGTGTGGACCAAAAGTCGAGACACACACCAATTTAGTCATAGGCTCCTTAACTCTCTTGGATAAGAGGCATTCTCTCGGTGTGAACCAAGCCCTACGTTTTGCGTGCTTGAGCAATTTTTTGGGGTAACCTCTTTCCCTCAATTGTTCGCAAAAGGCTATTGCGTGGGCTTCAAAATCCTCTTTCTGTGAACAGTTTTGTCTGATCCTTAGTAGCTGGCCATACGGCAAATTATCCCGCAGGTTCCTGGGATGTGAACTTTTGTAATGAAGAATCATATTCCTGTCAGTTGGTTGTCCTTAGTTCTCCATTAATAGGTCTCACTTCTACATTGAGGAATGTGAGGGAGGTCTTACTCTTAGTCACAGTAAATTTTATGTCTGGATGTCTTGTGTTGAGCCAATCAAAGAAATGCATTAGCATTGGTTCGGGACCATCCCACAGGCACCAGATAGCATCAATATAGCGGTACCACTTTGTAAGATGTTGTTTGAAGGGGTTATTTTCATAAACAAATTTCTCCTCCAACCGGGCCATGAAAAGGACTGCCATCTCTGGGGCAAAGGGACATCCCATAGCGGTCCCCTTGGTTTGGATGTAGAATATTTCTTCAAACTTAAAATAGTTCTTCTTTAATGCCACCGATGCAAGCTGGAGAATGAACTCAGTGGGTACCTGATGTGGTTTTTCACGGGTTTCAAGGCATGTTTTGAGCTCTTCAAGTGCCTCTTCTTGAGGAATTTGTGTGTACAACGACACAACATCGAATGAGACGAGCCATTGGTTCCTAGAATCGAAATGGAGACCCTCAATCTTGTTGATGAAGTCCATCGTATCTCTCAAATACGAGGTGTTATATGGCCATTAGGGTCATTCTCGGCATTGCTAAGTTAGCATGAGCTTGGCTGCCATGATGCTGCTTTTGCGCACGTTACTACATGACTTTATTTTGCAAGACTCTATTTAAGCCTTTCACATGAGAACTGTCTGCCTTTCGCGTTCTCTGCTAAGTTCCTGGAGTGTAGTCTGAACACGATGTGCAAGGTCTATAAACAATGCCCCTTGTTATTCTGTTCTGGTCAGTCCCTAGCACCGAGACATAACATGCTAAACACAGCTGCACTGCTGGAGACTCGTGCTTTGATATTACGGGGATGAATGTTGTTTTAACACACACTTGGAGAGAGCCCTTTCCGTGGAGAAGAGCTATGCTGTTCCTATGATGTAAACCTTACATCTAGGCTTTAAGGTATGGGGTCTGCTGACAAAGCCCAGCGATCTTCTTTTTTATAATACATTTCTTCCAGTCCAGGGGAGGGTGGTTAGGCCTTATAGTCCTTTTTCCACTGTCTTTATATAATGACATCCCCCTTTGTACTCTATGGAATTGTAACAATGCTAATTGTTCTGAGTTTTTGCATTTTGCTGCTGGTAGTGGCTCGTATACTGTATTGTAGAGCACGATAGTTAAAATAAACATTTTGAACTATTACAGTGACTCTGCCAATTCTTATCTGTGGACAAGAACGAGTGAGCGAGCGAAAGGGTATGTCTTGCCACCGCGATTCCTGAGAGAGTCGGGAGTGTTGTGTTCTGGGTTGTCTAATCATTTGTGTCTTCTTGATTTTGGAGGAGAACGAATGAGACACTCTAGCTAGTCGGTTTTGGGATTTTGGGCACTAAGGTGGTAGGTTGGTACACCCCTATACACCAAGGTCCTGTTTTCCTGCGCATAGTTCTGTGTAGGTGCAGAATCCCCGCAACAGAGGGAACTTGCTGGCGAAAAGGTTTTAGAAAGTTATCCACATATTTGGAGATTGGCTCCATAATGAGTCGCAAACGGAAACTATGGGTCTTCCCAGTGGGTCCAAAAGCTGCTTGTGGATCTTTGGTGAAAAATACATCACCGTTGGTCAACAAAAGACCAAGGTGCGCTTCAAAACACAGCCATGGGAAATGAGGACCAGGCGTCAGTTCTACAAAACGTAGCCTCCTCCCCTATTGTCAACCTTTCCAACAAAAGTTTGACTCCAGATGAAATCTCGGTCCTTGAGTTAGGCTTGAAATTTGTTCCCAAACGGAAACCGGATGTGACTCGTCTTTAAATTGAAGCTGTGGAATTTTTCCGAAAAATCAGACTAAAAGCCTTCTTCCACAATAAGGAAAATACAACTCCTAAGAAGCTTCTGGCCTAGCAGACAAGTCGAAGTTTGTTCCTCCAGCTCACACTGTCCCAAAACAAATTTCAGCTTTTGAACAAGTTGTGTTATCTTCAATTCAGCAACTTGAAAACAAACAGTCTTTCATACTGAGTAATTTAACACCGCAATAACTCAAGGCCTTGGCGAATCTCAAGCAGGATAACTCAATTGTAATCAAACCGGCCGATAAGGGGGGTGCATTAGTCCTTTGGCCAAAGGAGATGTACCTCAAGGAAGGACGCAAGCAGGTTCAGAATAATGTTTGGTACAGGAATGTAAAAGATGAACCCACACGGGAATACAGTAAGCCATCAAGCTTATTCTTACCCATGGCCTCGAAACTGGAATAGTTGGACCCAAGGAATATGATTTCTTGAACAAAAATCATCCCAGAACACCGGTGATGTATTTTTTACCAAAGATCCACAAGCAGCTTTTGGACCCACCAGGAAGACCCATAGTTTCCGGTTGTGACTCATTACTGGAGCCAATCTCCAAATATGTGGATACCTTTCTAAAACCATTTCTCCAGCTAGTTCCCTCGTATTTGAGAGATACGATGGACTTCATCAACAAAATTGAGAGTCTCCATTTCGATTCTAGGAACCAATGGCTCGTCTCATTCGATGTTGTGTCATTGTACACACAAAT
The DNA here is from genome assembly GCA_963921515.1 of Calotriton arnoldi. Classification (NCBI taxonomy): domain Eukaryota; kingdom Metazoa; phylum Chordata; class Amphibia; order Caudata; family Salamandridae; genus Calotriton; species Calotriton arnoldi. The sequence continues at coordinate 569,442 of CAWUFW010003762.1, forward strand.
TCCCCAAGAAGAGGCACTTGAAGCGCTCAAAACATACCTTGAAACCCGTGAAAAGCCACATCAGGTACCCACTGAGTTCATTCTCCAGCTTGCATTGGTGGCATTAAAGAAGAACTATTTTAATTTTGAAGAAAAATTGTACATCCAAATCAAGGGGACCGCTATGGGATGTCCCTTTGCCCCAGAGATGGCAGTCCTTTTCATGGCCCGGTTTGGGGAGAAATTTGTTTATGAAAATAACCCCCTCAAACAACATCTTACAAAGTGGTACCGCTATATTGATGGCATCTGGTGCCTGTGAGATGGTCCCGAACCAATGCTAATGCACTTCTTTGATTGGCTCAACACAAGACATCCAGACATAAAAATTAATGTGACTAAGAGTAAGACCGCCCTCTTATTCCTCGATGTAGAAGTGAGACCTATTAATGAAGAACTAAGGACAACTTTACATCGTAAACCAACTGACAGGAATACAATTCTTCATTACAAAAGTTCACATCGCAGGAACCTGCGGCATAATTTGCCGTATGGCCAGCTACTAAGGATCAGACGAAACTGTTCATGGAAAGAGGATATTGAAGCCCACGCAATAGCCTTTTGCGAACAATTGAGGGAAAGAGGTTACCCCAAAAATTGCTCAAGCACGCAAAATGTAGGGCTTGGTTCACACTGAGAGAATGCCTCTTATCCAAGAGAGTTAAGGAGCCTATGACTAAATTGGCGTGTGTGTCGACTTTTGGTCCCCACACTAACAAATTCCGTTAAATTGTTCTAAAAAACTTGCACCTGCTTCAGAACTAGGAATGTCCGTTTGAACGGCCACTTTTTGCCATGAAGAAAGATATGAGTATTGGACAGCAACTGGTGAGGGCTGACTGTATCTCGGCTACCAACAAACAGGACCTACGCTCCCAGTGGAACCTCAAACCAATTGAAGGTCACCACAAGTGCGGTAGTTGTGTATCATGTGAAACCACCTGTGAAGGATCCATATTTGAACACAACAACATTAAATGGATTCATAAGTCCTTTTCAAATGGTAAAACGAAAAACGTCGTTTATGGAATCATTTGCCCATGTGGCAAACTGTACATTGGCAAAACCAACCAAGAGGTCCGATTACGAATTGTCCAACATCGATCCAGAATACGCACAAAAGTGATGAATGCTCCTATGGTTGGCCACTTCATACAAGCCAACCATAGTGAAAGAGACATTAAATGGGCTGTCCTTTGTGTGGTCAAACAGACACCTAGAGGCGGAGATGTTGAAAGAACTCTATTACAAAAAGTAGCCTACCTCATTCTTAAGTTTAACAGTGCCATCTCCGGTTTGAACGAGATGTCGGAAATATCAAGGACTTAAATTATCGATAATATTTAAATAAGCCTGGTAATAACTGTAATAATGCACTACAATTCCCAGCATCCATGGTGCTTTGCAAATTACGTCCCAGGAAACCGAAAGCCTTGGCTGGACAAACTACGGACAAGGAACCGGAAGTTCTAAGCATCGGAGTTCTCAAATGAACAAAGCCGAGCTGACATCACTCTGTACGGCAGACGGAAGCCGAAGATTTTGACCGATGGCCTCTTGAGAGGTGAAAGTGAGTCATCATTCTTGCTATAATGTATCTTGGCGAAAGGAATTTCAGACTGAAGAAGACACGCTGTTAAAATTGAAACAATTTGCGTTTGTTCTTTCAGGAAAACATCTTGTATGCGCCCGCCGTCATCAGAAACCACAATAAGGCGTCGTAGCCCCTAGTTAATTCCACGCTGCCACTGGAAGTGGAATACACTGTATCTACGGCCGCAGCCAAGAGCACAAAGTAAGCCCAAGGCCATATAGTTTCTATGCAAAAAAGAACTAACTGAGCAATATGGAGTTAGAACTCTTGTAATTCGCGCTTGTTCTTTCAGAAAAAACAATGTTCGCTGCCACTAGCAGCAGAATTAACTATATTCACGGCTGCATTTGTGTACATAAAGTAAGTCCAAAGCCACATAACATTTACGCTATAAAGAAACTACTGAGTAATGAGAGCAAAGGATTCAAAATGACGTTGTTATACCTCTGTTGTTTTCAGATAAATTGACAAGTGTTCACGAAAACCTCAAGGTTCACGGTTTACTACTTTACATTAAGTGCCGAACGATAAGAGATCTGACTGGCAATATAAACCCTTCTCTTAAGTAAGTGTCATCCCCTATAAATATATCAAGCCTGCAACAAGCACACTATATGAAATTAGAGGGTATTGATCAAGTGTCTTTGTTATTTCAGGCAACAAATCTGCTTTTTTTTTTTAAAAAACTTCTAGCTTTGTCCACATCTAAAGAAGCTACAAGTAAGTCATATAGCCAGTACCTAAAAGTCATAACAATTCTCTTCATATTATTTTACATTTAACCCTGCTCTGCCCGTTCATGTTTCAGGCCTGTTGGTCAGCTACGTGAGTAAACCGGACTACCCACAACTACGAAGTGATTCTCAGATTTATAAACAGGTGCATACTCTCTGTCTCTGCTTAAAAGCCTATACTTTAAGTGGATAAGGAGGGCATGGTTTTAAAAAAAATATCCTTCCCTTATTGGTTTTTCAGAATCCAGTCACAGCCCTGAAGAGAATCCCTTGAAATAAATTGGGATTCGAAACACGTTGGCACGCATCACCATCAGGGGAAGAGTTCCTATAAAAACATGTATAGCGACTGAGGGAAATAATGTGCTCAAAATGTATATCCTCTGTTGCGCGAAATGTTTTATCCCCGTTGGTTGGTAACCCTAGCCTGTCTCACTAAATTGTTATTGACTAAAATGTGGGTTACCTTATTGTTGTTCTTTCCTGACTGGTAATAGTTTATATTGATTGTCATTTGCAATTTGTTTTGATGTTTTCATTTTTTTAGTTTTTTCTTGATCTTATGTAATTGTGAGGAGTAGTCCATATCTGTCTTGTGAACTCACAAAAAGAATAATAATGGAAAACAACGAATAATTAAATGATGTATACCATCTTACTCATGATTTTGGTAAGAGTCTGCTCAAATAGTTGGCAGCCCAATAAACGGTCAGCTAGATATTTCGTTTATTTTCATTTACTGGCCCAATCTATCTAGCTGTGTGATATAGGACCCACCCTCTTCATAACTAACTTTCTAAAAGTGGCATTTTCAGAACTGCAATTTAAAAACTAACTTCACCATAAGTTGTTTTTAAATTGTGAGCCCAGACGCACCATCTTTTGCATTCCCATCTTGTCCCAAAGGGAAACTTCACTTCAAAAATGTAATCATGCAGTCCCCATGTTAATCTATGTTAGAGATTGGCCCTGCAGTAGTGAAAAATGAATTTAAGAGTATTTCATTACCAGTCCATGTAAAACTTAGAAGTACATGCCCAACTTCTTAATTATACTGCAAGCTCCCCTTAGGGCTGCCCAACGCCTACCTTAGGGGTGACTTACATGTAATAAAAGGAACGTTTTGGCCTGGCAAGTAGGTTAGCTTGTCACGTCTAAATGGCAGTTTATACTGCACACACATGCTTTGCAGTGGCAGGCCTGATCCATGTTTAAAGTGCTACTTAAGTGGGTGGCACAATCAGTGTTGCCGGCCACTTGGTAGCATTAAATTTACAAGACACATAGAGTGCATTTTACTAGTGACGTATACATAATTTAAATTTGCCAATTGTGGATAAGCCAATGTTACCATGTTTAGTGTACAGAGCACAAGCACTTTAACACGGGTTAGCAGTGGTAAAGTGCCCAGAACCCTAATGCCAGCAAAAAGAAAGTCCGCAAAACAGAAAGTCAGAAGGCAAAAAGTTAGGGGAAACCACACCAAGGATGCCAGGTCTAACAATTGTGAACAAAAGTTACTTCATTTATGACTGCCCAGAATGTATAGAAAGTGTTGTTTGCCTTAAAAGTTTGTGACTGGCCAAAAACTCATGATCTCACCCTTTTCCACCCTGAAAATGGTGAGGCTATTTCTCCATCAACTGGCTGGAGTAACTCATCTGTCTGCTTTTTCCTAGACCAAAGTCCTCATCCTGGGCTCCATCCCCTCCACCTGGGACGACTCCTGTCCGCAGTGCATGAACCACCCCCGCACCCACGGACCATGCATGAAACCTTGGCATCATACTGGACTCCTTGTTCTCAATGAACTGCCAAATCAATGCTGTTTCGTCCTCCTGATGGCACATGCTCTGCCTGCTTCATAAGATTTTCAAGTGGATCCCCACAGAGTCCAGAAAAATGGTCACCCATGTGCTCATCAGCAGCTGACTCGACTACGGCAATGCACTCTACAGCGGCACCACCCAAAAACTCCAAAAGAAACTGCAGAACATCCAGAAGGCTCCACCAGACTCATCCTGAACATCCCACGCCACAACCACATCACCGGCATCCTGAGAGACCTTCACTGGCTACCCATCAACAAAAGAGTCACCTTCAAGCTCCTCACACATGCATACAAAGCCCTCCACAACGCCAGACCAGCATACCTCAACCACTGCCTCTTATTCTACACTCCCACCAGACAACTCCTGTCATAAACCACCTACCTGGATCCCAGATGATTCCAATGGGGCAGTGATGCTAGTTCCTGAATCCTTCAGAGACTTGCCCTCGGTTTACAGGAGGTGACACTGCTCCAGTGGCAAATCCCAGGAGGAAGGGGGTTAGGATAGAGAGAGTGTGTAGAGTCAACGATGCTGTGGCTCGTCTAATCAACAGCAACACTGCAGCAGGCATTCACACCAGTCTGATGAATGGTACCGGCAGATATGGTACCTATAAACAAACAAATAATATGGCTTTAGTGAAGTATTAACTCTATCTCTTAAGGTATCACCTCACAAAAGCTTTTCAAATCTCAACCAATCTTTAGTTTTGTTGTTTTATTTTCATTTAGATTGTCCGTAGAGGCTCCTTTATCACAATTTTCAAAACTGTAGTGAGTATGATTTTAGCATCAAACCCACAAGCAAAATTGGACAAGGTTAGCTTCATCCAAGTCCTCTGTGGCAAAGCCCTGCCAACAGTATATACAAGTTGAACAAAAACACTGGTTACCTTTAGTTGCCGCACGATGTTGCGACTGAGCTCAGTGCATAGTAAAATCAAGTCTGTTAACGCGTCTCTCCTTTTCTTCTTCTTCTTTTTTCCATCCAGGTGCGAGACTAATGCAGGACATTCTTTGCAGTGAGGTCGAAGTGGGAGGATCAAGGGAGCTGGCAAGACAGAGCCCTGGAAGCAGGGAAATAGGTAAGTGGCAGTCCAAGAGGCTAAGTCAAGGGGATGAGCGTGGACGGTCTTTAAATAAGATCGCTTTAGAACGTTCATGAAAGTCACATTCTAATTATTTGTAACATGGAACAGGTGCAGATAATTAACTTGGTGAGGCTGCCATCTAGAAGGTGCTTTAGAATATTCACAAAGGTCGTGTTCGAATTGCTTATAGCAACGAACAGGTGCAGATGATTAATTTGATGAGGCTGTCTCCTAGAAGGTGTTTTAGAATGTTTACAAAATGTCACATTCTAATTGCTTATAGAAAGGAACAGGTGCAGGTGATTAATGTGATGAGGCTGTCTTCTAGAAGGTGTTTTAGAATGTTCACAAGGTCGTATTCTAATTCCTTATAGCAAGGAACAGGTGCAGGGGATTAATTTGATGAGGGCTGTCTTCCGGAATGTTCACGTTGTGGTCACCTATGCCGGTTGCTTGATTCTTATTCTGGTGGATTTTCTGAATGTTTCTGTGGCGCCTGAAACCTGACCTTGCATATGCATGGTAAAACATTTGTAAAAGCTATTAAGCCTTTTCAAACATACCGGGGAAAACCAGCTGCAGCTAGCTATTGCCGACCTCATATAAAATGGTCAAAAGTCAGGGTACAAGACATTTGTTCAATCATAAGTGTTTGGAGGAATGATATGAGTCATGCCAGTATATTGTGATAGTCAAGAGAGGTGAGCTGTGGCAGGAATCCTGACATCTCCACTCTGCCCAACTGGCCCTGGCCTCCATCCCATGGATCCTCAAGAACATGGCTGGAGGAAGATCCTTCTCTGACCTCACTGCAAAGACCTGGAACTTACTGCCTCTGCACCTCAGGCAATCACCATCACTGCCACAATTCAGGAAGGACCTCAAGACCTGGCTCTTCGACTGAACCACAGATCATGCCCCTCCCCCCACTCAGCACCTTGAGACCCTCACGGGTGAGTAGTTGCGCTTTATATGAAACCCTATTGATTGATTAGTGGTCAATTGCACCCTGTGTGCAATTACTCACTGAGGAAATTGGGGGGACATAACATTCCCAGAAGAATGTCTAAAAACCTCTGCATGGGTCAGCTTTCCAGTCCTGATACTGAGAATTTGTGGGAAATACAAAGTAAAATTGTGAAAGTACATTTATGCAGAGGTGTAAACCTCAGCACATACTTTCTAACTTTTTAAGTGAATCAACCCCAACAAATTTAAGTCACTCCCTTATACCATTGGTAATTTGGGCCTGATTTAGAGTTTAGCAATTGCAACGGAGTACCCTGCCTGCCAAACCCTTAGTCTGCTTGCCACTATTAAGTATGTATAAACCCATTTATGGAACACATCTTCTGATGGCCCGATGGAGTAGAATCTGTTGGAGGAAGAACATTACACCACCCGTCATGTTTAGGGTGGACAGTGTAGTGTTTTTCTTTTTGCTGTCCATCACTGCCTGGAAAAATCTATCCCTCAACAATTGATGTATATAGGAAAAAAACAACTATTCATCCCTACACTCTGCCAGAATGCTCCCAGGATGTGGAAGTCATTAGGTTTTTGTTTCCCACTTTGGATTTTGTTTATAAAAACCATAGTTTTGTAAATGTTTGGTGAATAGCTGTTCACCAAAGTTTCAGTACATTGGAGGAACCGCTGTGATGGCGTTTCCTTTCAATATACACGGATGACTGGTGGGCCGGCAGTCATCTCTAAATTTGGCGGACTGAGTATTGTCGGGATGGCAGAGGTAATGTCCTCCGTCATCCAAATGAACACTACTCCATCCATCAAAAGCTAAGTCAAGCCCTTTTTTTATCAATGTGTAACATGAACAAGGAAGAGGCGTATTTTTTAGAGCTGGTAAATAGCTTAAGTAAAATGTGACATAAAAGAATAAATCTGAAATGCTCCCAATTTTGCATGGATGTTAATCCTGATTAGGTTTACCAGTGCATTTTGATAATGGAGGATGAAACGGTCCAGGCAGGACATTATCCACCTAGGTTGTTTGATGTAAAAGAATATTAAGAATATAATTAGGAAGTAATATGAAATAATCTTTGGAGCAACTGCTCTGGATTGCTTTAGGTGGGTGTAGTTACACCTAAGCTTATAAGGAAAGATTAAGGCAATTTAAATGTATTGCATGTTTTACAGAATCTGCTGCATTTTCATCTACCCAATTTAAAGGTTCTAACAACATTATACAGATTTGTTGTGGTTCAGACATCAAGGGCCTGATTCACAAAGGTAAACTTACACTTTTGTGTTTGCTTGCTACTCACAAAGGTATTTTACTAGTAGTATCTTTGCGACTGCGATGTCTCCGCACATAAAAAGATAGGAGTGAAGGCACTTCAGCAAAAGTTTTTGTTTAATTGTAGTATCCAGTGAGAGAAACTTTTACAGCACAGACCGAAACGTTACCTTCTGTGAAATGTAATAGTGCTTTTTGGGAAAACACCTGCTGTAGTGATGCATCTCATTATATGTATGAAGTGCATCTCTATGGAACAGCTTTGCACTAGAACTCAATACCAAATGCTGGTTTTGGAAACACTGGATGTCTGCACTTATAATGCTGGTGAAAGAAAGATGTTTGTCAATATTACAATATGTTATGGTTTGCTTTGAATTCTCCCAAACGTACATATAAGATCAAAAACAAAGATCTGACAAGATAGGAGAATCTTCAAATACCTTCACATCACACTCTATCAATGCTCCCCATTACTATGTCCCCTAAACCCAATTCAAAGCATCTTATCAAAAATAATTGATTGACAACTAGTACTTTTATTCCTCCTATTCGCCTGCCTGCAGATGATATCGATTCGGAATAAAGAATATTTCAAAAGCAATTTTACAACCTATTTACAAAATTTGGATTGACATTAAAATGTCCACATTAGCTTAGAATCTGTAAAGCAACTGATAATGTTAAAGCTGACCCTAATGTACAGGATCCACTTTGTTTTTGGTGATAACTTCATCAAATGTAACATTATTGTTTTAGTCCATTTACTATCACCCTCTTTATATTCACCCTATGGTCTCAACGTTGACGCAGTCAGGGTTTTATGTTTGTCAAAAATTAATATTTAAACAAGCAATGATTTGACTGAAGATGTATTTTTACACTCAAGACCGCATAATGTTTTCTAGATGTATTAGGTCAAATTTGTTGAATAAAATGTGAGGTGATTTCTATAAACTGTATGCTTAACTGGTGTATTTGTACCATGTACTATTGTTATCCTTGTTTCTAATTTGCTCTTTGAAGAATCTGCACTTACCTTAGTATTTATGGCTGTGTTTATGCCCATCAGAGACTGATGGGCAATTAATATATTCTCCAAAGACTTTCATTACTTCTCCTTGACCAATAAGCACAATGAATTCACCACACTATCTCTAGTTGTACCTGCAGGTTCCATGCTCTTTCCCTCATGAACCTGTATCTGAAGTCCATGCTATAAAAATAAACAAAATGATAGGTTACATGTATAAATTGTAGCACTGCTATTGTCTAAATACTAAATTGCCCATGCCCTGTAATAATTACTTGAATGATAGTTGACTATTTTGACTGTTTGAAAATTTAGCTACGATCCTATATCCTGCAACCTAAATCGATGCAGGTCAACATATTCCCCTAAGTAAGCTAAAGATGGCTAAAGAATATACAGACATATTATTCTCTGAGAAGACCATGTCATGCTCTATTTGATGTTACAGTATATGATAAACAAAATATTGTGTCTAAAAGTCTATGCTAAAGCCAGTGTATTTTCTAGACCCTCAGGTCCTGCACATTCTGCCGCAAACAACAGACTGGCCACCATCTGCTTCTCAACATTACTTGCTGACTATAGGTTTTAAAACCAAGGAAGATGGGTGTTTCTTAGAAAAGATATCAAATAGGAAGCAACCAACATTCATAGGTACAGTATTTTAATTAATTATAGTGACATTATTGTAAAGATGGTCAATTTGTAAATTAAAAATATAGTTATGATCCGTCATGGGCAATTGCAGAGAGGTTATAAAATACTTGATCAATGATATGCTTCTTTGTTACACCTCTTACTAAGTTGCCCTGCCTTCCAAGTTAGGTGCATTTGTTCCAGTTAGAGGTATTGCTCTGTAGGAATGTGGGGTATTATGTAGTGAGGCCAGATGGGCTTCACTATGCAATACCTTCATGTTACCCCAAATAGGTCCTTTGGATTCACACTAATAAATCCCTATCTTAGTCCTGGTAGTGTAACACAGAGCAGTCAGGTTTTACTAGAGGAACATGTGTTAAGCATTTCAGAGTACCAACATGGATGACAAGTAATTGACATGACTCAAAAGGAATCCAATTTATAAAAAATAAAGCAGATTGTTATATAAATTTAGACACCAAAATGGAGACAATCGAATGAGTATAACCGGAATTATGGATTTTTGTACAGGAAAAATAAATCAGTGCATTTCACTCTTACAAAGCTTTAACGTTGCAGTCAATGGAGAAAAGCACTGGTGACAATTAGTCACTTGCAGGTCGAGTCCAGTGGAACACACTCAGTGATAAGGTGGGGCGGGTCCCAGGCACAGGCTCCGACAGTCAGTTGAATTTTACCTGGCACGTAGGGCAGAGCCAGGCAGACTTGTCCTGGCTGTCCCTGGTGCTGAAGCAGGAGCTGCGAGTTTGCTGTTTTTACCTTTTACATGGAAATGGATGCAAAATCTCAACAACGGGGCCACTGAGGTGTTTGGTTGAAGATGATACGGGGTTCCCTCAAGGCACAGCATCAAACAACGAACAAAGGTAGCGATAGAAAGACTAGCCACCAAAAAGCCTTGGCAGCTGCAAGCTCAGCTTTGGGTTATTTCGATGTCCTGGAGTCTGGGGGAAAACGGTAACCACATGAAACTTGCTGGAGGTCAGGACTACATTTTCCACATTGCACTAGACCATTTATTTTTGGGTGATTCCTCGGCGGTCCCGATGTTCAGTGATTCTTTGCTTCTGGGAGTGTGCTTTACCTGCAGGCTGCACGGGACTTGTACCTCCAGTTCAAGGGAGTTCTGGTACTGTCTTTGGCTTGCAGAGTCATTCCTCTTTCCTTTGGAACAAGTTTCTGGTCTGGGGTGAGTTGTACTCGTGCAGTTTCAGGTGGTTGCCTCAGATGCAGGTTACTGCACCTTTGCTTTGTGCAGATCCTGAAGTCGCAGACTCGGCTCTCTTCTTTGTTCTTGGTTGCAAGTTGTTCAGATCAGAGGTTCTGGTGCCAGGGGAGCCCCTTAAACGCTGGATGTAGGGGTGTTAGGGGTGTGGGTGCTAATAGCCAAATGGCTACTAGCCCCAGTGTTCCCACCTCCTGGCCGCAGCTGCAGACTGTCAGCCAGGACACATGAAAGGCTGGGGAAACCAGGTGGGCACCTGGGTGCATGCCACATCAAATCTGACCTTGGCAAAAGGTCGGATTTGATAAGACAAGTTGTTGTACAACAAACATGACACCTTTCAGTGGGTCCATAAAGGAGCTGGCAACTGGGGTGTGCCCATGGGCCAGCCCATGTTATCCTATGGCCCCAGATCACTTATAGTATCCCCTAATGGAAGGGGGGTACTATAGGGACATGTAAGCTTCACTTATATGTCGACACCTTTAATATACTGCTCCCTGCCTCCTGCATTCAGGAGCCCTACCTTAGGGGTGACTGACATATATTAAAAATAGTGCTGTGGCCTTGCCACTCATGGTGAGGGCAAAGTTGAGTTTGAGCAGTTTGCACTGCTCATGCAGTCTGCAGTGGCAGGGATGTCATCTGTTTACTTGGGTCACTCAGGGTGACACAATCAGTGCTTAAGGCTCCCATGGCCCCTTTAACTCCCATGCCTTTGGTACCACGGGTACCAACTACCACCTACCAGGGTCTTATAAGGGGGTTAAAGTTCTTGCCAATTGGGGTTACCAGTGCACATGCATTGTATTTAGGGAGAGAGAACTGGCACTGGGTCTTGGGCTTGGTTAGCAGGCTCCAGTGCGCTTTCAGAGTCATAACTATCAGTATTGGAGAAAAAAAGTGTGGGGGTCACCGTACAAAAAGGGCACTATCCTACATGCTCTTACAGGGCCTGATTAGAGGTTAGGCATTTGATCAAAGTACACCAGTGTACCCCGGTGTTCCTACACTTGTGATTACCATGCGTGCAAACACAGGGCTCATTTTTACCTGGAAGAAATCCCAAGGGCTAAAATTGGGATTGGTTCTGGCAGGAGCTGTGGATTTTCAGCCCGTCCCCACACTCCTAAGGATGCTCCCCCAAGGTGGCCCACAGTTACTGCTCCTGATACAATCCCCACCCCACACCCTCAATCTGCAACCCACATAGACCCTCCACTCCCATTTACCACCTGCTCATAGCAGGGTCCTCCTTTACTGAAGGAAGGTGGTTACCATAGTAAAAAGGAGAGTGGCAGAGGTTGTTATAAAAAAAAGAGTGGATGGAGCTTAGCACAAGCGATTTCTATCCTAATTTACTCAGTGGCCCTCACAGGAGGTCAAAATAATCAATGAGTATATCAATGGCATGTAATGCAAGGTAAAACCTTTCCTTGATTGCTTGTGTTGAGGTTCAGAGAGGACCTGGCCTGGCAGTTCGAGCTGGTCTGTTCCCACTGGAGCAGAGTCAGGACTGAGTTGCATTTGGATGGGTAAAACCTAAGGTAGCTTGGTGTGCAAAATCATGATGGGCTGGGATGCAGCCCCAAGTAATTACCAGTGTCTGAGATTAATTCAAAGGTTTCATCCATCCCTTTTTTGTATGCTTCAGTGTGACGTCCTAAGTGAGATGGGTTATGCCCAGATGTGGGTCTCGTGCACACCGTGCCACCTGAACCAAGTTATACCCAACTGATGAGCCCTGATAAGGGTGAAACTGGTCTTGGGTTCGCTTGTTTTCTGGTTCATGGAGGGCCATGCCTTGCAGTTCGGGCTGGACTGTTCCCATTAGAGCAGAGTCAGGACTGATTTACATATGGCTGGGCCTTAACTGAAGTGGCATGGTGTCCAAAAAAGCAATTGACTAAGATGCAGCCCCCAGGGATCATCAATGCAAGAATTTCAACAATCACTTTTTGTATACTTCATAATGATACCCTAAGCAGGAAAGGTATGCTGAGATGTGGGCCCGGTGCACACTATGCCACTGGAGCCAAGCCATTCCCGAATGATGAGCCCTATTAAGAGCGAAACTGGTCTTGGATTGCTTGTGTTGCGGTTCTGGGAGGACCTGGCCTGGCAGTTCGGGCTGGAATGTTTCCACTGAAACAAAGTCAGCCCGAATTTGCATAAGGCTGGGTTTACACAGAGGTGGCATAATGCTCAAAATAACAATGGCATTTGATGCAGCCTTGAGTGATTACCATTGGCTGAGATCAGTTCAAGCTTTCCATCCATAATGGTTTTTGTATGCTTCAGGGAAAATATCCAGGCAGTCATTATGAAAAAGATTCATTCATCTGTTTTGCACATCTTCTTTCGCCCATCCCCTTTACATTGTGGTTTGCTCCCCAGGTGTGCAGTAGTGGCATGTACTCACTGTTATCATGTGCACATTAAAGTAAATTGTCCCATCTGCAGTGTCTCACTCATGTTAGCAAGTTTGCTGTAATACAATGAAGTCTTAATCACTGCAAAAGAAACACATGCTGATTGAGCAATGTGTGTTGGCCTTCTTCCTCCATACAGGTGAAAGAGAGGGTATAGACATATACATGTACCTGGTGTAAATATAAAAGCAGATACATCTACTAATAGAATGATTTATAGAGGTTTGTGAGAGGCTGGTCATGCTTAATGACGGACAGAGGATTGACATTCATTATACGACAAAAGAACGTGACTAAGGACTTCTCAATTGCTTTTTAACCTGGAGATTTATAAATAGTTGAAACTAACTAGGTGAGTTTAAGAAGGTGATTTTACATTTCACACAATGCAGCACAGCAAGTGAAGTTGCTGCGTGTTACAGAGTTTTATATAGCGCAAACTTGACCCGAAGATATCGGGTATCAGAGCGCTTTACAAGAGCACTAGTTTTGTTACAGATGGACACATTCCTTTTTGTTAGGCACGGGGAAATTAAGGGGCAGATTTACAAGCCCCTTACGCCACTTTTGCGCCGCCGTTGCGTCACTTTTGTGACGCAGCGGCGGTGCAAATCATGCGCCATGCTGCGGGGGATTTACAACGTGACGCATCTAGGGAGATGCGTCACGTTGTAAAGCCCTGATGCAGGTTTCATGTGGGCGTGCCAGCGCAGGGGGGGGCGTTCCTGCGCAAGGAAGCCCCGTAAAAGTGACGCAGTGAAATCTACAAGATTTCACGGAGTCACTTTTACGTCCCTGCTGCGTCAAATCCTTACGCCTGCTTCAAGCAGGCGTAAGGAGTGACGCAGCATGTTAGGTATAGGGCACCCCTGAGCAGTACTGGAGTTACGTCGCACTTGCGACACGACTCCAGTACTGCGCCACCCTTCCGCCGACAGATGCGTCACGCATCTGTTTATCCTTGCGCCATGATGCGCCGCATTGTAAATGCGGCACATCTGTGGTGGCGCAAGGGTAAACTTGCGTCACGCAACTTCCCTGGCGCATCCCTGCTGATTTGCAGGGATGCGCCAGGGAACGTAAATCTGCCCCTAAGTGATTTGCCCAGAATCACACGATGTTGCACGTCCTTGCCGAGACTCAAACCCGGTTCCCCGGATTTGAGGTTGACTGCCCTAGCCATTAGGCCAACTTCTCTCTCTACTACCCTTACGGTCATCTCTGGCCTCTTGAAAATGCTTCCACCTGGCTGTGGAGCCCATGGACTGCTCACCCTGCCCTCGGCATGGAGGAGTAACACCCCTAGGATCTGAGGCCGCTGGACCCCTGGCTGGATGGCTCTCATGTTTTCAAAGTAGTCAATGGATTTTCCTGCACCCGCACCATGCTTCTTCCTGACTTTGTGGCTGAAGGTCTCACAGGAGGGTGGTGAAGGGCTTTGCAGCAGCACAGCTCCTAAAGTACTAGGACTTGCCTGCTCAGTTGTTTTCTGTTGTACGGTACAGTGTGTATGTTAGCTATCAAGTTAGCTCAGTGGGATTATGTATGGGCTGATAACAGTGGTAGCCAACCTGCAGGTCAGATGTTAGAATCGTATTAGGTCAACCTCAAAATGTAATCCTTCTCAATTTGCTAAAATTAGTTACATTGAGTTGAATAATAGTAAAGATGGCAGATAGTTAGCAGGCTACCATGTAAACAATGGCCTTCTCTGATATTTAGCCAGTGTCCTGGCTATGTAGATGAAGTTAGGCTCTGTTTGGCCACTAGCTGGGTAAGTAGGTGCAAAGACATTTTTAACATTAAAATGTTAATTATGGCACTGCAAAACTAAAAGTAAAAGTTATTAAAATGGTTTTATTGCCATGTTATGTATGACTCATAATGTGCATATGTATTATTCTGATGCCTTTAGGACAAATGACTCAAATGGGCATCTTTGTGGAGTCAGCGCATGCTTCCTTTTAACTTTTAACTGTGCTTCTTTGACTTTTGGTGAAAAGCACAGTGATAAGGTTGTTTTTTTAGTTAGTGCTTCTGTTGCTTTAGGAACAAGACACACCTAGAATCTTTTGTCACCTTAATTCCACCGATAATTATGTTGAACCTGAACATGCAGTTAAAGTTAAAGGAGATTTTAGGAATGTGAGAAAGTGCTCTGAAAGAAAACATCTGTGTTGCTACTGAACAACCCAAACATGCAATCTTACTTACACCTGGGGCATGTGTTAAAACTCCACAGAGTGGCACTGGATGGGGGTGGAGACAGAAGTGTACTGCCTGCATTCCTATGGTTTGAGGGTGGAGACCAGCCACTGAAGTGAGGAACAATGGAGATGGGCTCCCCCTTTGAAGCTCAATGAGGGCCTTGTTAAGAAGGGTCTGCTGATTACTTGTTCTCCCAGATATGCCCATATTTGACAGATTGGAAGTGTTAGGGGTGGGACTACAGCTTCTATTGGTCAGGTGAGGAAGTTAAGTTTCTAGGCAGGGCTCTTCCTTTTGTGTGTCTGATTACTTCTACAGGTCGGCTGAATGACAACTAGATACAAGATCTTACACTTCATCGTGCTTATTTTGTGGATGCTCCAGATCGGAGAAAGCCACAGAGCTACTAGCCCAGAGAAGCATTACTTTGCACAAATGCAATAAGGCAGACCTGTTCACCTTCATCTCATCCTAATCATCAGAGAGGAAGTGGAGGAGCATCACTAGCACAACCCTTAAAAATACAACATTCCTAATTTTATATTTTTCTTCTATCGGATTTTATGAGAAAATGAAACTATATTTTTAATTTGTTTTTACCCTGTGGGTGATGGTTTGGTGTGTATGTGTTGGGGATCCTATGGCGTACAGTGATATTGCAACACATGCAAATAATGATGCTTCCTTCTACAGTTTTGCGTGTTATCTCAGAAAGCCTCCACAATAGTCCTAAAAACCCTGCATGAAAACTGACTGTTAGACTTGGCATCTTTTGGCATGTTTGCCCAGTCTTTTTGCTTTCTGACCTCCCAGTTTTGACTCTGTTTTTGCTAGTTTAGTGTCGGTGCGCACTTTCTCACTGCTGTTTGTAAGTAAGTCCGTTTTTATATAGCGCAGCTACTCACCCTTACGGGTCTCAAGGCGCTGGGGGACGGAGTGGAAATTAAGTGAGCTATTGCCCAGAGTCACATGGTGCTGAGCTGAGCTGCCGCCGGAGCCGTGGATCGAACTGTGAACCCTGTGCTCCGAAGTCAGCTGCCCTGGCCGCTGCACCACACCTCTCCACCCTGTTCAGTGGTAAAGTGCAAGTGCTCCTGTTGTAAATTGTTATTATGGATTGGTTTTTCCATGATTGGCATATTTGATTTACTGGTAGCCCCTAGTAAAGTGCACTGAGTGTGCCAGGACCTGTAAATCAAATGCTACTAGTGGGCCTGCAGCACTGATTGTACCACCCACATGGGTAGCCCTGAAAAGGTATCTCAGACCTGCCACTGCAGGGTCTGCGTGCAGTTTGTAACTGCCATGTCGGCCTGGCAAGTGCACCCACTTGCCAGGCCCTAACCTTCCCTTTTCTTACATATAAGTCACCCCTAAAGTAGGCCCAAGGAACCCCTGTGGGTAGGGTGCTGTGTAGGTTAAAGTAGGACATGTACGGGTGTGTGTGACATGGCCTGGTGGTGAATTACAGTGTATTTTGTTTTTCACCACTGCAAGGCTATCTGTCCCATAGGAAAGTATGGGAGTTTTACTTATAACATCTTATAAGCATAACTTCCCATTGGGACAAGATAGAGAAATGGAGGTTAGTATGCCTGGACTCAGAATGTAAAAATGCATCTTTTAGTAAAGATGATTTTTATGTTCTGTGTTTGAAAATACCACTTTTAGAAATTAGGCATATTCTTGCTTAGCCATCCTGTGTGCCTCTGCTGGGTTTGTGAATTGACTGTCTGGCTTTGGAGTGACAGAGGCTGGGGATGTGCATTCTGTTCAGACAGTCACTGGGGGGGGGGTCGAGGTACGTCCTGCATTTCCTGGATGAGTCAGGGCTGGGCTGAATAGACCTGGGCTGCATTTAGGGTAGTGGGAGGAGATTTCCTTGCACCTGAATGGGTCTGGTCTGCCTTGAACAATGCTGTCCCCACCTCCTGCCAGGAAGCTGGGCCAGAGAGGACAGAACTGGTTTGGACTAAGCACAGACACTCTCTGCCTGAGAGAACAAAGGAATTTTGAGTATAAATATTGGTGCCCAAACCCCAACACTTTAGAACTCGCTGGAATCAAGGAACCTGCCAAGAAGAAGAGCTGGAAGAGCTGCCAGGAGGATTACTGCCCCTTTGCTGTGTTGTTGCTTTGTTGGGTTCACCTGCTGTTGCTGCTTCTGCCTTGGGCAGTGAAAGGACTGGACTGAACTTTCTTTACTTGTGCTGAGTATCTCCAAGGGCCTGCAGTAGAGCTTGCCTCCTGTTCTGAAGTCTCAGGGACTGCAAAGATTTCACCGCCCACACCTCATTTCAAAGATCACAACCTCTCTGTTTCAATTGCCACAGAGAAGGCAAACGCAACCGACTCCGTCACCGACTCTGTTGCTGGCTCTGTGTCCTGACGGCAGCGCAGAAGGCACCGTCCGCATCTTGCACCGCAACCCTGTTCTCACCGACAACGACGACCGATGCCACCGAGCCGCTGCTTGCACTGTGACCTGTGGGCACTGCACTCCGCACTGCCTCACTTCACTTCGCCATCCTGGTCTCACCGACGCTCTTGCTGCTGCTGACTCCAACACCCGTGACCGCATTGTGGCTGGGGGCACCGCTCGTAAGTTTCATGACGCACCGCCTCGTCCCACACAGCAGTCTAGGCCGACCAACGCCAGCTCCCGCTAACCAGCTCTGTCGCTTGCACCGCAACCTGCCAGCACTGCATCAAGCACTGCCTCGCCCTGCACCGTTAGCCTTGGTCTCACCGACGCCGTCTGGGCGATCATCACACAGCCGCTGCCTGCACCGCATCGAAAGGGACCGCACCTTGCACCGCTTCCATTTTGCAATGCAACCACAATGGTTGACACGACCGGCTCGCACCAACGTGCCAGCTGCAATGAGAAAGGTACTGTTACCGAGTCTGTCCACGCTTTCTCTGGCCCGTACCGACGCAGGCGGCTGGAACTCTTAGACTCTGTTGTTTTCGGCATCAAAGTAGCCCTGGACGGAGCTACTGATTCATACGAACTGTGTTTTTGAGGTATTTCTGCAATGTTAAGGATATCTTGCAAAGTATATATTTTTAAGTAATGTATGTTAGTTTCTTATCGGTTTTGGTCTTGTTTTGGATATATAAAAATATTGGATATTTTTCTAAACTGGTTTGGTGTCCTTTTGTAGTGTTTTCATCATATTACTGTTGGTTATGTGCAAATGCTTTACACACTGCCTCTAAGATAAGCCTGACTGCTCGTGCCAAGCTTCCAAGGGGGTGAGCAGGGGTTATTTTAGGAGTGTAACTCCCTTACCCTGACTAGGAAGAAGGGTCCCTACTTGGACAAAGGCACCTAACTCTGCCAACTTGAGACCCCCATTTCTAACACTGTCCTTGACTCAAAACTTCTAATTGCCTTTTTCGTTCAAATGTATCTCTTCTTCCTTTACATCGTGTTCATGCCCCCACTCTCTGATCATACTCTAAGTCGCATGCACGTTTGCCTTAATCCCGATTATTGTATCCCTGCAAACCGCCCACACCTCATTTCAAAGATCACAACCTCTCTTTTAAATCATGCAGCTGCAATTAACAATACCTAATGCCCTCTAGCACAGCTATTATTTCCACCAGCCAATGCATAAATTCACATACGCACCTCCCACCACAGATCACACCTAAGTATTATTAATGTAGCCCACCACATAAACATTGGTGTAAATGAATGGTATTGTTTCCCTTATAACTCAATATTAATCTCAATAACCATCAATAGCCAAAAGAAAACTACTAACCCTGGGTTCCGGAGCAGCGTAATGCCCAGCGTAAAGCACTATACAACAGCAATTTTCAATAAAATGCACTATATAACCCACATTAAAAATAATATCATAAAACTCAGCAGGCAGGCGATTGTAATGTATAAAGTCCGCATAATAAATCCCTTTTACTGCTTGACACTCTTTCACTCACTGAAAACAAAACTGATAAGGGTCACACTATTCAACCAGTACTGTTCAGTTCACTCCAATAAACCACAAACTTCCATCTGATTAGGCATGGAATAACTGAAGAGATCTGCCACATGCTGCTGGCCAGTGGAAGACTTTAATTCAGTTCACCACTGCAGGTCCCAACTAGATGCATACTATGACCCCCGTCTTGATGTCTCACAATGACAATCAGATATGGGGTGAGATTAACAAAGTCCATCCCAGCCGATCTTTCTTCCATTTCTCCCTTTAACTTATGCCTGTTCAGGACAATACACTTTAAACAGAATATCTCAGAATGGACAACCCAGTGCAGTAGCCAGCTTAGGGGGCTATGATATAAGAAGAACCATAAAGGGACCTGCAGAGCTGCTTAAAGCTGCTAGCCTACTGAAGACCATATACTTCGCTACTGCCTCTCACTCTTCTTCATCCATCTCACTGCTAAGAGATGCGTCCCATAACACGATGACCACACCTTGGTGGACCTCACTCACAATACAGAAACACTTCCCTCACAGGAACAAAACAAAGACAACACACTTCCAACCACACACCCTACATAGTGTAGCATGCTACCCATATAGGCAAGTGCTTCAGCACCCCACATAGGGGTAGTAGATACTGTGCAAATGTTGCAATAGAATACACAACAAGCATGCCTGCAATTTGGTCAGGATAGTTTTGTGCAGGCAGAGGCACCTTCCTGCACATAACATTTACCTGGAACCTTTTTCCTCTTTGTATGTTTTCTGCAGAATGCAGCACATGTGCAAAGAGGAAATAACAAGGAGAAACAAAGATATTTCTCCTCATTACCCCAGGCTCAGGCAGGCACATCATTTTGGCACAAACTCATGACAACAACTCATTGTAAATATGGATTGGCGTCAAAATCCATGATTAGATGCACATGCACCACCCGTGGATTGCCTCCCTGCTGCAAAATAACACAAGGCAGTGGAATGTCCTTCATTATGTTACTATTTTTTTCAAAGCAACGACAACTGACATTTCATGCAAAAAAGACCAAGGGGCATATGTACGAGGAAGTGGCGGAGAGAGGCGTTAGCCGTCATGGCTTAACGCTTCACTCCGCCACTTCAGAAACGCAAGGCTGCACCATATTTACAAAGATGTGGTGCAGCCTTGTTTTTTTTCCCTGCGCTGGCGCTACACTTAGAAGTGTAGCGCCAACGCAGGCACCCTTGCACCATAGTGCAAGGGTGTATGCATGCAGGGGAGGATTGTTTATGTCTAGGAAGGTGACCCTTCCTACACATAAACAATCCTGAAAGGCCATTTTGTCACTTCTATGTGTGCTGCTTAATGCAGCACACATGGAAGTTACAAAATCTCATTTTTTTAAAGGATTGTTTATGTGCAGGAAGGGACACCTTCCTACACATAAACAATCCAAGGCATTTTGCTTTTTCCATGTGTGCTGCACAAGGCAGCACACATGGAAAAAGAAAAAACGAGGAGAAATAAAGCATTTCTCCTCATTTCACCAACTTAAGACCAAGTTTTCCCTGGTGCTAATTTTGGCGCTGCCTCCAATTTACGCTGCCCCTGTAAATAGGGGGCAGCGTCAAAATCAGTGGGTTTCGCAGTGGAAATCCCACTGCAACACCCACTGTCCACCCCTTTCACGCTAAGCATAGCGTGAAAGGGGGCCTTATTTACAAGGCAGCGTTAAGCCATGTTAAGTGGCTTAACGCTGCCTTGTAAATAAGGCGAAGCCCCTATCGCCACGGAAACGTCACAAAAACTGACAGCTGTGGCGTATTTTGCATAATTATGGATTTGACGCTTTTTGCCACATAATTCATCATCTGCTGTATAATCTGCAGATTTTAACAAAAACTAAATTTGTTTCTAGCTCAAAAGGTTCACATGTTACTAAAAATGCAACGACACCTGTTGTCACACAGTGGAAGGCTCTTTCGAAAGGTTGACTGGTCATCTTTCTGTTGCTTGTTGCTATATTTTAGGGGTTAAACTGGTACCAATGAGGTGCAACCTAAGCCCAGAATGTGCTAACTAGTGTAAAAATGACAAAATATTGAAATAATACTGTCACAAAATGTGCCGGATTATGCTGCATAATTTGTCTCTTCTTGCCGTATAATTTAGTCAATCCTGCCGCATAATTTGGCCCTCTCTTGCCGTATAATCCCAGTGGCCCTGATTTTACAGTACGAAGGACACTGTCGAAATGTGCACGAGTTACAATTGTTTTTTATTAAAGTGGGCTCATGTTTCTTTAGAGGTTTCCCTAAACATAAGTTCACCTGACCAGTACCAGGATAATTATCCCGTTTTTAACCTACAGTACCGCATGCCTTGGCTTTCTTTTTAAGGTTTGCAGAGACAAAGGGCTCTAAGCCATCCTTCTTTGGACTCTTAAGGCATGCAGTTTGTATTCTGCGCACATGCTTGACATTTAAAGGCCCGCTTCTTCTAGGTCACTCTGCGGGTGCTGATGCTCGTTTAATGCACCAGGCTAATGCAGATGAGGTTTTCCCTACAGGAAATAGGCCCGCAGCCACGTCTAGCATCTAGACCGGAAACCACAACGGAGCTTTAAATGGAGGCGCTTCCAACCAACCTAAGGTGCTTACCTCGGTTCACCTCAGGTACACGACTGAATTTTGAAAAACAAGCTGAGATTTCAACAATTAATTGTAGTCTCGCTGGGTTTAAAAAACGAATTGAATAATGAGCCGTGCTGCTTATCTCTTTACCGTATATGAATTTTGTAATTAACACTGCCAGACTTTTATGTCTTTTCAGAACACAAAAATCCCTTCTGTCCGTTCACCAAAGAGGAGGCAGAGAAGCATCTGGAGAGCTTTGGGAAGAGGATCCTACCCATTCTGGATTTTATTAGATGCACCAAGTTAGCTGTGGGTACATTTTTTATTATATATTTGTTCAAGGGATCTGAAGTGAGAGGTACAGTATAACTATGAAAACCAATGTTTTTCTATATGTTTTTGAGTATACAAGAATTCACATCTTGTTCTAAACAGCAGCGTTTCTAAAGCATGAGGGTGGTGCGGGACCACAGTCACAAACCATCATTGTTTTATCTTTTACTTCTTTGTTTATCTTGTCGTCTAAGCTGACATAATTTAAAAGTAATATTTGGTCGCTTTTAGACTTCACTTTTGTGGGATGCGAGAGATAAGGGCCTGACTTCACGTCCCCACGCCCCCCACATTGTTTTGTGCCTATCACTAAAAATGTAATTAGGTTTCACACTGGTAAACACATCAGCGAAGCAAAATCTAACAAGAAGTACCCACCTTTATAGTTAGGTGTGAAGATTAAATCAATTGGCTGGTAATTAGAGTTTTTTTGTAAATGTACCTGGATAATTAATGCTATAGATGACGTTTCAGCAACTGAGAAAACAACGGGGCTTATTTACAAGCCCCTTGCGCCACCCGTACGTCACTTTTCCCATGTTAAAAATGACGCAAAAGTGGCGCAAGGGGCTTGTAAATAAGCCCCAACATATTTTGCAAAATAACGCAATACACTGCCCCTGTTTTGTGTCTTTTATAGCTAGGATGTGTCGGGTGCTCGAGCAGGGAGTTGCTTGTCCTGTGGACATAGCAACCAGTAACTCCTTTGTTTTCATTATGGATGGCACCCTACTAATTCAAGTCATCATTATTTAAAACCGCTCAAAAGATTGTAGATTGTACTTGTGACTTTACTTTTTAAGTAACTATACATATTTATTTTATATGCAAAACACTTAAAATCCTAGTAAGTAATGAAATGAAGTAAGAAGTTACTAAAGAAACATCACATAAAAATCTCACAACAGAGTTCACAGCAAACCCTAGTTCCATTAAGAGGATGGTAACCTCCTGCCCCGCTAGTACAATACCACAGTTGGATCGAAATGTTGGCGATCTACAAAGGTAATTCTTCTTGGCGCTGTGTTGGTAAAAATCTGGAACAATATTGATTTCCAGTGCAGTGTAGACCTAGGTTTCTGCACACATGTAGTTTTGGAGTACCCTTGTCTGCTGGTGAGAGAAACAGTCTTGTACAGTGGCAGCTCCTCCGCCAAGGCGGAGGAGCGTCGCCCCACTGCTCTCCGAGCAGTTCAAGAAGGCAAAATAAAATGATAATAATGCAGCTTTATTATCATTTTATTTTTCCTACTGCAGTGGCTCAGTAGGTTATGTGTGGGTGGAGCTGGGCTCCGTGACGCCAGAGCACTGCAGGGGAATGAGTGGTGGGCACACTCTGTAAGTGCGCATGACGCTTTGGCGGCCGCCTCGGGCCAGCCAAAGCGCCATGCGCACTTTGCATGTTCTCCACCCAGGCTGCATTCCAGCCTGGGTGGAGAACCTGCCCAGGCTCCCACTGCCTGTAGGAGCGCCGAACCACAGTGCTCAGACCAATCACCATGCTGCATTGCAGCGTTGTAATTGGCTGTGGGAGCTGGGGTGCTTCCTTCTGCTGGATCCGAGATTAAGAGGACGAAGGAGAGGCGGCGGCCGGCTGGAGATAAAGAGGACAGAGGAGAGGCGGCGGCTGGCTGGCCGTAGACAGGTATGTTTTTTTTGTTTTTTAAACCCCTTTTATCCCCGCCTCACCACTCCCGTCCGGTAGAAGCCACTACTGGTCTTGTATCAATCTGGATTGAGATGGTGATCCAGGTTTAAGATAGAAACCAAAGCACTCAATTTATATGGCAATTTGTACTGGACATGCAAGAAAAGTTTTATGTGAGTGCTGCATGTAGTTGTTTCCAAACCTCAGTGTGGTGCCAGCTAAAGCACCTCATGATTGGTCAGAAAATGGTCTCTCCACCTGCTTGAGATATGCACTCAGACATCTAACACTTTCTCAGTCTGAGGTTGTCCACAACTAAGACCTTTTGCCTCGAACGTCAATTTTGACTGAGGTTTTAGGATTATGAGTAGATGTTGCATTCCACATTAAAAGATGTCACTATTTCAACAAAGTAAGTCATTTCCGAATGAAACGGGTATAGTTGAGTGAAACTGTATGTCCCGATATGTGTGCACTCTGAATATTGAGTAGGAAACATCGTGGGACCATATTATCAAGGACTAAATATCAAGGGACCAAATGTCGGAAGGTAAGTATGTGTTGATTTTCTACACCTAACTCCACATATGTGTACCTTGATGATGTATATGTCATCAAGGTACGCAGATGTGGAGTTAGGAATATAAGTCTGTACTTCCTCTATATGCATTTACCTTTCGATACTTTGGTCCTCAATATTTTGTCCATGATAGGAAGGTATCTCAATATTCCTATTCTCGGCATTCAGCGGTACAACCATCCAGGTAAAATCAGATTTAGATTAAAAATACAATCGGCTTTGCAGAAAATTACCCTCTTTCTTTTGAAGTCACAGATGGCAAAATTTAGATGGATCTCATCCAGGCACCTGGATTGCTTTCCAAGATAGCACTTTGTAGGTTGCAATTAGGGATGCTCTTCATTATAAGCAAAAGTATTTGCTTTGTAAGAGGAAAAGAGATTTTGCCTATGTAAATCAATCAGGAATGTAAATGGACCATTGCAAACTTATACTTCTAACTCAAACTCTGACCAAAGAAACCATGAGGAGATGGGGAGAGGAAGAATGGTCCTAACTGTGGGGCCCCAGAATGTACGCAAAACGTTCTTCACACCCGAAGATCATGATTAGGTCACACGTCATCCTCATCAAAAACCTTTGTGTATATCTATTCAGTATTCTTCCCCACTGGCACTTTCAGTGGGATCAATCTGCAAAAGAATTCCTCCAAATCAGCATAAAAATAAAATAGACTGCAGAGGACTAACTCATTAAAATTACCATACTAGGGCTGCAATAATCTCATATTGGATGTATGGGTCAATGTCTCCCTTTCTGGTGACGGAGCGTCCAAACCATCATCCCTTCAAACAGGGTTATGTAAAATTGCATGGTGGATGCAAGCCAACTCACTAAAACTTAACGGGGAGAAGACTGAGGTGCTGATATTGGGGAAAAATAAAGAGCTTTGGGGTCCCCAACACTGGCCATCTGAACTGGGTGCCCTTCCTCTGCCCACCCACCAATCCCGTAATCTGGGTTTCATTATGGATGATCAGCTTTCTATGAAACATCAGGCGGTAAAGGTGGCCGCAACCTGCTTTTGCATCCTTAGATGGCTCAGAAAGATTTTGTGGATGATGCCAGTTTCTACTCAAAGAACTGTAGTCCAGGCTCTTGTCATCTCACGCTTGGACTATGGCAACATCCTCTTTTTGGGAGCCAATAAGGATGTGACACATAAGTTGCAGGTTGTACAAAATGCTGCAGCCCGCCTACTTTGCCACATTCCAAAAAATGACTCTATGTCAACTTCTTTACGTGAACTTCACTGGCTTAAGGTTGAAAGCCGCATCAAATTTAAAACTCTAATCTATATGTTCAAGATTAAAACTGGCAAGGTCCCTGAATACTTAAACACTGTTGTCCACCAATACGTCCCGTCACGTTCTCTCCGCTCATCCACTCAAATGAAATACACGGTTCCTAGGCATAGATTGTCACGTATGGGTGGCAGATCCTTTTCTTGCCTGGGTCCCACCCTGTGGAACTCCCTTCCTCTGTTATTAAGGAAAGAGACCACTTTTGTCCATTTTCGTAGGTCACTGAAAACTTGGCTATTCAATCAATAAGTTTCTTCCTCTTTTTGTTTTTTCTCTTTGGTCCTCTCAGGTTGGCGCCGGGAAACCCTTGGGTAGCTGTGCGCCTTATAAATTCAAAATAACATAACATAACATCACACTTACACAAACTGCAGTGGTGATACTCGCCTTCCAACCGTGGGAGGCCACAAATTAAAAAAAAGGGGTAAATCGTGCGAGGACAGATGGTCTTTCCCTCATTTGATAAGACAATGCAAATCCTTAATCGATAGCAGCTAGAGAGTTCAGTTAACTGGGCCACCCCTGTGTTATGAGTTTGCTCCCTCCTCATCAGAAAAATTGATCATTCTGCTGGGTCGGTAAAATAGAAGACGCACAACTCTCCTGTGTTGTGACACAACTGGGAAGATCCTTGCATTCTGGCAATCAACCACTTCTATCATCAATTATTTTTTCTATCATGGTATGATAATCCATCTAATGCTTTATGCAGTTTATCCCATGGCTTGGGCAGTGCCTGGCTGTGTATTCTACTGCAGCAAAATTACCCAGTTTGAGTTATCACATCCTAGCACAGATGTTAATCCCACCTGCTCCTCTCATGTGGAATCTTGCAGTTGTCATTGCTACATTGGGTTTACAATTAATTTTAACAAGAAAATAATTTCTATGTATTATCCTAAAAGAGAAAATAAAGGACACTGAATCAAAAATTAGCAACGATTATGTATCCGTATCCTTTGCATCAATTCACAGTTTTCAATCTTGGATCTGGCAATATAATACTGCAGAATTAACCAAAGTGGGTTGCAGCGTCTGGCAAGAGTAACTCAAATCTGTTTATGAAAGAAAAGAACAGAACATTCCTTTTCTGAGCTCACAAAGATGCCATGCTCCACTGCCACAGAGCTCTACATGATCACCCATATCTGGCTGACTTCTGAATGAATCATGTATAATCAAATATGGCCTGTCAAACCAGGTTATTGTTTGACTTGTGAGCTCAATCAAAGGTGAGGAGAAGTGCAGTTATTTTCTTAAAGCAGACCATGTGGTTGTGCATATCAAAACTAATGAACAGTGGTAAAAACCTTTCAGCCTTTCCTGAGTTGTTTAAAACCTACAGTTCCATGGGCTACAACTGGAAACCTTTGAAATACCTAAATCTCTGACAGTCTGTTTCCCCAAGGCAATTCAGATTGCTTCGCTACAGATGAGGACCTACTGAGTTATCTAGTTAGATGGCCATCTTATTTGGCATAACAGCTACCCCACAACTCACTGGTGCTGTAGTCCAGACAAAGAGCACCTTGAGATTAAAAAACTTATATTCCAGAAGACTAACATGAATTCTGTATTTCATGACAGTCCTATCAAGACCACTGGGTGAGGCTTTACCCTGCAGAGAGTGAAATCTCATTAGGACTGGGCCACATCTGTCCTAGCACAACTTTGTACTTCAACCACAAGTTCATTATAAAAAGCAGACAGTTTTTTTTTTAGGATAGTTTTTGATATTAAAATAATTTCTATTATCGAGTTGAAAGAATGAGGTAGATTTGAAATATCGGGAAAAGAGGCTGATATCTGAAGAACCCTAAAATGTTTTTAATCAAGCTCCAATTCCACATCAATGTAACTGTTGTTGTTAGTTAACATGATGATTTTTGTTATCTTCTGGTCCTATCTCAGTAGTTCTTTTTTTCCCGAAGGTACATAAGATCTGTAGGAAAGTGCAATATTATGTGGTATGGCTGAGTAGCCTTACCATGTAATATCATCACAAAACCCCAAAGACGATCCTTAGCTCAGTCCCGGTTGAGTGGCAAAGAGCAGACAGGCTTTACTAGAGGAACATGTGTTACACATTTCAGAGTACCAACATGGACGTTAAGTAATTGACACAACTCAAAAGAAATCCAACACCAATTTATAAAAATAGAGTGTATTTTATCCTAATTTAGACACCAAAATGAACGGAACAGCATACATTTAAAACCGGAGTCATACATTTTTGAAGCAATATTAAATCAGTGCAAAATAATACATGGAAAATATAACATTGCGGTCAAGCAAAATCCACTAGTGAAAATCGGTCACTTGCAGGTCAAGTTATGTGGAACCCTTACAGGGTTAAGGTAGGGTGACCAGACGTCCCGGTTTTCCCCGGACGGTCCCCGTTTTTGGAGAAGTGTCCCGGTGTCCCGACACTTTTCTCCAAGTGAATGAAATGTCCCGGTTTTCGAACAGTGTCCGGGTTAAACACAAAAATGTCCCGGTTTTTCATTATTGTTCCGGTTGAGCATGCGCGTGCATGCTCTCTTTGCACTGCTGGTGATTTTAGGCTGACTCTTGAAATTGTATACATAATGATTTCATTGAAGCAAACAGTGTGAAGAGTTTAGTTATCACTGCCACTAAGGGATCAGCGACTGCTTCTGGCATGGGTACCTTTTCATTTTTACATATATTAACATCAGTAAGAGCTGAAACAAGTAGTGACCTAAAAAAGGAAAGGGATCGTATACTGATCCACATAAAAGCAGGATATTGCTATTGCTTTCCTTGCAACCATTAATCCTTCCACAGGACAGTGTTCTACCGCTTTGTAAATAGGTTCAAATGTATAATTCCCAAACATACACACAGGAAGTAAACTAGCATAGAAATGGCAATGACATTAATACAATTAAGCTGCAGAATGGCCGACTAAAGTGCCCTTACTTGTATTGGGCAGATCTCAACAAAGAGGATATTTCTAAGAACCTTGGAAAGGAAAATACATTAGAAATAGGGAGCGGGACGGGGCAAAAACATGGCAGACGCCTTTCTCTGTTGCTGTCATTGGGGATTCAGAAACTGAATAGTTATGTGCCCTCTTAGATTGACGTCCACTTTACAAACAGCATGGAGTATTCTCTGCAAAAGATGAGAGATAATTTGAGTTTTTACCCTGAAGAATAGTTCTCCCTTTTATTGAAGCCCATCCATTTTGTTATTCTTCCCAATAGCAGAAGTCATGGCTCTGAAAAACTCCCAGCATTAGCATTTTCATGTGCGCCAATAATTAAGAATGGAAGAAACGAGCATGAATGTCAGATAATGTGAAATCTATGCCACCAATCACATAACTGATGGTGGGCCCATCTCGAGGACCATTCGCTGAGTTCTTATATAAACTGCAACAAAACTTCTGTGTATGTATGTATGTATGTATGCTCTTTAGTGCAAACCTAGGCAAAAGGCAGCGGATTGCTGTGCATGGCCAAAGACCTGCAGACAGTCCAAGAGTAACTGGAAAGGGTTGCAAATGCATTGTGATGTAGTGCTTCTTAAAGAGTTGATTCTTCAAGTCTTCCCTATATCGGAGCAGCATTTGGGCAGGTCCTGATGGATACAGGGATGATGTTCCAGATCCTAGGTGCATAGATGGAAAAAGCCTGTTATCTTGTTTTTACTTTTTTACACTTCTTAGTCTGCAGTTTGATGGTGTCCTGGCTGCGTGTGTGCCAAGAAACACCAGAGATGGTGAACTTGTCTGCAAGCTAATCGGGAGAGCTGGTTGTGACGGCGTGTGACGTCACTTAGGTGAGCGCTGTAGCAGGAAGAGAAATCCTTTGAAGAGAGACATTTCTCTCAGGATTTCCCTTCTCTTTGTACACGCAGCACCACCTACGTCATCGTGCCAGCCATCGGCACAACCCTCATAGAAAGCACTGCGTATAAAAGATTGAACAGCCCTCTGGCTACAGGTAGCAAAGGGTACCGTACTCACAGCGCGAGGGCTCCGGATCAGGGACAGGCGGTTAAGCTGTATTGTTCTGCTTCTGTATTTCTTTCTTTATTCATTCATCTCTTTATTCAATTGTTTGATGAAATAGGAAACCCAGAAATCTGGTCCGGTCAGAAATCATTTGGATTTTTTGTTTATTTGACCACAAAATGTGACCAGCTAATGGACATTCAAAAATGTCTTTCTGAAAGTGAAATTGTACATTATTATCTTAATTTAAAAACTCCCACTGTTTATGTTGCATACCGGTGGAACATCCGAGGGACCGAAGGTAACGCTGCAAAAGTGAAGCAGCAGCAGTACTAGATCCCTACATATGTTATAGAATCCAGGCTAAATGAAATATGCAGCTACTCATTTTAGTAGTATCCCAATATAGCAGAGCAAATAAATATGCATTTTTATATTTTGCAAGTCTGTTCGATCAAGGCCTTGAAATGAATTACAGTTGTACGTCAGACCTAGGAGCTGATATAAAAGTCCTTTCACAAATTGCTCCTGGAGCAGACCACAGTGAATATGGCCACCGAAAAAAGGCAAACATTTAATAAAAATTGTTTGAGCCCTCTGAGATCAATAATTAACTGTGCTGAATGTAGGGGAGTGCTTTATGGGGAGGAGTATTCTACAAACAGCAGTATCTGATTTTGACGACTACAGTATGTGTATATATATATATAATATATCAAACTCGATAGCGATGCACTCGTTCACTTCCTCGCGGCAAAAACAAGAGAGCACAAACTCCTCTTCAATTGTGCGATTTTCTTTATTGTTCACAGTTAACAGTCATAATATATATATATATATATATATATATATATACTTATTTAATGAGAAAACATACTTGGAATTTCAAGGCAAGGGTGGTCACCAACTATAGCAAATGTTGAGGCAAAGTCTGTTTAAATGGAATTAATGGTTACTGCCAATAAAAGACCTCTGATTTGTCATCTGTAATGCTTCATCTCGGTCTGTGGAGGGAGCTGTCATTGTAGTCCTTTTTCTATGTCTATGACAGCTGTCAAATAGTCCTACTTTTATGTCGATGGTTACTGCAAACCGTAGTCCTACTTCTGTGTCTATGATCTGTCCCCGTTTTTTGTTTTGAGAATCTGGTCACCCTAGGTTAAGGTCATGTGGGCCGCTGGACTAGGCCACAGCAGTCAGATCAATTTTACCTAGCCTGTGGAGTCCGGGTGCAGGGTTGTCGTGGCTTTCCCTGATGCTGAACAGAAGTCGCGGGATGCTGTTTTTACCGCTTACATGAGGCTGCAAGAAACAGAATGCAAACACACAACAGGTACACAGCTGTTGACATCAGATGAAGGTTGCACGGTGTTCCCTTTAGATTCAGCGTTGAGTGTGGGGGTTAGTTGCTGACCAACAAGCTTTGGCAGCGGTAAGCACAGCAAAAAGGTTCTGGAACTTCACTGGGTCCCGGGGACTGAGGTAGCGGCCTGAAACTTCAAGGCAGGCGAGACTACAACTCCCACAATGCACTGGACCACCTGGATTTGGACGATCCCATAGAGGGTCCAATGAACAATGATTCTTCGGATCCGGTGAGTGTTTTTACCTATAGTTTGCAAGGGGCTAGTGCCACTAGTCCAGTGGAGACTGAGGGTGCTTCTGGAGTACTGAGTTTTAGCCAAGGACGAGGATCGTTCACTCAGTTCCAAGTCTGCTGCCCCAGGCCAAGGAATTCCTCTTTTGCTTTGGTGCTGTGGGCAAAGACCTGTTTTCGGCAACACAGGTCTCCTCTTGGTCCTTCCTTGATGCAAGTTGTTCAGCTCTTTGGTTCTGGTGTTGGGGGGATACCTTAAATCCTAGATTTAGGAGAGTTAGGCGTGTGGAAGCTAGTAGCCAATGGGCAGCTAGTCCTTGCAGCTAATCCGCCACTGAGGTGACCACATCCGGGGGTGTAGGTCACCTTTCCTACCCAGAACCCTCTATTCTGCCACTCCTAAAGATGGCAGAAATCCAATTGCGGTGTACAGACCAGGCAGCTCACCCTGGAGGTGTAGTTAGCCTTCTGGGGGTGTACACCTCCCTGAATAGCTAATTTCCCCTTGCCCAGGTGCAATTGTTTCTTGGGCAGGGGGAGAGCTGATTCCTCCACTGGGAGTCAACCCTGAGCATATCAGAGGCAGTGCATCCTTTGAAGCTCACCGCCTTGATGTGCCACTTCACTAGCCTGCTTGGGAGGAGGGAGGTGTGACCTCCTTCCTACCAAAGCCTTTGCTCCTGACTCCTGGGAGTGATCACACTGCCTGGCAAGAGGTCAGAATCCTGTCTTGGCAGCAGCAGGCACGCAAAAGTGCAGGCTGGTCAGCCAGAGCACAGTGAAGCTGGGGCAACCAGGTGGGCAACCTCTAAGGTGCTACCTGGGTGCATGCCACACCACCCAGGGCATAAGAATCATGTCAGGGGTGAGAAGGCACATTTTTGTATACCAAACATGACATTTTTTTGGTGGTACCATAATGGAGCTGCCAATCTCGAGAGCATCCATTTGGCAGCCCATGTTATCCTACGAACTGCTAACACTTATAGTAGTTTCCAATAGGTAATGCCACTATTTGGACATATAGGTTTGCACTTATATGACCTCACCTTTAAAATACGGCAAACCTGTCTCCTGGGCTGAGGAGGCCTACCTTAGGGGTGTCTGACATATAGTAAAGGTAGTTCATTTGACTGTGAAACACATGGTACGGGCTCATGAACATTTGAGCAGTTTGCACTGCTCCTGCAGTCTGCAATGGCAGCCCCGCTGTCAGTAGTTTGCTTGGGTCACCCAGAGTAGCACAAAATGGTGCTGCATCCCTGTGGACCCCTTTAGCACCTATGCACTGGGTACACCTGGTACCATATACTAGGGACGTATAAGGGGGTAAAGGCTTTGCCAGTTTGGGATTACTAAATCAAACAGGATAGTTATGGGAGAGAGCACAGGCAGTGGGGTCTGGGCAGCAGAGTCATAACCATGAGCATTTGGAGCAAAAAGTGGGAGGTGAACATACAAAGATTGGCACTTTCCTACAACATCCAATCAGGTATGACTGATGTGCTTGTACTTCTTTAGTCTAGGAAAACACTAGTTCATGTATTGTCGCCATCCAAATATGAAAGCACAAAAGCTCAAGTGTATAACAAGGATCTTTGACATTTCCAACATGCTTTTCAGTTCATGAACATGCATAGGCCATTAGAGGACTGCCCAGCAGTCACATGTGAGCACCACTTTGATTGGTTTACTACTTCTAGTGCAAACTTCATGGTCCGATATTGATTCATTTTGATTGGCAAGTGCCTTTAATCTGAGGATGCAGTGGCTGATTTTAGGTGTTGGGATCAGTTTCCTCAATATTTTTTTTATTTTTCAGCATGCCACATTTCAGTCTTTTATACTTTTTGACTTGCATGATGCACAGGCAAAATGTTTGTTCAATCTCTCCAGAGCACTAAATGCTGACTCTGGCTTTTTAGTCAATTCCTTCATTTAGGTTTACAATCCATCTTGAGAAAATAATGTTATTGTATGCTATGTAGCTAGGGCGAGGGACTGAAGCTAAAAAGGATAATCAAAAAGTACACGTCAATTATATTGGTTTTGAATAGAAGGACTTTTTATCTTTTATTTCTTTGACAATTTTTATCCTATTTGGTAAGCTCATTTATAGTGCCCTTGTAGAATATTTTTGCTTTTGAATATTAATTGCCATTAGCTTTCCTTAGCAGTTTAACTATACTCTTTTTAGGAGAAACTGTAATTAATCTACTATTAAAACACTCATCTGCTTACAGCAAGTCTGGAATTTTCCTATAGCAAGTATGATTGCTTCGAAAAAAAATCCGGTATAGTCATTAATATGGATGTTGAGTAAACAGGCTTTACATTCTCATGGATGTTGAAAAAATTGTCTATTCTAAAACCCTGACAATATATTACTAGTACTACCTAAGTTATATGCAGCTGCTCTATGAGGTTTGCAAAATGGGAATTGAGTTTAATTATTTTCAATTTCCTCATAACTAGGGTAGATCCAAGGCTACTAAAAAGTCAAGAAAGTTCCTATCTTTTGCATGACCTACTTCATAATTGAAAATTTCAGTATGAATTCCTAGTCTATTATTGGTAACTCGAGTCTACACTGTCCTTGGTATGGGGTCTATATATTAAGTTCATGATAACAATCACCCAGGTAGATTCAAGTTTTAATTTGACATCAACCAAATGGATGAGTCAGTAGAATCTTGAGTTCCCTTATTCATAGAGGGTTAAAATGAAGCTCTTACTTCTATATGGTATGACTGTATAGAAAGAGGAAGGCACTTCCAAAGGATGCTAAATTTTTTCTTGACATTTTATTGATCAGTTTCACCCAGTCTGTCAGTCCATGAGGAGAGTTCTGCCAAATATTATAATACGTGAATCCTATTCGGAGCCATTCATAATGGTTACAATATGCAATATTAGTATTACCACATTTTTCCACTGCGGATTTAGGCCCTTGCCATGAGTTGTGTGGAATTGTGTTTTCAGATGTTTTCTCTACAGAAATACAGTTCAACACTATTACTGGTTCCACCAGATGCAAATTCCTCCCTGGTATTTCTGGATGAGATTTCGACACCAGTAATACCACATCTGGCAATGCCACCAGCTTGTCCGGTCACCTACTGTATCTACCCATTGGCTTTACCAGCTCTTGATCGCAATTCTTCTCACTCTGTGCCTCACCTTTGGCTCAGATCCAAAACAGTGGATGGGCAGTTAACTGTAGTTAATGCCCCCGCAGAAGGTGTTAAACCCTGTTAACAGTATTAGGAGAGGTGACAAATGCTTCATTATTAGTCATAAGAGTAGCACTTGCCAGTCTATATTGGGATCCAGAAGGTTCTTCCACCTCATAATGATAAAAATAATACTTGTAATAATGTTTTTATTAAAACACTACATACATTGTTAATTGCCATAAATAAGAGATGTAATTATTACTTAATGTATGACAATCACAGGTATCAGTTTACCAGCAGAGGTAGCCTGCACTGGAAGAAACATTTAATCTGTGCACCCTGGTTTACTAAGGACTTACATGGTACCTACTATTACTATTCTCTAGACTCCAGTATGACTAGGTTTTGGTACCCACTTTATATTGTTATTCAGTTTCTCACTACATTGTTGAGCACATTTCTGGATATAGCTGCATTGCTGGCATCATGTGTTTTAAAGTAATTTTAGCCACCAAAAAACATTAATCACATTTTTCTATACCCTTAATCATATAAATGTATAGCAAATGGTAAGATTCTCAAAGTATGACGTCAAAGTGTACAGCTTCAGTCCCAGATCTACTCTGTGAATCTGAATGCAGCGACAAACCATGAAATGGGAGCCCAGTGAAGGGGAGGTTGTGTTTTGTGGTTCTTTCCTAACGTGGTTTCTTTTGCTGAGTGGTTAGGGCAGTCTCCGCGCATGCTCAGGTGTGATCGAGAAGTTGCAGTACGCCAGCTTCCTAAACCGACTACAGCGCATCAAAGAAGAGAGTCAGGCAATCAACCAGGCAATGGCCGAACTGGCGACCATCCCATACCTGCAAGAGATTAATCAACAGGAGGCTGAGTTGGTACGTCTTTTTTTTTTTAACTTAGTTGGTTGGATACTAAGAAAAAAATGAAACATCATGTTGGTCATGCTCTACTTGATTTGTAATATGTATAATGCATATCTGCCAAGGTTTCGGATTGCTATGTTTGACATTTTCATAATTTCAGTGTAATTATGAGTGGCATTTCAACAACTATGAGTGACACTTTCTCGCAAGCAAAATCAAGCAATGGAGATGAGGGAAACATATAAATATCAGAAATTACACCCATTTGAGCAACGAGAAAAAGATCTTAAAACTGCTGCAAAGCACAAGAAATTGAAGGGCACTAATCTAATGTCTTTGTAATCTGATTGTACTATTAAGCTGGGCGGGACGGCCCTGTGCTGAAGAGAATTTTGTTTTGTCTGGCGCCTGCGGCACTATAACCAGGCAAATTGCATGCAGCACTAGTCGACTCGCTGGGCACCCGACGCCCTCGACTCAGTTACACTACACTAAAGTGCACCAACGCGTCGCTGCTGAAACTGAGCAGAGACAGACTGCGTGACTACACAGTTCTCAGGTTACAGGGGCACGGCAGGCAGCTCAGAATGAAGCAAATGTCAGGGGTCAGGTCCTCCGGTGGTGGGATACCGGCCACGGCCATGTGGTTCTACCAATGCTATATTATTGCCAGGCAGCAGGCCAGTGTGTGACACCAGCAGCACTGAGCAAGCTGGTCCGTGGCTTCATAAGGATCCTTATAAAGGGATGCTTTGTTTTACATTTGCTTTTTTTATGCTACTTTAATAAAAGGAACTTATGGGCCAGCACATATACTCATGTAGCAAGTGGTAGAAAAACCTTACCAGTATGTAAAGCGGGCCACTTCCTAGCCACTCTGCAGTTAATCAAACTTTACATAGAGACTACACTGTCACTCTCCTTTTAGGTTTTCCTACATTTTTGAGAGATAGCAAGAATACCAACATTAATGGGACATGAGAGAGGGCCTTTTTCACGATAGATTTCTCTAACCTGGCTGCTGGTCACTGACAGAATATTGAAAACAAAAATATTGTGTGGACAGAATATCGTGTCAAGAATATTGAGGACCAAAATATCGAGAAGATAAGTGAAGGGCATAAATCAATGGTACATGCAGGTAGACGGCGTCTACCCACTATTTTCACAGGGTAGACGATGTCCACCCTGCCAAGAGGCTGGGCACCACTGAAATATGCTGAACATGTCAAGGTGTAATTTTCAGACACCGGGTCACGTTCAGCAGTACCTGCGCGTTATCTGCTTTCATTTAGAGCAGCGTTGTGCAGGCAGGGAAGGGCCTTTTTTATTTTCACCTCTAGCTGGGCCAAACATAAAGGCCGAAGTTAAGGGGCTATCAGGCCTCCTTTTGTTCCAATATTATCCTAGCTGGGTGAAGTCTGGAGCCTCACACATAGATGCAAGAGAGGAAACAAAGGCACATGGGGGCATATTTTCAATAAACTGGCGGAGCGCAGTGTGAATCCGAAATTGGTAACGCCACGCTCCGACAGTTTTTAAAATGCAGGGATGCACTGTATTCACAACAATGCGGTGCACCCCTGCGTTACCCCTAGCCATATAAAAGCTGCCTAGCGCCAGCACAGGCACCCTAGAGCCATTATGCTAGGGTGCCTGCATTGCAGGGGAAATTGTTTATGTGCAGGAAGGGATACCTTTCTGCCCATAAACAATCTTAACAGGCGATTTCCTCTATCCATGTGTGCTGCATAATTCAGCACACGTGGAAAGAGCAATATACGAGAGAAATAAAACATTTCTCCACGTATCGCCTGTTTAAGACCATGTATTTCCTGGTCTCATTTTTGGCACTCCCCATACCTTGTAAATATGGGGCAGCGTCAAAAAGCAATGGGTGTTGCAGCGGAACGCCCACCGCAACACCCATTGCCCTCCCGTTTCACGGTAAGTGCTACGTGAATAGGGGCATTATTTACAAGGCTGCGTTAAGCCACAAAAAATGGCTTAGCGCCACCTTGTAAATAAGGTGAAGGAGTTAACGCCACCAGAACGTCAAAATAATTGATGTTCTGGTGGCATTATCTCCTTGTACATATGCCCCAACAGTTTGTTATCACTTCACAGATACTTAAAAGAGGCATGCTTTTGACTTTGTTCAGTCCCTGTATATAAGAGATATGCATGCACTGTAAGAATTTCAGATGTGTTGGTCTGTCCCAGTATTTATACAAATAACAATTTAAATACCACTGTTTTATTTCTTTTGTAATGCTACTCATCCCAATGCAGGGTGTCAGAGCGATTTACATAACATACATATTATACATTGACAACAAAACATGTAAGTCTATAAATCAATGTACAAGATGGGTTACATAAGACAATGAGGGTTACAAGCTGTAGCAGACACATGTCCTTTATAGCTCACTGTGATTTATTAAAAGGATTACAATTTATGAACTGAAAGTAACAAAAGAATCTCTGGGGCATATTCTCAAGAACGTGCGATAATCATCGCCAAAATAGGTTAACGCAAGTTTACATATCGCCGTCTATCACAGGAAAATAACCCCGTGTCAACGTGGCATTCACAACACGCCGGTAACATGCAATAGTACCCCGATAATGCGGCAACTGTCCGCAATAACACTTCCGGGACGGCGATAAAAACCACAACCCGAACTTGAAAAAAGTTGCGATGGGCCCAACCGCGATAGAAAAATCGGCGATAAGCAGCGCCAGGCATGCAATACCCACGTCAGGCGGGTAAAAACACCATAAAAGCAGCAAAAAGAACCAGAAAGAAATAAAAAAGACATAACAACTGCGAAGCACAATGGAAGGAGCTGGAGCAAGTATAGAGGCAACCCGAACCCCACAAGCCCCACAGAGGACCAGCCTGGGACCTCGGGGCCAGGGAAGGGCAAGGAGAAGAAGAAGAGGAAGGCGCGGTACAGTCCGCAGGAAAACAGGATCCTGATTACGGAGGTGACACTCCCACCATCCAATTGCCATTGGTGTAATTGACAGCACTAAATGTTGCACATACACTTGTTAGTGCGATGTGCCAATGCAGAGGAGTGACATGCACACAGGGAATGTGACTAGGAATTAATTTATTTGCACATGGTGTGCCTGTGGTCATTTTGACCTGTCCCATGATTACAAAGGACAGTCCCCATGTGACGTGCCTATGTGAAGAAATTGTGAATGATAGTGTCCCTTCGGGCTATCCCAGCTGCTGCTGCACCGGGGTGTGATCCACCTGCCTCATCTTCATCATCATCGTCCGGTGCATCAGGCACTTGGATCCATGGGGCATTGGTGCGTACACATATGTTGTGCAACACACAACATGCAATCATCTTGCACACTATTTGCGGGCTGTATAGGAGCCTTCCACCTGTGATGTCCAGGCACCTGAAACGTGACTTCAACACGCCAAATGAGCGCTCCACAATGCCCCTGGTGCATATGTGGGCCGCATTGTACTGCCTCTGGGCCTGGGTGTTCGGGGCTTGGAGGGGTGTCATCATCCACGGGCAGAGTGCATATCCTTGATCACCTGTGACAGGGGAGAGACATGTGTCAATCGGTGGTTCGGCATTCTGTGTTGGCAGGCTCATCAGTATATTGGTGTGTGATGGGTGGTACTTTGGGATACATGTCTGACTTGTCTTGCATGTGGCAAATAAGCGGCATCCATGTGTAGTACGTTGCCTCACAGCTGCTCCTCACTCCCCCTGAGCCTATTTACTTGTGTGCGCTGCGCGGTTGCAACACTTGCACTCCTAGGACACACCATTGTCATGACTGTCTGCGCATGTCTACAAGCCTGACAACGACACTGATATATTGGCCGTTGAAGGTGGTCGTCCACGTGTGCGTAGGCCTATGGTCGGGACATGGAGGGAACAGAGACACACGTAGAAGTTGCCTAGGTGGCCATCCCGGAAGTGAACCACGCCCTGAGCCCCGGGCTATTGATTGCCACTCCTAAGCTGGCCCAGCCCACTCTGCTTACGCTTACAGGGGACGATAACATGGCTACATGTCCAGGGTCTAGCCCACTGCCTGAGGTAACATGGTAGCGCCCACTGCCTACGACACTACAAACACCAGCAGTATATGTCCACATGGACATGTCTGTGCTCTGCATACTTAAGTCTGTCCAGCACATCTCCTCCACACTTGGCATTGTGTATATTCTGATTCATGGGTCACTTGCCTCCCTCGCACATACTTGGTTCCCGCCTCTCACCACATACTGCTATTTTGTGGCAGAGGTGCCATGACGTGGATGGCTTGTCTGCATGTCTGGCCCCTGTTACAACATTACCATGTGTTGTCGTGTCTGGTAGGTGGGCATGTTGTTTGGCATGTCATATGTGATGTTGTAACATGTGCATTCCCACAGTTGTGAGTTGCATGATTGTGGAGTTGAGGTGTGTGGTGTGTTCCGTTGGTACTTACCGACGAGCAGTGCATTTCCGTAGGTGCCATCCTGGAAGCGCTGGTTGATGATGGACTGTCGGAAGATGTAGGAATCATACACACTGCCTGGGTAGTTGGCGACGACGTTGGTGAATAGTCCCCGGTGGTCCACTATTGCCTGCACATAGATGGAATGCGTATGCTTTCTGTTGCGGTAATTGTGTGCAGTGTCGGCAGGGGGCACAAGTAGAACATGTGTGCAGTCAATTCCCCCCAAGACGTGCGGGAAGCCAGCTATGGCGTAGAAGCCTTGCTTGGTCTCCAGCTGTTCCTGCGCAGTGTGTGGGAAGTAAAGGTGCTGGGGTACCAAGCTGATGATGGCATCCAAGACAGGTGTGAGGAATTTTGATAGGGCTGGCTGTGAGACTCCTCCGACTCTGGCAGTTGTTGGTTGGAAGGTACCAGAGGCCAACAGGTGCAGCACAGCCAGCAGCTTTGTCTGCGGAGGGATGTTGGTTCTCCGCTGTGTTGGTACCGTCAGCCTGTGGGCAATGTGGGTCAGGATGCGGAGGATGGTCGTCCTTTTGAGCCTGTAGTGGGCAATGACTTCCTCTGGCGTTAAGTCTCCGAGGCTGGTGCGTTTTCGGAAGGACCGCTGTCTCATTCTGTGCTGCTTCAGTGGTAGTCCCGGGGGGGTGGGAGGCCTGGGGGGGTGGCGGTGGGTGTTGTGGGCCTCTTGGGGCTCCGAGCTGCATGATCAGTAGCTCCATGACATGTGTTGGTCTGCCGATGTGGCTCTGGATCAGTGACTTAATATCGAGGGACAAAATATCGACTTTACAAAATATAGTCGCCAAATTATCGAAAACTAGAATATCGACCACCAATACTTAATAAACAAAACACTAAAATATCGAAAACACTATATCGACTAAAATAAATATTGTTTCTAACTTTATCAAACATCAAAATATCGAAACCAAAATTTTCGAAATACATTCAAATAACTAACAAAGAGCCATAATATCGACTCCCAAAATATAGACAGCCAATATTATCGTTTTTTTAATAAAATCGAATAACTGATACACAGTAAATTAAATATATCTTTAGAAAAAAATACATTTTCACAATATAAACATATACAAAACATTTAATAAATATAAAAATATATTTTGCAAACACATTAACACCTCAAAAAATTATTTTAGCTAATATCACTTTAGTCCTAAATAAATAAATACTTTAAAAATATAATGCACTAAATATATAACATTTTAATCATTATAATACACATTTCACCAACAGAATATGGTAAAAAAAAAAAAAAGGGTAACAACTTCTTAATTAGCGTCTTCTATATAAGGAAACAAACTGATAAAAAAAATACAAAACTTGCACAACCACAAATAGAATGCTACCCCTAAAAAAAAGAACCAATAACATAAATGAACTAATTAATTAAACAGTATAAAAGCAAAGAAAAATTTATGTTCATTTCCACTTCAACCCTACAAGAAAAAAGAAGAGGAAACTCTGCCAGATTGCTTCCTGATCGCAGACTTTGATTTCAAAACAAAGGGGCCGATTCCGATCTCGGC
The DNA here is from genome assembly GCA_963921515.1 of Calotriton arnoldi. Lineage (NCBI taxonomy): Eukaryota > Metazoa > Chordata > Amphibia > Caudata > Salamandridae > Calotriton > Calotriton arnoldi. The sequence continues at coordinate 610,662 of CAWUFW010003762.1, forward strand.
CGGTAGGGCTCCGAATCGGATTCGGCTTTACCGGATCCGATTCGGAGCCCTATTTCCCGACCGATCCGTACGCAGCGTCCGGGCGAGCGAGTACGATGCGTATTCGCCGACCGACTCGTCCGGGCGTCCCGACCGCTCCGACCGACTCGATCCCGGGTCGAACCGCACCGACCGACTCGCACGGACACGACTCGCACCGCGCAATGGAGACGTTCCCGGCCGGGTAAGTACGATGCGCGCCGCGAGCAATCCGACCGAGCCGCGCACTCCGGCTCGAAAGAGCTGTCGGAGCCGTACTTTGGGGGTCCGTGTCGGACCCCCTGTACGCGTAGCCGCGCGAGTCGCACACAGGGGGACCCATGGGTCCCCCTACCTGTGCGTGTACAGCGCGAATCGCTTCGCCGCGTACACGCTGTAGGGGGCGCACTTGTCCGCATCGCACCCATTGAGTCAATGGGAGCCCGCGTACGCGTTGTACGACAGGCTCCCATTGACTTCAATGGTAGTCCGACCGACTCGAGTCCGATGGCATACGTGCGCATCGTACTCGTTCGGTCGGACTGCACGGGTCCGATTCGGTCGGAAATCTCTCCGGGTCCGGCTCGGTCGGGGAGATTTCCGGCCCGAATCGGAATCGGCCCCAAAGCTTTGAAACTGCATTAAGTAAGTAAATTAACATTTTAAATAGAACAATACTGCTAACATTCTCCCAAATATATGTGAAATCCATAATACACTAAAATGTATTTTTATTTATTTATATCTCCTCTACAGAATTTTCCAACAACAGCAAAAATAATCTACAACAGCTAAGAAAAAAAAGTTAATCAAAAAGTAAGTATCTTAAATTGCTATTTTAAACAACACCCTAAATTTAGAAAAGAAAAACGAACTCTTTCCCAATTCCCCTACCACCTACAACAAATATATTTAAATATCTTAACATTATTTTTTCTTATATCAACAGAAAGACCTTCAACATTCCGAAAATAAAAGCTTCAACACATCCAAAGAACATTTTTCTTGCCATCAAATTCAACATTGTAAGTATATTGCAAAAAATGTATATTTCTGAAACAAAATAATCGACTGTATTATATAAATTAAATTCTATATACATTTTCTTTAGCATTAAAGACACCACCATGACTGAAGGCGCACAATTCATAGAGTCCCAGAAGGGAAAATGCTCCTATGTTATATGGGTTATGTGTATACGCAGGAAAAGCAGAAAGATTTAAAAGTGTTTTGGAAATGTGGCAAGTATTATTCTAACAAATGCTATGGAAGAGCCATAACGCACGAAACTACTGTTTTATCTGTGAAAGAGCACAACCACCCCCAAATATAACCGAAATTGAAGTTAGGGATGCTCTGGAAAATATTAAAGAAGCAAGCAGTAGTACAGACAAACCCACTAGTGAAATATTAAAGGAACAATTACTTAGAGTACCTCAACATGCATCTGGACAATTACCATCCATAGATGCATTAAAAAAAGTTATAATTAGACAGAAAAAGAAAACGACAACTACCATACCTGTCCCTAAAACATTCCAAGAAGTACTTATCCCACCTGAACTAAGCATTACCCATAATAACGAACCATTTATTTTCTTTGACAATAAAAGCAGTGAAAAACAAATAATTATGTTTGCCACTGCAAATAACTTAATAAAATTACAGTAATGTGACACCTGGACAATGGATTTGACATTTAAAATATGTCCCAAACCATTTTTCCAGCTATACACAGTGCATGCTATATATCAAAATACTAATATTCCCTTCATCTATTGCTTACTCCCAAATAAAACCCAAACTACCTATCTAGAAATTCTCAACCAAATAAAAAACGAAAACACAAATTATTTTCCACAGAAAATAATCATCGATTTCGAGCAAGCAATGATTAACGCAATACTAAAAATGTACCCTCATACAGCTATCCAAGGGTGCTACTATAATTTTAACCAGTGTCTGTGGAGACATCTCCAAAAGTCAATACTAAGGGGGTCATAAGGATGTCGGGCGGTTCGCCCCGCCGGGCCGGCGGTAGCCACCGCCGCGCCGGCGGTGGCGAACCGCCCGACATCCACACCAGAAAGACCCCCCGCCATATTAGGATGGCTGGGGGGTCCGCGGCGGACGGAAAGATCATCCGCCGCATTTCCGCCGGTCGACACGTCGACCGGGCAGAAAACACCTTTAATATGGTGGCGGTGTCTGCAAGACACCGCCATCCATATTAAGATGTATGCGGAGAGCAGCCTTTCCATGGCGGCATTGCCGCCATGGAAAGGCATACGGTGTTTGCTTTTGGGGGCCCGTTGCGGGCCCCCAGGGTGTTGAGGAGGTGGGGGGTGCACATGGGGGTACCTATGGTACCCCCCTGCATTTGCATGCACAAGTTGGCAGGCACCGCGCAGTGCCTGTCACCTTGTGCATGCAAATGCACAACGTGCATTTCCAGCATTGTGGCGGGCGGTGCTGTGAGCACTGCCCGCCACAATGCTGGGAATGGGGGATGCCACCGCCATGGTGGGGGTGGCATCCTAATTGCAGGTGCGGGACCGCCGCACCCCTGGTGGATGATCCCGCATTCCGTTACGGTGGCGGGCGTTCAATATGCAACAGACAGTACCTTAGCATATCAAATTAAAAAACTTGTAGTCCTAGCCTATGTGCCTGTGACTGATGTAGCAGAGCACTATAACCTGTTAATAGAGAGCCCCTACTACAAAAGAAATGAGGAGAAATTAAGCCCACTACTGGACCCTTGACCTTGCCAGGTAGGTGACTCCCCCGCCACACAGCTCCGCCTGTGTTCTCCTTCCCGCTGCTGCTGCTGGTAAGCTCGCCCCTCTGCTTGTTGCCTCGGTGCCCGTTTTGCCTTCTGTTCCCCCTCGTTGCCCCCACTCTCTGTGTCCAGTTTTGCTTTCTGTACCCCTCGTTGCCCCCATTTTCTGTGTCCAGTTTTTGCTTTCTGTACCCCTCGCTGCCCCCATTTTCTGTGTCCAGTTTTTGCTTTCTGTACCCCTCGCTGCCCCCATTCTCTGTGTCCAGTTTTTGCTTTCTGTACCCCTCGCTGCCCCCATTCTCTGTGCCCAGTTTTTGCTTTCTGTACCCCTCGCTGCGCCCATTCTCTGTGCCCAGTTTTTGCTTTCTGTACCCCTCGCTGCCCCCATTCTCTGTGTCCAGTTTTTGCTTTCTGTACTCCTCGCTGCCCCCATTCTCTGTGTCCAGTTTTTGCTTTCTGTACCCCTCGCTGCCTCCATTCTCTGTGTCCAGTTTTGCTTTCTGTACCCCTCGCTGCCCCCATTCTCTGTGTCCAGTTTTTGCTTTCTGTACCCCTCGCTGCCCCCATTCTCTGTGTCCAGTTTTTGCTTTCTGTACCCCTCGTTGCCTCTCTCCACTCCCGCCGCTGCGTCCCCTGTGGCCCCGCCCCCCTGACTGCCCATTCGCTGCCCCTGCCTCCCGCCTCCCAGCTGCTCCTCCCTCCCACCTCCCCATATATGGCGGCCGCTGTGCGGCCGCGCAGCGGATGCGCCCAGCGGGCGCACCTAAGGCAAGCCCGTCTGCGCCCGTCCGCGCCTGGACCACGCCCAGTGCCAGAACCCCTGGACCGTGCGCCCCCCGCTCCAGCCTCGAGGACCGACGCCGATACGATGCCACCACACTCCACGCTCTCAACCCCGGACGGACACACAACTGCTTCAAGGCCGCCCGAAACGCACCCATGGTCCCTTCACCTGCCGGAACTGCAGCTACACCAGACTCAGAGCGACCAAAGCGCCCGCCAAGAAGGACCGCAACCACCTCCGATGCATCCTACTGAACACCCGCTCCGCACGCAAACACGCCGTCGAGCTCTGGGACCTGCTCGACACATCAGCACCAGACGTCGCCTTCCTGACAGAGACCTGGATGAACGACTCCTCCGTACCCGACATCGCCATAGCCATCCCAGACGGCTATAAGATCACCCGCAGAGACCGCATCAACGGAGTAGGAGGAGGAATCGCCATCGTCCACAAGAACTCCATCAGGGTCTCGACCAGCTCCGACGACTTTCCCTGCACTGCCGAACATATGCACTTCCAGATCCACACGGACCCCAACACCACCCTTAGAGGCACCCTTGTCTACAGACCCCCTGGGCCCCGTCCCCAGTTCAGCGACTCCATCGCCGACTTCATCAGCACGCACGCCCTGACCTCTACCGACTACATCCTCCTCGGAGATCTGAACTTTCACCTGGAGAACAACAACGACAGCAACTCCACCACCCTGATCGACAACCTCGCCAACCTCGGACTGAGACAGCTCGTCACAACACCGACCCATTCCGCCGGCCACACGCTCAACCCCGTCTTCTCCTCAAGCTCCCACGTCTCCTTCAGCCACACCACGGAACTCCTCTGGACCGACCACCGCTGCATCCACTTCACCTTCCAGAAACCCACCACACACCACCGCACCCAACAGATCCCACGCCGCTGCTGGAGCAAAGTCACCGAAGACCAACTACGGGCAAACTTCGCTCTCAGCCCTCCCTCCGACCCATCCAACACCGACGACGCTGCCTGCAACCTCAGACGATGGATAGACGACTGTGCCAACACCCTCGCCCCGCTGAAAAAATTCACCCACAGTGACACCACCAAAAGAGCCAGCTGGTTCACCCCGGAACTCCTAGCATCCAAGCGTACCTGCCGGAAACTAGAGAAGAAATGGCACAGTGATAAGACACCGGACAGCCACGCAGCCCACAAAGACGCCATCCGCAACCACCACCACCTCATCAGGTCCGCCAAGAGAATCTCCTTCAAAGACCGCCTCGACAACAGCACACACAACAGCAAGGAGCTCTTCAACATCGTGAAGGAACTCTCCAACCCCAGCTCCAACACCAACGACATCCCGCTGTCTCAAGCCCTGTGCGATTCCCTCGCCACCTTCTTCCACCGCAAGATCGCCGACATCCACGACAGCTTCAACACCCAGACAGCCCCAACTAAGATCGATGCACCAGACCCGCCGCACACCATCGACCACGACCCCTTGCCAGCCTGGGCCAGCGTGAACATCGATGACACCATCAAGACCATGAGCACAATACACTCCTGCTCCCCGTCAGACCCTTTTCCGCACCACATCTTCAACAAAGCCAGCAGCTCCATCGCACCCCACCTGTGCAACGTTATCAATCTCTCCTTCGAGACCGCGACCTTCCCAGAGAGCTGGAAACACGCAGAGATCAACGCCCTACTCAAAAAACCCAAGGCGGACCCGTGAGACCTCAAGAACTTCCGGCCCATCTCCCTGCTTCCGTTCCCAGCCAAGGTCATTGAGAAGATCGTCAACAAACAGCTAACCCGATACCTCGAAGAAAACAGCATCCTGGACCCATCCCAATCAGGGTTCCGCAGCAACCACAGCACGGAGACTGCCCTCATCGCCGCCACGACGACATCAGGACCCTGCTGGACAACGGTGAGACCGCAGCCCTCATCCTGCTGGACCTCTCCGCCATCTTCAACACTGTCTGCCACCGCACTCTACGCGCACGCCTCCACGACTCAGGGATCCGAGACAGGGCCCTGGAATGGGCCACCTCCTTCCTCACCGGCAGAACCCAGAGAGTCCGCCTCCCACCATTCTGATCCGAAGCCTCCGAGATCATCTGCGGCGTACCCCAGGGATCATCCCTCAGCCCAACACTGACCCCGACTGCCCGTCAAATTACAGACCTATATCTTTGTTGCCATACCCTGTAAAGATCGTGGAAAGAGTGGTTAGCAAAACTCTCTCGAAACATGTAGAAGAAAACAATCTACTGGATGAAGTACAATTTGGGTTTCGTCCCGGCCATGGCACAGAAACAGCCCTGGTGACAGTTTTGGATGCCCTTAGAATGCGTGCCGACACTGGCCAAGCAGCTATATTGGTATTATTGGACATGTCGGCCGCTTTTGATACGGTCAATCATAGGACCTTGATTAAAAGATTAATGGAGGCTGGAGTTGTGGGAAGGGCACTGAACTGGTTTCGGTCGTACCTAACAGGGAGACAGCAGGCAGTGGCCATGTCACCTTTATTTCTCACAGTAGCTATATAAAACATGGGGTCCCGCAGGGTTCAGCCATAAGTCCCATTCTCTTTAATCTTTACCTGCGTCCACTCATGTACATTATTAAATCTTTTGGTATTGAAGTGGTTAACTATGCAGATGATACTCAACTTGTCTTCTCTTTTGAAGGGAATCAAGCAGTATCACTGGATAAATTTCACAGCTGTATGCGTGAAACTGCAGGTTGGCTTAGGGAGAACTCGCTGCAATTCAATGGAGACAAGACTGAGGTTATATACTGTACAGCAAAGAAAATACCCCGTCCATTGCCAGTGGACTTCTGGCCGGTTTCTGCGAACAATCCACCGCGGCCAGCCAAGACAGTGCGTAACTTGGGGGTGTTACTGGACAGTAATCTACAGTTAGAATCACAAGTGAATAAAACAGTGAATACATGTATTTCTCTACTCCGAGCTCTACGGAAAATACTCCCTCTTTTACCAATTTCGGCCAGACCCCAGGTGGTAAGGAGTATTATCATGAGTAGATTGGATTATTGTAATGCACTGTTTCTTGGAGCACCGGTGACTCTAACAAAAAGGCTGCAAAGAATACAAACAATCGCGGCTAAGATGGCACTAAAAGACAACGCAGATCTTCCGCGTCGTTAGCGCTAAGGGATCTCCATTGGCTGCCTATTCTGCAAAGAATTTAATTTAAAGCACTTTGCATTGTCCATAAGGCGGCACACAAAATGGGGCCTAAACCATTACAGAGAATGTTTACTTGGTACTCCCCAGCTAGAAATCTTCGTTCCTCGGCAGCCCACCTAGTATGTACCCCACGAGTTAAGAAAATCCGACTAGGAGGTAGATCATTTGTCTATGCAGCCGCAAAGCTATGGAATGAACTACCAAGTGAACTCAGACAGACTGACGACTTACTGCAGTTTAGAAAAAAGCTAAAAACCAGGCTCTTCCCAAGAGAATAGCCTTGAGAGACCTGCGCGTGGTGATTCATAGTTTTATAGCTGCACAGTGACTTAGGTAATCCCAGCGCCAGGATGCCCGTTGGGTGACAGCTGCGCTATATAAATGCAACTTACATTACATTACATTACTGTTCAACATCTACATGGCCCCGCTCGCACGCATCGCCAGACAGCACGACCTCAACATAATCTCCTACGCCGACGACACTCAACTGATCCTCTCCCTCACCAAGGACCCCCTCGCCGCCAAATCCAACCTCCATGAAGGAATGAAGGCCGTCGCCGATTGGATGAAGATCAGCCGACTAAAGCTGAACACGGACAAGACAGAGGTCCTCATCCTCGGCTCCAACCCCTCAGCCTGGGATGACTCCTGGTGGCCTACGACACTGGGAGCAGCCCCGACACCCACCGACCACGCACGCAACCTGGGAGTCATCCTCGACTCAACGCTCTCCATGGCCAAGCAAGTCAACGCAGTCTCCTCCTCCTGCTTCAACACCCTCCGCATGCTTCGCAAGATCTACAGGTGGATCCCGACAGACACAAGAAGAACAGTCACCCAGGCCCTCGTCAGTAGCAGACTTGACTATGGGAACGCCCTCTATGCGGGAGCCCCGGCCAAGCTCATCAAGCGACTGCAACGCATACAAAACGCCTCCGCACGCCTGATCCTCAACGTACCACGCCACAGCCACATCACCCCCCACCTGAGGAACCTGCACTGGCTCCCCGTCGACAGGAGAATCTCCTTCAAACTCCTCATCCACGCACACAAGGCACTCCACAAGACTGGCCCAGCCTACCTCAACAGACGACTCTTCTTCTACGTCCCCAACCGCCAGCTCCGCTCCGCCGACCTCTCCCTCGCCACCGTCCCTCGCATTCAAAGAACAACCACCGGTGGCAGATCCTTCTCACACCTCGCCGCCAAGAGCTGGAACACCCTTCCACTAAGCCTACGACAGACCCAAGACCTGCTGACCTTCAGGAGGCTACTCAAGACCTGGCTGTTCGACCAGTAGCAGCAACCCCCCCCCTCTCCCCAGCGCCTTAAGACCCTCGCGGGTAAGTAGTGCGCTCTACAAATTCTGTGATTGATTGATTGATTGATTACTTTGAGGATACATGGGTAGGTAGACTACATAGATCAGGGCACAGAAGATTACCTAAGTTCCACATTCCGTGGTGGAATGTGTACCTTAGTACCCTAAACAAGCAAAGCAAAACTAACAACGCTGTTGAAGGATGGCATAATGCCTTCCAGGCAACAACAGGCAGAGGGACAACTACACTTCACAAATTACTACAATCTATCCAAAAAGAACAAACTTACCAACAACTTAGAATAGAACAATCCGTTACACTAATTGGACCAAAACTAACTAAACAAACTAAAAAAATGTATGAACTTCTACAAAGTCAAGTTACACTCTTCCCAACAACTAGAGGCCTAGAATACTTATCCCTAATAGCAAAAAGCATACTTTAAATGTAAAGTAAACAGTAATTAATACATTTTCTTCTAAAACCAAACATATACATGTATATATATTATTTTTATATTTTATAAAACATTAATAAATTGTCATATATATATTTTATAATAATATAAATATATATTGACAGCTTAATACAATACAATACAATACATCAGCATTTGTAAAGCGCTACAGCTACCTCAAACAGAGGTGTCCCGGCGCTAGCATGATCCAGCAGCATAAGGGTATCAGATCTCCAAACTGAACAAATTCAACTAGTCCCGGCTAAAAAGCCATGTTTTTAGAGCTTTCCTGAACTCCCCTTCTTCCGGTATACGCCGAAGTCTTACCGGAAGTGAGTTCCATAATCTGGTTGCTCCAACTGAGAAAGCCCTTCCTCCAATACGAGCCTTTGCGAATTGGGGAACACACAGCAGATTCTGTGAATTAGAGCGTAACAACCGCCTTTGCTGATAAGGGCGGATACGTTTTTTGATGTAGTTGGGACCGCTGCCATTCTGGGCCCTGAAAGCAATTGTCAAGGCCTTAAATTCTATACGCTGTACAACTGGCAGCCAATGAAGTTGTTTAACATGTGGAGAAATATGTTGTCTGAATGGCACTCTTCTAATCAGTCTCACTGCTGCATTTTGCACCATCTGCAATCTTTTTATCAAATATGCCGGGAGACCAAGGAACAGACTGTTGGCGTAGTCAAGCCTTGAAGTCACCGTAGCATGAACGACTAGTTTTCGACAGCTCTCCGGCAGAAGAAAAGAAATTTCCTCAAACCCTTCAAAATTCCAAAACAAGTGGATGTAATGGAACGTATTTGGGAAGCAAATGTCATCTCAGCATCCCATTTTACACCCAGGTTTTTTACCGTAGAAGACGGAGAGGGTGGAGGACCCATTTCCTCCAGCCACCACAGACCCGATGGTGGAGGGGAATTCTTACCAGAGAACAACACCTCAGTTTTCTCTGTGTTCAGTTTTAGTTTGTTATTGTTCATCCACCTAGAGACATCGCACAGGCAGCCCCTGAACCTCTCGAAGGTGTTTGCCGACAGGTCCTTAAAGGAGAACACCAACTGTGTGTCATCTGCATAGGAGACGGTTTTAATTCCCCATTTAGAAATGAGCGCACACAAAGGGGCCAGATAGATGTTAAAAAGTAGCGGGCTCAACACTGATCCCTGCGGCACCCCACACCAGAGAGGCTTAGCTTCTGATTTGTAAGGGTGTAATGTCACTCTTTGTGTGCGATCGCTAAGATAGGACTTGATCCAAGCGAGTGCCTTCCCTTTCACTCCCGCCTTCCTCAATCTAGCCAGCAATATTGGATGGTCCACCGTATCAAAGGCGGCAGACAAGTCCAACAGCACCAGCATAGCTGAGGCTCCGCCGTCCACTTCCATTCTTATTGATTCGGCCACCTCCAGCAGTGCCGTCTCTGTACTAAAGCCTGCCCGGAAGCCGGACTGTGTTTCATGCAATGTATCGTTGTTAACCACGATATTACTGAGTTGATGTTGTACCAGTTTTTCCAACATCTTTGCCGGCGCTGGGAGAAGAGAAATAGGGCGATAGTTTTTTAAATCCATCAAGTCAGCATTGTTTTTTTTTAGAAGAGGTTGGAGCATCGCATGTTTCCAAGATTCTGGAAAACTACCGGTGCTTAGTGAATTATTCCATAAAAGGTTAAGGGTTGGATTGAGAGTATAGGCAAGTGCTTCCCACAGTTTTGGGGGACAGGGGTCTGCTGGGGATCCTGACTTACACTTCAGGATTCCATCCAAGGATGCCACGAGTGAGATTGGAAGAAATGCAGACAGGGAGGCATCCCCCGACTGGTTCTCTCCCACATCAGACTCAACGGTGTCCTGTACAGGCGAGAAGAACTCATAGACCTTGTGAATTTTTTCCTCTAAAAAGATTGACAACTTTTCACAAAGTACAGGGGATGAGGGTATCCTGCACTCGAGAGCTGAGGGTTTGGTGAAGGAGCGGACTATGTTAAAGATTTCTCTGCTGGAATTATCTGACGAATTAATGCGCTTCACAAAGTGGTCCCTTCTAACTGTTTTCATGACTTTGTGAAGCTCTTTTATGGCATCCCTATACGTTTTTTGCCAGGGGACAGTACGCTTTTCTCCAGACACGTTCTAAGCGCTTACAATTGCTCTTTGCCACTCTCAGCTCCTCTGTAAACCATGGCGCCGAAGGAGCCCTTCGAGGGGAACTTACTAATCTTGCTGGCGCGAGCTTATCCAGAGCGCCCAACATCCACGCATCCAAGGACACAGCATCCTTATCTGGGTCATTGGACCATTGGGGTTGGCTGTCCAACAGTACCGGTCCTAAGGAAGCTGGCGTCAATCTTTTCCAATTCCTCTTGAGTGCTTGTAGAGGTTTTCCTTTACCTTGGGGTATTGTTCTGCTGCAAGAGAATGGGATCAGGAAGTGATCAGACCAAATCTGCTCTTGCGGAGATTCAACAACCAAGGAAGGGATGTTAGAGAACACCAAATCAAGTATATTACCAGCACTATGGGTTGGAGATTTTACGTGCTGCACAAGGTCGGCGCCCTCAAGTGACAGCAGCAGTTGTGAAGACTGAGTACACTTCGTGTCTGAAATATGGAGGTTAAAATCTCCTAGTGCCAAGTAATTTTTATATTGTAAGGACTTTTGCGCTATAAGATTGCAGAGGTCAGACGTGAGACAGGGGGGGGGAGCTAGGAGGTCTGTAAATAAGAAGTCCAGCTAGGGATGCCGTCGGGCTGGTCTTAACACAGAAGTTTAGTCCCTCAATGTCTCCAAGATTGTACACCTCCGACGTTGTAATCTCACAGGAGTCTCTCACAATGAGAGCAACCCCACCACCCCTTTTATCTCCAGGCCTGTTTGCACAATAAATCTTAAAGCCAGGTGGAATGGCTAGCGCTAAAACAGGATTAGAATCATCTTTTAGCCAGGTTTCGGTGAGAAACATCAAGTCCCAGTCATTATTCGCGAGGGACATCCAAATGTCCCCCGAATGTTTGACCAGAGACCTACAGTTAATAAGGCATGCTCTGAGCCTATCTTCTGAATGCTTTGCCACTATGTGTATAAACGATGCTCGAGTGGTATTTTCAGTCCCTTCGGAGGACCCGATAGCCCAGTTGCATTGCGTACAGATATATGGCAAAGCTGTATGTCCTATAACAGCAGTACAACAGTTAAGGTGTTTCTCCCTCTTTAGGTTCAACAATTCTTCGCGGGTCAAATGGGAAAACTTACTTTTAATCCCACGAACAACATGGCTGGCGCTGGCCGCAGTCCAGACGCGGACGGGCGCAGACGGGCTTGCCTTTGGCGCGCCTTCGGCGCGCCAGCGGCGCGCCCGTTGCGCGCGTCCGCTGCGCATCCGTGCAATCATTGGTTTTGAGTGTATTCTTGCCGGAAATGGTCCTGGAATGACCAGCCCACTGGGTGGAGCCTCGTCCCTCCGAACAAACGACTACAGAGTCGCGTCGGAACGGGGACCGGAAAGTACAAGGTAACACAAAGTTAAAATTAATGTACGATAAAATTATTGCAGGATAAGGTTAAAAAGACAATAATGCACCGAGCAGAATTCGGGTTTAAAACTCTCACTAACCCCGCTGCTATCACACTGCTGCGCGTCCGTGCAGTCACTACTTTTGAGTGTATTCTTGACGGAAATGGTCCTGGAATGACCAGCCCACTGGGTGGAGCCTCGTCCCTCCGAACAAACGACTACAGAGTCGCGTCGGAACGGGGCCCGGAAAGTACAAGGTAACACAAAGTTAAAATTAATGTACGATAAAATTATTGCAGGATAAGGTTAAAAACACAATAATGCACCGAGCAGAATTCGGGTTTAAAACTCTCACTAACCCCGCTGCTATCACACTGCTGCGCGTCCGTGCAGTCACTACTTTTGAGTGTATTCTTGCCGGAAATGGTCCTGGAATGACCAGCCCACTGGGTGGAGCCTCGTCCCTCCGAACAAACGACTACAGAGTCGCGTCGGAACGGGGACCGGAAAGTACAAGGTAACACAAAGTTAAAATTAATGTACGATAAAATTATTGCAGGATAAGGTTAAAAACACAATAATGCACCAAGCAGAATTCGGGTTTAAAACTCTCACTAACCCCGCTGCTATCACACTTAATAATATTTTACAAAATATAATACATATTAAAATATAATAAACAACATTTCCCTCCCACATAAAAATATTAAAAATTACTTACAGTTGTAGCTCCAACGCTAACTTTACACATCTTCTACATCCAGCCAGGTGTCGGTTTCTCCAAATTAATTTAAAATAAACCCCCCAAAAAATGCAAAAATGCAAATATCGCCAAAAACAAATCCTCTCTCGATAAATCCAATTGGCAAATACCATTAAAAAAAACGAAAAAATAGTATAGTAAAAAAACGCTCCATGAAAACGCGAAAAATTAAGAGGGTGTTAAATAAATTTTAGTTTACAAAACTAATACACACCTCTTAGAAAAAAACGGCAATCTTCTCCAAAACGCAACGTTGTAAAACTAAGGTCTGTAAAAAAAAGTAAAACATACCCACCCACACAAAAATACACATATACAACTGCAATATACTGTTAATAACTGTTTAAAAATAATACACGTAAAGTTATACACATATTATAGGGGGTCATCGCATTGGCAAAAGGGACCGCCCGCCATAGGTGCGGCAGTCCCGCTATACGAATTAGGATGCGCCCGCCACACTGGCGGGCGCATCCCGTATTTTTACATTGCGGCGGGCGGTGCTGCAAGCAGCACCCGCCGCAATGTAAAAATACATGTTGTGCATTTGCATGTACAACGTGACAGGCACCATGCGGTGCCTGCCACCTTGTACATGCAAATGCAGGTGGGTACCATAGGTACCCCCCACGTGCAGCCCCCCACCCCCGGGGGCCCGCAACGGGCCCCCGAAGGCATTCTCCACCTGTCTTTTTGCGGCGGGATCTCCGCCGCAAAAGACAGGCATCATAATGCCCACGGCACCGCTGTCATTGCCCCATTGTACTGTGTCCCGCAAGGTGGGTGGAAAAGGACCGCCTTGCGGGACCACGGCAGACGGTCTTTCCGTCCGCCGCGGTACCATTCCCATTCCCACCGCCATCCTAATTTGGCGGTGGGAATATTCAGGTTGATGGCGGGCGGATCGCCACCGCCGGCCCGGCGGTGGCCATCCGCCCGCCATCCTAATAACCCCCATAGACTCTAAACACTAGGGGGCCTATTAGGATGGCGGGCAAACTTTCGTCCGCCCGCCCGCCACCCGAGCGGTGCTGGGACCGGCCGCCAGTGGTGCGGCGGTCCCGCACCTGCGATTAGGATGCCACTGCCACCGTGGCGGTGGCATCCTCCATTCCCAGCATTGTGGCGGGTGGTGCACACAGCACCGCCCACCACAATGCTGGAAATGCAATGTGTGCATTGTCATGCACAAGGTGACAGGCACCGCGCGGTGCCTGCCACCTTGTCCGTGACAATGTAGGGGGGTACCATAGGTACCCCCCATGTGCACCCCCCAGCCCCCCAATACCCTGGGGCCCGCAACGGGCCCCCAACAGCAAACTCTGCATGCCTTTTCGTGGCGGCATCGCCGCCACGGAAAGGCTGCTTCCCGCACCCATGCTAATATGGATGGCGGTGTCTAGCAGACACCGGAAAACCGGCGGACGGTCTCTCCATCCGCCGGGGTCCCCCCGCCATACTAATATGGCGGGGGAAAATGGGTGGCGGGCGGAGGGAAATGTAGGGCGGATCACCACCGCCATGCGGGCGGTGGCGATCCGCCCTACATCGTAATGACCCCCTAGGCCTCAAACACCAATTCTAGTCAAAACTAAAAAATTCGAACATACACCTAAAACACACCAAAAACACAACGACCTAACAGTAAATACACTATACACCACCTAACTACATTCAAATTAAAGTAATAACTTAGGGGCCCATTACGATGTCGGGCGGAAGCACTACCGCCGTGCTGTCGGAGGCAGAAACCGCTAGTTACCGTCCGCCAGCAACGGCCCAGACGCCCGCAAAATTAGGATGTGAAAAGTCAGGCAAACACCGCCCGTAAGCCTGCGACGCCGCCCGCCATCAAAGTGCGCCCGTCAACGTAGCGGCGCGAGCCAATGGAGACACACCGTCCGACGAAATGACTTACCGCCCGGCGTACAAATTACGATGCCACAACCAAACAGCCTCACCGGCAAAGAGACACCGCACGAGATACCAAGGCGGAAACCCGACTGTTCGGTACGGAGACTAAAAAGGCGGCCCACTCAGAGATGAATCCTGCACTCCAGGCCATCCCCATGCTCTACCTGATGCACCATCTAGCAGTGAATGCGCCACGACGACGCAGGTAGGCAGACACACAACAAGGGCACGCAAACACTGCACACAATGCAAGGGCGGAAAAGCTGTACATGGCCCCCCCAGACACCCCTGTGTGGACAGGACACATCCACCACTGTACCCACACATGTACCACCTGTCAAAATAAAACAACTCGCAACATCCTGGGCACCCACTACCCGGGACCAGGAAGTGACGTCCCCGTCACGGCACAGCAGCGCAGCGGCGATGACGCAGGTACACATGCGCACAACGCAGAGGCCAACGACAGCGCCATGCATGGGCTGCACACAAACACCACAGGGTCACAACTACACACCCCACACCCCAGCCCCACCCTGAAGGCACATGTCACGTGGCCTTCCTGCATCAGTCATGTCCCCAACCGACAACTCACAGTTGTCAACTTGATGCCACACAAGTGTCCCGAACAGGGGAGTAATGTGATAGCAAAATAGGACACACCCTTGAGTGCAAAACATGGAGAAGCACACGGCGGCTGCTACAGAACAGCGCAGAATATGGACATTGTCCGCAAAAGGCACGCCAGTCTCATCCAAAAATACCTATACCATCCTGCTCGCAATATCAAGCCATGCAATGTACAAAATAGAAAAACCCTGCTGCCTGAGAACAGGTGTTCCCAATCACTACACCCACACAGAAGCCTCAATGTACAGCGGCAACGGAGTGTCCCGCCCACACACGGGAGAGCAGATAGCACAGAATGGCCTTCCATTCCTACTCTGAAATCACATTGCAACAAATTATGCAGGAGAATGGAGCCATTGTACCAACAAGAAGCCAATCATAGCCATGCAGAGTAAAACTTCCACTGGCAGATAGCGCCTAACATGAAAGAAAGATAATACTACAAAATACAATAATACCACTCCTCCATGTGGGCCAAATGCAAGTAATCTGGAAAGAGTCAGACACCACTGGCCTTGACCATTCATTGAAGCATGTGGGATGAGGGCCTGTGTCCTCCGCCCAAGCTATACCCCAAGTCCTGCCGCCGTACATCCATTCCAGAATTCCCTGCATCATCGGAGGTTGCACTCTGCTGACTGCTCAGGCAGCCGGAGCATGCCATCACATCACCCTGTAGCAAAATGGCTGTTGCACCAGTGCTTCTCAACTACGCCGGACAGATCAAGCTGTACAGTGACAGCTTGCTACACATAGTGGGCTGTTCAAATCTGGCAATGCTGAATGTAAGTTACCGAGTAACTTACCGCATTGCAATGTTCAGCTGCGTCATCCCCGTTTTCTACTGTCGGAG
The DNA here is from genome assembly GCA_963921515.1 of Calotriton arnoldi. Taxonomy (NCBI): domain Eukaryota; kingdom Metazoa; phylum Chordata; class Amphibia; order Caudata; family Salamandridae; genus Calotriton; species Calotriton arnoldi. The sequence continues at coordinate 626,913 of CAWUFW010003762.1, forward strand.
GTGTCCGTTCCACTGTCCTGTGGATTTATGTCTCTCCAACCCGGCATGTCCAAAGGTGGACTTGGTACACTTGTTCGCACCCCTGGACGCCCACAACAGGATCTGTTCAGTGTATGGGGGCATGGCGTATGTGGCAGCAATCGGGGACACACTGCAATGGGACCAGTGTGCCTCCACACAACGTCTTCTGGATCACAGTTTCATCGAATGTCATCCAACAAGTCCCATCAGGCTTCTACAAGGGACAACTTACGACGAACACGTTGCTACCCACCATCCGCTTCATTGGATGACATCCATGTTTACCATCAATGGGATGGATGCCCTGCTGGAAGGTATCGCATACATGACAACTTGTCAATTCATGGGTCCCCGACTCAATACCCCCAATTGAACATTGATGTTCAACACTGTACCTATGCTTGGCTTTCACACGGAGTGTACAGTTAGCTGTACAACAACTATACCATACAATCTGCAACTAACACCTTACCATCAACTCCACTGCCATGACATCTGACATTTTCGGGACATGCACTCTGTTCCTCACCATATCCCGTGTCTCGGCATGAACAGGGGGAGGCAGAGGTATGGGACTTGTGTACAGTAACCACATGGCCAATACAGCACGAACAACTATGCTATAATATATATTCTGCGCACCTGGACACATGCACCTGTCAGTGCACACTTATCTGTCTGCTGTATTACGTGAGAACTGTCACCTCACCTTTGTCTGTACTTCCGTGCCAGGACTTTTGCATGGACAACAAATGCAACCCCCTACAACATGGCCCTAGTTATTGTGTCATGTTCAGTAGCCACCACATTGCAACAACTTGTGAGACGCTGCAGCATGCATGTAGGCTCATGCTCTGATGTCACCTCTGACGCAGGTGTGTCGGAGTCACTATTGTAGTAATCCTGTACCATGGAACTGAGATGTACTGTGCCTATGATGTCAAGCTGTCTGGTAGGGAAAATGAATACTGTCTGTGTCAAAGTCTAGAGCTCTTCAGTAATTAGCAAATGTATTTTAGCATAGCAAGGGCAAGGCAGTTGTAACTCTGAAGCCTTCATTCCACAGTCAACAACTAATCACATCTACCTGTACCCCCTTTTGTATGTGTAATCATGCTAAGTATATCCTCCACATGCATTTTGCTGCCAGTAGTGTCCACTATACTGCATCACAGATGAAGTAAGTCCAAATACATGCCTTGAAGCAAATATGTGACTCTGTAGAATTATTTTTCGAAGACAAGTACGAATGAGAGAGGATGAGAGTGTGTGAAGTACACAAGAGTCGTGAGATGACCATGTAGTCTAGTGTCATTGGATGTCAATGCATATGAGTTGCCGCCACAGTGGACCTAGTGAAATACTACAGGTCGTGGGCCTTGGCTTGTCAGACTCTGACGTGGCCCAACAGACCATCACATTAACACTGACGGCCTGGTCACTACAAAGCACAGTCCTACATATGTGTATAATTACCTTCACAGTCTGACATCACACTCATCAAGCAAAAGTAGGAGCCACGCAAGAAGCATGCTACAGCAATGCATGACAAAACACACACACGATATCAGTGTGGGTGGGCAGGTCTGCACAGTGAGTACGAACTGCAGAAATTCACATACATGCTCAATTAAACAAGGCACAATCTTGACAGTCACACACCCTGCAGACACACAATGTCCAAAACATATCAAGTAGGAGTCATCCTGAACTGCAAGGACACACCCACACACTGCACACTGTGCAACATACAATACACACATGTGATTACATTCACAGACCTGAACACGGATACAAACACCCACCATGGGCATGGGTAACACATGTGTGTAGTCGACATTGCCAGAGCGCACACACACACACCAACACTACCCCAATGTCACACCCTTCACACCACACACACCTACACCTCCCAAATGCACACATTGAAAGTAAGCCATGTGCCCAGGCTCAATGTTCATCACAAGATTAACATACACCTACACTGCTGGCCACACAGAAAGTAAGCTCACACATACCCGCATACTCTGCACATGCTACCTGTCATCCTGTGGCTAGACTCACACCCTGTGCTTTGCTTGCACGCAAACATGACACGTATACATTTTCCCAGAAATACCACCAAATACATGCAGACAATCCGTGGCACAAAAATACTTCTTCATCACACACACAAGTAGCAGAGTCTGAAAGAAGTGAAGTCCCTGCCACGTGTAAAACACATTGGAATGTGAGACCAGACATTGCAATTGTTGAGGTACCATACACGGCATGTGCCTCACTTAACTATGCACACACAGCAACAACTGCAATCAGCAACTACACAGACACAACCGACTACAGGAACAACAGCATCCAGTCACAGATTACATAGACAGGCGGCAATACTGATCAATACCAGGGACAGTGGCCAGTACGATGTGCCGAGTAGTGACACGAAAAGCTGCGTATGCAATGTGTGTGAGTGTACCCTGCCATGGCCAGCAACACTGCCATGGCAGTCACAATAGCCATTACAGCCACCACTGTGTCACATTTAGATGTGTGAGGGTGCCCACCATTCAAACAGGATGCCAGTCCGACTCGGTGCTGTCTGTGTGCTACGGGACAGTTGGAGGTCCGCCCCTGAGAGAGAAGCACAACTGTGGAAGACACACATGTGGCATGTGAAGCGGGAGGGCTGCTTGGCCCAGGTGGGTGGGTGGCATGGGTAGGTGCACTCATGCAGTGTTGAAACAGACTGTGTGGGGAGGATTCCGGAGGGGTAGATTTCCACTGTGTTGGGTATTTGGAAAGCCCACCTGTCTGGGGATGAATGTGAACTCGTGTGGGCACAACAGGCGGGCACACGATCAATGCTGCATCAGGTGTAGACGTTAGCCCTCCCTCTGGGGACATGCTGGATACTGCTGTGCGTCTGCCAGTCCCTTGCCAAGGCCACTCACATCCCCTGTCCTCCACCTGCACAGGCTACCCAGGGCACGGGATGGCAGTGGAGCTTGGTGGGTGGGAGGTCATGGCGCCCTTCTCCTGGTCACATCTCGCAGGCAACACATTCTCAGTGTGCAGCATGGCACAAGTCCTAAATAAGAAGTGGGGGTACGCAGACGTCACGACAGGAAGTGACATCACGAAAGGTGGCTTGCACCATCAGACTTATTGCCTCCCTTCGCCCACCCCTTACATGCGATTGCAACAGAGAAGCCAGCGCGTGCACCAGCAGCTCCGATCTCGCCCCAGAGAGGCCAAAGAGTGAATGTGTGGCTCCATTAGCTCCAGTCATCGAGCTCGCGGGGAAATAAGTGGGGGGACGCCATCCACCCGCGTGGTACCCCGACTCGAGACCTGGACAACAGTGACAATGCATGACAGCCTCCGGAGTCCGGATACACCACATGCAACACACAGAGGCTGTAGCTGCCCTAGCGGGCCAGGTCGCAAACACAATCCCAGACGAAAGGCAGACCCACCCCGGCGAGCATAGTCATTACATCCGCTGCCATTGACAAGGGACCCATGGAGTGAGACATGGGCCTCAGGGTGACGCGCCTCCAAGCCATCCCCCGCCAACGAGTGCCATGCAACTCACACATATCGCAAAGCCAATAGGACACTTTGCCTGCACACCAGGGCTCGAGTCGGGGTACCACGCGGGTGGACGGCGTCCCCCCACTTATTTTACCACGAGCTCGATAACTGGAGCAAATGGAGCCACACATTCACTCTTTGGCCTCTCTGGGGCGAGATCGGAGCCCCCTGTGCACGCGCTGGCTTCTCCGATGCAATCGCATATAAGGGGTGAGCGAGGGGAGGCAATGAGTCTGACGGTGCAAGCCACCTTTCGTGATGTCACTTCCTGTCGTGACGTCAGCGTCCCCCCACTTCTCTTTTTTAGGACTCGTGCCCTGCTGTTGTCAGATGTGCCACTTTCCAGGGGGGTGGAGAAAGGGTCAGGAATGTCAGCCTGAGATTGGCCCAGTTGAAGGCCCACCTTGACTGGGGAGGACAACCATTGGACAGTCTGGTGTAGCCCACCCACGCGTACATGTAGGCCCTCCATGAACTATGTCACCTGCGGCAAAGTGATGTCATGGGCAATGACATTATTGAGGAGAGCTGTCTGCCCCACGCAAAGATGCCGCACAAGCTCAACAGACCCGAAACTGAGGGCAGCAGGGGTCACATGTGCAGGGGCAGCTGTGCCTGGTGTGAAGGACACTCTATCCTTCATCCTTGTGCCGACACGCGTTGCACCAGTGGAAGTAGATGGGAGGGCGGGCATTGGCCTCCGCGTGGCTGAAGAGGAGCCAGAGTCCACGTCCCCTGTGCTAGCAAACATGGATGCATCACCTCTGTCCTCAGATGATGCCGAAATTGCCATCTCGGCCTGTGATTCATCCAGCACACGTCTGGCCCCTCCGAGGCGCTGGTCACATCTGTCTCACTCAGCTCCTGTGCAGCTGCTTCATCCGATGCCTCACCACTGTTGACCGTCCCCTGTCCCTCAGCACCCACGGGAGATGCTACATGAGAGAGAGCAAGGTGGCCCCACTCATTTGGCATCAATTAAACAGACATGTGCAAGGGAAGCAGCACAGATCATTCCCAAATCCACATGTTGCAAGATACCTGTGCAATTGTATACAGCCACCACAATCAACACGTAATGGCTGGCGTACAGAAATGAAGCCGCTAATAAGTGGCACATGTGTTGTGCACAAAGCACAACACCCGGCCTGTGTCACCCTGCGACCATAGCCACAAATCGCTGTGTGCACACCCACTGTCCTGATGGTGGCAAGGATGACCACTACGTAATTAGGCCAAGGACATACCTGCATGGAGCAGAATGGGACACCACTCACACAGACTGCAACATGACAGTCCACAATGGTCATGAGCCCATGCCATCCACCTGTCGTTCGCACTAGCACAACTACTGTTGCACAGTGTGCCGGATGTGTAAGTACCAGGAATATGAGGTGAGACATCGCACACATATGTCCGAACGAAATCAGAGTAGGCACAGTGCCTCAAACATACATGTGAATTGCCACTCCAGCCTACTACAAGTTGTTCCTGAGGACTACGACTCTGAATGCATTGACAATGCAGAGTGCTCAAATTACATCTTGACCCTCAGGAATCGCATATGCATGTCAGATGCACCTAGCACAGAGTACACTTACAACCCACTGCATCACACAACAAACATCACATTACCCAGATTATGGGTAGGCTGTGGACACATGCTGCCTCTCACAGCAAAAGACACCATCCCACAATACTGTACACTTGCTTGCTGCTGATGCCCCTACAAACGTGCATCCGGCACAGGCTGTGTGACTGTCAAGATGCAGACCATTAGTGGTGAAATGCAGCGCCGTGCTAACCTGACAATACGAGGGGGCATCCCCCGATTTGTTATCGCCACGCAGTCGCTCATCCGGCAGATGACGTCACACCCTTTGTGGAATTGGCTGCACTGTCGGTCACACATACACAGAGGCATCAACTTGGATGCAATGGCTCATCACAAGGCCTTGGGCTGGAGGACCTCCAACTGCAGGGATGGTACACAAGAGGGTTGGAATATCACTCATACACTTCTCATCATCACCCACATCCACCAATCACAGTGGCATGATGCTGAGCCATCCAAAATACTCAGAGATGTGTAACAGAGCCAAGAAGTAATCGGACATGGCCTAACAGCATGTGTACACCACACGTGAATGCATGCTGGTGGGAGTGTGTACACAGTACCTGTCCATCCCATTCACATGCAGGATGCCAGCACATTGAGCAATGTGTAGTCTGCCCACATCTACTGTCCATTATCAGGTGGACCAACACATAGATCACAAGGCAACACATCTTTGTGGGTGGACTCACTGTGTCCAACACAGCGCAGCCCTCAACGTACTCGCCCTGTGAATGGCTCACCCCGCAATGGAGGTCACATTCAGTGCCACTATCTCTCACACACATCCCTATCACAAGGCCTGGAGTGTTCAATCGACAGGGCTGAGTTTGCGCATTTCCGGAGAGTTGTGAACAAAAGACACATGTAACCCACTGTACAGTCAGTGTTGTTTCCTTCTAGGATTGGGCGGTCAATGTGCAGCCCAGGTCTGCTGAGACTGAGAAGGCCAGCAGGGACCCAGGCAACCATTTACACAAACAATAACTGCCCTGAGTCCTGCATTGCCAAGTGGCTGCGTCACTGGATGTCTGACATGAAAATGCCATGTACCACCACTCGGGAGGGACATGCATGGGAAAGCGCCAGAGAGCCTACATACCCCTTCCACCTGTAGTAAGCATGGTAAGCAGTGCATGTTGGAACACCACAGGCTCAGACTCATAGTGCTGCGGATCAATGACATGTGTGTCCCCCACATGCACTCCCACACACACTGTAGTTGTCTTACACACACAACTTTTGCAAGAAATAGCCTTGGGCAGTGTGCGTGGAGCTCGGAATCCAGGATCTCCAACTCCTCGCTGGTGAGTGGACCTGGACATATCTCCAGAGTCGTCGACATGAAGGTGGACATGTGGCAGAAGCAGCAGGTGTTGTTGAGGGATGCCATGCAGCAGTCCCTGGAAGCTGTGGTAATGCCGGTCTCCCTCCCACACTCATATAGCCCCCTGGGGCTATTTCAGTGGGTCCAAGCTGCTGCAATTTGTGTACCATGTCTGCCTACTTCAAATGCACACAATGGCCTGCTCCGAGCTGTCCCGGTATGCTTACCTCTATAGTCGAACACGCAGGATGCAACCGCGAGGGCCATTAGAGTTGGCCTCAAGGGCCTGGTCCATGGCGGGTACAGTCCGCTGGTGCCATGTGGAATCCACAGTTTAATGTGCGCCATGCATTTGCAGGTGTGGCCATGATTTGTGTGTGGGAGCATGTCCACACTAGACAGGGCCACTTCATGCTGTGTGCATAGGCATTGGCGGCCAGTGCTCAGCCTCCACATGTCTGTTGGCACATCATCATGTACACATTGGCATGGTAGCATGGGATGTGCATATGCACACACATGCCATATTTCTCAATGTACATCTCCCACTTGGCACGTGCAACATTACGTGTCACTTGTGATGTGTGTTTGCATTCACACAGCTGTGTTGTCATGGAGTTGTCAATGTGTACACCTGTCAATGTGTGTTGGAGGTGTGATACGTACAGTGCTGTACATTGGGTGAACTAGGGACATCATTGACTGTCTCATATCCCGTTGTGCAACAGGACCCACTTGTTTGGGCCGCTCAGCCTGTGTACATTGTGTTGTTGGTGTGTGCCATACTCACCCAGCCTCGGAAGCTGTGTCAGGCACAGCAGCAAGGTATATTGCCGTGGTGTTGCCGCTTCCCACATATGCAGTCTGAAATCATCATCATGCCTTTCTAGCTATTAGGGCCTAAATCCCCATGTGCATGCTCATAGCAATGGTTTGTGTCAGTGGCCATTGCTATTGGTAAGGGGACATGTGTAAGAGTATTGTAGCTGTGCTGTCCCTACTTGTCAGCTGTTCTGTGATTCTATTGCTTTGTCAGTAATTTTAGTTTTGTGTATGTGAAAGTGCCATGTGGTGTGTTGCATTGACATGTGTCCACTTCCATCTGTCCTAGGAGGAGACCAAACATACATCGCCCCTACCAATTGCTGGCAGACATGGACCGACCCACCCTGCATCACCTATGTGCAATGTTGGAACCCCACCTTCGTCCTCGCAGGGTGTATCCTACAGCATTCACCCCCACGGCTAAGGTGATGGCTGCACTGCATTTTTTCGCAACCGGATCTTTCCAACACATGGTGGCCAGTGGAGGTGGGATGTCCCAGCCCATGTTCAGCATGGTGCTACGGGATGTCCTGTCAGCTATGATGCTGTACAGGAACCGGTACATCCGATTCCCCAGGGCTCGTGATTTGGCGGCAGTGAAGGGTGCTTTCTATGCCCTTGGACGCATCCCCCACGTTGTTGGTGCAATTGATTGCACCCATGTTGGCCTTGTTGCACCACAGGCCATGGAGCACATCTATAGGAACCGGAAACATTTCCACTCCCTGAATGTGCAAGTGGTGTGCCTGGCGGACATGATTATCACACACGTGTGTGCAAAGTTTCCTGGATCCGCCCATGACTCGCACATCATGCGCCACAGCATCCTCCCACGAATGATGGCCAATCTTCAACCGGACCGTGCATGGATTGTTGGTGAGTATGCATACTCGTGTAGCGTGCTGAGTGTGACATGCTGTCTTGTATCCTGTTTGAATTGCAACGATTCTCCGTGTTTCTCACACCCAGGTGACTCTGCATATCCTAACGGGCCTTGGCTGCTGAGCCCACTACGTAATCCTAGGACACCAGCTGATGTCAGATACAATGAGGCACATGGGAGGACCAGGCGTGTGGTGGAGCGGACCTTTGGACTCCTGAAGTCCAGATTCAGATGCCTGGACCGCACCGGGGGTGCACTAGCATACTCCCCACAGAAGGTGTGCCAGATAGTTGTGGCATGCTGCATGCTGCACAATCTCGCGATTCGCAGGCAGATCCCCCTGATAGTGGATGACGGTGATCAGCCAGGGCCCCCGCCTGCAGACCAAGCCGTCTCCAGTGACGAGGACAGTGGAGAGGAGGAAGCAGTGAATGAGCGTCAGCAGCTCATCGCCCGCTACTTCACTTGACGGTGAGTGACCATGTACGACGGCTGATGTTGCTGTAGTTGTGTAGGTGTATGTGTGCATTGTCACGGCGGCCTATTGTTCACTGAGTGCTGTGTGGCAATGGTCCATGTCCAGGGTAGTATGCCACTGACAGTGGCTGTAGCATTGTGCCCTGTTGTTCTGTGAGATGTGTGTACATTGCTTAAACTTGATGACAAGTACTGTGTGATGAGTGTGTGACACACACATTCAATGGACTCTTGTTCTGTTTTTCACCCCTAGGTCCCTACAGCCTCTCCTGGCCTATCGACATACCACACTCCAGATGCATTTCTGATCATGGTGACGGTTGCACATCCTTGAATAAACACAGAGCAGATAAAACAGAATGTGACCCAGGTGTATTTATTTTAAGCGGTGACGTGATTGTGGGCAAGGTGATCACAAAAGTGGTGCATGCTGGAACAATGAGTTGACGGACATGTCCGCGTGATGGTCGAGGTGTCCCCATGTTGTTCTGGGGCCACAGTCCGACAGACACATGCCATTCACATGGCAGTGTGGGGTAGGATAGTAGTCCAAGTGAATGCAGTAGATGGCCACCGTGGCTGGCTGACTCACTGGCGTTTGGAGCGTGCAAAGTCATCTCTGGACACCTGTTTCCTCTTCGGATGACCCCTTCCACGTTTGAGAGGGGGGGTTGTGTTTGTGGGCTGCTGGTGGTGGCTGAGGATTGCCCACTCACTGTGGACGCAGGGGAACTGGATGTTGCACGACCCTGCGCCCCAGCAGGTGGTGGCGGAGGTGGTGTGGTTGGCCTTGATTGGGCCCTCACCGCCACCACTAGCTGGCCCATGAGGTCGACAAGTTTGCCCATACGGGTCACGAATTGGCCCATATGGGCGTCCATGGACCTCAACACCCCAAGGACTTCCCGCGTATCGGCAGCTGACCGGGCCCATTGTCCCTGGGCCACTTCATAGGCCCCAAGGACTCTGGCGATTTGCGGCAGGGCTTGGCTCCCAGGCTCTGATGGCGTTGGCCTGACCCTGCTCCTCCCACCTGAACTGCTGCCACCGACCTGCCCACTCGCCACAGTGGTCACCCGGGGCATCGTTGTGGCTCCCAGGGTCGGTGATGACGTGCGTACAACCCCTTGCGCAGGGTGAGTGGTCAGGGAGGCCCTGGTGGTGGTGGTTGCGGCGGTGGTGGTGGCCGCAATGACCGTGGCAGCAGGGGCCTGGGACTGGTCACCAGCCCTGGGAGATGGGTTGGTGGGTAGGAGGGGTCCTGGGGAGCGGTTGCGCCCTGCCACACCAGATGTGCCTGGTCGGGAGTCCTCGTCCGAAGAGGTGTCCAGGTCTTCCACATCCGTGAGTCCGGGTGGAGGGCTTGTGGACTGGCTGTGATGGCTGCTGTCTCCCTCTCCAGCATCATGCTGTTCGTCACCTGTGGGGCGGAGACGAAAGGTTATTGTGTTGCACCTTGCAAGGTTTGTGTTAGATGTCTGACATTCACAGTTTGTGCACAGCTGTGCACTGATTTCCCAGATGCGTGTGTATGGCTCTACAATGTGTGTGCGTGATCAAGGCAATGGAATAGTGTGATGGGTGCATATGGCATGGGACGGATTTGGAATGCCAATCGGTGTGTGTTGCAGTACCCCTACATTTTGTGGCTTTGGTGGAAACGGGGTACAGCCCCATGAACGCTTTTGAGATGAAATTTGTTTTTGGGGTTCAAATGAAACGCTTAGAAACGCAGATGGCAAAAGGGGTACAGCCCCATGAACGCTTTTGAGATGAAATATGTTTTTGGGGTTCATATGAAACACTTAGAAACGCAGATGGCAAAAGGGGTACAGCCCCATCAACGGTTTTGAGGTGAAATATGTTTTTGTGGTACATACTGTGACATATGGGTGCAGAAGGGGACATGTGCTTTGGCCACACGACACTGCAGAGACAAAGGTGTGTGTATGTCTGACATACCCAGCATATCTGCTCACTGTTATCATTTGGGGACATTTCACTGCAAGCATTGTAGTGAGTGAGTAATGGTTGTGTGCCACACAACGTATTGCAGATGGGACAATTCCTTGGTGTGCGTGCTACCCTCAGCCATGTGCAGCAATGCAGTGCTCTTGGGGTGTTGACTATATTAGGTATGTTGTAAATCACAGTGTGACGTGCACTTCAGACACTGCAGACACATGTTTGGTCATCGGCAGGGATCTTTGCTGAACTACTGTATATGGGACAACTGTTTAGATGATATACCTTTCATGACACTGGGGCTGAAAGATGAGATGGATGAGATTTTGAATGTGCATTGTGTAGCTGTGTGGTTCATGGGTCCAGTGGTGTATGTGACATTACTGGGGTCCCACTCTGTTACATTGAGACAAGATAGACTTACATGGGTGATGTTGTACAATGTCAACGGAGCAAGCAGACACGACTACATGGACAAGACTTCGATGGTGTTGCTGATGTGTGTGATGACTGGCACAGTGCACGCCATGTGGGTCAGTACTCCAGTGAGAGTTGTGCATGCAGACGTGACTCCTTACGTGTTACTGTATTTGAGATGGCTCATGTGGGCTATGACTCTGTAATTCATGTCCGTGTGCACATTAGTCACATGGTTATGACAGGGAGCAGTGCTACCTGTTCCTCTGCTACGTGACATGTCCCAAATGTTAGTCGTAGTACAGTCCTCATGCCTACAGACACCCCGCCCTGTACAGTAGTCTACCTACTTGTTGGTTTGGAGGGAGCAATGCAATGGCTATCACATGGTTATGAGAGGGAGGGGTGCTCCATCTTGCTGGTCTGTGGGAGTGGGGGCCGTGTTGTGAGTTGTGGTGGTGGCTTACCACCCACAGACACCCCTCCATGTAGGGAAACATATCTACCTGTCGGGTGAAGGTGTGCACTGCAATGGCTGACACATGGGTGTGGGGAGTGCTCCATCTTACTGTGCTGTAGGACTTTGTGGTAAGGCTACTTACCTGTTACTTGTTGGTTAGTGCAGCTATGGCTGACACATGGGTGTGGGTGTGGGGAGTGCTCCTTCCGGCGCATCTGGGGTACAAGGGGACCTGGTGGGAGTTGTGGTGCTGGCTGACTGTACACATGCCCCCATGGTTTTGTTTGTTGGTACCTTTGGGCTGAGTGTGTGGGAGTGCCTGTTGCATGTGTGAGATATGTCTTGTGTATTGTGTACTGGACATGGAGGTGTTTGGCCCTCGGAGCTATGGCATTCTGGTAGTGCATGACAGTACATAGCGGTGTGCTGGTATACATTTGTTTGTACTTACCAGCCTCCACTCCCCCTGGTATTCCGGTGAGACTCTCCGGATGTAGAATGCCTCGCACCTTCTCCTCCCACGCCTTGAAGGTCTTGAATAGCGTGGGATTTCCGCCGCCAGTCCTGTCAGCCAGCTCACGATTCTTGGCCTCCGTCTTCCTGACCACGCTTTTCAGGTCGTGCCACCTCTTTGTAATTTCACCCCGGTTGCGTGGCACGTTCCCAACTGCATTCACCTGGTCTACGATCCTGCTCCACATTCTGTTTCTGGTGGCTACTGGAGTCTGTTGGACCTGGTTCCCATAGATTTGTGGGTGCACCTTGATGATCTCGTCGACCATGACCATCAACTCAGTGGCAGTGTACTTAGGCATTCTTTGTGTTGCCATGGTGTGTGGTTTGGTATTTGTGGTGCTGGTGTGGTGGGTGTGTGGTGTGTGATGTGCAGGGTGTTCGTGGTGCCGTTGTTTCAGTGGTGATGGTGGTGGTGGACACCCCCACACACTCAGCCCAAAGGTACCAACAAACAAAACCATGGGGGCATGTGTACAGTCAGCCAGCACCACAACTCCCACCAGGTCCCCTTGTACCCCAGATGCGCAGGAAGGAGCACTCCCCACACCCACACACATGTGTCAGCCATAGCTGCACTAACCAACAAGTAACAGGTAAGTAGCCTTACCACAAATTCCGTGTATCGGAGGGGGACTGCAGAAGTACAACCCCCAACAGGCCCCTAGTCCTACAGCGCAGCAAGATGGAGCACTCCCCACACCCATGTGTCAGCCATTGCAGTGCACACCTTCACCCGACAGGTAGATATGTTTCCCTACATGGAGGGGTGTCTGTGGGTGGTAAGCCATCACCACAACTCACAACACGGCCCCCACTCCCACAGACCAGCAAGATGGAGCACCCCTCCCTCTCATAACCATGTGATAGCCATTGCATTGCTCCCTCCAAACCAACAAGTAGGTAGACTACTGTACAGGGCGGGGTGTCTGTAGGCATGAGGACTGTACTACGACTAACATTTGGGACATGTCACGTAGCAGAGGAACAGGTAGCACTGCTCCCTTTCATAACCATGTGACTAATGTGCACATGGACATGAATTACAGAGTGATAGCCCACATGAGCCATCTCAAATACAGTAACACGTAAGGAGTCACGTCTGCATGCACAACTCTCACTGGAGTACTGACCCACATGGCGTGCACTGTGCCAGTCATCACACACATCAGCAACACCATCGAAGTCTTGTCCATGTAGTCGTGTCTGCTTGCTCCGTTGACATTGTACAACATCACCCATGTAAGTCTATCTTGTCTCAATGTAACAGAGTGGGACCCCAGTAATGTCACATACACCACTGGACCCATGTACCACACAGCTACACAATGCACATTCAAAATCTCATCCATCTCATCTTTCAGCCAAGTGTCATGAAAGGTATATCATCTAAACAGTTGTCCCATATACAGTAGTTCAGCAAAGATCCCTGCCAATGACCAAACATGTGTCTGCAGTGTCTGAAGCGCACGTCACACTGTGATTTACAACATACCTAAAATAGTCAACACACCAAGAGCACTGCATTGCCGCACATGGCTGAGGGTAGCACGCACACCAAGGAATTGTCCCATCTGCAATATGTTGTGTGGCACACAACCATCACACACACACCACAATGCTTGCAGTGTAATGTCCCCAAATGATAACAGTGAGCAGATATGCTGGTATGTCAGACATACACACACCTTTGTCTCTGCAGTGTCGTGTGGCCAAAACACATGCCGCCTACCGCACCCATATGTCACAGAATGTACCACAAAACCATATTTCATCCCAAAAGCTTACATGGGGCTGTACCCCGTGTCCACCAAAGCCACAAAATGTAGGGCTACTGCAACACACACCGATTTGCATCACAAATCCGTCCCATGCCATATGCACCCATCACACTATTCCATTGCCATGATCACGCACACACATTGTAGAGCCATACACATGCATCTGGGAAATCAGTGACCAACTGTGCACAAACTGTGAATGTCAGACATCGAACACAAACCTTGCAAGGTGCAACACAATAACCTTTCGTCTCCGCCCCACAGGTGACGAACAGCATGATGCTGGAGAGGGAGACAGCAGCCATCACAGCCAGTCCACAAGCCCTCCACCCGGACTCACGGATGTGGAAGACCTGGACACATCTTCGGACGAGGACTCCCGACCAGGCACATCTGGTGTGGCAGGGCGCAACCGCTCCCCAGGACCCCTCCCACCCACCAACCCATCTCCCAGGGCTGGTGACCAGTCCCAGGCCCCTGCTGCCACGGTCATTGCGGCCACCACCACCGCCGCAACCACCACCACCACCACCAGGGCCTCCCTGACCACTCACCCTGCGCAAGGTGTTGTACGCACGTCGACATCGACCCTGGGAGCGACAACGAGGCCCCGGGTGACCACTGTGGCGAGTGGGCAGGTCGGTGGCAGCAGTACAGGTGGGAGGAGCAGGGTCAGGCCAACGCCATCCGAGCCTGGGAGCCAAGCCCTGTCGCAAATCGCCAGAGTCCTTGGGGCCTATGAAGAGGCCCAGGGACAATGGGCCCGCTCATCTGCCGATACGCGGGAAGTCCTTGGGGTGTTGAGGTCCATGGACACCCATATGGGCAAATTCGTGACCCGTATGGGCCAACTAGTCGACCTCATGGGCCAGCTAGTGGTGGCGGTGAGGGCCCAATCAAGGCCAACCACACCACCTCCGCCACCACCTGCTGGGGCACAGGGTCGTGCAACATCCAGTTCCCCTGCGTCCACAGCGAGTGGGCAATCCTCAGCCACCACCAGCAGCCCACAACCACAACCCCCCCCTCCCAAACATGGAAGGGGTCGTCTGAAGAGGAAACAGGTGTCCAGAGAAGACTTCGCACGCTCCAAACGCCAGTGAGTCAGCCAGCCACGGTGACCATCTACTGCATTCACTTGGACTACTATCCTACCCCACACTGCCATGTGAATGGCATGTGTCTGTCGGACTGTGGACCCAGAACAACATGGGTACACCTTGACCATCACGCGGACATGTCCGTCAACTCATTGTTCCAGCATGCACCACTTGTGTGATCACCTTGCCCACAATCACATGTCACTGCTGTAAATAAATACACCTGGATCACATTCTGTCTTATCTGATCAGTGTTTAATCAAGGAAGTGCAACCGTCACCATGATCAGAAATGCATCTGTAGTGTGGTATGTCGATAGGCCAGGAGAGGCTGTAGGGACCTAGGGGGGAAAAACAGAACAAGAGTCCATTGAATGTGTGTGTCACACACTCATCATACAGTAGTTGTCATCAAGTTTAAGCAATGTACACACATCTCACAGAGCAACAGGGCACAATGCTACAGCCACTGTCGGTGGCATACTACCCTGGACATGGACCATTGCCACACAGCACTCAGTGAACAATAGGCCGCCGTGACAATGCACACATACACCTACACAACCACAGCAACATCAGCCATCGTACATGGTCACTCACCGTCAAGTGAAGTAGCGGGCGATGAGCTGCTGATGCTCATTCACTGCTTCCTCCTCCCCACTGTCCTCGTCACTGGACACGGCTTGGTCTGCAGGCGGGGGCCCTGGCTGATCACCGTCATCCACTATCAGGGGGATCTGCCTGCGAATCGCGAGATTGTGCAGCATGCAGCCTGCCACAACTATCTAGCACACCTTCTGTGGGGAGTATGCCAGTGCACCCCCGGTGCGGTCCAGGCATCTGAATCTGGACTTCAGGAGTCCAAATGTCCGCTCCACCACACGTCTGGTCCTCCCATGTGCCTCATTGTATCTGACATCAGCTGGTCTCCTAGGATTACGGAGTGGGCTCAGCAGCCAAGGCCCGTTAGGATATGCAGAGTCACCTGGGTGTGAGAAACACGGAGAACCGTTGCAATTCCAACAGGATACAAGACAGCATGTCACACCCAGCATGCTACACGAGTATGCATACTCACCAACAATCCATGTACGGTCCGGTTGAAGATTGGCCATCATTCGTGGGAGGATGCTGTGGCGCATGATGTGCGAGTCATGGACGGATCCGGGAAACTTCGCACACACGTGTGTGATTATCATGTCCGCCAGGCACACCACTTGCACATTCAGGGAGTGGAAATGTTTCCGATTCCTATAGATGTGCTCCATGGCCTGTGGTGCTACAAGGCCAACATGGGTGCAATCAATTGCACCAACAACGTGGGGGATGCGTCCAAGGGCATAGAAAGCACCCTTCACTGCCGCCAAATCACGAGCCCTGGGGAATCGGATGTACCGGTTCCTGTACAGCATCATAGCTGACAGGACATCCCGTAGCACCATGCTGAACATGGGCTGGGACACCCCACCTCCACTGCCCACCGTGTGTTGGAAAGATCCGGTAGCGAAAAATGCAGTGCAGCCATCACCTTAGCCGTGGGGGTGAATGCTGAAGGATACACCCTGCGAGGACGAAGGTGGGGTTCCAACATTGCACATAGGTGATGCAGGGTGGGTCGGTCTAGACGGAATTTCCTGATAACCTCCACATCCTCCATGTCTGCCAGCAATTGGTAGGGGCGATGTATGTTTGGTCTCCTCCTAGGACAGATGGAAGTGGACACATGTCAATGCAACACACCACATGGCATTTCCACATACACAGAACTAAAATTACTGACAAAACTATGGAATCACAGTACAGCTGACAAGTAGGGACAGCACAGCTACAATACTTTTACACAGGTCCCCTCACCAATGGCAATGACCACTGACACCAACCATTGCTATGAGCATGCACATGGGGATTTAGGCCATAATAGCTTGAAAGGCATGATGATCATTCCAGACTGCATATGTGTGAAGCGGCAACACCACGCCAATATACCTAGCTGCTGTGCCTGACACAGCTTCCGAGGCTGGGTGAGTATGGCACACACCAACAACACAATGTACACGGGCTGAGCGGCCCAAACAAGTGGGTCCTGTTGCACAACGGGATATGAGACAGTCAATGATGTCCCTAGTTCACCCAATGTACAGCACTGTACGCATCACACCTCCAACACACATTGACAGGTGTACACATTGACAACTCCATGACAACACAGCTGTGTGAATGCAAACACACATCACAAGTGACACGTAACGTTGCACGTGCCAAGTGGGAGATGTACATTGAGAAATATGGCATGTGTGTGCATATGCACATCCCATGCTACCATGCTAATGTGTACATGATGATGTGCCAACAGACATGTGGAGGCTGAGCACTGTCCGTCAATGCCTATGCACACAGCATGAAGTGGCCCTGTCTAGTGTGGACATGCTCCCACACACAAATCATGGCCACACCTGCAAATGCAAGGCGCATATTAAACTGTGGATTCCACATGGCACCAGCAGACTGTACCCGCAATGGACCATGCCCTTGAGGCCAACTCTAATGGCCCTCGCGGTTACATCCTGCCTGTTCGACTATAGAGGTAAGCGTGCCGGGATAGCTCGGAGCAGGCCATTGTGTGCAATTGAAGTAGGCAGACATGGTACACCAATCGCAGCAGCTTGGACCCACTGAGACAGCCCCAGGGGGCTATATGAGTGTGGGAGGGAGACCGGCATTACCACAGCTTACAGGGACTGCTGCCTGGCATCCCTCAGCAACACCTGCTGCTGCTGCCACCTGTCCACCTTCATGTCGACGACTCGGAAGATATGTCCAGCTCCACTCACCAGCGAGGAACTGGAGATCCTGGATTCCGAGCTCCACGCACACTGCCCAAGGCTATGTCTTGCAAAAGTTGTGTGTGTAAGACAACTACAGTGTGTGTGGGAGTGCATGTGGGGGACACACATGTCGTTGATCCGCAGCATTATGAGTCAGAGCCTGTGGGGTTCCAAAATGCACTGCTTACCATGCTTGCTACAGGTGGAAGGGGTATGTAGGCTCTCTGGCGCTTTCCCATGCATGTCCCTCCCGAGTGGTGGTACATGGCATTTACATGTCAGACATCCAGTGACGCAGCCACTTGGCAATGCAGGACTCAGGGCAGTTATTGCTTGTGTGAATGGCTGGCTGGGGCCCTGCTGGCCTTCTCAGTCTCAGCAGACCTGGGCTGCACATCGACCGCCCAATACTAGAAGGAAACAACACTGACTGTACAGTGGGTTACATGTGTCTTTAGTTCACAACCCTCCGGAAATGCGCATACTCAGCAATGTCGATTGAACACTCCAGGCCTTGTGATAGGGATGTGTGTGAGAGATAGTGGCACTGAATGTGACCTCCATTGCAGGGTGAGCCATTCACAGGGCGAGTACGTTGAGGGCTGCGCAGTGTTGGACACAGTGAGTCCACCCACAAAGATGTGTTGCCTTGTGATCTATGTGTTGGTTTACCTGACAATGGACAGTAGATGTGGGCAGACTACACATTGCTCAATGTGCTGGCATCCTGCATATGAATGGGATGGACAGGTACTGTGTACACACTCCCACCAGCATGCATTAACGTGTGGTGTACACATGCTGTAATGCCATGTCCGAGTACTTCTTGGCGCTGTTACACATCTCTGAGTATATTGGATGGGTCAGCATCATGCCACTGTGATTGGTGGATGTGGGTGATGATGAGAAGTGTATGAGTGATTTTCCAACCCTCTTGTGTACCATCCCTGCAGTTGGAAGTCCTCCAGCCCAAGGCCTTGTGATGAGCCATTGCATCCAAGTTGATGCCTCTGTGTATGTGTAACCGACAGTGCAGCCAATTCCACAAAGGGTGTGACGTCATCTGCCGGATGAGCGACTACATGGCGGAGACGAATCGGGGATGCCCCTCGTATTGTCAGGTTAGCACGGCGCTGCATTTCACCACTAATGATCTGCATCTTGACAGTCAGACAGCCTGTGCCGGATGCACGTGTGTAGGGGCATCAGCAGCAAGTAAGTGTACAGTATAGTTGGATGGTGTCTTTTGGTGTGAGAGGCAGCATGTGTCCACAGCCTACCCATAATCTGGGTAATGTGATGTTTGCTGTGTGATGCAGTGGGTTGTAAGTGTACTCTGTGCTGGGTGCATCTGACATGCATATGCGATTCCTGAGGTCCAAGATGTAATTGGAGCACTCTGCATTGTCAATGCATTCAGAGTCGTAGCCCTCAGGAACAACCTGTAGTAGGCTGGAGTGGCAATTCACATGTATGTTTGAGGCACTGTGCCTACTCTGATTTCGTTCGGACATATGTGTGCGATGCCTCACCTCATATTCCTGGTACTTACACATCCGGAACACTGTGCAACAGTAGTTGTGCTCGTGCGCATGACCGGTGGAAGGCATGGGCACATGACCATTGTGGACTGTCATGTAGCAGTCTGTGTGAGTGGTGTCCCAATCTGCTCCATGCAGGTATGTCCTTGGCCTAATTACGTAGTGGTCATCCTTGCCACCATCAGGACAGTGGGTGTGCACACAGCGATTTGTGGCTATGGTCGCAGGGTGACACAGGCCGGGTGTTGTGCTATGTGCACAACACATGTGCCACTTATTAGCGGCTTCATTTTCTGTACGCCAGCCATTACGTGTTGATTGTGGTGGCTGTATAAGATTGCACAGGTATCGTGCAACATGTGGGTTTGGGAATGTTCTGTGCTGCTTCCCTTGCACATGTCTGTTTAATTGATGCCAAATGAGTGAGGCAACCTCGCTCTCTCACATGTGGCATCTCCCGTGGGTGCTGAGGGACAGGAGACGGTCAACAGTGGTGAGGCATGGGATGAAGCAGCTGCACAGGAGCTGAGTGAGACAGATGTGACCAGCGCCTCGGAGGGGCCAGACGTGTGCTGGATGAATCACAGGCCGAGACGGCAATTTCTGCGTCATCTGAGGACAGAGGTGATGCATCCATGTTTGCTAGCACAGGGGACGTGGACTCTGGCTCCTCTTCAGCCACGCGGAGGCCAATGCCCGCCCTCCCATCTACTTCCACTGGTGCAACACGTGTTGGCACAAGGATGAAGGATAGAGTGTCCTTCACACCAGGCACAGCTGCCCCTGCACATGTGACCCCTGCTGCCCTCAGTGCTGGGTCTGTTGAGCTTGTGCGGCATCTCTGCGTGGGGCAGACGGCTGTCCTCAATTACTTCATTGCCCATGACATCACCTTGCCGCAGGTGACATAGTTCATGGAGGGCCTACATGTACGCGTGGGTGGGCTACACCAGACTGTCCAATGGTTGTCCTCCCCAGTCAAGGTGGTCCTTCAACTGGGCCAATATCAGGCTGACATTCCTGACCCTTTCTCAACCCCCTGGAAAGTGGCACATCTGACAACAGCAGGGCACGAGTCCTAAAAAAAGAAGTGGGGGGACGCTGACGTCACGACAGGAAGTGACATCACGAAAGGTGTCTTGCACCGTCAGACTCATTTCCTCCCCTCGCTCAGCCATTATATGCTATTGCATCAGAGAAGCCAGCGCGTGCACCAGCAGCTCCGATCTCGCCCCAGAGAGGCCAAAGAGTGAATGTGTGGCTCGATTTGCTCCAGTTATCGTGCTCGCGGTAGAATGAGTGGTGGGACGCCGTCCACCCGCGAGGTACCCCGACTCGGGCCCTGGACAACAGTGACAATGCATGACAGTCTCCGGAGTCCGGATACACCACATGCAACACACAGAAGCTGTAGCGGCCCTAGCGGGACAGGCCGCAAACACCATCCCAGACGAAAGGTAGACCCACCCCGGCGCGCATAGTCATTACATCCACTGCCATTGACAAGGGACCCATAGAGTGAAATATGGGCCTCAGGGTGACGGGCCTCCGAGCCATCCCCCGCCAACGAGTGTCATGCAACTCACACATATCGCAAGTCCAATAGGACACTTTGCCTGCACAGTCCAGGGCTCGAGTCGGGTACCACACAGGTGGACTGCGTCCCCACACTTGTTTTACCGTGAGCTCGTTGACTGGAGCAAGTGGAGCCACACATTCACTCTTTGGCCTCTCTGGGGCGAGTTTGAAGCTGCTGCTCACGCGCTGGCGTCTCTGATGCAATCGCATCTAAGGGGTGAGCGAGGGGCGGCAATGAGTCTGATGGTGCAAGCCACATTTCGTGACGTCACGTCCTGTCGTGACGTCAGCGTCCCCCACTTCTCATTTCAGACTTGTGCCATGCTGCACACTGAGAATGTGTTGCCTGCGAGATGTGACCAGGAGAAGGGCGCCATGACCTCCCACCCACCAAGCTCCACTGCCATCCCGTGCCCTGGGTAGCCTGTGCAGGTGGACAATGTAGGGGATACACCTGGAGGACAGGGGATGTAAGTGCCTTGGCAAAGGCCGGGCAGATGCACAGCAGTATCCAGCATGTCCCCAGAGGGAGGGCTAACGTCTACACCTGATGCAGCATTGATCGTGTGCCCGCCTGTTGTGCCCACACGAGTTCACATTCATCCCCAGACAGGTGGGCTTTCCAAATTCCCAAGACAGTGGAATTGTACCCCTCCGGGATCCTCCCCACACAGTCTGTTTCAACACTGCATGAGTGCACCTACCCATGCCACCCACCCACCTGGGCCAAGCAGCCCTCCCGCTTCACATGCCACATGTGTGTCTTCCACAGTTGTGCTCCTCTCTCAGGGGCGGACCTCCAACTGTCCCGTGGCACACAGACAGCACCGAGTCGGACTGGCATCCTGTTTGAATGGTAGGCACCCTCACACTCACACAACTACCTGTGACACAGTGGTGGCTGTAATGGCTATTGTGACTGCCATGGCAGTGTTGCTGGCCATGACAGGGTACACTCACACACAATGCATGCGCAGCTTTTCGTATCACTACTCTGCACATCGGACTGGCCACTGTCCCTGGTGTTGAACAATATTGCCGCCTGTCTATGTAATCTGTGACTGGATGCTGTTGTTCCTGTAGTCGGTTGTGTCTGTGCAGTTGCTGATTGCAGTTGTTACTGTGTGTGCATAGTTAAGTGAGGCACATGCCTTGTATGGTACAACAACAATTGCAATGTCTGGTCTCACATTCCAATGTGTTTTACACAAGGCTGGGACTTCACTTCCTTCAGGCTCTGCTACTTGTGTGTGTGATGAAGAAGTATTTTAGTGACACGGATTGTCAGCATGTATTTGCTGGTATTTCATGGAAAATGTATACGTGTCATGTTTGCGTGCAAGCAAAGCATGGGGTGTGAGTCTGGCCACAGGATGACAGGTAGCATGTGCATAGTGTGCGGGTATGTGTGAGCTTACTTTCTGGGTGGCCAGCAGTGTAGGTGTATGTTAATCTTGTGATGAACATTGAGCCTGGGCACATGTCTTACTTTCAATGTGTGCATTTGGGAGGTGTAGGTGTGTGTGGTGTGAAGTGTGTGACTTTGGGGTAGTGTTGGTGTGTGTGTGTGCACTCTGGCAATGTCGATTACACACATGTGTTACCCAGGGGCATGGTGGGTGTTTGTATCCGTGTTCAGGTCTGTGAATGTGAGCGCATGTGTGTATTGTATGTTGCACAGTGTGCAGTGTGTGGGTGTATCCTTGCAGTTCAGGATGGCTCCTACTTAATATGTTTTGGCCATTGTGGGTCTGCAGGGTGTGTGACTGTCAAGATTGTGCCTGGTTTAATTAAGCATGTATGTGAGTTTCAGCAGTTCGTACTCACTGTACGGACCTGCCCACCCACACTGATATCCTGTGTGTGTTTTGTCACTCATTGCTGTAGCATGCTTCTTGCGTGGGTCCTACTTTTGCTTGATGAGTGTGATGTCCGACTGTGAAGGTAATTATACACATATGTAGGACTGTGCTTTGAAGTGACCAGCCCGTCAGTGTTAATGTGATGATCTGTTGGGCCACGTCAGAGTCTGACAATCAAAGGCCCACGACCTGTAGTATTTCACTAGGTCCACTGTGGCGGCAACTCATATGCATTGACATCCAATGTCACTGGACTACATGGTCATCTCACGACTCTCGTGTACTTCACACAGTCTCATCCTCTCTCATTCGTACTTGTCTTCGAAAAATAATTCTACAGAGTCACATATTTGCTTCGAGGCATGTATTTGGACTTACTTCCTCTGTGATGCAGTATAGTGGACACTACTGGCAGCAAAATGCATGTGGAGGATATACTTAGCATGATTACACATACGAAAGGGGGTACAGGTAGATGTAATTAGTTGTTGACTGTGGAATGGAGGCTTCAGGGTTACAACTGCCTTGCCCTTGCTATGCTAAAGTACATTTGCTAATTACTGATGGTCTCTGGGCTTTGACACAGACAGTATTCATTTAGCCTACCAGACAGCTTGACATCATAGGGACAGTTCATCTCAGTTCCATGGTACCGGTTTAGTACAATAGTGACTCCGACACACCTGCGTCAGAGGTGACATCAGGGCATGTGCCTACCTGCATGCAGCAGCGTCTCACCAGTTGTTGCAATGTGGTGGCTACTGAACATGACACTATAACTAGGGCCATGTTGTAGGGAGTTGCATTTGTTGTCCATGCAAAAGTCCTGGCACGGAAGTACAGACAAAGGTGAGGTGACAGTTCTCACGTACTACAGCAGACAGATAAGTGTGCACTGACAGGTGCATGTGTCCAGGTGCGCAGAATACATATTATGGCATAGTTGTTCGTGCTGTATTGGCCATGTGGTTACTGTACACAAGTCCCATACCTCTGCCTCCCCCTGTTCATGCAGAGACACGGGATATGGTGAGGAACAGGGTACATGTCCCGAAAATGTCAGATGTCATGGCAGTGGAGTTGATGGTAAGGTGTTAGTTGCAGATTATATGGTATAGTTCTTGTACAGCTAACTGCCCACTCCGTGCGAAAGCCAAGCATGGGTACGGTGTTGAACATCAATGTTCAGTTGGGGGTATTGAGTCGGGGACCCATGAATTGACAAGTTGACGTGCATGCGATACCTTCCAGCAGGGCATCCATCCCATTGATGGTAAACATGGTTGTCATCCAATGAAGCGGATGGTGGGTAGCAACGTGTTCGTCGTAAGTTGTCCCTTGTAGAATCCTGATGGGACATGTTGGATGACATTCGATGAAACTGTGATCCAGAAGACGCTGTGTGGAGGCACACTGGTCCCATTGAAGTGTGTCCCCGATTGCAGCCACAAACGCCATGCCCCCATACACTGAACAGACCCTGTCGTGGTTGTCCAGGGGTGCAAACAACTGTACCAAGTCCGACTTTGGACATGCCGGGTTGGAGAGACATAAATCCACAGGCCAGTGGAACGGACACCTCCAACATTAGAAAACGGGGATGACGCAGCTGAACATTGCAATGCGGTAAGTTACTCGGTAACTTACATTCAGCATTGCCAGGTTTGAACAGCCCACTATGTGTAGCAAGCTGTCACTGTACAGCTTGATCTGTCCGGCATAGTTGAGGGTCACTGGTGCAACAGCCATATTGCTACAGGGTGATGTGATGGCGTGCTCCGGCTGCCTGAGCAGTCAGCAGAGTGCAGCCTCCGACGATGCTGGGAATTCTGGAATGGATGTACGGCGGCAGGACTTGGGGTATGGCTTGGGCAGAGGACACAGTCCCTCATCCCACATGCTTCTATGAATAGTCAAGGCCAGTGGTGTGTGACTCTTTCCAGATTACTTGCATTTGGTCCACATGGAGGAGTGGTATTATTGTATTTTGTGGTGTTATCTTTCTTTCATGTTGTGCGCTATCTGCCAGTGGACGTTTTACTCTGCATGGCTATGTTTTGCTTCTTGTTGGTACAATGGCTCCATTCTCCTGCATAATTTGTTGCAATGTTATTTCGGAGTAGGAATGGAAGGCCATTCAGTGCTATCTGCTCTCCCGTGTGTGGGCGGGACACTCCGTTGCCGCTGTACATTGCGGCTTCTGTGTGGGTGTAGTGATTGGGCACACCTGTTCTCAGGCAGCAGGGTTTTTCTATTTTGTACATTGCATGGGTTGTTATTGCGAGCAGGATGGTATAGGTATTTCTTGTTGAGACTGGCGTGCCTTTTCCGGACATTGTCGATATTCTGCGCTGTTATGTAGCAGCCATCGTGTGCTTCTCCATGTTTTACACACAAGGGTGTGTCCTATTTTGCCATCACATTACTCCCCTGTTCGGGACACTTGTGTGATGTCAAGTTGACAACTGTGAGTTGTCGGTTGGGGACATGACTGATGCAGGAAGGCCACGTGACATGTGCCTTCAGGGTGGTGCTGGTGTGTGGGGTGTGTAGTTGTGACCCTGTGGTGTTTGTGTGCAGCCCATGCATGGCGCTGTCGTTGGCCCCTTTGTTGTGCGCATGTGTACCTGCGTCATCGCCGCTACGCTGCTGTGCCGTGACGGGGACGTCTCTTCCTGGTCCCGGGTAGTGGGTGCCCAGGATGTTGCGAGTTGTGTTGTTTTGACAGATGGGACATGTGTGGATACAGTGGTGGATGTGTCCTGTCCACACAGGGGTGCCTGGGGGGGCCATGTACACTTTCCGCCCTTGCATTGTGTGCAGTGTTTGCGTGCCCTTGTTGTGTGTCTGCCTACCTGCGTCGTCGTGGCGCATTCACTCCTAGGTGGTGCATCAGGTAGAGCATGGGGATGGCCTGGAGTGCAGGGTTCATATCTGGGTGGGCCGCCTTTTCGGTCTCCGTACTGAACAGTCGGTATTCCGTCTTGGTTTCTCGTGCGGTGTCTCTTTGCCGGTGAGGCTGTTTGCTTATGGCATCGTAATTTGTACGCCGGGCGGTACGTCATTTCGTCGGACGGTGTGTCTCCATTGGCTCGCGCCGCTACGTAGACGGGCGCACTTTGATGGCGGGCGGCGTCGCAGGCGTACGGGCGGTGTTTGCCTGACTTTTCACATCCTAATTTGGCGGGCGTGTGGGCCGTTGCTGGCGGACGGTAACTAGCGGTTTTTGCCTCCGACAGCACGGCGGTACTGCTTCCGCCCGACATCGTAATGGGCCCATAGTGTTGTACATCAATAACAATTTAAATATGTATTATTATATTTATTAAACAAGAGACAATTAATATTATAATACATACATATAACAACTGTATTTTTTTTAAATATATCATATTCACATATATACAAATATATTTAATTTAAATTAGCTACACCAAATACTATTAATGCAAATAACTTAATAAACTCTACACATATATAATTTATTACTCCCACTACATTTATTATTAATTAATAAAAGCTTAAATATACTAAATAAATATAATATACTATTCCCACTCCAGTTAGTATTAAATCAAGGAAGGTGCTGGATAGTAAATCAATACAATTAACTATTCCCACTCCACTTAGGGGCCGATTCCGATTCGGGCCGGAAAACGTACCGACCGACTCGGTCCGGGAATAAAGTCCGACCGACACGTACCTGCGCTGCCCGACGTGGGTAGTACGATGAAATGCATAGGGAGTGGGAAAGGACTGACAAGATGGCGGACACTGGGGACTGCTGTGGGAGCACAAGGCCCTGCTGGGAACTGTGCACCAACCAACAGCAGGACACCACTGACTGACATCCTGAAAGCCAAATTGCACCCCCTGCAATGGAAGCACGTTCCATGGTGGGATATCTGGCTGGGTGGGAAGGATGACTGACAGCTCTGACCATAGTTACAAGCAGCTCATCCCACATACCCCTTAACACAAACTCCACACAACTCACCTGGGAGAATGCAATGCCTCACACTGTAATTTAACATCCCACAAAGAACCACCACACTGGGTTATGCTGTGTGAAGCACAGGGACACTTTTGGGACTTGTAGCCAAACAAACGCCAGGACAACACTGTCAGCCATCCTGGCAGCACAGGCACACTACCCCACAGGGAAGCAGAGTCAAAAGGAAGGAAGTATGGGCATGCTGGGAAGGGGGTGTAGGCAATAGCATGATGGGAGTGGTAGTCACAGCTCAACATCCCCCAACCACATGGCCCAGCAAGCTAGCACTGAAGCATGCACACCTCACAGGGAGTGAAAAGCCACTTCAAAGATGTCTGACACTGGCCTCAGCTGTGGGGAGCCCAAGGCCATGCTGGGAACTGTGCACCAACAAACAACAGGACCACACTGTCAGCCATCTTGCCATTGCTGTCACACACACACACAGTGAAGTCCACTCAAAAGGAAGGAAGAATGGGCATGCTGGGAAGGGGGGTGTAGGCAATAGTATGATGGGAGTTGTAGTCACAGACATTGGTCACCCTCACAATTGGCCCATCAACACCACTATGAACCATGCTCACATCACAGGGAGTGGAAAACTACTGACAAGATGGCTGAAACTGGGTACTGCTGTAGGGAGCACAAGGCCCTGCTGGGAACTGGGCACCAACAAACAACAGGACCACACTGTCAGCCATCTTGCCATTGCTGTCACACTCACACACAGTGAACTCCACTCAAAAGGAAGGAAGTATGGGCATGCTGGGAAGGGGGTGTAGGCAATAGCATGATGGGAGTTGTAGTCACAGACATTGGTCACCCTCACAATTGGCCCATCAACACCACTCAGAACCATGCTCACATCACATGAAACTGTGATCCAGAAGACGCTGTGTGGAGGCACACTGGTCCCATTGCAGTGTGTCCCCGATTGCAGCCACAAACGCCATGCCCCCATACACTGAACAGACCCTGTTGTGGTCGTCCAGGGGTGCAAACAACTGTACCAAGTCCGACTTTGGACATGCCGGGTTGGAGAGACATAAATCCACAGGCCAGTGGAACGGACACCTCCAACAGTAGAAAACGGGGATGACGCAGCTGAACATTGCAATGCGATAAGTTACTCAGTAACTTACATTCAGCATTGCCAGATTTGAACAGCCCACTATGTGTAGCAAGCTGTCACTGTACAGCTTGATCTGTCCGGCATAGTTGAGGGTCACTGGTGCAACAGCCATATTGCTACAGGGTGATGTGATGGCGTGCTCCGGCTGCCTGAGCAGTCAGCAGAGTGCAGCCTCCGACGATGCTGGGAATTCTGGAATGGATGTACGGCGGCAGGACTTGGGGTATGGCTTGGGCGGAGGACACAGTCCCTCATCCCACATGCTTCTATGAATAGTCAAGGCCAGTGGTGTGTGACTCTTTCCAGATTACTTGCATTTGGTCCACATGGAGGAGTGGTATTATTGTATTTTGTGGTGTTATCTTTCTTTCATGTTGTGCGCTATCTGCCAGTGGACGTTTTACTCTGCATGGCTATGTTTTGCTTCTTGTTGGTACAATGGCTCCATTCTCCTGCATAATTTGTTGCAATGTTATTTCGGAGTAGGAATGGAAGGCCATTCAGTGCTATCTGCTCTCCCGTGTGTGGGCGGGACACTCCGTTGCCGCTGTACATTGCGGCTTCTGTGTGGGTGTAGTGATTGGGCACACCTGTTCTCAGGCAGCAGGGTTTTTCTATTTTGTACATTGCATGGGTTGTTATTGCGAGCAGGATGGTATAGGTATTTCTTGTTGAGACTGGCATGCCTTTTCCGGACATTGTCGATATTCTGCGCTGTTATGTAGCAGCCATCGTGTGCTTCTCCATGTTTTACACACAAGGGTGTGTCCTATTTTGCCATCACATTACTCCCCTGTTCGGGACACTTGTGTGACGTCAAGTTGACAACTGTGAGTTGTCGGTTGGGGACATGACTGATGCAGGAAGGCCACGTGACATGTGCCTTCAGGGTGGTGCTGGTGTGTGGGGTGTGTAGTTGTGACCCTGTGGTGTTTGTGTGCAGCCCATGCATGGCGCTGTCGTTGGCCCCTGTGTTGTGCGCATGTGTACCTGCGTCATCGCCGCTACGCTGCTGTGCCGTGACGGGGACGTCTCTTCCTGGTCCCGGGTAGTGGGTGCCCAGGATGTTGCGAGTTGTGTTGTTTTGACAGATGGGACATGTGTGGATACAGTGGTGGATGTGTCCTGTCCACACAGGGGTGCCTGGGGGGGCCATGTACACTTTTTCCGCCCTTGCATTGTGTGCAGTGTTTGCGTGCCCTTGTTGTGTGTCTGCCTACCTGCGTCGTCGTGGCGCGTTCACTCCTAGGTGGTGCATCAGGTAGAGCATGGGGATGGCCTGGAGTGCAGGGTTCATATCTGGGTGGGCCGCCTTTTCGGTCTCCGTACTGAACAGTCGGTATTCCGTCTTGGTTTCTCGTGCGGTGTCTCTTTGCCGGTGAGGCTGTTTGCTTATGGCATCGTAATTTGTACGCCGGGCGGTACGTCATTTCGTCGGACGGTGTGTCTCCATTGGCTCGCGCCGCTACGTAGACGGGCGCACTTTGATGGCGGGCGGCGTCGCAGGCGTACGGGCGGTGTTTGCCTGACTTTTCACATCCTAATTTGGCGGGCGTGTGGGCCGTTGCTGGCGGACGGTAACTAGCGGTTTTTGCCTCCGACAGCACGGCGGCACTGCTTCCGCCCGACATCGTAATGGGCCCCATAGTGTTGTACATCAATAACAATTTAAATATGTATTATTATATTTATTAAACAAGAGACAATTAATATTATAATACATACATATAACAACTGTATTTTTTTAAATATATCATATTCACATATATACAAATATATTTAATTTAAATTAGCTACACCAAATACTATTAATGCAAATAACTTAATAAACTCTACACATATATAATTTATTACTCCCACTACATTTATTATTAATTAATAAAAGCTTAAATATACTAAATAAATATAATATACTATTCCCACTCCAGTTAGTATTAAATCAAGGAAGGTGCTGGATAGTAAATCAATACAATTAACTATTCCCACTCCACTTAGGGGCCGATTCCGATTCGGGCCGGAAAACGTACCGACCGACTCGGTCCGGGAATAAAGTCCGACCGACACGTACCTGCGCTGCCCGACGTGGGTCGTACAATGAAATGCATAGGGAGTGGGAAAGGACTGACAAGAAGGCGGACACTGGGGACTGCTGTGGGGAGCACAAGGCCCTGCTGGGAACTGTGCACCAACCAACAGCAGGACACCACTGACTGACATCCTGAAAGCCAAATTGCACCCCCTGCAATGGAAGCACGTTCCATGGTGGGATATCTGGCTGGGTGGGAAGGATGACTGACAGCTCTGACCATAGTTACAAGCAGCTCATCCCACATACCCCCTTAACACAAACTCCACACAACTCACCTGGGAGAATGCAATGCCTCACACTGTAATTTAACATCCCACAAAGAACCACCACACTGGGTTATGCTGTGTGAAGCACAGGGACACTTTTGGGACTTGTAGCCAAACAAACGCCAGGACAACACTGTCAGCCATCCTGGCAGCACAGGCACACTACCCCACAGGGAAGCTGAGTCAAAAGGAAGGAAGTATGGGCATGCTGGGAAGGGGGGTGTAGGCAATAGCATGTTGGGAGTGGTAGTCACAGCTCAACATCCCCCACCCACATGGCCCAGCAAGCTAGCACTGAAGCATGCACACCTCACAGGGAGTGAAAAGCCACTTCAAAGATGTCTGACACTGGCCTCAGCTGTGGGGAGCCCAAGGCCATGCTGGGAACTGTGCACCAACAAACAACAGGACCACACTGTCAGCCATCTTGCCATTGCTGTCACACACACACACAGTGAAGTCCACTCAAAAGGAAGGAAGAATGGGCATGCTGGGAAGGGGGTGTAGGCAATAGTATGATGGGAGTTGTAGTCACAGACATTGGTCACCCTCACAATTGGCCCATCAACACCACTATGAACCATGCTCACATCACAGGGAGTGGAAAACTACTGACAAGATGGCTGAAACTGGGTACTGCTGTAGGGAGCACAAGGCCCTGCTGGGAACTGGGCACCAACAAACAACAGGACCACACTGTCAGCCATCTTGCCATTGCTGTCACACTCACACACAGTGAACTCCACTCAAAAGGAAGGAAGTATGGGCATGCTGGGAAGGGGGTGTAGGCAATAGCATGATGGGAGTTGTAGTCACAGACATTGGTCACCCTCACAATTGGCCCATCAACACCACTCAGAACCATGCTCACATCACATGAAACTGTGATCCAGAAGACGCTGTGTGGAGGCACACTGGTCCCATTGCAGTGTGTCCCCGATTGCAGCCACAAACGCCATGCCCCCATACACTGAACAGACCCTGTTGTGGTCGTCCAGGGGTGCAAACAACTGTACCAAGTCCGACTTTGGACATGCCGGGTTGGAGAGACATAAATCCACAGGCCAGTGGAACGGACACCTCCAACAGTAGAAAACGGGGATGACGCAGCTGAACATTGCAATGCGGTAAGTTACTCAGTAACTTACATTCAGCATTGCCAGATTTGAACAGCCCACTATGTGTAGCAAGCTGTCACTGTACAGCTTGATCTGTCCGGCATAGTTGAGGGTCACTGGTGCAACAGCCATATTGCTACAGGGTGATGTGATGGCGTGCTCCGGCTGCCTGAGCAGTCAGCAGAGTGCAGCCTCCGACGATGCTGGGAATTCTGGAATGGATGTACGGCGGCAGGACTTGGGGTATGGCTTGGGCGGAGGACACAGTCCCTCATCCCACATGCTTCTATGAATAGTCAAGGCCAGTGGTGTGTGACTCTTTCCAGATTACTTGCATTTGGTCCACATGGAGGAGTGGTATTATTGTATTTTGTGGTGTTATCTTTCTTTCATGTTGTGCGCTATCTGCCAGTGGACGTTTTACTCTGCATGGCTATGTTTTGCTTCTTGTTGGTACAATGGCTCCATTCTCCTGCATAATTTGTTGCAATGTTATTTCGGAGTAGGAATGGAAGGCCATTCAGTGCTATCTGCTCTCCCGTGTGTGGGCGGGACACTCCGTTGCCGCTGTACATTGCGGCTTCTGTGTGGGTGTAGTGATTGGGCACACCTGTTCTCAGGCAGCAGGGTTTTTCTATTTTGTACATTGCATGGGTTGTTATTGCGAGCAGGATGGTATAGGTATTTCTTGTTGAGACTGGCGTGCCTTTTCCGGACATTGTCGATATTCTGCGCTGTTATGTAGCAGCCATCGTGTGCTTCTC
Organism: Calotriton arnoldi; assembly: GCA_963921515.1. Taxonomy (NCBI): domain Eukaryota; kingdom Metazoa; phylum Chordata; class Amphibia; order Caudata; family Salamandridae; genus Calotriton; species Calotriton arnoldi. The sequence continues at coordinate 659,053 of CAWUFW010003762.1, forward strand.
CATGTTTTACACACAAGGGTGTGTCCTATTTTGCCATCACATTACTCCCCTGTTCGGGACACTTGTGTGACGTCAAGTTGACAACTGTGAGTTGTCGGTTGGGGACATGACTGATGCAGGAAGGCCACGTGACATGTGCCTTCAGGGTGGTGCTGGTGTGTGGGGTGTGTAGTTGTGACCCTGTGGTGTTTGTGTGCAGCCCATGCATGGCGCTGTCGTTGGCCCCTGTGTTGTGCGCATGTGTACCTGCGTCATCGCCGCTACGCTGCTGTGCCGTGACGGGGACGTCTCTTCCTGGTCCCGGGTAGTGGGTGCCCAGGATGTTGCGAGTTGTGTTGTTTTGACAGATGGGACATGTGTGGATACAGTGGTGGATGTGTCCTGTCCGCACAGGGGTGCCTGGGGGGGCCATGTACACTTTTTCCGCCCTTGCATTGTGTGCAGTGTTTGCGTGCCCTTGTTGTGTGTCTGCCTACCTGCGTCGTCGTGGCGCGTTCACTCCTAGGTGGTGCATCAGGTAGAGCATGGGGATGGCCTGGAGTGCAGGGTTCATATCTGGGTGGGCCGCCTTTTCGGTCTCCGTACTGAACAGTCGGTATTCCGTCTTGGTTTCTCGTGCGGTGTCTCTTTGCCGGTGAGGCTGTTTGCTTATGGCATCGTAATTTGTACGCCGGGCGGTACGTCATTTCGTCGGACAGTGTGTCTCCATTGGCTCGCGCCGCTACGTGTACGGGCGCACTTTGATGGCGGGCGGCGTCGCAGGCTTACGGGCGGTGTTTGCCTGACTTTTCACATCCTTATTTGGCGGGCGTGTGGGCCGTTGCTGGCGGACGGTAACTAGCGGTTTTTGCCTCCGACAGCACGGCGGTACTGCTTCCGCCCGACATCGTAATGGGCCCCATAGTGTTGTACATCAATAACAATTTAAATATGTATTATTATATTTATTAAACAAGAGACAATTAATATTATAATACATACATATAACAACTGTATTTTTTTAAATATATCATATTCACATATATACAAATATATTTAATTTAAATTAGCTACACCAAATACTATTAATGCAAATAACTTAATAAACTCTACACATATATAATTTATTACTCCCACTACATTTATTATTAATTAATAAAAGCTTAAATATACTAAATAAATATAATATACTATTCCCACTCCACTTACTATTAAATCAGGGAAGGTGTTGGTCAGTAAATCAATATAATTAACTATTGCCACTCCAGTTAGTATTAAATCAGGAAAGGTGCTGGATAGTAAATAAATATAATTTACTATTCCCACTCCAGTTAGTATTAAATCAAGGAAGGTGCTGGATAGTAAATCAATACAATTAACTATTCCCACTCCACTTAGGGGCCGATTCCGATTCGGGCCGGAAAACGTACCGACCGACTCGGTCCGGGAATAAAGTCCGACCGACACGTACCTGCGCTGCCCGACCTGGGTAGTACGATGAAATGCATAGGGAGTGGGAAAGGACTGACAAGATGGCGGACACTGGGGACTGCTGTGGGGAGCACAAGGCCCTGCTGGGAACTGTGCACCAACCAACAGCAGGACACCACTGACTGACATCCTGAAAGCCAAATTGCACCCCCTGCAATGGAAGCACGTTCCATGGTGGGATATCTGGCTGGGTGGGAAGGATGACTGACAGCTCTGACCATAGTTACAAGCAGCTCATCCCACATACCCCCTTAACACAAACTCCACACAACTCACCTGGGAGAATGCAATGCCTCACACTGTAATTTAACATCCCACAAAGAACCACCACACTGGGTTATGCTGTGTGAAGCACAGGGACACTTTTGGGACTTGTAGCCAAACAAACGCCAGGACAACACTGTCAGCCATCCTGGCAGCACAGGCACACTACCCCACAGGGAAGCAGAGTCAAAAGGAAGGAAGTATGGGCATGCTGGGAAGGGGGTGTAGGCAATAGCATGATGGGAGTGGTAGTCACAGCTCAACATCCCCCACCCACATGGCCCAGCAAGCTAGCACTGAAGCATGCACACCTCACAGGGAGTGAAAAGCCACTTCAAAGATGTCTGACACTGGCCTCAGCTGTGGGGAGCCCAAGGCCATGCTGGGAACTGTGCACCAACAAACAACAGGACCACACTGTCAGCCATCTTGCCATTGCTGTCACACACACACACAGTGAAGTCCACTCAAAAGGAAGGAAGAATGGGCATGCTGGGAAGGGGGTGTAGGCAATAGTATGATGGGAGTTGTAGTCACAGACATTGGTCACCCTCACAATTGGCCCATCAACACCACTATGAACCATGCTCACATCACAGGGAGTGGAAAACTACTGACAAGATGGCTGAAACTGGGTACTGCTGTAGGGAGCACAAGGCCCTGCTGGGAACTGGGCACCAACAAACAACAGGACCACACTGTCAGCCATCTTGCCATTGCTGTCACACTCACACACAGTGAACTCCACTCAAAAGGAAGGAAGTATGGGCATGCTGGGAAGGGGGTGTAGGCAATAGCATGATGGGAGTTGTAGTCACAGACATTGGTCACCCTCACAATTGGCCCATCAACACCACTCAGAACCATGCTCACATCACATGAAACTGTGATCCAGAAGACGCTGTGTGTAGGCACACTGGTCCCATTGCAGTGTGTCCCCGATTGCAGCCACAAACGCCATGCCCCCATACACTGAACCAACAGCAGGACACCACTGACTGACATCCTGAGAGTCAACCTGAACCCACTGCAAGGGTGGCATGCTTCATGGTGGGATAACTTGGCTGGGTGGAGAAGGAGGGCCGGATGTCCACCAAATACAACCAATGCTGGCCATGCACACACCTCAACATTCACATTTAAATGCCTCAGGTTTGCAGGACAATGTGCTACACCAATATCAACCTCTTACTGTGACAACTTAGGTCAATGCAATGTACAGGGCCGCATCCAGAGGTACAGTCACAACTGTCAGGTGTGTGAACCATTGATGCCTGTAGAAACATAACATACATTGTGTGTCTCTTCCAAAAACAGGTGATGATGGGGACACAGCAGCAGACGATGAGGAGTCCCAGTCCCAGGCTCCGGGGGACACTGAGCTCACTGGTGTGGAACAGCCTCTGCCCTCCTCGGATGGCAAAGACCTACCTGGCACCTCCGGTGTGAGTCGTCATGCAGCACCAGCAGGACTAACATCTGCACCCCCTGCACCCACTCCTCCAACAACTGCCAACACACAGACCACCCCCGCCGACACGGCCAGACCAAGGACCACCAATGACAGCAGCACAGGGACCCTTGCCCAACGTCGAGCTACGGACAACGACCCCAGTAACAACCCCCAAGGGGGCCCAGGGACACCTGTGTGTGCCACCACAGGTCCCGCACGTGTCGCCAGGGGTGGTAGACATCGGTCGCTGTTTGCAGAGGGGTCTGGACTGCATGATGACCCACAACTGGTACGCATTGCTGATGCGTACCAGAATAGCACCGGAGAGGTCACCCAGGTAGTGGGGATCCTCAAGGACATTCAACAGCAGCAGGCTGCCCATCATGCCCGCTTGGACTCACACATGTCCCGTGTGGAGACACACATGGCCCATGTGGAGACACACATGTCTGGCATGGAGTCCAAGTGGGACACATTGCAAGAACTGACAGCGGTGCATAGGGACATATTGACATGCCTCCGCCAGATTAGCACAAACATGGCCACACCTCCCTGTGTGCCCACAACATCTGGTGCTGCAACACCTGCAACTGCCACAGGGAGGGAGGAGGAGGACTCTGGCGGAGAGTCCCCTGCACCGCAGCAGCCTGCACGTGAGGGTCCCCCCCAAAGAAGAGGGGTCGTCCGAGGAAGGAAAACTGAGAGGTCGATGGCCATGTACATCCCCCAGGAAGCCAACACCTGTTCTGGAAATTCTCCTTTGTGTGCAAACTGTTCACCCTGTCGAATGCAACACAACTCACCCACATGACATGGGGAGTTCAAGTTGGACCAATGTATCAGATCACTGTTGACTTTACCCTGGACATTTCTGCTACCAAGACTTCCAACTCACCTGGGAACTTTGGATCACAATCGCAATGTACAGCACCCACCATCCTGTGCACTAACCTCACACATGTATGTAATAAACTCACCAATACACCATACTTGCCTCTGTTGTGATTCCAACGTTGTTATCGTCACGGAGATGATGATCTGCTAAATGACACCGTGCATGCTAACTGCCACAGCAAGTTCAACACCGTCATGTGACTCATGGCGACGTGACACATATGAGGGAGACACACCACTAGGGCTACACAACACATAGACACCAGGGCCATCGGACTCATCGCCTACACTGATGTTGCCAGGAAATATTGTGGAATGCACAGACACCACACCTATTCAGAGTCTGTGTTAACTAGCCCACATGTGCAGTAAGCAAATGTCAGTCAGAAGTGTGACCACAGACAACGCACATCCCAAAGTGAAGCACAGGTTTATTACACATTTGCAACATGTTGTTTCCACTACAGATGCAAGGTAATCCCACGTGGCAGTGGCCACACAGTCAACAAGTGTAGAAGAAAGAAAGTCCAGGGGTCTGGGGCACATCACCTGTAGGGAAACGACTGCTTCCACCCTGGAAGTTGAATCATGGTGTCGGGGGATCCGAGTTGACCAAACAACTCTGAGAGCGCCCTGTGAAGGACAGACATGACACACAGTCAAAAGCACTGAAGAAGAGGACAGAACTGCAATACTCATGCACAATACATGTCACAAGATACCTACACAAAACCAAGTTAGCATGTCAACACTGTTGGGGAGTACAGACTACCTGTAAGGACACATCGCTGCACGCATCCAGTCAAGTAGCACATGGCCACACTCAAACAGCAACAGAGCACCACCAACACATATCATGCAAACTCAAATCATTGACATGACATCTCTGGATACTCACATTCAGCTGAAGAAGCTGGTGATGAGCTGTGTGCGGACATCACCATCATCATCATCACTGGCATCGTGGCCCAGGCCAGGATCCTCCACAGGTGGCGGATGTTGGTCATCGTCATCCAGGATGAGAGGCTATTCCTTCCGCACTGCTAGGTTGTGTAGCATGCAGCAGACGATGACAATCTTGCACACCTTTGCTGGGGCATATGGGAGGGCCCCTCCTGTCTTGTCCAGGCAGCGGAAGCGGCTCTTCAGGAGACCAAATGTCCGCTCGATCACTCTCCTGGTCCGACCATGTGCCTCATTGTAGCGCATCTGGGCTGGTGTCACAGGGTTCCTGAGGGGTGTCAGCAACCACGGCATGTTGGGGTATCCGGAGTCACCTACAGACAGACAATTGCACATTAGCTGAGTTGGAAAAGAGTGTGGAACACAACATAGCAGAACACACACAATGGTACAAAGTCAGTACACACCGATAAGCCAGGCACGCTGGTTCCGCATCTGTGACATCATCCTCGGGATGCGACTACTCCTCATCACGAAGGCATCGTGTGCCGAACCAGGGAAACGTGCACACACATGTGAGATGCTCATATCTGCAAGACATACCACCAGAGCATTGATCGAGTGATAATGTTTACGGTTCCTGTATGCCTGCTCATGTGCCTGTGGTGGTACCAAAGCCACATGTGTCCCATCAATGGAGCCAATGACATGTGGCATCCTCCCCAGGGCATAGAAGTCACTCTTGACGTCAGTGAGTTGGTGACGTTTAGGGAAATAGATGTACTGGTTCAGACATCTCAACATTGCCTCCAAAATATCGCGTAGCACACGGCTGAACATAGTCTGTGACATCCCACCAGCAGTCGCCACAGTGTGTTGAAAGGTACCGGTGGCAAAGAAGTGTAGGGCTGCCATCACCTTCACCTTGGGGGTCAGCGCTGTAGGGTACGGCCGGCCAGGTTGCAAATGTGGTGCCAAGCGCACTGCCAAATCCTCAATCAGCCGCCTGGTGAAGCGGTACCATCGGATGCAGTCACGTTCCACCATCGTTGCAAGGTCAGGGAATGGTCTATGGACAGCTGGTGCCCTGCAGTGCATAGGTGAGGAAAGAAAGATTGTCAGTCACCCCACATATGTGGCATAGACCAGACTCAATATCACATGATACAACATTACGAGACACAAGTACATGATGTGTGTGCCGTTCCGTAAGGACATGTATGGCACCGAAATGGACAACATCTAACATCACAGTTCAACATGTGTCCTCTACAAGTCCCAGGTTGTGCTATGGGATATCATTAGGCTGTGTCACAGTACCCATGTACTGCTGTCACGTTCCAAACACACACCACAGTTACATGTGAGGACAGATGTGCCCCAGGCATCACAGCTCATTGACAGGTAGATTCCCAGGGACCCTGTATTGCCACATGGACACTGGCATGACATGGTGCATCATGAATACACCACTGCAAAACAACCATGACCCCCACAGGTAGTGCTCCCTGTTGCCTCGGCAGGACAGACATGGACATCTGTGACACACACACGCACAACATCAAAGGCCATGCACAAACAACGTGGATGTGGAGACTGTCTCCCATTGTGCACATGGAATCAGAGACATTGTATACACAACATGCACACAGACTGTGGAGGGCCATCACTATTGTGGCAATGGGTCACCCTGTGACGTACATACCGTCCCACATGGGACTCAGGGGGTATGTGACATGACATACACATATACACAACTGTGAAATGTGACCATGCCACATGCTCTGAAATGAACAGTTGCACATCACAGTGGTCATGTGCACAACACACAAAGGAACCTGTCCCCATGAACACGTGCACAGCCTGGGAGTGGCTGCCCCCAAGTGCCACCCCAAAAACAACATGTTGACCCCCATACACTGAAAAGGTAATGCAGCCTTACATGCCTTAGGATACAGTGTGGACAGGCTGTGGTGTTGTAGGTGTGCCCCTGAGTCCCTGGCAAGTATATGTTACTGGCATACGTTCACCAGTGACAAGCATGGTGACATATGCGAGAGACCTGTACAGGGAAGCGTCGTACAGCAATGGACCGATCGGTGTGCACGCACTGGCCATTGAATCTGTTATGTGCAGGTACGCGTTGTACAGCAATGGACTGATCGGTGTGCACGCACTGGCCATTGAATCTGTCATGTGCGGGTACGCGTTGTACCCGGAATACGCGTTGTACAGCAATGGACCGATTGGTGTGCACGCACGGGCCATTGAATCTGTTATGTGCGGGTACGCGTTGTACCCGGAATACGCGTTGTACAGCAATGGACCGATCGGTGTGCACGCACTGGCCATTGAATCTGTCATGTGCGGGTACGCGTTGTACAGCAATGGACCGATCGGTGTGCACGCACTGGCCATTGAATCTGTCATGTGCGGGTACGCGTTGTACCCGGAATACACGTTGTACAGCAATGGACCGATCGGTGTGCACGCACTGGCCATTGAATCTGTCATGTGCGGGTACAGGTTGTACAGCAATGGGCCGATCGGTGTGCACGCACTGGCCATTGAATCTGTCATGTGCGGGTACGCGTTGTACCCGGAATACGCGTTGTACAGCAATGGACCGATCGGTGCGCACGCATTGGCTATGGCCTGGCATGGCAACGGACGCGTTTTCAAAAGTTTAATGAGTCTGATGCTGTGAATTCAGTTGGCCACCCACAACAATGTTGCAAATTCATGGGTGTCATGAAGTTGAACTTTTGAAGGATGCTGTGGGCGTGTGTAAGTGGTGCTATTCCATGGATTGGCCAGATTCAGAAGATGCAAACGACTTGGACCTATCACTTTGGACACATGGGACAGTATCTGCGTCAGCAGCACACATATAATGCTGGCTGTTCCCCTGAGAGCTCACTTGCCTGCACTACATGCTCCAGGACGACATCTGCCACCACCACTGCTGCTGTCTCTGCACCCTCTGGAACCTGCAATGGCACGTACTGTGGAGAGAGCCCCAGCCTTCAGCACTGAGGAGAACCAGGCCCTGCTGGACAGCCTCCTTCCACAGTACAGCAAGCTGTATGGGAAAGCAGGGGAGCAGGTGAGTGTGCTGTCCACTGCCTTACAAATGTGCATGGTGTCTGACTAGCCAGACTTACAGTCTGCACGCCACTGGCTAGCAGGCTCACTGAGTAGTTGTCACCCCCAAAGTGTGTAGTTACATGCACTGAACAGGTATAGTGCAGTAACAGTGCATTTAAACAAGGTTTGACTTCCCAGGCAATGATACCATGTAGTAACTGCTGGCAAACTGTTCATAGCCATCCTTGCACTGCCCGTGTACATCATGTGCCCCTGTGATTGAGACATGTATATCCAAATGTGTGAAGCACGGATTTGTTGCATGTGTAGTAATGGCCTTTACACTTTATCATCCTCACAGGTTGATGCCCACCAGAAGCAGGAAATATGGCTGGACATCGCCCGGGCAGTAAGGTCTGTGGGGGTCTACAAGCGCCGGATCCGCAACTGCCAGAAGAGGTGGCAGGACCTTCGGGGCTGGACCCGGAGGATCGCAAGGGTCCAGCTGAAGCTGTCGCCTCCTCGCAGGAGGGGCGGACACCGGACCCTGACCCCCCACATGCTCAGGATCCTGGCGGTGGTCTTCCCTGATCTGGATGGGCAGCTTAAGGGCAGACAGCAGCAAGGAGGGGTGAGTCCATGACTGCACTGTGAGCTTTGTCTGACATGCTATGTGCCCTCCTCTGGCCTGTTTAAACTCCAACAGTACATCAGTTATGTGGTCCAGGACCCATGTCCCTCAATTGTGCACTGCCCACTCCTCATCTGATACCCAGGTGTGGCCCTTACAGTCAGGAAATTGTGTCATGCCTACTCCAGGCCATGCAATACACTCTGTACTCCCACTCCCGTGTATCAGCTGACACGTTGTGCTCAGTGAAATGTTCCCTCAGGTGTCTGCCTCTGTGTCATTGTGCTGTGGCTTCGTTGTCTGGACTACTGGGGTGTTTATCGGTTAGGGCTCAGCATGCCACCCGAGATGTGACCATAGGAGATGATACTTGTGTGACATATAGGTGTTTGACCACTTGACCGTGCATACTGGGGTGTGCGACTGTGTAGTTCAGGCAGCTGTTTCCCATTCACAGCAGATTGTGAGGTGCTCAGGTTCCGAGGGTTGTGTTTCATGTCTCCCATATGTCCAATTGGTATGACGTGGACAAATGAGAGTTCAGATGATGTGGTTTGTGGGGGATGGACATGTGCACTTGTCGGCTGCAGGACTTGCATTCCCCATGACCTAGAATTGTGACACAGTGCAGACTGTTGTTGTCTGGCAGTCCTGCCCATGTGACTGGAGACAGTGATGTATGACTTTGCAGGCATGCCTGTGCCATGGCATTAAACTTCCTAAGAGTGATCCTGCAGGGGAGTGACATGTGCTACATGCACCCCATTGTGGCATTGACTATCAGGACATGGGTGCATCATGGTGTCTGGTGCTGGTATGCATCACATGCATTTCAAATATAGACTCTAGCCATCCCTTTATCCGGACACCTGTACTTACTCAGTGGCAAGAGTTGTGATGTGTGCATGTTCACATACTTCACCGTGTTCTTTGCACTGTCCAACTACTGTGTAGGTGGTGCATGTGTCCACACTGGGGTATTGCCATCCGACAGACACCAGACCGATGGGTGCAAGGCCAGGAGGGATGTGAATGCCATGGTTGACCATCAGACTGACAATTGGCTTCTCCTACTCTGTTTGGGCACTTTTGGCAATGTTCAACTAAGGATGCCAGGGCTTGCTCTGTAATGTGCTGTACTTACTGTGGTTTTGTGCGGTTAGTGCGGGTGACTGATGTCTGTCTGTTTCCCTAATTGTTTGCAGATACATCCACGGCCACAGGAGGGGACAGCTCCATGGACCAGGAGGAGCCGCAGAGCCAGACTGGGTCAGCAGCCGAGGAGTGGTCGGAGGGACCCAGTGGCACGGAGGGCGAGCGGAGCCACACCGAGGAGTCCTCAGCACCATCCACCTCAGCTGAGGACCACAGCAGCTCGGAGGATGACTCCCTTGTGGAGGCGGGTGTTAGCAGCCACCACACCCCAGCTACTATTGCTGTCCCCGCCACCACCACCACCACCACCGCCCTCCCATCGGCTCCCATTCCAGAGGTCCGTGGAGGCTCCCGTGTTCGGGAGCATGTCTCCTTCGTGCCAGGCACCGCAGCCCCTGCCCCTGTGTCCCCTGCTGCCCTGAGTGAGGAGTCTGTGTACCTACTTCGCCAGCTCCATGTAGGGCAGACAGCAATGCTGAGTGTCCTCCATGCCCACACCACTCTGTTGACTCAGCTGGTGTCGTTCATGGAGGGTATCTCATCGGGCATGTCTGCCCTACAGAGGAGCAATAGGTCCATGGACTCCTCCCTGACGGCAGCAGTGTCCCTCCTCCAACAGTCCCTCACCCCTCCTACCTCTGACCCATCCACACTTCCTGGCACCCTACCTGTCCCAAGCACATGCACACCTGCACATTCACCCAAACACACAGACACGAGCAGCACAGACACACCCACTACAAAAACAAGAAGTGCACGCAGGCATCCTCAGGGGACTGATACCACACCCACAGGGGAAGGGGTACATACACACACACAGGCATCCACAGTCACTCTGCAGTCCTCCGATACCTCTCCCTCCAAGGCCCCTTCCCTTGCCTCACCTGCAACCCCACCTACACAGCAGCTCTTCCTCTGTGACCTCGGCCTCTTCCCCTCCAATCCAGCTGATCCAGCATACAGGGGGAAGAGGAAGTCCACCCACACAGAGGGGAGTGCCCCTCACCCCCGGACAACCTCCCCCAGGTGCAGACAGACTGAGGTCCCCATCCGCAAGTCCCCCCGGACCCGGAAGAGCAAGACCCCGCCACCACCCTGCAGCTCAACCACCAAGTCTCCTTCCTCCATCCCTCAGGCCCCCACTCCACAGGTTCCCCCACCACACCCTGCCACAGGTTCCCCCACCCACAGATACACCATCCCCAGAAAGATCCGGCCTTCTCCCCCTACCACTTGCTCTTCCAGCACCACACCCCCCGCTGCGCTTGTTTGTGCCACTGGTGTGGAGAACGTGTCCTCCCCTCTGTCCTGCCCACCTTACCTGAACCCCATTCTACTCCCTGGGGATAGGCACTGCAGTGGAGTCCACTACCACCCTGTCTGACTTGGGCACTGCAGTGGGGAACCTGTCCACTCCATCTGCACGGCCCACTGCAGTCGTGCCGGCACCCACACCATCTGACTCATGCCCCCCAGTTGTGCCGGCACACACCATGTCAGACGCCTCCACTGCAGTTGTCAGTGATGCTCCAGCACCCACCACCCCTTCCCTGCCTCCTTTTGGTGAGCCCTGATCCTGTTCCTGCGGTGCCTGGCCTGCCCCCCGTATGCCCCTCCGAGGGGAATGTCCCTGCTCCATATCAGTGCAGGCATGCAAAGGGTGACATCTGGCACTGTCACCCTGTTTGGACTATTGTTATGGACTGGCCATTGGCCTTTGTTATATTTCTGGACTTTCACTTCTATACACAAAAATGCTGAATAAAGCTACTTTCTGTTCTCTAGTGGTTTTGCTTCTGATGTACATGATGTTGATGATGCTAACCGTGCCCTTGCTGCACTGATGGTGATTTTTGATATCAGGGAAATGAAGTGTTACTGTGCAGGACCCCATGTGGTCCAGGGGAATGTGTCCTATCCTGGTGTGTATCCATGTCATCCTTTGCAGCAATAAGAGGGTGTCATGTTTTCAATATTTGGCAATGGGATTTCCTACATTTATTTGCAATATCACATCTGTGGCTTACACCCCTGCACATCTGTTGTGCTTGCCATTGTTCAATTTGTCTATTTCCCTTACCGTGTGAACATCTCCACTGGACATGCAAGTTTGGGCATCAATGGGAAGGACTCATCTGTGTGATCAGTGCAACTTGCTATACATGTGTGTTGGATCTGTGCAGATGGTGTCAGTGACACTGCCATGACCAGGCTGATGTGACGAGTGCCTTCATTTTGTGCTAATTGATGACTGAGTGACCAAATGTTCTGCTGATATGATAGAGCCCTGCAGAGACAACGTATGGCACAGCTTTCCTTACACAGGAGTGGAGTGCCCTCATGGCAGTGTGTAATTCTGTGACATTGCCTGAGCCCAAGGTGTGTGTTGTGTGAGCATGTCTGTGTGTGTTCACTTCCGTTTTGCAACACAGGCTGGGATCCCTAGTGATGTTCCTGTTTGTGATGCTTGCTGAGTTGACCTATGTTCCACCATAATCTTCGCACTGGGTTCTCTGGGATGTGGGTGCATGGCACATTACTGGTCATCAGGGTGTCATCCATAGGTGTGTTTGCTGTCAGGGCTGAGTTTGTGGGCAAACGCAGATGAGACACAGTCAGGATTCCCCTTGGCACTTGTTGGTTACACAAGTCATGTCATTTCCAGTTTGTGTTAGCTTTCAGTGACTGTGACACGTTGTGTGAGTGACTGCTGCCACTCCTCTGGGTCAGAGCTGCAATGTTGGAAGTTGTCTATGTGTGTTCTTTGTGGGTGACCTTGACTTCTTCATTGGTGTGTGACTGTGTCCGGGATCACATTGATTGTGGTGGATTTCACATCATGCCCATGTACAGCGTACTGTGCAGTGTGTCAGACATTCACGAGTCTTGTAGACTGGCCATGTGTGATGGGTTTCTGCACCTTAGTTCCCAACACCACCCTTGGGATTGTCATGGGTGCATGTGCAATGTCACCAGTCCATGTGAGCTTCACTGCTGCACATTGTTGGAGATCAAGGTGTGTGGTGTTGAGTGTGTGCAAATGAGAGTTGTTGCACGGCTAGACCCCTGCCTCCATGTTGGCCTTGGCTGACAAGCCGTGCTGATTGATTTGTGCTTGTGTAGGTGTGATTGTAGTTTGTTGCTCAGGACACATGACTGTGGTTCACAGTGTGAACGACATCTAGTTTTGTCATCACAGTGGGATCATCATGCAGGCCACGGTCACCACGATCTGGGGTCCCTGGGGGTAGTGCTGTGGTGGGTCTGTCTCTTGCTGTGTTATTTGCTGTTCCTACAAGCTTGTGTGACATGTGTAATTTGGGCTCCCTCTCATCTAACAATGCCTGTTTGCCCACATAGGGGGATCCGATCCATGAGTGACTTTTGTGTGGCACTGTATACACATCTGTGTAATTGTGATTCAGGCCTCCTCATGTGTTGTGTGGTTGCCTGGGGACACTGGCACACCCCCATCACCTGTTGTGTTTGATCTGCAGTGTGAGGATGCCTGTTTGTGTTTGTGCATCTGCACCACTGCATTGGCATGTCTTTAGTGTGCCATTGGCTGTATGTTGTTTGATGGCTTTCCCCTGCTGTCCCTGGGACTCCTAGGTCATCAGTCAGCACAATGATCATGGTTTGTATGTCCCATTGCTGCCATGGTATGGTATTTGTTCACCTGACATCTACAGTCTCCAAAGGATATCTACATTTGTGTGTCCATTGGTGCAGATATGTGGGGCTGCATTATGATGGTCACTTCTGTCATTGTGTTATTGAGGGATGTTGACAATGTCAGCCCCCATGGGTGATGTTTGTCTGCACATGGCCAAAGGTATATCTTATTTGCACTGCACTGTTTGCCTCACCCAATGTGTGTTACTATGGGACACAAGCACTACTATGCCACAGATGTGTTTGTTGTTCTGTGACCAGGAATCATCCATGCAGTTTGGCATTTGCAGCTTTTACCATTACTACACTTACCTTTTGGTCACTGTGGTGATGGGTGTTTAGACCCCATTGCCACAATGTTCAGAATGTTCTTCAGCTATGGACCCCAGACTTCCCGTTTGGTCACTGTGGTGATGGGTGTTTAGACCCCATTGCCACACTGTTCAATTGGGCTTCAGCTATGGACCCCAGACTTACCTTTTGGTCACTGTGGTGATGGGTGTTTAGACCCCATTGCCACAATGTTCAGAATGTGCTTCAGCTATGGACCCCACACTTCCCATTTGGTCACTGTGGTGATGGGTGTTTAGACACCATTGCCACACTGTTCAATTGGGCTTCAGCTATGGACCCCAGACTTACCTTTTGGTCACTGTGGTGATGGGTGTTTAGACCCCATTGACACAATGTTCAGAATGTGCTTCAGCTATGGACCCCACACTTCCCATTTGGTCACTGTGGTGATGGGTGTTTAGACCCCATTGCCACACTGTTCAATTGGGCTTCAGCTATGGACCCCAGACTTGCCTTTTGGTCACTGTGATGATGGGGTGTTATACCCCATTGCCACAGTGGTCATGGTCTGCTTGCATTGTGGAGGCCACACAAATTTATGTGTGACACATGTGATTGGGGGTCACATTGTATGCTCAATGACATGTTCAGTGTTGTGGGCATTTGACACAGACTACACACGCTTGTCATGGTGTTGGTGGGATGTATTTCCAGGCATTCCTTATGTTGGAGTATGCTGGTTGTGTCATGCATTTTCCGTCCTATGTTTAGGGGTGGTGGTAGTGGTAGGCAACCAGGCCCCCCTGAGTAGGGGTGGTGGTAGTGGTAGGCATCCAGCCCCCTATGAGTGGGGATGGTAGTAGTGACAGGCATCCAGCCCCCCCTGAGTAGGGGTGGTGGTAGTGGTAGGCATCCAGGCCCCCCTGAGTAGGGGTGGTGGTAGTGGTAGGTATCCAGCCTCCCATGAGTAGGGGTGGTGTTAGTGGTAGGCATCCAGGCCCCCCTGAGTAGGGGTGGTGGTAGTGGTAGGCATCCAGGCCCCCAGAGTAGGGGTGGTGATAGTGGTAGGCATCCAGCCCCCTATCAGTGGGGATGGTAGTAGTGACAGGCATCCAGCCCCCCCTGAGTAGGGGTGGTGGTAGTGGTAGGCATCCAGGCCCCCCTGAGTAGGGGTGGTGGTTGTGGTAGGCATCCAGCCCCCTATCAGTGGGGATGGTAGTAGTGACAGGCATCCAGGCCCCCCTGAGTAGGGGTGGTGGTAGTGGTAGGCATCCAGCCCCCCCTGAGTAGGGGTGGTGGTAGGCATCCAGCCCCCTATGAGTGGGGATGGTAGTAGTGACAGGCATCCAGCCCCCCCCTGAGTAGGGGTGGTGGTAGTGGTAGGCATCCAGGCCCCCCTGAGTAGGGGAGGTGGTAGTGGTAGGTATCCAGCCCCCCATGAGTAGGGGTGGTGTTAGTGGTAGGCATCCAGGCCCCCCTGAGTAGGGGTGGTGGTAGTGGTAGGCATCCAGGCCCCGCTGAGTAGGGGTGGTGATAGTGGTAGGCATCCAGCCCCCCATGAGTAGGGGTGGTGTTAGTGGTAGGCATCCAGGCCCCCCTGAGTAGGGGTGGTGATAGTGGTAGGCATCCAGCCCCCTATCAGTGGGGATGGTAGTAGTGACAGGCAACCAGCCCCCCCTGAGTAGGGGTGGTGGTAGTGGTAGGCATCCAGGCCCCCTGAGTAGGGGTGGTGGTAGTGGTAGGTATCCAGCCCCCATGAGTAGGGGTGGTGTTAGTGGTAGGCATCCAGGCCCCCCTGAGTAGGGGTGGTGGTAGTGGTAGGCATCCAGGCCCCCCTGAGTAGGGGTGGTGATAGTGGTAGGCATCCAGCCCCCTATCAGTGGGGATGGTAGTAGTGACAGGCATCCAGCCCCCCCTGAGTAGGGGTGGTGGTAGTGGTAGGCATCCAGGCCCCCCTGAGTAGGGGTGGTGGTAGTGGTAGGCATCCAGCCCCCCATGAGTAGGGGTGGTGTTAGTGGTAGGCATCCAGGCCCCCATGAGTAGGGGTGGTGGTAGTGGTAGGCATCCAGCCCCCCCTGAGTAGGGGTGGTGGTAGTGGTAGGCATCCAGGCCCCCCTGAGTAGGGGTGGTGGTAGTGGTAGGCATCCAGCCCCCTATGAGTCGGGATGGTAGTAGTGACAGGCATCCAGGCCCCCCTGAGTAGGGGTGGTGGTAGTGGTAGGCATCCAGGCCCCCCTGAGTAGGGGTGGTCGTAGTGGTAGGCATCCAGCCCCCATGAGTAGGGGTGGTGTTAGTGGTAGGCATCCAGGCCCCCTGAGTTGGGGTGGTGGTAGTGGTAGGCATCCAGCCCCCATGAGTAGGGGTGGTGTTAGTGGTAGGCATCCAGGCCCCCTGAGTAGGGGTGGTGGTAGTGGTAGGCATCCAGGCCCCCTGAGTAGGGGTGGTAGTAGTGGTAGGCATCCAGCCCCCTGAGTAGGGGTGGTGGTAGTGGTAGGCATCCAGGCCTCCCTGAGTAGGGGTGGTGGTAGTGACAGGCATCCAACCCCCCCTGAGTAGGGGTGGTGGTAGTGGTAGGCATCCAGGCCCCCCTGAGTAGGGGTGGTGGTAGTGGTAGGCATCCAGGCCCCCCTGAGTAGGGGTGGTGGTAGTGGTAGGCATCCAGCCCCCTATCAGTGGGGATGGTAGTAGTGACAGGCATCCAGGCCCCCCTGAGTAGGGGTGGTGGTAGTGGTAGGCATCCAGCCCCCTATCAGTGGGGATGGTAGTAGTGACAGGCATCCAGCCCCCCCTGAGTAGGGGTGTTGGTAGTGGTAGGCATCCAGCCCCCTATGAGTGGGGATGGTAGTAGTGACAGGCATCCAGCCCCCCTGAGTAGGGGTGGTGGTAGTGGTAGGCATCCAGGCCCCCTGAGTAGGGGTGGTGGTAGGCATCCAGCCCCCATGAGTAGGGGTGGTGTTAGTGGTAGGCATCCAGGCCCCCCTGAGTAGGGGTGGTGGTAGTGGTAGGCATCCAGCCCCCCCTGAGTAGGGGTGGTGGTAGTGGTAGGCATCCAGGCCCCCCTCAGTAGGGGTGGTGGTAGTGGTAGGCATCCAGGCCCCCCTCAGTAGGGGTGGTGGTAGTGGTAGGCATCCATCCCCCTATGGGTGTGTATGGCATTGGTGGTAGCCATCCCGCCCCTATGGTTCTGCTGTTGCTGGTGTACGTCATATCTGCATCCCTATGTGTGTGTGACATATGTTGGGTACGTGTGGTTTGTTTGTGTAGTGGGTGTTTGACTTACCGTCTTCGCCGTACGCGTCCGTACCGGTCCCGGTAATAGATGTAGAGTATTGGTAGGACCTGCGCGATGGGATTCATGGTTTGTTCGTCTCGTTCGGGTTTCTCGTGGCTTTGACTCGTACTCGTCGCTGGCTTGTTCGTCTCGTAGCCGTGGATCGTCTTGTGGCGCGAATCGGAGCTTATGTGCAGCTCTCCCGGATGCTCTGACGTGCCGGACGTAGCGACGGGTTGGGCGCGTACGGAATGCGCATCGTACTAGTCCGGCCGGAAGGTGCTGTGTATTTGGTTCCGTGCGACTCGATTGGACGTTTACGGATCCGGCTCGGGCGGGGAACAGGAGCTGAAATGGGGGAGTACGGCTCGCTCGGAATCTGGGCTGTTATGCGCATCGTACTTGTTCGTTCGGACGGCTGTTCGAATCGGTCGGGAAACACGCGTTCGGCTTGGTTTTTTTCCGGACGAATACTGTTAGGTGCGTTTCCGGCCGAGATCGGAATCGACCCCTTAGTATTAAATCAGGGAAGGTGCTGGATAGTAAATAAATATAATTAAATATTCCCACTCCAATTAATATTAAATAAGAGAAGGTGCTGTATACTAAATCAATATAATTTACTATTCCCGCTCCAGTTAGTATTAAATAAGGGAAGGTGCTGGATAGTAAATAATATTAATTTACTATTCCCACTCCAGTTAGTATTAAATCAGAGAAGGTGCTGGATAGTAAATAAATATAATTTACTATTCCCACTCCAGTTAGTATTAAATAAGGGAAGGTGCTGGATAGTAAATAATATTAATTTACTATTCCCACTCCAGTTAGTATTAAATCAGAGAAGGTGCTGGATAGTAAATAAATATAATTTACTATTCCCACTCCAGTTAATATTATATAAGGGAAGGTGCTGGATAGTAAATCAATATAATTTACTATTCACACTCAAGTTAGTATTAAATCAGGGAATGTGCTAGATAGTAAATAAATATAATTTACTATTCCCACTCCAGTTAGTATTAAATAAGGGAAGGTGCTGGATAGTAAATCAATATAATTTACTATTCCCACTCAAGTTAGTATTAAATAAGGGAAGGTGCTGGATAGTAAATCAATATAATTTACTATTCCCACTCAAGTTAGTATTAAATCAGGGAATGTGCTGGATAGTAAATAAATATAATTTACTATTCCCACTCCAGTTAGTATTAAATAAGGGAAGGTGCTGGATATTTAATAAATATAATTTACTATTCCCACTCCAGTTAGTATTAAATAAGGGAAGGTGCTGGATAGTAAATCAATATAATTTACTATTCCCACTCAAGTTAGTATTAAATCAGGGAATGTGCTGGATAGTAAATAAATATAATTTACTATTCCCACTCCAGTTAGTATTAAATAAGGGAAGGTGCTGGATAGTAAATCAATATAATTTACTATTCCCACTCAAGTTAGTATTAAATCAGGGAATGTGCTGGATAGTAAATAAATATAATTTACTATTCCCACTCCAGTTAGTATTAAATCAGGGAAGGTGCTGGATATTAACTCAATATAATTTACTATTCCCACTCCAGTTAGTATTAAATAAGGGAAGGTGCTGGATAGTAAATAATAATAATTTACTATTCCCACTCCAGTTAGTATTAAATCAGGGAAGGTGCTGGATAGTAAATCAATATAATTTACTATTCCCACTCCAGTTAGTATTAAATAAGGGAAGGTGCTGGATAGTAAATAAATATAATTTACTATTCCCACTCCAGTTAGTATTAAATCAGGGAAGGTGCTGGATGTTAAATAAATATAATTTACTATTCCCAACACAGTTAGTATTAAAAGAGGGAAGGTGCTGGATAGTAAATAAATATAATTTACTATTCCCACTCCAGTTACTATTAAATCAGGGAAGGTGCTGGATAGTAAATAATAATTAATTACTATTCCCACTCCAGTTAGTATTAAATAAGGGAAGGTGCTGGATATTAAATAAATATAAATTACTATTCCCACTCCAGTTAGTATTAAATAAGGGAAGGTGCTGGATATTAAATAAATATAAATTACTATTACCACTCCAATTATTATTAAATAAGGGAAGGTGCTGGATATTAAATCAATATAATTTACTATTACCACTACAGTTAGAATTAAATCAGAGAAGGTGCTAAATAGTAAATAAATATATTTTACTATTCCCACTCCAATTAGTATTTAATAAAACAAAATATTGGTCAGTAAATGAATATAAATAATTATTCCCACTCCAGTTAATATTAAATGAGTAAAGGTGTTGATTAGTAAATAAATATAATTTACTATTCCCACTCCACTTTAACTTGACTTATATTAAAATTTTGAGAGTAAACAAATATATTATTAAATTACACTCTAGTTAAAATTCAAAAATGTAAAACTATTTATAAAATTTAAATTTCATCTACAAATTTTATTACAATAAATATATCTTAAATAATAATGCTACCTACTAAACATTTATTAATTTTTGTTCAAAATAAAAACAAAATAAATTTTAAAAAAGTTAAAACACTCTTTATTATAATATTCCCACATATTATAGTTATATATATATATTAATTTAATATTTATAAATTATAATACAATTAGGGGCACATTACGATACCCGGCGTAAATAACACCGCCAGGCATGGAAGCGGCAAAAATCCGCCCGCACACACCGCCTGAACACCGACCACGCCATTACGATTACACAAACCGAATACCGCCATCGGCGGAAAAAGCACACAAAATACCGCCCGCCAACGTCCGAGTCGGAGACAAACCACCCGCCACGGACGGAAACACGCACGACAACACAAAACCGCCCGCCCTCACGGCCGACACACCGCACGTGAGATTACGATCGCACCGCCATGAGCGCGGAAAAACCACAAATATACCGCCCGCCAGCGCAAACAACGCCGATGAGAATCGACACGGCAGAAGCCATGGCGCCCACGTACCTGCACAGAAACCATCCGCACACAAAACCAATAGCACACAACATGGCCAACAAGTCCACACAGCAAGGCACGCACAAATACACAAGCACAGTACATATCCCGAAAACACCCCCGGACAAACAAAAAATACAAAGGCCAGAACCCCAGACACAACACACCTGAAAACAACAGACCATGAGGACACACCCACATAGGTGAGTACAAAAGCAGCACTCCCACAGACCACAACCCCTTGCTACATTGCAAACCAGAGAGGAGAGGAGAGGACACAGTGACACAGCAAGGACAGCAGCACACCACAGAAACGCACACATCACCACCACCACCACCACCACCACCACCACCAAACACCTGCACCACAAACCCCCTGCACATTACACAACACACACCGCACCAGCACCACAAACACCATGGCACCACAAAGAATGCCCAAGTTCACGCCCATTGAGCTGACGGTCATGGTCGACGAGATCATCAAGGTGTACCCACAAATCTATGGGAACATGGTCCAGCACACACCACTAGCCACCAGAAACAGAATGTGGAACCGGATCGTAGACCAGGTCAATGCAGTCGGGACCCTGCCCAGGAACAGAGTCGAGATTAACAAACGTTGGAATGACGTAAAGAGCCTGGTCAAGAAGAAGGAGGGCAAAAACAGAGAGCTGGCTGCCGTCACTGGCGGAGGGAATCCCGCGCTCTTTAAGACCTTCAAAGCGTGGGAGGAGAAGGTGCGAGTCGTAATCCATCCGGAGATCCTCGCCGGATTAGCAGGGAGAGTGGAGGCTGGTAAGTACAAACTAATGTATACCAGCACACCGCTATGTACTCACATGCACTACCACCATGCCACAGCTCCCAGGGACAAACACCCCCATGTCCAGCACACAATACACAACACATCACACACACTTGCAACAGACACCACCACACACAGCCCAAACCGAACAACTGTAAGATGCGTGGGGACATGTGTACACTCAGCCAGCCACGTAACCACCAACAGGTCCCCAAATATGCCAGAAGCGCCACAACGAGCACCCACCACACCCATGTGTCCGCCACAGCTGCACTAACCGACAAGTAACAGGTAAGTGGCAGGAACACAAAGTGCAGTGGGTGGGACGGTGGACAGCCCAAGTACAACACACACCAGGCCCCTAGTCCCACAGCACAGCAAGGAGGAGCATCCCCCACACCCCACAGCCACGTGTCAGCCACCGCAGTGCACAACGACAGCCGAAAGGCAGACATCACGGTCCACAGCAATCGGTGTCAGTGGGTGTCCAGCCACCCCCACGACCCACAACACCCCCCACCCCCACAGACCTGCAACATGGAGCACCCCCGCTTAGAACCATGTGGCATCCAGTACAGTGCACGCACGAACAACCTGCAGGTGGGAAACTGGACAGGGCTGGATTACTGGAGGCATGAGGACCGGAACACGACCAACACATGGGACATGTCACGTAGCAGACGAACACGCAGCACCGCCCACCGTCACGAACAAGTGAACAATGTGCACACGGACATGAACAACAGACTCACACCCCACATGACCCATCACAGACATAGCAACACCCAAGGAGCCACGTCTGCATGCACAGGCCACACTGAATATAGTACCACACGGCAGCCACTGTGCAACTCATCACACACAACCGAAACACCATTGAAGTCCTGTCCATGTAGCCCCAACTGCCTGTCAACCACACACCCCACAACTACGCCTATGTAAGACAAACAACACTAGACGCAACAGAGCGGAACAACATATATGCACACGAACACCACTGAACCCATCAAACACACAGACACACCATGCACAAACAACATACCATCCATCCCATCCGTCAGCCCCAGTCTCATGAAAGGCATGTCATCCGCACAGCTGCCACACATACAGCAGTCACGCTAAGATACATGCCCATGACCAACCATGTGCCAGAAGTCAATGAAGTGCACGACACACTGTGAGCAACAACACACAACATGGGCCACACCCCCCGAGCACTGCAGTGATGCACATGGCACAGGGCAGCACGCACACCAAGGAGATGGGACAACTGCAATACGTTGGCTGGCACACAACCATCACTCACTCATAACGATGCGTCCAATGCCATGTCCAGTAATCACAACAGACAGCAAATATGCAGGCCATGTCAAGCATGCACACACCTCAAACCATGCACTGTCATGCTGCCACAACACATGTCACGTTCGGCACCCATGGCTCACAGCATGTACCCCAAAAGCATATTCCCTCCCAAATGCGAATCTGGGGCATGGCCCCCATGTTGCCATATGCGTTCCTAAGCGTTCCATTTGAACCCCAAAAGCATATTCCATCCCAAATGCGAATCTGGGGCATGGCCCCCATGTTGCCATATGCGTTCCTAAGCGTTCCATTTGAACCCCAAAAGCATATTCCATCCCAAATGCGAATCTGGGGCATGGCCCCCATGTTGCCATATGCGTTCCTAAGCGTTCCATTTGAACCCCAAAAGCATATTCCCTCCCAAATGCGAATCTGGGGCATGGCCCCCATGTTGCCATATGCGTTCCTAAGCGTTCCATTTGAACCCCAAAAGCATATTCCATCCCAAATGCGAATCTGGGGCATGGCCCCCATGTTGCCATATGCGTTCCTAAGCGTTCCATTTGAACCCCAAAAGCATATTCCCTCCCAAATGCGAATCTGGGGCATGGCCCCCATGTTGCCATATGCGTTCCTAAGCGTTCCATTTGAACCCCAAAAGCATATTCCCTCCCAAATGCGAATCTGGGGCATGGCCCCCATGTTGCCATATGCGTTCCTAAGCGTTCCATTTGAACCCCAAAAGCAAAGTACAAACCAGACCCAGGATGGGCCAGGAGCCCGCATACACCAGAGTCACAATAAGTAGGGGCACAGCAACACACCCATCGGCATGGCCAATCCGTCCCATGCCACATGTGCACAGCACACAGTCCCATTGCCAAGCACACACAACTACAGATGCTACAGCCACACACACGCCTCCGGGAAACCCATGTACGAGATTGCACGAACTGTCAATGTCAGACGACAAATACATACTTCGCCAGGTGCAACACAATAACTAATCTCATTCTCTCCACAGGTGACGAACTGCTGGATGCTGGGGATGGAGCCAGCAGCCAGCACAGCCAGCCTACAAGCCCCCAACGAGGACACACGGATCTGGAGGATCTGTCCTCCTCCTCGGACACGGACAACGAAGCAGGCCCATCTGGTGTGGCAGGGCCCAGCCGCTCCCCAGGACCCCTCCCACCCACCAACCCATCATCCAGGGCTGCTGAACATTCACAGCCCCCTGCTGCCACTGTCGTTGCGGCCACACCCACGGTCATTGTGGCCACTACCACTGCCGCAACCGCCACCATCGCCGCACCGACCACCACCGCCGCCACCACCGCCACGTCTCCGCTGGCACCAGCCCCAGCGCAGGTGGTGGCCCGGACGACTGGATCCACCCTGGGAGCCACAGCGAGGACCGTGGTGAGCAATGTGGCTAGTGGGCAGGCCGGTGGCAGCAGGACTGGTAGGAGGAGCAGGGTCAGGGAAACGCCAGCCTCCCTGGGAGCCATGCCCTGCCTCACATGGCCAGAGTCCTTGGGGCCTATGAAGAGGCCCAAGGACAATGGGTCCGGTCTGCCTCAGACACGCGTGAGGTGCTGGGGGTGTTGAGGTCCATGGACGCCCGTATGGGCCAAATCGTGGACCTCATGGGACAGCTGGTGGTGGCGGTGAGGTCACAGCCAGGGACAGCAGCTCCCCCTCCGCCACCACCTGCCGGGGCGCAGGGTGGAGCAGCAGTGTCCAGTTCCCCTGCGTCCACAGCCAGTGATCACACCTCAACCACCAGCATGTCGCAAGCAGGCACCCCCCTCGCAAACGTGGAAGGGGCCGTCCGAAGAGGAAACAGATCTCCCGGGAGGACTTCGCACGCTCCAGTCGCAAGTGAGGCAGCCAGCCAGCCTTCCGCCAGCCTTCCTTGACCAGCCACTGCATTGACCTGGACTACGATCCCACTCCACACAGCCATCTGGATGGCATGTGTGTGTTGGACTATGGACATAGAACCAGTGGGTACACCCTGATCATCACGCAGCCATGACCGACAGCTCATTGTCACTGCACGCACCACTTTTGTCATCACCTTACACACAATCACATGTCACAGTTTGTAATAAATGCACCTTTTTCACTAACTGCTGTTTGTGCCCTGTGTCTTATTTGTACGGAATACAACGGCCACCTTGGGTGGAAAGGCACCTGATGCGTGGCATGGCATTTGAATCCGGAGGGCCTGTAGGGACCTAGGGGTGGGAGACAGAACAGGAGCACATTCAATGAGTGTGTCACACACCCATCACACAGTACATGTCAACAACTACAAGCAATGTACACACATCGCACAGAGCAATAGGGCACAATGCCACAGCCACCAACAGTGGCATACTACCCTGGCCATGGAGCGTTGACACACAGCACGCAGTGAACAAACGGCCACCCTGACACAGCACACACACACCTGCACAGATACAGCCACATCAGCCGTCGTACATGGACACTCACCGTCAAGTGAAGTAGCGGGCGATGAGCTGCTGCCGCACATTACCAGCTTCCTCCTCTCCGCTGTCCTCCTCACTCGAGCTGTCCTGGTCTGCGGGCTGGGGCCCTGGTTGATCTCCGTCATCCACGATGAGGGGGATCTGCTTCCGAATGGCCAGATTGTGCAGCATGCAGCACGCCACCACTATCTGGCACACCTTCTGTGGGGAGTACGCCAGCGCACCCCCGGTGCGGTCCAGGCACCTGAACCTGGACTTGAGGAGGCCAAAGGTACGCTCGACCACACGTCTGGTCCTCCCATGTGCCTCATTGTAGCGATCGTCTGCTGGGGTGCGAGGATTCCTCAATGGACTGAGCAGCCATGCCCCATTCGGATACGCAGAGTCACCTGGGTGTGAGGGACACAGAGAACCGTTGCTAATCCAATTGGACAGGGGACAGCATCGCACAGCCAGCACGCTACACCACTCCACATACTCACCGACAATACAGGCACGATCCTGTTGCATATTGGACATCAGTCGTGGCAAGATGCTGTTGCGCATTATGTGTGCGTCATGGGCCGAGCCTGGGAACTTTGCACACACGTGGGTGATCACCATGTCCGCAAGGCACACCACTTGCACATTCAGGGAGTGCGTGTGCTTCCTGTTGCGGTACAGGTGCTCAGTGGCCTGTGGTGGAACAAGGCCGACATGTGTGCAGTCAATGGCTCCAACGACGTGTGGGATTCTGCCAAGGGCATAGAATGCACCCTTCACTGCCGCCAATTCACGAGCCCTGGGGAAGCGGATGTACCTGTTCCGGTACAGCATCATGGCTGCCAGTACATCCCTCAGCACTTTGCTGAACATGGGCTGGGACATCCCTCCTCCAATGCCCACTGTGTGCTGGAATGACCCAGTGGCGAAGAAATGCATGGCGGCCATCACCTTAGCCGTGGGGGTGACAGCAGTCGGATACACCCTGCGGGGACGGAGATGGGGTTCTAACATGGCACACAGTCGATGCAGGGTTGGCCTGTCCAGCCGAAACTTCCTAATAACCTCTGTATCGTCCATGTCCGCCAGCAATTGGTATGGGCGGTCAATGTTCGGTCTCCGCCTAGGGACAATGGCAGAGGACACATGTCAAAGCAACACGACACATGGCAATTTCGCATACACATCACTGACATGACTGAGTAAGCACAGGAGCCACAGCCCAGCTGTCAAGCTGGGACGGCACGGCCACAATACACTTACACAGGTCTCCCAACAATGGCAATGGCTAGTGATACAAACCACTGCCATGTGCATGCACATGGGGATCTAGGCCCCAATGACTTGCGGGGCGTGCTGATGGGGACTGACTGCATATCCGTCAAGCGGCAACGCCACGGCAACATGAATGTCTGCTGAGCATGGAACTGCTTCCGCGGCTGGATGAGTATGGCACACGACGACGACGATGTGGGCACAGGCTGAGCGGCCAAAACAAGTGGGACCTGTGGCACGAGGGGATATGAGACAGTAGTAGGTGTCAGCACTGCACCCTATGTACAGCACTGTACGGATCACACCTCCCGAAACATTGACAGGTGTCCACATTGACAGCCCCATGCCAAGACGGCTGTGTGCTTGCAGTCACACGTCACAGGTGAGAGGTTACATTGCACGTGCCAGGTGGCAGACGTACACAGTGGGAGCTGGCATGTGTGTGCATGTGTCTCCTGTTCAGGATCCACCAGATGGGCGCTGACTCTGTACTGAGCATTGGACACAGCATGTTCCGTGGAAGGCTTGTGTGTGTGGGATGGTGGCACTGGATGTGCCTCCGTTGGGTGGGGGGCCATGCACAGGGCGGGTACGTCGATGATTGCGCATTGTTGGTCACGGTGGGTGCACCAACTGAAGATGTGTTGCCCTGTGTTCAATTCCTATGTCCGCATGATGATGGACTGTAGATGTGGGCAGACTACACATTGGTCGATGTGCTGTCTATATGCATGTGCCTTCACACCAGGCACAGCTGCCCCTGCACATGTGACCCCTGCTGGACTCGCTGCTGGGTCTGTGGAGCTGATGCACCTTCTGCGCGTGGGGCGGACAGCTCTCCTCACTTCCCTCATTGCGCATGTCATGACTTTGCCGCAGGTGACATGGATCATGGAGGGCCCACATGTACGCGTGGGTAGGCTACACATGATTGTACACTGGTCGCCACCCCCAGTCAGTGTTACGAATGGGAAGGTTGTCGTGCTGGTGGTATGTTCGTTGTGGCGGATGGGCGGGCCTAGGTGCGGGCTTACATTCCGGACATGGGGGGTAGTTGAATTGGCGACTAGTTGCAGTACACACGGGACACGTCTCTTCCTTTCCACATCTGGGTTATCCCTTGTACTAACTGACAGTGATACAGTCATCTTCGCCCCAGCCCTCATGTCCTCCCCTCGCTCCCCCAATATGCATGCTCACCTGCGAGGCTAGCGCTTGCACAGGCAGCCCCAAGCTCGCACCAGAGAGGGCAAGGAGTGTATGTGTGGGTCCAGTTGCACGAGTGGGCTGTCTCAGGGTATGATGTGTTGCGGGACGCCATCCACCTGCGTGGTGCCCCAAATGGAGACCCGGCCTGCATGGACTATGCATCACAGTCTTCGCCTTCCGGATCCGCCACCTGCGACACCCAGTGGCTGTGGCTGCCCTTGCGGCCAGGCCGCGTCCGTCTGTGGCTGATGGCCCACACATTCACTCTTTGGCCTCTCTGGGGAGGGCTCGGGGGTGGTGGCGCACGCGCTTGCACTTAGTCGCAATGGCATGTGGCGTGGTTGGTATGATGGGCAATGGATGGGATGGTGCGAGCCACCTCCCGTGACATCAGTGCTGCTCGTGCTGTGGTGCGTCCCCCATACACTTCCATGTGACTTGTGCCATGCTAGACGTTGAGGTTCTATTGCCTGCGTGATATGACCAGGAGGAGCGCGAGGAGACCTCTCACACACCATGCTCCACTGCCATCCCGTGCCCTGTATCGCCTGTGCGGATTGACTATGTTGGGGTTACACCTGGTCGACTGGGGCTGTGTGTGCCTTGTCAGGGGCATGGCGGGCGCACAACAGGATCCAGCTTGTCCACAGAGGGTGGGCTGAGGTGCGCCTGGTACCGCTTTGTACGTGTGCCCGGCTGCTATGCACACACGTGTTCACTCCCCCCGACAGGTGTCCTCTCACAATGCCCAGGGAAGCGGTGGTGTACTGTTCATGACCCCTCCCAACACGGCATGCTCCAACTTGGCATGTGCGCATCTACCCGTCGCACCCACCCACCTGAGCACTGCGTCCATACGACTTCACACGACACATGTGTGTCTTCCACAGTAGTGCTACTCATTTGCGTTGACATCCAATACCAGTGGACTACATGGTCATGTCACGACTGCCGTGTACTTCACATACTCTCATCCTCTCTCATTCGTACTTGTGAAATGAGTCAGCGGAGACAGTTTTGGTTTCAAACATTATATTGAGTCTTCTGTCCTCTGTGATGCAGTATAGTGGACACTACTGGCAGCGGAATACATGTTGAGGATATACTGAGCATGATTGCAAATGGGATAGGGTGTAGGGTTACATGTGATTGGCTGTTGCATGTGGGATGTGGGCTTCAGAGTGACATCTGCTTGGCCAAGGCTGTGCTAATGTACATTTACGTATAGCTGCGGAGCTGCGGACTTTGACACAGACGGTATACATGTAGCCTACCAGACCGCTTGGCATCATTGGCACAGTCCATCTCAGTTCCATGTGACAGGTTTGCTGCGGTTGTTCCTCATGCACGCGTGCATGTGAGATGACATCAGGGCATGTGCTTGCGTGCATGCAGCGGCGTGCCACTTGTTGTTGCACTGTGGTGGTTACTGGACATGTCACAGTCACTGGGGTCGTGTTGTTGTTGTATGCACTTGTCGTCCATGCAAAGGTCCTGGTATGGGATTCCCGGGGCGGGGGTGGGAGGGGTGCAGCACCCACAGACTCTAGGCGACCTATTCATGTCCACTGAGCGGTGTGTGTGTCCATGGGCGCTGGATCCATGTCGTGTCCTGGTTGTTCGTGCAGTTCCGTCCATGTGGGTGCGATACACAGAGCCCATGCCACTGCCTCCCACGATGCATGCGGTGTTCCTGGATGTGATGGGGAACAGTGTGCATGTCCCGGTCATATCCGATGTCATGGCGATGTCGTTGATGGTGTGGTTACTGTTGCCGGTCGTTTGGTATGGCTGTTGTGGTGGTGACTGGCCAGTCCGTGCGGAAGCTAAGCATGGGTGCGGGGTTGGACATCATAGGTCACTCGGGGAACCTGCGTTGTGGTCCGACGTATTTACAGGTTGTCAGGTATGCGATGCCGTCCAGCAGGGCTTCCATGTCATTGGTGGTGTACATGTTTGCCAGCCAATGAAGCGGATGGTGGCTGTCAAGGTGTTGTTCGTAGGTTGTCCCTTGGAGGACCATGATGGGGCATGCTGGGTGACATTCGATGTAGCTGTTCTCGATGATCCGTCGTGTGGAGGCACAGTGGTCCCATTTCAGTGCGGGTGCGATGTTGGCCACATACGCCATGCCCCCATAGGCAGAGCAGGCCCTGTCGTGTGCGTCCAGAGGGAGGAGTAGTGGTAGCAGGTCCGCCTTCAGACATGCCGGGTTGGAGAGGCATATCTCGACGGGATGCTGGTAGGGACACCTCCGACAGTAGAAGACGGGCATGACGCAGCTGAACAATGTGATGCGGTAAGTCAGTCGGTAAGTTACGTTCAGCAGGGACAGGAGATCGCATCCCAATGTATGGAACAGGTTGGTTTTGTACAGCTTGAGCTGTTCGGCGTAGTTGGGTAGGTGTGTTGCGGTTGCCATTTCACAGCGGTTCGTTGAGGTGGCGTGCTCCGGCTGTGTGTGCAGTCTGCAATGTGCACGCTCCGGGGTTGCTGTGAGCTCTGTGTAGTCGTGGGGAGACAGGACTTGTGTTCTGTTGGCTTGTTTGGAGGACACGGGCCCTCTTCCCACATGCTTCTCAGACAGTTCAAGGTCAGTGCTGTGTGACTCCTTCCAATTAACTTGCATGTGGCCGACATGGGGGAGTGTTTTCTTCTTTCTTCCCCGTCCGTTGTGTGCTTCTGTGATATGCGCTATCTGCCCTGTGGTCGGTCTCCTCGGCATGCCTATGTTGGTCTATTCTTGGACAATGGCTGTATTCACCGGCTTCTGTCGTAGGGCTGTGGTTTCGGAGTTGGAATGGAAGGTCATTCAGTGCTGTCTGCTCTCCCTTGTGTGGGCGGCAGGCTGCCTTTCCGCTCTGCGTTGGGCCTTGTGTGTGAATGTTATTCTTGGGCCACCTGTTGTCGGTCCCCGGGCTCTTTGGTGTTCCGTTTTATATGTCTTGTTCATATGTGCAGGGTGGTATGGGTGTTTCTGTGTGGTACTGGCGTTCCTCTTCCCGAAGGAGCCCTGCTTCTCCTAGTTGGTGTTGCCGCCGCTGTGTGCTACGCCATGTTTGTTACACTGGGGTGTGTCCTGCTGTTGCGTGTCTTCACTGACATGTGTGCGTCGGTTGTGTGGCGTTGGGTGTTGTCCGTGAATTGGGCGTTGGGGACATGTCTGTGGCCGGCCTGTCACGTGTCATGTGCGTTCGGGGTGGGGCTGATGTGTGTGCTGCTTGGTTGTGTCCCTGTGTCTGTGTGCGACGCATGCATGGCGCTGCGGTTGGCCTCTGCGTTGTGCGCATGTGTGGCGGCGCCATCGGCGCTTTGGGGCCGTGACGGGGTGGTTGGTTCCTAGTCCCAGGTGGTGTGTACACATGTGTTCTGCGATGTTACGATTTGGCCTGTGTGTCATCTGTGGATGCGATGGTGGATGTGTTGTGTACACGCGCTGGTGGGGGTTGTCCGCTTTTTCCGCCCTTGCACTGTGTGCGCTGTTTGCGTGCACTTGTTGTGTGTGTGCCTACCTGCGTCTCCGCGGTACGTTGCGTCCTTGGTGGTGCATCAGCAGAAGCATGGGGAGGGCCTGCAGTGCTGGATTCATGCTCGGGGAGCCGCTTCTTCGTTGTCCGTGCTCTGCGTCCGTGTTACCGCCTCTCTTTCACGTGCGGTGTCTCTTAGCCGTGGGAGCCGTTTGTTTGCGGCATCGTAATTTATGCGCCGGGCGGGACGTGTTTCGTCGGACGTGTGTGTCAGTTGTGCTGCGCCGCTACGTGAACGGGCGCACTTTGATGGCGGACGGTGTTGCTGGCTTGCCGGCGGTGTTTGGTCTACTTTTCGCATCGTAATTGGGCGGGCGTGTGGACTGCTGCGTGCCGGCGGTAACTGGTGCTTTTTGCATCCGCCAGCACGGCGGTGGTGCTTCCGCCCGCCATCGTAATGGGCCCCTTAATTCATTAAAATGTATACATATGTCATTATTAATGTAATACTATTTTAATTCCTTATTAAATATTAACTTTTTAAATAATTATTTACATTAAATATTATTACAAAAAAATTATAAATATTTAATAATAATATATTTATCCAATATTAATTTATATAAATTTGTTATTACATATATTATCATATTACTCACAAATGTATTATAAATAATCTATTATATGTACTCCATCACATTATATTTAAATACCATACCTTATTACATCTATAATTCTCTGTAGTGTAATATATTTATAAATTATAAATAATATTTGAAATTATTAATATGTGCCCCCATACATATATATTGAATATATTTTTGGGGTATTACATTTTAAAAATTTGTAATTTATAAATTATGAGATCTAAATATATTTTATAATTTTTATATTTAATTTTTATATAACACACACTATACATTTCTACCAAAAATTTACTATCATAATTATACTATTAATATTAATGATATATTTTTTTGTAACATTCCTAATTTTTAAATTTAAATAATTAATTATAAATACAAGACCTATCAGTACAAATAATATATTTTTTAAACAAATTAGATTACATGTAAAAATACATTTTATATTAATATTTTAAAATAAATTAAATATTTATTTTAAAAATATTTCAAAATTTTAACCTAAAAATTTAATATTCATTCATAAATAATTATTTACTCAACAAAATTTATTTTTAATTTCAATTTTAGAAATCTATGGGGCCCATTACGATACCCGGCGTAAATAAATCCGCCAGGCATGGAAGCGGCAAAAATCCGCCCGCACACACCGCCTGAACACCGACCACGCCATTACGATTACACAAACCGAATACCGCCATCGGCGGAAAAAGCACACAAAATACCGCCCGCCGACGTCCGAGTCGGAGACAAACCGCCCGCCACGGACGGAAACACGCACGACAACACAAAACCGCCCGCCCTCACGGCCGACACACCGCACGAGAAATTACGATCGCACCGACATGAGCGCGGAAAATCCACAAATATACCGCCCGCCAGCGCAAACAACGCCGATGAGAATCGACACGGCAGAAGCCATGGCGCCCACGTACCTGCACAGAAACCATCCGCACACAAAACCAATAGCACACAACATGGCCAACAAGTCCACACAGCAAGGCACGCACAAATACACAAGCACAGTACACATCCCGAAAACACCCCCCGGACAAACAAAAAATACAAAGGCCAGAACCCCAGACACAACACACCTGAAAACAACAGACCATGAGGACACACCCACATAGGTGAGTACAAAAGCAGCACTCCCACAGACCACAACCCCTTGCTACATTGCAAACCAGAGAGGAGAGGAGAGGACACAGTGACACAGCAAGGACAGCAGCACACCACAGAAACGCACACATCACAACCACCACCACCACCACCACCACCACCAAACACCACCACCACCACCACCAAACACCGGCACCACAAACCCCCTGCACATTACACAACACACACCGCACCAGCACCACAAACATCATGGCACCACAAAGAATGCCCAAGTTCACGCCCATGGAGCTGACGGTCATGGTCGACGAGATCATCAAGGTGTACCCACAAATCTATGGGAACATGGTCCAGCACACACCACTAGCCACCAGAAACAGAATGTGGAACCGGATCGTAGACCAGGTCAATGCAGTCGGGACCCTGCCCAGGAACAGAGTCGAGATCAACAAACGTTGGAATGACGTAAAGAGCCTGGTCAAGAAGAAGGAGGGCAAAAACAGAGAGCTGGCTGCCGTCACTGGCGGAGGGAATCCCGCGCTCTTTAAGACCTTCAAAGCGTGGGAGGAGAAGGTGCGAGTCGTAATACATCCGGAGATCCTCGCCGGATTAGCAGGGGGAGTGGAGGCTGGTAAGTACAAACTAATGTATACCAGCACACCGCTATGTACTCACATGCACTACCACCATGCCACAGCTCCCAGTGACAAACACCCCCATGTCCAGCACACAATACACAACACATCACACACACATGCAACAGACACTACCACACACAGCCCAAACCGAACAACTGTAAGATGCGTGGGGACATGTGTACACTAAGCCAGCCACGTAACCACCAACAGGTCCCCAAATATGCCAGAAGCGCCACAACGAGCACCCACCACACCCATGTGTCCGCCACAGCTGCACTAACCGACAAGTAACAGGTAAGTGGCAGGAACACAAAGTGCAGTGGGTGGGAGGGTGGACAGCCCAAGTACAACACACACCAGGCCCCAGTCCCACAGCACAGCAAGGAGGAGCATCCCCCACACCCCACAGCCACGTGTCAGCCACCGCAGTGCACAACGACAGCCGAAAGGCAGACATCATGGCCCACAGCAATCGGTGTCAGTGGGTATCCAACCACCCCCACGACCCACAACACCCTCCCACCCCCACAGACCTGCAACATGGAGCACCCCCCGCTTAGAGCCATGTGGCATCCAGTACAGTGCACGCACGAACAACTTGCAGGTGGGAAACTGGACAGGGCTGGATTACTGGAGGCATGAGGACCATAACACGACCAACACATGGGACATGTCACGTAGCAGACGAACACGCAGCACCGCCCACCGTCACGAACAAGTGAACAATGTGCACACGGACATGAACAACAGACTCACACCTCACATGACCCATCACAGACACAGCAACACCCAAGGAGCCACGTCTGCATGCACAAGCCACACTGAATATAGTACCACACGGCAGCCACTGTGCAACTCATCACACACAACCGAAACACCATTGAAGTCCTGTCCATGTAGCCCCAACTGCCTGTCAACCACACACCCCACAACTACGCCTATGTAAGACAAACAACACTAGACGCAACAGAGCGGAACAACATAAATGCACACGAACACCACTGAACCCATCAAACACACAGACACACCATGCACAAACAACATACCATCCATCCCATCCATTAGCCCCAGTCTCATGAAAGGCATGTCATCCGCACAGCTGCCACACATACAGCAGTCACGCTAAGATACATGCCCATGACCAACCATGTGCCAGAAGTCAATGAAGTGCACGACACACTGTGAGCAACAACACACAACATGGGCCACACCCCCCGAGCACTGCAGTGATGCACATGGCACAGGGCAGCACGCACACCAAGGAGATGGGACAACTGCAATACGTTGGCTGGCACACAACCATCACTCACTCATAACGATGCGTCCAATGCCATGTCCAGTAATCACAACAGACAGCAAATATGCAGGCCATGTCAAGCATGCACACACCTCAAACCATGCACTGTCATGCTGCCACAACACATGTCACGTTCGGCACCCATGGCTCACAGCATGTACCCCAAAAGCATATTCCCTCCCAAATGCGAATCTGGGGCATGGCCCCCATGTTGCCATATGCGTTCCTAAGCGTTCCATTTGAACCCCAAAAGCATATCCCCTCCCAAATGCGAATCTGGGGCATAGCCCCCATGTTGCCATATGCGTTCCTAAGCGTTCCATTTGAACCCCAAAAGCATATCCCCTCCCAAATGCGAATCTGGGGCATAGCCCCCATGTTGCCATATGCGTTCCTAAGCGTTCCATTTGAACCCCAAAAGCATATTCCCTCCCAAATGCGAATCTGGGGCATGGCCCCCATGTTGCCCTATGCGTTCCTAAGCGTTCCATTTGAACCCCAAAAGCATATCCCCTCCCAAATGCGAATCTGGGGCATAGCCCCCATGTTGCCATATGCGTTCCTAAGCGTTCCATTTGAACCCCAAAAGCAAAGTACAAACCAGACCCAGGATGGGCCAGGAGCCCGCATACACCAGAGTCACAATAAGTAGGGGCACAGCAACACACCCATCGGCATGGCCAATCCGTCCCATGCCACATGTGCACAGCACACAGTCCCATTGCCAAGCACACACAACTACAGATGCTACAGCCACACACACGCCTCCGGGAAACCCATGTACGAGATTGCACGAACTGTCAATGTCAGACGACAAATACATACTTCGCCAGGTGCAACACAATAACAAATCTCATTCTCTCCACAGGTGACGAACTGCTGGATGCTGGGGATGGAGCCAGCAGCCAGCACAGCCAGCCTACAAGCCCCCAACGAGGACACACGGATCTGGAGGATCTGTCCTCCTCTTCGGACACGGACAACCAAGCAGGCCCATCTGGTGTGGCAGGGCCCAGCCGCTCCCCAGGACCCCTCCTACCCACCAACCCATCATCCAGGGCTGCTGAACATTCCCAGCCCCCTGCTGCCACTGTCGTTGCGGCCACACCCACGGTCATTGTGGCCACTACCACTGCCGCAACCGCCACCATCGCCGCACCGACCACCACCGCCGCCACCACCGCCACGTCTTCGCTGGCACCAGCCCCAGCGCAGGTGGTGGCCCGGACGACTGGATCCACCCTGGGAGCCACAGCGAGGACCGTGGTGAGCAATGTGGCTAGTGGGCAGGCCGGTGGCAGCAGGACTGGTAGGAGGAGCAGGGTCAGGGAAACGCCAGCCTCCCCTGGGAGCCATGCCCTGCCTCACATGGCCAGAGTCCTTGGGGCCTATGAAGAGGCCCAAGGACAATGGGTCCGGTCTGCTTCAGACACGCGTGAGGTGCTGGGGGTGCTGAGGTCCATGGACGCCCGTATGGGCCAAATCGTGGACCTCATGGGACAGCTGGTGGTGGCGGTGAGGTCACAGCCAGGGACAGCAGCTCCCCTCCGCCACCACCTGCCGGGGCGCAGGGTGGAGCAGCAGTGTCCAGTTCCCCTGCGTCCACAGCCAGTGATCACACCTCAACCACCAGCATGTCGCAAGCAGGCACCCCCTCGCAAACATGGAAGGGGCCGTCCGAAGAGGAAACAGATCTCCCGGGAGGACTTCGCACGCTCCAGCCGCAAGTGAGGCAGCCAGCCAGCCTTCCGCCAGCCTTCCTTGACCAGCCACTGCATTGACTTGGACTACGATCCCACTCCACACAGCCATCTGGATGGCATGTGTGTGTTGGACTATGGAAATAGAACCAGTGGGTACACCCTGATCATCACGCAGCCATGACCGACGGCTCATTGTCACTGCACGCACCACTTTTGTCATCACCTTACACACAATCACATGTCACAGTTAGTAATAAATGCACCTTTTTCACTAACTGCTGTTTGTGCCCTGTGTTTTAATTGTACGGAATACAACGGCCACCTTGGGCGGAAAGGCACCTGATGCGTGGCATGGCAATGGAACCGGAGGGCCTGTAGGGACCTAGGGGTGGGAGACAGAACAGGAGCACATTCAATGAGTGTGTCACACACCCATCACACAGTACATGTCAACAACTACAAGCAATGTACACACATCGCACAGAGCAATAGGGCACAATGCCACAGCCACCAACAGTGGCATACTACCCTGGCCATGGAGCGTTGACACACAGCACGCAGTGAACAAACGGCCACCCTGACACAGCACACACACACCTGCACAGATACAGCCACATCAGCCGTCGTACATGGACACTCACTGTCAAGTGAAGTAGCGGGCGATGAGCTGCTGCCGCACATTACCAGCTTCCTCCTCTCCGCTGTCCTCCTCACTCGAGCTGTCCTGGTCTGCGGGCTGGGGCCCTGGTTGATCTCCGTCATCCACGATGAGGGGGATCTGCTTCCGAATGGCCAGATTGTGCAGCATGCAGCACGCCACCACTATCTGGCACACCTTCTGTGGGGAGTACGCCAACGCACCCTCGGTGCGGTCCAGGCACCTGAACCTGGACTTGAGGAGGCCAAAGGTACGCTCGACCACACGTCTGGTCCTCCCATGTGCCTCATTGTAGCGATCGTCTGCTGGGGTGCGAGGATTCCTCAATGGACTGAGCAGCCATGCCCCATTCGGATACGCAGAGTCACCTGGGTGTGAGGGACACAGAGAACCGTTGCAATTCCAACTGGACAGGGGACAGCATCGCACAACCAGCACGCTACACCACTCCACATACTCACCGACAATACAGGCACGATCCTGTTGCATATTGGACATCAGTCGTGGCAAGATGCTGTTGCGCATTATGTGTGCGTCATGGGCCGAGCCTGGGAACTTTGCACACACGTGGGTGATCACCATGTCTGCAAGGCACACCACTTGCACATTCAGGGAGTGCGTGTGCTTCCTGTTGCGGTACAGGTGCTCAGTGGCCTGTGGTGGAACAAGGCCGACATGTGTGCAGTCAATGGCTCCAACGACGTGTGGGATTCTGCCAAGGGCATAGAATGCACCCTTCACTGCCGCCAATTCACGAGCCCTGGGGAAGCGGATGTACCTGTTTCGGTACAGCATCATGGCTGCCAGTACATCCCTCAGCACCTTGCTGAACATGGGCTGGGACATCCCTCCTCCAATGCCCACTGTGTGCTGGAATGACCCAGTGGCGAAGAAATGCATGGCGGCCATCACCTTAGCCGTGGGGGTGACAGCAGTCGGATACACCCTGCGGGGATGGAGATGGGGTTCTAACATGGCACACAGTCGATGCAGGGTTGGCCTGTCCAGCCGAAACTTCCTAATAACCTCTGTATCGTCCATGTCCGCCAGCAATTGGTATGGGCGGTCAATGTTCGGTCTCCGCCTAGGGACAATGGCAGAGGACACATGTCAAAGCAACACGACACATAGCAATTTTGCATACACATCACTGACATGACTGAGCAAGCACATGAGCCACAGCCCAGCTGTCAAGCTGGGACGGCACGGCCACAATACACTTACACAGGTCTCCCAACAATGGCAATGGCTAGTGATACAAACCACTGCCATGTGCATGCACATGGGGATCTAGGCCCCAATGACTTGCGGGGCGTGCTGATGGGGACTGACTGCATATCCGTCAAGCGGCAACGCCACGGCAACATGAATGTCTGCTGAGCATGGAACTGCTTCCGCGGCTGGATGAGTATGGCACACGACGACGACGATGTGGGCACAGGCTGAGCGGCCAAAACAAGTGGGACCTGTGGCACGAGGGGATATGAGACAGTAGTAGGTGTCAGCACTGCACCCTATGTACAGCACTGTACGGATCACACCTCCCGAAACATTGACAGGTGTCCACATTGACAGCCCCATGCCAAGACGGCTGTGTGCTTGCAGTCACACGTCACAGGTGAGAGGTTACATTGCACGTGCCAGGTGGCAGTCGTACATAGTGGGAGCTGGCATGTGTGTGCATGTGTCTCCTGTTCAGGATCCACCAGATGGGCGCTGACTCTGTACTGACCATTGGACACAGCTTGTTCCGTGGAAGGCTTGTGTGTGTGGGATGGTGGCACTGGATGTGCCTCCGTTGGGTGGGGGGCCATGCACAGGGCGGGTACGTCGATGATTGCGCATTGTTGGTCACGGTGGGTGCACCCACTCAGATGTGTTGCCCTGTGTTCAATTCCTATGTCCGCATGATGATGGACTGTAGATGTGGGCAGACTACACATTGGTCGATGTGCTGTCTATATGCATGTGCCTTCACACCAGGCACAGCTGCCCCTGCACATGTGACCCCTGCTGGACTCGCTGCTGGGTCTGTGGAGCTGATGCACCTTCTGCGCGTGGGGCGGGCAGCTCTCCTCACTTCCCTCATTGCGCATGTCATGACTTTGCCGCAGGTGACATGGATCATGGAGGGCCCACATGTACGCGTGGGTAGGCTACACATGATTGTACACTGGTCGCCACCCCCAGTCAGTGTTTCGAATGGGAAGGTTGTCGTGCTGGTGGTATGTTCGATGTGGCGGATGGGCGGGCCTAGGTGCGGGCTTACATTCTGGACATGGGGGGTAGTTGGATTGGCGACTAGTTGCAGTACACACGGGACACGTCTCTTCCTTTCCACATCTGGGTCATCCCTTGTACTAACTGACAGTGATACAGTCATCTTCGCCCCAGCCCTACATGTCCTCCCCTCGCTCCCCCAATATGCATGCTCACCTGCGAGGCTAGCGCTTGCACAGGCAGCCCCAAGCTCGCACCAGAGAGGGCAAGGAGTGTATGTGTGGGTCCAGTCGCACGAGTGGGCTGTCTCAGGGTATGATGTGTTGCGGGATGCCGTCCACCTGCGTGGTGCCCCAAATGGAGACCCGGCCTGCATGGACTATGCATCACAGTCTTCGCCTTCCGGATCCGCCACCTGCGACACCCAGTGGCTGTGGCTGCCCTTGCGGCCAGGCCACGTCCGTCTGTGACTGATGGCCCACACATTCACTCTTTGGCCTCTCTGGGGAGGGCTCGGGGGTGGTGGCGCACGCGCTTGCACTTAGTCGCAATGGCATGTGGCGTGGTTGGTATGATGGGCAATGGATGGGATGGTGCGAGCCACCTCCCGTGACGTCAGTGCTGCTCGTGCTGTGGTGCGTCCCCCTACACTTCCATTTGACTTGTGCCATGCTAGACGTTGAGGTTCTATTGCCTGCGTGATATGACCAGGAGGAGCGCGAGGAGACCTCTCACACACCATGCTCCACTGCCATCCCGTGCCCTGTATCGCCTGTGCGGATTGACTATGTTGGGGTTACACCTGGTCGACTGGGGCTGTGTGTGCCTTGTCAAGGGGCATGGCGGGCGCACAACAGGATCCAGCTTGTCCACAGAGGGTGGGCTGAGGTGCGCCTGGTACCGCTTTGTACGTGTGCCCGGCTGCTGTGCACACACGTGTTCACTCCCCCCGACAGGTGTCCTCTCACAATGCCCAGGGAAGCGGTGGTGTACTGTTCATGACCCCTCCCGACACGGCGTGCTCCAACTTGGCATGTGCGCATCTACCCGTCGCACCCACCCACCTGAGCACTGCGTCCATACGACTTCACACGACACATGTGTGTCTTCCACAGTAGTGCTACTCATTTGCGTTGACATCCAATACCAGTGGACTACATGGTCATGTCACGACTGCCGTGTACTTCACATACTCTCATCCTCTCTCATTCGTACTTGTGAAATGAGTCAGCGGAGACAGTTTTGGTTTCAAACATTATATTGAGTCTTCTGTCCTCTGTGATGCAGTATAGTGGACACTACTGGCAGCGGAATACATGTTGAGGATATACTGAGCATGATTGCAAATGGGATAGGGTGTGGGGTTACATGTGATTGGCTGTTGCATGTGGGATGTGGGCTTCAGAGTGACATCTGCTTGGCGAAGGCTGTGCTAATGTACATTTACGTATAGCTGCGGAGCTGCGGACTTTGACACAGACGGTATACATGTAGCCTACCAGACCGCTTGGCATCATGGGCACAGTCCATCTCAGTTCCATGTGACAGGTTTGCTGCGGTTGTTCCTCATGCACGCGTGCATGTGAGATGACATCAGGGCATGTGCTTGCGTGCATGCAGCGGC
Organism: Calotriton arnoldi; assembly: GCA_963921515.1. Lineage (NCBI taxonomy): Eukaryota > Metazoa > Chordata > Amphibia > Caudata > Salamandridae > Calotriton > Calotriton arnoldi. The sequence continues at coordinate 699,575 of CAWUFW010003762.1, forward strand.
GTGCCACTTGTTGTTGCACTGTGGTGGTTACTGGACATGTCACAGTCACTGGGGTCGTGTTGTTGTTGTATGCACTTGTCGTCCATGCAAAGGTCCTGGTATGGGATTCCCGGGGCGGGGGTGGGAGGGGTGCAGCACCCACAGACTCCAGGCGACCTATTCATGTCCACTGAGCGGTGTGTGTGTCCATGGGCGCTGGATCCATGTCGTGTCCTGGTTGTTCGTGCAGTTCCGTCCATGTGGGTGCGATACACAGAGCCCATGCCACTGCCTCCCACGATGCATGCGGTGTTCCTGGATGTGATGGGGAACAGTGTGCATGTCCCTGTCATATCCGATGTCATGGCGATGTTGTTGATGGTGTGGTTACAGTTGCCGGTCGTTTGGTATGGCTGTTGTGGTGGTGACTGGCCAGTCCGTGCGGAAGCTAAGCATGGGTGCGGGGCTGGACATCATAGGTCACTCGGGGAACCTGCGTTGTGGTCCGACGTATTTACAGGTTGTCAGGTATGCGATGCCGTCCAGCAGGGCTTCCATGTCATTGGTGGTGTACATGTTTGCCAGCCAATGAAGCGGATGGTGGCTGTCAAGGTGTTGTTCGTAGGTTGTCCCTTGGAGGACCATGATGGGGCATGCTGGGTGACATTCGATGTAGCTGTTATCGATGATCCGTCGTGTGGAGGCACAGTGGTCCCATTTCAGTGCGGGTGCGATGTTGGCCACATATGCCATGCCCCCATAGGCAGAGCAGGCCCGGTCGTGTGCGTCCAGAGGGAGGAGTAGTGGTAGCAGGTCCGCCTTCAGACATGCCGGGTTGGAGAGGCATATCTCGACGGGATGCTGGTAGGGACACCTCCGACAGTAGAAGACGGGCATGACGCAGCTGAACAATGTGATGCGGTAAGTCAGTCGGTAACTTACGTTCAGCAGGGACAGGAGATCGCATCCCAATGTATGGCACAGTTTGGTTTTGTACAGCTTGAGCTGTTCGGCGTAGTTGGGTAGGTGTGTTGCGGTTGCCATTTCGCAGCGGTTCGTTGAGGTGGCGTGCTCCGGCTGTGTGTGCAGTCTGCGATGTGCACGCTCCGGGGTTGCTGTGAGCTCTGTGTAGTCGTAGGGAGACAGGACTTGTGTTCTGTTGGCTTGTTTGGAGGACACGGGCCCTCTTCCCACATGCTTCTCAGACAGTTCAAGGTCAGTGCTGTGTGACTCCTTCCAATTAACTTGCATGTGGCCGACATGGGGGAGTGTTTTCTTCTTTCTTCCCCGTCCGTTGTGTGCTTCTGTGATATGCGCTATCTGCCCTGTGGTCGGTCTCCTCGGCATGCCTGTGTTGGTCTATTCTTGGACAATGGCTGTATTCACCGGCTTCTGTCGTAGGGCTGTGGTTTCGGAGTTGGAATGGAAGGTCATTCAGTGCTGTCTGCTCTCCCTTGTGTGGGCGGCAGGCTGCCTTTCCGCTCTGCGTTGGGCCTTGTGTGTGAATGTTATTCTTGGGCCACCTGTTGTCGGTCCCCGGGCTCTTTGGTGTTCCGTTTTATATGTCTTGTTCATATGTGCAGGGTGGTATGGGTGTTTCTGTGTGGTACTGGCGTTCCTCTTCCCGAAGAGGCCCTGCTTCTCCTAGTTGGTGTTGCCGCCGCTGTGTGCTACGCCATGTTTGTTACACTGGGGTGTGTCCTGCTGTTGCGTGTCTTCACTGATATGTGTGCGTCGGTTGTGTGGCGTTGGGTGTTGTCCGTGAATTGGGCGTTGGGGACATGTCTGTGGCCGGCCTGTCACGTGTCATGTGCGTTCGGGGTGGGGCTGATGTGTGTGCTGCTTGGTTGTGTCCCTGTGTCTGTGTGCGACGCATGCATGGCGCTGTGGTTGGCCTCTGCGTTGTGCGCATGTGTGGCGGCGTCATCGGCGCTTTGGGGCCGTGACGGGGTGGTTGGTTCCTAGTCCCAGGTGGTGTGTACACATGTGTTCTGCGATGTTACGATTTGGCCTGTGTGTCATATGTGGATGCGATGGTGGATGTGTAGTGTACACGCGCTGGTGGGGGTTGTCCGCTTTTCCGCCCTTGCACTGTGTGCGCTGTTTGCGTGCACTTGTTGTGTGTGTGCCTACCTGCGTCTCCGCGGTACGTTGCGTCCTTGGTGGTGCATCAGCAGGAGCATGGGGAGTGCCTGCAGTGCTGGATTCATGCTCGGGGAGCCGCTTCTTCGTTGTCCGTGCTCGGCGTCCGTGTTACCGCTTCGGTTTGTCGTACGGTATCTCTTGGCCGTGGGAGCCGTTTGTTTGCGGCATCGTAATTTATGCGCCGGGCGGGACGTGTTTCGTCGGACGGTGTGTGTCAGTTGGGCTGCGCCGCTACATGTACGGGCGCACTTTGATGGCGGACGGTGTTGCTGGCTTGCCGGCGGTGTTTGGCCTACTTTTCGCATCGTAATTGGGCGGGCGTGTGGACTGCTGCGTGCCGGCGGTAACTGGTGGTTTTTGCATCCGCCAGCACGGCGGTGGTGCTTCCGCCCGCCATCGTAATGAGCCCCTATATTTTTTTAAAACACTCCCCACCCTTATCCCCTAATAACCCTACATCCCGCTCCTAAAACAACACTTTATTATTGACTATATATTTTTCTAGATATTTATATTTCATTTTCTATAATTTTAAAACACTCCCCCCCCTTATCCCCTAATAACCCAACATCCCGCTCCTAAAATGTATATTACAAATAATTTTTTAATAAATGTTAACTAATATTATTTACTACTTTTTTACATTTCTTATTATTAAATTAATAACATTTCGATATTTTAACATTTCGATATTTTTAACACTCTATGGGGCCCATTACGATAACCGGCGGTAAAAATACCGCCAACCGCCATAGCCTGAAAATACCGCCCGCCTGCAACATTTAAATACCGAACGAGCAATTATGATGACGCAAAGCAACCACCGCCCGCAGCGGAAAAAAATAACAGAATACCGCCCGTCCATGTCAGAGTCCAAGACAATCCGTCCGCCACGGACGCAATACCGCCCGAAAAAGCCAAACACGACCGCGCGGACGGACTACACACCGCCCGTCAAATTATGATCCCCCCGACATGAGGGCGGGAAACCAACACAAATCCCGCCTGCAACGGCGAACTACAGAAATGAATAACTGACAAGGCGGAAGGCCTGGCGGCCACGTCCGTGCACGGAAATCAGTGGCGGCACAAACAATTACACACAACACAGCCAACAAGTCCACTCAGTAAACGACGCCAAAATACACAGACACAGAACCCAACCCAAAGACACATCCCCCTGCCAAAATATAGAATTAGCATAAATCCCAGGACACCACGCCCAACACACCTGAAAACGATAGACCATCATGACACACCCACATAGGTGAGTACAAAAGCAGCCCCCTCACAGACCACAAACGCTTGCACCACGACAAAGCCAACACCACAGCAGAGAACACGGAGAGCCACAGAGGAAAGCAGTATACCACACGCACACACACATCACATCCATCACCACAACCACCACCACCACCTAAACACCGGCACCACAAACCCCCTGCACAGTACACACCAAACACACCACACCAGCACCACAAAAACTACACTACGCACCATGGCAACACAACGAATGCCCAAGTTCACTGCCACAGAGTTGACGGTCATGGTCGAAGAGGTCATCAAGGTGTACCCACAAATCTATGGGAACCAGGTCCAACAGACACCAGTATCCAGCAGAAACAGGATGTGGAAAAGGATCGTAGACCAGGTGAATGCAGTTGGGAACGTGCCACGCAACCGGGGGGAAATAACCAAGAGGTGGCAGGACATGAAAAGCCTGGTCAGGAAGAAGGAGGCCAAGAACCGTGAGCTGGCTGACAGGACTGGCAGCGGACCACCCGCGCCATTCAAGACCTTCAAGGCATGGGAGGAGAAGGTGCGAGGCATACTACATCCGGAGAGTCTCATCGGAATACCAGGGGGAGTGGAGGCTGGTAAGTACAAACAAATGTATACCAGCACACCGCCATGTACAGACATGCACTAACACAATGCCATAGCACCGAGGGCAAAACACCCCCATGTCCAGCACACAACACACCAGACATCTCTCACACATGCAACAGACACTCCCACACACTCAGCCCAAAGGTACCAACAAACAAAACCATGGGGGCATGTGCACAGTCAGCCAGCACCACAACTCCCACCAGGACCCTCTGTACCCCAGATGTGCCGGAAGGAGCACTTCCCACACCCACACCCATGTGTCAGCCATAGCTGCACTAACCAACAAGTAATAGGTAAGGAGCCGTACCACGAACTCCGAGTATCGGAGGGGGGACTGCAGAAGTCCCCCCCCACCCAGGCCCCCACTCCTACAGCGCAGCAAGATGGAGCACTCCCCACACCCATGTGCCAGCCATTGCAGTGCACACCCACACCCGACAGGTAGATATGTTACCCTACATGGAGGGCTGTCTGTGGATGGTAAACCATCACCACGACCCACAACACGGCCCCTACACCCACAGACCAGCAAGATGGAGCACCCCTCCCTCCCACAACCATGTGGTAGCCATTGCATTCCACCCTCAAAACCAACAATTGGGTAGACAACTTTACAGGGCGGGGTGTCTGTAGGCATGAGGACTGTACTACGACTAACATGTGGGACATGTCACCTAGCAGAGCGACAGGTAGCACTGCTCCCTGTTACAAACATGTGACCAATGTGCACCCGGACATCAATTACAGAGTCATATCCCACATGAGCCATCTCAAATGCAGAAACACGTAACGAGTCACGTCAGCATGCACAAGTCTAACTGGAGTACTGACCCACATGGCGTGCACTGTGTCAGTCATCACACACATCAGCAACACCATCCAAGTCTTGTCCATGTAGTCGTGTCTGCTTCTACCCTTGACATAGTACAACATCACCCATGTAAGTCTGTCTCGTCCAAATGAAACATAGTGGAACACCAGTAATGTCACATACACCACTGGACCCATGAACCACACAGCTACACAATGCACATTCTAAATCTCATCCATCCCATCATCCAGCCCCAGTGACATGAAAGGTATATCAGCTAAACAGTTGCCCCATAGACGGTAGTACAGCAAAGGGTCCTGCCGATGACCAATAATGAGTCTGCTGTGTCTGAAGCGCACGTCACACTGTGAGTAACAACATACAAAATGTAGTCAACACCCCAAGAGCACTGCATTGCTGCACATGGCTGAGAGTAGCACGCACACCAAGGAATTGTACCATCTGCAATACGTCGTGTGGCATACAACCATTACTCACTCACCACAATGCTTGCTGTGGAATGCCCATAAATGACAACAGTGAGCAGATATGCTGGCAAAGTCAGACATACACACACCTTTGTCTCTGTAGAGTCGTGTGGCCAAAACACATGTCCCCTTCTGCACCCATATGTCACTGTATGTACCACAGTACCATATTCCAACACTAAACCGTCCATGGGGCTGTACCCCGTTCCCACCAAAGCCACAAAATGTAGGGGTACTGCAACACACACCAATTGGCATAACAAATCTGTCCCATGCCAGATGCACCCATCACACTATTCCATTGCCTTGAGCACGCACACACATTGTAGAGACATACACACGCATCCGGCAAATCAGTGCACAACTGTGCACAAACTGTGCATGTCAGACATCTAACACAAACCATGCAAGGTGCAACACAATAACTTTTCGTCTCCGCCCCACAGGTGACGACCAGCATGATGCTGCAGATGGAGACACCAGCCATCACAGCCAGTCCACAAGCCCCCCACACGGACTCACGGATGTGGAAAGCCTGGACACCTCTACGGACGAGGACTCCCAACCTGGCACATCTGGTGTGGCAGGGCGCAACAGCACACCAGGACCCCTCCTACCCACCAACCCATCTCCCAGGGCTGGTGACCAGTCCCAGGCCCCTGCTGCCACGGTCATTGCGGCCAACACCACCGCCGCAACCCCACCACCACCACCCACCACCAGGGCCTCCCTGACCACTCAGCCATCCCAAGAGGTGGCACAAACCTCCACATCTACCCTGGGAGCCAGGAGGAGGCCCCGGGTGACCAATGTGGTGAGTGGGCAGGTCGGTGGCAGCAGTCCAGGTGGGAGGAGCAGGGTCAGGCCAATGCCAACAGAGCCTGGGAGCCAAGCCCTGCCGCAAATAGCCAGAGTCCTTGGGGCCTATGAAGAGGCTCAGGGACAATGGGCCAGGTCAGCTTCCGACACGAGGGAAGTCCTTGGGGTGTTGAGGTCCATGGACGCCCGTATGGGCCAATTCGTGACCCGTATGGGCCAACTTGTGGACCTCATGGGCCAGCTAGTGGTGGAGGTGAGGGCCCACTCAAGGCCAACCACAACACCTGCGCCACCACCTGCTGGGGCGCAGGGACATGCAACATCCAGTTCCCCTGCGTCCACAGCAAGTGGGCAATCCTCAGCCACCACCAGCAGCCCACAAACACAACCCCCTCCCCTCAAACGTGGAAGGGCGCCATCCGAAGAGGAAACAGATGTCCAGGGAGGACTTTGCATGCTCCAAACGCCAGTGAGTCAGCCAGCCATGGTGGCCACCCCCTGCATTCACTTGGACTACCATCCCACCCCACACTGCCAGTCGAGTGGCAAATGTCTGTTGGACTGCGGACCCAGGACAACATGGGTACACCTTGACCATCACGCGGACAGGACCGTCAACTCATTGTACAGCATGCACCACCTTCTTGATCACCTTTTGCACAATCACATGTCACCTTTAAAATAAATACACCTGAATCACATCCTATGTCATCTGCTATGTTTATTATCAATGGTGCACAAACGTCTGCATGTTCAGAAATCCATCAGTAGTGTGTTCTGTCGATAGGCCAGGAGAGGCTGTAGGGACCTATGGGTGACAAACAGAACAAGAGTCCATTGAGTGTGTGTGTCACACACTCATCACACAGTACTTGTCATCATGCCTAAGCAATGTACACACATCTCACAGAGCAACAGGGCACAATGTCACAGCCACTCTCAGTGGCATACTACCCTGGACATGGACCATTGACACACAGCACACAGTGAACAATAGGCCGCCCTGTCAATGCACACATACACATACACAACTACAGCGACATCAGCCGTCGTACATGGACACTCACCGTCAAGTAAAGTAGCGGGCGATGAGCTGCTGACGCTCATTCACTGCTTCCTCCTCTCCACTGTCCTCGTCACTGGACACGGCTTGGCCTGCAGGCGGGGGCCCTGGCTGATCACCATCATCCACTATCAGGGGGATCCGCCTGCGAATAGCGAGGTTGTGCAGCATGCAGCATGCCACAACAATCTGGCACACCTTCTGTGGGGAGTATGCCAGTGCACCCCCGGTGCGGTCCAGGCACCTGAATCTGGATTTCAGGAGTCCAAATGTCCGCTCCACCACACGTCTGGTCCTCTCATGTGCCTCATTGTACCTGACATCAGCTGGTGTACGAGGATTGCGGAGTGGACTCAGCAGCCAAGGCCCATTAGGATATGCAGAGTCACCAACAATCCACGCACGGTCCGGTTGCAGATTGGTCATCAGACGTGGGAGGATGCTGTGGCGCATGATGTGCGAGTCATGGGTGGAACCGGGAAACTTCGCACACACATGTGTAATAATCATGTCCGCCAGGCACACCACTTGCACATTCAGGGATTGGAAATGTTTCCGGTTCCTATAGATGTGCTCATTGGCCTGTGGTGCAACAAGGCCAACATGGGTGCAATCAATAGCACCAACAACCTGGGGGATGCGTCCGAGTGCATAGAAAGCACCCTTCACCGCAGGCAAATCACGGGCCCTGGGGAATCGGATGTACTGGTTCCTGTACCGCATCATAGCCGACAGGACATCCCGTAGCACCTTGCTGAACATGGGCTGGGACATCCCACCTCCACTGCCCACCGTGTGTTGGAATGAACCGGTAGCGAAGAAATGCAGTGCAGCCATCACCTTGGTCAAGGGGGTGAATGCAGTTGGATACACCCTGCGAGGACGAAGGTGGGGTTCCAACATGGCACAGAGGCGATGCAGGGTGGGCCGGTCCAGACGGAACTTCCTGATGACCTCCACATCCTCCATGTCTGACAGCAATTGGTAGGGGCGATGTATGTTTGGTCTCCTCCTAGGACAGATGGAAGTGGACACATGTCAATGCAACACACAACATGGCATTTACACATACACAAAACAAAGATCACTGTCAAAGCAATAGTATCAACGAACAGCTGACAAGTAGGGACAGCACAGCAACATTACTCTTACACAGATCCCCTTACCAGTAGCAAGGACCACTGACACATACCATTGCCATGAGCATGCACATGGGGAGTGAGGCCATATTAGCTTGATAGGCATGGTGACGGAGTCAGACTGGATATGTGGGTAGCGGCAACACCACAGCAATATACCTAGCTGCTGTGCCTGACACCGCTTCCGAGGCTGGGTGAGTATGGCACACACCAACAACACAACGTACACAGGCTGAGCGGTACACCAATCGCAGCAGCTTGGTCACGCAGATTCAGCCCCAAGGGGGCTATTTCAGTGTGGGAGGGTGACAGGCTTAACCACAGCTACCAGGGACTGCTGACTGCCACCCCTCAACAACACCTGCTGCTGCTGCCACCTGTCTACCTTAATGTCGACGACTCTGATGACATGTCCATGTCCACTCACCGGCGAGGAGCTGCAGTTCCTGGATTCCGAGCTCCACGCACACTGCCCAAGGCGAATACCGGCAAAAGTCATGTGTGTGTAAGACAGCTACAGTGTGTGTGGGAGTGCATGTGGGGGACACACATGTCGTTCATCCACTGCACTATGAGACTGAGCCTGTGGGGTTCCAACATGCACCGCTTACCATGCAAACTACAGGTGGAAGGTGCATGTAGGCTCTCAGGTGTTTCCCCATGCATGTCCCTCCCGAGTGGCGGTACATGGCATTTTCATGTCAGACACCCAGTGACGCAGACACTTGGCAATGCATGATTCTGGGCAGCTATTGCTTGTGTGAATGGCTGGCTGGCTCCCTGCTGGCCTTCTCAGTCTCGGCAGACCTGGGCTGCACATTGACCGCCCAATCCTAGTAGGAAACTGCACTGACTGTACAGTGGGTCACATGTGTCATTATTTCACGACTCTCCTGATATGCGCTAACTCAGCTCTGTCGATTGAACACTCCAGGCCTTGTGATAGGGATGTGTGTGAGAGATGGTGGCACTGATTGTGTCCTCCATTGCGGGGTGAGCCATTCACAGGGCGAGTACGTTGAGGGCTGCGCAGTGTTGGACACAGTGAGTCCACCCACAAAGATGTGTAGCCTTGTGAGCCATGTGTCGGTCTACCTGACAATGGACAGTAGATGTGGGCAGACTACACATTGCTCAAAGTTCTGGCATCCTGAATTGAATGGGATGGACAGGTACTGTGTACACACTCCCACCAGCATGCATTCACGTGTGGTGTACACATGCTGTTATGTCGTGTCCCATGCCGTCTTGGCTCTGTTACACGTCTCTGTTCATTGAGGATGGGTCAGCATCATGCCACTGTTATTGGTGGATGTGGGTGATGCTGTGAAGAGTATGTGTGATATTCAAACCCTCATGTGTACCATCTCTGCAGTTGGAAGTCCACCAGCCCAAGGCCTTGTGATGAGCCATTGCATCCGCGTTGATGCTTCTGTGTACGTGTAACCGACAGTGCAGCCAATCCCACGAAGAGGGTGACGTCATCTGCCGTATGTGTGGCCATGTTGCGGTGACTAATCGTGGGATGCTTCCTCGTATTCACAGGTTGGCATGGCGCTGCATGTCACCACTAATGGTCTGCTATTGACAGTCACACAGCCTGTGGCGGATGCACGTTTGTAGGGGCATCAGCAGCAGGCAGGTGTACAGTACTGTGGGATTGTGTCCTTTGCAGCGAGAGGCTGCATGTGTCCACAGCCCACCCATGTTCTGGGTAATGTGATGTTAGTTGTGTGATGCAGTGGGTTGTGAGTGTACTCTGTGCTGGCTGCAACTCACATGCAAAGGCGTGTCCTGAGGCTCAAGATGTAATTTGGGCACTCAGCATAGTCAATGCGTTCAGAGTCGTAGGCCTCAGGAACAGCCTGTAGTCAGCTGGGGTGGCAATTAACATGTATGTGTGTGGTACTGTGCATACTCTGATTTCGACCTTAACACATGTGTGCGATGCCTCACCACATATTCCTGATACTCACACATCCGGCACACTGTGCAACAGTAGTTGTGGCCGTGCGATGGACAGTTGTCTGGCCTGGGCTCATGACCATTGTGGACTGTCATGTTGCAGTCAGTGTGTGTGGTGACACATTCTGCTCCATGCAGGTATGTCCTTGACCTAATTCTGTAGTGGTCATCCTTAACACCATCAGGAGAGTGGGTGTGTACACGGCGATGAGTGGCTATGGCCGCAGGGTGACAGTCCGGGTGTTGTTCCATGTGCACAACACATGTGTCAAATATTGGCGGGTTCATAACCTGTACGACAGCCATTACGTGTTGATTGTGGTTGCTGTATACATTTGCACAGGTATCATGCAACATGTGCACTTGGAGATGTTCTGTGCTGGCTCCCTTGCACATGTATGTGGATTTGATGCCAAATGAGTGAGGCCACCTCGCTCTCCCTCATGTGTCAACTACCATGTGTGCTGAGGGACAGGGGACGGTCAACAGTGGTGAGGCATTGGATGGTGCAGCTGCACAGGAGCTGGGTGAGACAAATGTGACCGGCGCATCGGAGGGGGCAGACGTGTGCTGGATGACTCACAGGCCTATACGACAATTGCTGCGTCAACTGAGTACAGAGGTCATGTGTCCATGTCTGCTAGCACAGGGGATGTGCACTCTTGCTCCTCTGCAGCCACGCGGAGGCCAATGCCAGCCCTCCCAACTACTTCCACTGGTGCAACACGTGTCGGCACTAGGATGACGGTTAGAGTGTCTTTCACACCAGGCACAGCTGCCCCTGCGATCCCTGATGCACTCAGTGCTATGTCTGTTGGGCATGTGCGGCATCTGCGCGTGGGTCAGTCAGCCTCCCTCAATGACTTTATTGCCCATGGCAACACCTGGCCGCAGTTGACATAGTTCATGGAGGGCCTACATTAGCACGTGGGTGGGCTACACCAGTATGTCCAATAGTTGTCCCCCCAGTCAAGGTGGTCCTTGAACTGGGCCACTGTCAGGCAGACATACCTGAACTTCCCCCACCCCCCGGACAGTGGCGCATCTGACAACAGCAGGGCACGAGACCTGACAGAAGAGGTGGAGGCACGCAGACGACATGACAGGTGGTGACGTCAATCTCTCCCCAGAGAGGCCAAATAGTGTATGTGTGGCTCCATTCGCTCCAGTCACCGAGCTCACAGTACAATAGGTGGGGGGATGCCGTACAGCCGCATGGTACCCCGACTCGTGCCCTGGACCACAGTGACGAAGCATGGCTGACTCCGGATTCCGGATACACCACATGCAACACACAGCAGCTGTAGCTGCCCTAGCGGCCCATGACGCATACGACATCCCAGACGACATGTCGACACCCCCCGGCGCGCAATGTCATAGCATCCGCTGCCATTGGCAAGGGACCCATGGTGTGTGATATGGGCCTCCTGGTGAGGAGCCTCTGAGCCATCCAACGCCAACGGGTGTCATGCAACTCACACACTTTGCAAGAACATTAGGTAGCTCTGCCTGCGCACCAGGGCTCGAGTCCGGGTACCATGCGGGTGTACGGTGTCCCACCACCCATTTTGCCGTGAGCTCGGTGACTGGGGCGAATGGAGCCACACATATACTATTTGGCCTCTCTGGGGAGTGATTGGAGCTGCTGCACACGCGCGTGCTCCCATGATGCAATCGCATCAGTGGGGTGGGCGAGGGGAGGCGATGAGTCTGATGGTGCAGGCCATCTTCCGTGACGTCACTACCTGTCATGACGTCTGCGTGCCACCACCTCTTCTGTCAGGACGTGTGCCCTGCTGCACACTGAGAATGTATTGCCTGCGAGATGTGACCAGGAGCAGGGTGCCATGACCTCCCACCCACCAAGCTCCACTGCCATCCCATGCCCTGGGTAGCCTGTGCAGGTGGATGATGTAGGGGGAACACCTGAAGGCCAGGGGTGTACATGTCTCGGCACGGGCCTGGCTGACGCACAGCAGTATCCAGCATGTCCCCAGAGGGAGGGCCAACATCCACACCTGATGCAGCATGGGTCGTGTGCCCGCCTGTTGTGCACACACTAGTCCACATTCATCCCCAGACAGCAGGTCTTTCCACATACCCAGAACAGTGGTAATGTACCCCGCAGGGTTCGTCCCCACACAGTCCGTATCGACACTGCATGTGTGCACCCACCCGTGCCACACACCCACCTGTGCCAAGAGGCCCTCCCGCTTCACATGCCACATGTGTGTATTCCACAGTTGTGCTTCTCTCTCAGGGGCGGACATCCAATGTCACTTGACTACATGGTAATCTCACGAGTCCCGTGTACTTCTCACACTCTCATCCTCTCTCATTCGTACTTGTCAACGATCAATGATACTCCAGAGTCAGATATTAGCTTTAAGGCATGTATTTAAGCTTACTTCCTCTGTGATGCAGGATCTGGACACTACTGGCAGCGTAATGCATGTGGAGGTTATACTTAGCATGGTTACACATTCTAAAGGGGGTACAGGTAGATGTGATAAGTCGTTAATTGTGGAAATGAGGCTTCAGAGTTAAGAATGCCCTGCCCTTGCTATTCTACAGTACATTAGCTCATTACTGAGGTGCCCTAGGCTGTGACACAGACAGTATTGGTTCACCCTACCAGACAGCTTGACATCATGAGCACAGTACATCTAAGTCCCATGGTACAGGTTTACGACAATAGTGACTCCGACACACCTGCGTCAGAGGTGGCATTAGAGCATGAGCCTACATGCATGCAGCATAGTCTCACATGTTGTTGCGATATGGTGGCTACTGTACATGACTCAATGCCCGGGGACATGTTGTGGGGTGTTGCATTTGTTGTCCATGCAAATGTTCTTGCACGGAAGTTCAGGAGAAGGTGTGATGACAGTTCTCAAGTTATTCAGCAGACAGATCAGTGTGCACTTACAGGTGCCTGTGTTCAGGTGCGCGGCATGCATATTGTGGCAATGTAGTTCATGCAATGTTGGCCATGTGGTCACTGTGCACAGGTCCCATTCCTCAGCCTCCCCGTGTTCATGCAGGGACACGGGATGTGGTGATGGACAGGGTGCATGTCCCGGTAATGTCAGGTGTCATGACGGTGGTGTTGATGGTCAGGTGTCTGTTTCCGTGTGCATGGTATAGTTGTTGCACAACTGACTGGCCTCTGCGTGCGGACGGCAGGCATGGTTACGGTGTGGCACATGAATGTTCAATTGTGGGTATTGATTTGGGGACCCATGAATTGACAGGTTGTCAGGTATGCGATGCCTTCCTGCAGTGCATCCCTCGCATTGGTGGTATTTGTGGTTGACATCCAGTGAAGCGGATGGTGGGTTGCAACGTGTTCCTCGTAGGTTGTCCCTTGTAGGATCCTTGATGGGACATGTCGGGTGACATTCGATGAAACTGTGATCCAGCATACGTTGTGCGGAGGCACACTGGTTCCATTGCAGTGTGTGTCCTATTGCAGCCACAAACGCCATGCCCCCATACACTGAACAGTTCCTGTCGTGGGCGTCCAGGGGTGAGAACAGGTGTACCAGGTCCCCAATTGGACATGCCGGGTTGGAGAGACATAGATCCACAGGCCAGTGGTACGGGCACCTCCGACAGTAGAAAACGGGGATGACGCAGCTGAACATTTCAATGCGGTAAGTTACTCGATAACTTACATTCAGCATGGCCAGATTTGCACAGCCCACTGTCTGTATCAAGCTATTGCTGTACAGCTGCATCTGTCTGGCGTAGGTGTATAGTACTGGTGCCCCGTCCATTTTGCTGCTGGGTGCTGTGGTGGCGTGCTCCGGCTGCCTGGGCTGTCTGCTGAGTGCGACCTCGGACGGTGCTGTGTGTTCTTGAATGGATGTTAGGCGGCAGGACTTTGTGTATGGCTTGGGAGGCGCCCACAGGCCCTCATCCCACATGCTCCTATGAATGGTCAAGGCCAGTGGTGTCTGACTCCTTCCTGATTACTTGCATTTGAGCCACAAGGCGCAGTGGTATAATTGTATTTTGTGGTTTTATCTTTCTTTCATGTTCGGCGTTATCTGCCAGTGGATGGTTGACTCAGCATGGCTATGTTTGGGTTGTGGTTGTTCCAATGGCTCCGTTCTCCTGCAGGATATGTTGCAATGTGATTTGGCTGTGGGAATGGAAGGACATTCACTGCTATCTGCTCTCCCATGTGTGGGTGGGTCACTTCTTTCCCGCTGTACATTGGGACTTGTGTGTGGGCGCCGTGATTGTGCACACCTGTTCTCATCCAGCAGGGTTTCTCTATTTTGGACATGGCATGGCTTGTAGTTGCGTGCAGGGTAGTATAGATATTGTTTGTTGTGACTGGCGTGCCTTTGCGGGCAATGTCCATTGTTTGTGCAGTTCTGTCGCAGCTGCCGTGTGCTTCTCCATGCTTTGCACACAGGTGTGTGTCCTCTTCCGACGTCACTTTGCTCCCCCTGTTCGGCACACTTGTGTGACTACGTTTTGGCAACTGTGAGTTGTCGGTTGTGGTCATGGTTGACGCAGGGGGACCACGTGACTTGTGCCTTCAGGGTGGGGCTGGTGTGTGTGGTGTGTTGTTGTGACCCTGCGGTGTTTGCGTGCAGCCCATGCGTGGCGCTGTCGTTGGCCTCTGCGTTGTACGCATGTGCGTCATCGCCGGGGCGCTGCAGTGCCGTGCCGGGTAAGTCACCTCCTGGTCCGGGGTATTGGGTGCCCAGGGTGTTGCGGGTTGATTATATTTTACAGGTGGGATATGTGTGGGTACAGTGTTGGATGTGTCCTGTCCCCACAGGGGTGTCTAGGGGGCCCATGTACAGTTTTCCCGCCCTTGCATTGTGTGCAGTATTTGCATGCCCTTGTTGTGTGTCTGCCTACCTGCGTCGTCGTTGCATGTTCACTCCTAGCTGCTGCATCAGGTACAGCATTGGGATGGCCTGGAGTGCAGGATTCATGTCGGAGTAGGCCGGGTTGGTGTTTCTGTGGTCGTCAATGTGGTTTCCACCTCCTGTTCTCGTGCGGTGTCTCTTTGCCGATGAGGCTGTTTGGTTGTGTCATCGTAATTTGTACGCCGGGCGGTGCGTCATTTCGTCGGACGGTGTGCCTCCGTTGGCTGGCGCCACAACGTAAACGGGCGCACTTTGATGGCGGGCGGCGTCGCAGGCTTGCGGGCGGTATTAGCCTGACTTTTCACATCCTAATTTGGCGGGAGTGCGGGCAGTTGCTGGAGAGCGGTAACTGGCGGTTTTACCTCCGTCGGCACGGCGGTGGTGTTTCCGCCCGCCATCGTAATGACCCCCTATATTATCATTTTCGATATTTCTTACCTTTACAATTTAAAGATATTTTGTCATGATGATATTTTGAACTCAATATTTTGATATTCGATATTTTTGTTTTTTATTTTTAAAACGATATTTTGACATTCGATATACATAACATCGATATTTTAGTATATTCGATATACTAAACTCGATATTATGTCATTTCGATATTTAAAATTCGATATTATGTCCGTTTACCGTGGCTCTGGGCTGGGCTCCCTTTCTACTGCAGGTAGTCGTGCTGCTTAGCACCGGCAGAAGGCAGGTGTTAAATCCTTGCTGCTAACGCGCCTTAGCGCCTGTTTTTGGGTCGCATCGCAGATCTGGCTGGTCATTGTGAATATCGCGTAGTGGTGTTTTCGTGTGTTTTTGCACGGGAACGCCTACTCTGCATATCATTAGCGTTAGTTGTCCCACTCATCCGTGGCGATGTTTTCTGCGGCAGCTATCGCTGGTAAAGTGGCGGTATCGGCAGTTTGCACCAGCTTGTGAATAGGGCGATAAATCTATCGCCACTTTTGCGGAGCTAAAGTGCCGATAAGTCGGCGATAAGTCCTTGAGAATATGCCCCTCTGTTTTAAAAGCCGTAATCCACTTACCCATCTACATAAAATAAAAATCTGTCATCTGCATCTTACATGATGTGCTTTGCAGGAGACACATTAACCATCTATGCTGCTTTGATTAAAATCTGGAACTAGACAAAACACACCTCTCTCCAGCAAATTCTTTAACTTCCAGAGTTATCTAACCATTGTTATAATTCTTTGAGATTTACTGGACAAACAAAGGGGCCTATTAGGATGACGGGCGGACTTTCGTCCGCCCGCCACCCTAGCGGTGCTGGGACCGGCCGCCAGTGGTGCGGCAGTCCCGCACCGGCAAGTAGGATGCCACCGCCGCAGTGGCATCCTCCATTCCCAGCATTGTGGCGGGCGGGGCGCACAGCACCGCCCGCCACAATGCTGGGAATGCACTGTGTGCATCGTCATGCACAAGGTGACAGGCACCGCGAGGTGCCTGCCACCATGTCCATGACAATGCAGGGGGGGTACCCCCATGTGCATCCCCCAATACCCTGGGGGCCCGCAACGGGCCCCGAAGCAAACTCCGCATGGCTTTCCATGGCGGGGTCTCCGCCATGGAAAGCCCTGCACCGCTGCCCATTCTAATATGGATGGCGGTGTCTAGCAGACACCGCCACCATATATAGCCCCTTTTCCGGCTTCCCGTCCGCCTGGGTCCCCACCGCCATACTAATATGGCGGTGGGGAAATGTTAGGCGGGCGGTGGAAAATAGCGGGTGGATCGCCACCGCCATACGGGCGGTGGCGATCCACCCACTATCCTAATGACCCCCAAAGATCTCTGCAGCAGGTGCAACCAATGAAGCAGAACAGATATACTGCATTTTTTTCTCCTTGTTACCGCTTTCTTTGTGGCAGAGTTTTTAAAAAAAATGTATTAGTTGAGACCCAGATTTTGCGTTGGGGTTGCACCACTTTTTTGGCACAACCCGACGCACAATCTCATTTGTTAAATCTCGTACTGCACTTAAATGAAATCATGATAGACATGCTAAACATATGTGTGAGCTTTTAATGTCTGATGTTACTTCTTTTGATGTCATTTCCTGTGATGTCACGCGCCATGATGTCACTCGCATACTGCCTAAATTGGTTAGTCCCCCCACTTCTTTTTTAAGGACTTGTGCCCTGGGTAAGTGCAGATAGGTATGTTTAGATTTACTATTCTTAACTCCACATCTACGTACCTTGAAGATATATATATATATATTGTCACGGTACATATATGTGGAGTTATATATAGTAAAACGTTGCTTACCTATAGAAGCTCACCTTCACGATATTTTTGTCCTATATATTCTTGACATGATATTTTTTCCAACAATATTTTTGTGTCTGATATACTGTCTTAACACCGCCAGTGCTACTAAAATGTATGCACACAGGGAAAAGTTTTCTTTTCTTTTAATTTATATATATCATTGGCAAGCTCAGTAGGTATGCCAAATTTACAACCCACTTTCTTTGAGTAGTTGTTTCTTATTCCAACTTTAGATGTGGTTTACACCTGAATTTACTGTGTAAAACACATTTGCTCACAGAAAAAAGTTAATCGTGCCCTGTGTATGTAGATTCAGTTGAAAGGAGATATGCAAAAAACAAACACAGCTCCTTCCTTTTTAGAAGGATTGGAGACACTGCTATTTTAATAATTCTGCCTGCAAACACTTTAGCTCTTGGTGGCCCGCTTGGGGCCTCATTTACGAGGTTTTGTCACAGGCAGTGACACAAGGAATCTTGATACACCGCCCTGCATCAAAAGAAAAGGACAGGAATGCGCAGTGTCTATGAGATACGGCACATTCTTGTCCTTTTCCCCTGCACTGGCATACAATGAACTGCCATGTGCCAACGCAGGTAACCTTGCGCCATGGTGCAAGGGTTTCTGCGTTGTAGGAGTGATTGTTTTTGTGCAGGAAGGTGTCCCTTCCTGCACAAAAACAACCACGAGAATATAAAGGATATTTTTCCTCTCTCTGCCTCCTTAACTCATAAACCTGGGAATGCTTCAGATTCCATGGGTGTTGCATGGGAACGTCCACAACAACACCCATGGAATGCCCCTTTCACGCAGTGTCCTGCGTGAAAGTAGCACATATTTACAAGGCCATGAAAAGTGTCTTTACGTGGCCTTGTAAATATGCTGTGCCACACTGAGCCACTGGAGCGTCAAAAAAGCGATGCTCCGGCGGCTCAAAAGTGCCACTAGGGGCCTCATAAATGAGGCCCTTGGTCTTTTGCACTTTACAAAAAGGATGCTGGTGATGGATGGGAGAGCTCAGCATTTTTCCTGCAAAGGTGTTCTGGATTCTGGATGATGCCATGGATCAGTTTTAAAGTTTCATGTCCACATAAATGGAAGCACTTTTCACTTTGCAAACCCTGTGCAGGGCAGAATTTCAGGCTAAGCAAAGGGAAAACCTCAATTTGCTATTTACTAAAGTGCATTGTGAGTCACAATTTTCAAGACACACATTCAATGTCCCTACAAATCTCAAGGTAAAAGGGCGCGGGAATGGAATGTTCCCCTCTTCTGCATCATTTACAAGAAAGGATGGCTCGCCACTGTTGTGGAGGTTGCAAAGCATTGAAATGTTATTAATGGAGCTTGTATCAGGATTGGTCTCTGAGAAATGTAGATGTGAGGACCACAAAGCACCATAACAGGAAGGATGCAGGGAATCCATAGCAACCAGTGCTCCAAATACAGGATCTATGGAGGGAAGTAGACCCCACTCATACGCCTTTACTCTCCTCGTAGACATAATGGTGTGAGGCAAGATTAGGCACTGTGCAAAATAATTAATTATCACATTGGCAATAAAGTATGAATGTCGAGCCACGTATGTTTGTTCCGCAACAGTTCTCCTAATACCTCATAA
Organism: Calotriton arnoldi; assembly: GCA_963921515.1. Classification (NCBI taxonomy): domain Eukaryota; kingdom Metazoa; phylum Chordata; class Amphibia; order Caudata; family Salamandridae; genus Calotriton; species Calotriton arnoldi. The sequence goes on from CAWUFW010003762.1 coordinate 718,673, forward strand.
TATATTAAATATGAATATATACTACACTAAAAACAGTATTCAGAAAATGGAATGCAGATAGAATACAACACACAAATGTAATGCAATAATCATACACAATTTAACCTATAATCTCACAATTGAAATTGTATCCTCATGAATGCACCAATAATCCTACAAAACCATTCGTAATCACACTACACTCCAATAAATCCTGGACCTCTGGTTATTCACTTTTTAAAATGTTTGTGAAGCTCTGATTGTTCCAATGTCCAAAGAGCTCAAATTTTTGTGAAGCCCCAAACATCTTAAATGTGAGAAACTCAAAACCAATATGAAGCAGCAAGGAACTGGTAAAGTGGTTACATCCGGTTCGGAAATTGTGACTGTTCACAAAGCCCAATCTCCAACAAAACTTTAACAACACACAATATTGTATTCGAGATCAAAATGGTTACTTAGTAGCAATTCTGCAATGATGAAGACTTGCAACCCTAGTGGTTCAGGGACATTCAAACCCCACCACCACCATACCATAGCAAACACAATTTGAGCTGCAGTGTATCTGGTACCTACAAAGGAAGAGGATGGGGTTTGAAGACTTGTATATGTACTTACTGAACAGGGTTGGAGGAGCCAGACCCACAATGGAGAGCGCAAGTCCACAGCATTTGGATTTACTCCATACCAGAATGGTCTCTAAAACTGCTTAGCTGGCTATCCCACCAGACTCTGGACCATCACACTCAAAAAGGGAAACGGAGCAAATGAAAACAACAAAAGCCAATACAATGAGGGGACTTCTCGCTAACCACCACCCTTCTCACCTGCACTCGCAGAGGTCAATTTCTCAGACATCCTGGGCCTGATTCACAAAGGGCCTCCGCACCGTGGCAGAGGCCCCGCCGTCGTTCGGGAGTCTCCGTATTTGGGCGGAATCTCCATAATAAGAATTGTCCTTGTTTAGATTCCACCTGAGTGCAGAGACTCCCCATGACTGCGAGGCATCCGCCATGAGTGCGGAGGCCCTTTGTGAATCAGGCCCTCTGTCTCCATCTCTGGTGTAATGTTCTAGGGGCGTGGCAAAAGTTCACGAAGATTAGTTGTCATCAAGATTGGTTTTCAGCAGCCTGACACTAGTCTCATGGTGAATGGTAGAGACGGTCGGATGTAGCACTTTCTCATCACAAAGGTGTCAGCAGGACAATCTAGTGGACCTTCAGCAGGACCTTCTGTTTTGGGACTGTCACCTCTTTTCACCCTAGACTCATTTCATATTGTATCGTCAACATCCGGTTCTAAATAGTTTAAAGAAACTCTAGAGTGATTAGAGTGATTGGCACACATGTACCAAGTAGTACAGAAAGAGTGGGCTTTTAGGTCAGATCTCTTCAGTCAATTTCTCTGCTGTCGTTTTTAAGGTTTCCTCTGACAATAGAAAGGACACATCACAAAAGGGCCGTTGCGGGGGAGCATGCAGCAGTACATGGGACAACTAAGTCGCCAACTTATGCATATAGCTGATACTATCAAAACAGAAGCTATACCTCACATGCTTCTGCTACTTTGTGAATTGTTACAGACTGACAAGGTGTAAGGACAAAAGTTTGTGACTTGTGCAGTGGTGCCCTCCTAGCCAATTTTTCCTTTGTCCTTGAAGTTCTCCCATCTTTCTTTTTACCAAATGTTTGTGGAGCCCTTAATTTATATGGAATACTCAAACTGCAGACTGCTTCACAAGGTCACTCTGTTTGGTGAGCCTTCGTAGATGAGGCCTTAAAATCTTGTCCCCACCATTTGCTCCACCTGAGCAAGCCTATGTGCACTCAAAGATTTGCATCCTGCCATTTCAGTATAAAGTCCTGAAGCTTGCGACAGAAAGGGGCCTTTTTATGTTTATTTTCTTTAATGCATTTAGGGCCCTGTTCAGGAAAACGTTCGGGTGCAGAGTTACATTTCCACCTGAACATACTTACACAGATTTTGCTTTTCTCAAACATTTCCTGTATTACACCTAGGAAGCTATGACAAGTGCATGACTACTGGGCATGGACGTCGATTCATCAGAATGCCAGGGGTAGCGGAAGTGACCTTAATGACATTACAAGAAGTGACATATGACCCTTGACCAAGATTTTTTTCAGGAAGGCATGTCACATGACTCTAACATCACACACACTCTTTTACACCCCCTTACACTTATTCATTCTCACTGACACTTGCAGGCGCTCTTTATATCACTCATACTAAGCCATAATTACTGACAGTCAGTCCCAGGTTTCCTAGTGCTTTGCACCATGTTTGCATCACTTTTGAGACGCAAACGCAGTGCAAAGTGTTAGGGTGGGATTTACTATCCAACGGAAATACTAATTTGCATTGGATAGTATCCCAAAGTAACACAAAATTGTATTATCTACTGTTTTAGGTTATTTTGCATCAAGTGGGCATTTCACGGTAGATGCATGGGTGTTCCAATGCCCGACCCATATATTTTGACGCCAGTCTCTAGCTACAAACATTGGTAGAGAGATATTTGTGCCAAAATCTTATGACTTCTCGAGGTGGGCATAAAGAGGAGAAATGTTTTGATTTCTCCTCTTTTTTCCAGCAGTGCATGTGTACAGCAAACATACAAAGTGAAAAAAGACAATGGGGCCGATCACGATGGCGGGCGGATCGCCCCCGCCGGGCCGGCGGTGGTCACCGCCGGCCTGGCGGGGGCGATCCGCCCGCCATCCACCTGAATATTCCCATTGCCAAATCAGGATGGCGGTGGGAATGGGAATGGTACCGCGGCGGATGGAAATACCGTCCGCCGTGGTCCCGCAAGGCGGTCCTTTTCCGCCCACCTTGCGGGACATGGTACAATGGGCCAATGGCCGCGGTGCCATGCAGGCACCGCCGTAGGCAATATGATGCCTTTCTTCTGCGGCGGAGATCCCGCCGCAAGAAGACAGGCGGAGAATGCCTTCGGGGGCCCGTTGCGGGCCCCCAGAGTTTTGGGGGCGTGGGGGGTGCACATGGGGGGTACCTATGGTACCCCCCTGCATCTGCATGTACAAGGTGGCAGGCACCGCACGGTGCCTGCCAAGTTGTACATGCAGATGCACAACATGTATTTTTACTTTGCGGCGGGTGCTGCTTGCAGCACCGCCCGCCGCAATGTAAAAATATGGGATGCACCCGCCAGTGTGGCGGGCACATCCTAATTCGTATAGCGGGACCGCCGCACCTATGGCGGGCGGTCCCTTTTGCCACTGCGATGGCGGGCGGGCGGACGGACAAATCGACCCCTAAGAGCATAGTTTTTGTACTGGAATGCACCTCTTCCATTACAAAATCTATGCATCAGAGAAGACACACACCCTTCACTATGACGCAAGGGTGTTGGTGTTGGCGTGTGGCTGCCAAAAGGGCAACAGCGCACAAGGAGAGAAACAATGCACCATATCTTAGGAGATCAGGTGCATTTTTTCTCTCTTCCTTTGACACAAGGCAGCGCAAGATCTTTGCAGTGTTGCCTTACATCAAAGAATATGACAGGGCTTATTTACAAGCCCCTTGTGCCACGGGTACGTCACTTTTTCCCATATTAAATGTGACGTGCCGGCGGCACAAGGGGCTTGTAAATAAGCCCCTAAATTTGTGTCTCATTATCACACAATCTCACTCACTACCTGTCACTGGCTCTCACTCACTTTCACTAACACACATATGCTTACACATACAGACACATGCTCACACATACACACGCTATTATCTCATATAAACATACTCTCACCACAAGCATGCACACAACATACATTTAAAATGTTTTCCTTACCACAGCTACCACCAAAAGGCCAATTTCAGATAAGTGTGCTCCATTTTTTATTACACTAATAGTGAATAATAGAATTTTATCCACTATTAGTATAAAGAAAAACGTGCTGAAAATAAGGAATGCGGATCAGCCCGTGTTCTTGGCACTGATTTTGCCACCTCTGAGGCCAAGGGTTGCAAAGGCAGTGACAGGGGTCACAAGGAGCAAGCCTTGGGTCACAACTGCAACACCTGGTGACCCCTTAGTGACGTCCATGCTACTGGGGTTGTCATGTTCTATTCCAAGGGCTCTTATTCCTGTTGAGTTTAGTTCTGCATAACATAAAATTCTATACGGGAATAATGGAGCCACCTGTGCAAATGCTCATTATTAACTCCCTAAGAGAAAATTTTCTCTATGGGGAAAGCCATTCTTGGGGAAAGCCCTTCTTCTATACCATCAACACATCTAGGGGTGATCTGTCATCCTTCCCATACTGTTTGGTGAGTTACTTCAGCCCATGTCTGGAGAAAACCTTTTTACCATGTACAGGGTCGAAACGAATTGGAGAGGAATAAGATATTGCCCATAAATTTACATGTTTGTGGGCTTTCCCAAATTTCCATGCAAAGCACACCTTGGAACGCCAACTTCCCACCCCTTCAGTGGGATTTACTACTGCAGATTTCTCTATACTGATGGTAGAGAACATCTCCATCCTCCAGGAATCCCTTTGTGAATTACTTGCAATTGAAGAAAATGTATTTTCAGCTATAAACTTACATTTACAACTAAATTTACCTTTGTGAAAAGGCCTCATATACTGTTTGCAAAGATTATATATAGTCATCGGTAATGTAATCCTTCATGAACATTAGAATATATGAATGGTGTAGATACACAGCTGGTGCAACTGTTGCTAGCTTTACCGTGAAAATGTACTTTTGTGTAAGATTGTCGCCAGCAAGGTGGAGGATGAATGCTGTCCATAGAGGATAGCACCATATCCATGCCATCCCTGGTTTTCTGTGTTATGATGCCTGTCTGATAGGACTGCACATAGGTTCTGGCCATAGTAGTTCTTCCAGATGTCAAGCTGCGGGATGCCCTCGCACTTCTGGCAGGGACTAAGACAGAAGGACCATCTAAAGCTCTAACAGTCTACCTTTCTGCTGTGGAATTCCCAAGGCAGCTCAAGAAGATCAAATATTCAAACCAGCAGCTGGAAGCTTGCTCTACCATTCACCATTAGTCTAGTGGTAGGCTGATGAAAAAACAATCTCAGCAACTGATCTTTGTTAACATCTGGGAAGCCCCTTGAGATTCCACCACCTATTGAAGCAGGAGAAATTACTGCTGTCAGTACAGCTGAGAAGGGTGGTGATTGGTGAGAAAGCCCCTCATTGCACCTGCTTTTGTTGTTTTCATTTGCTTCATTTACTTCACTGAGTGTGTTGGCCCTTAGCCTTGTGGGTCAGCCAGCTAACCAGTTCCAGAGACCATTCTGGTCTGTAGTGAATCCTATATAATTGTTGGCTTGCACCCTTTATTGTGGATCTGGCTCCTCCAACCTTGTTTGATAAATGCTTGTGTGAACTTCCAGGCTGTGTTCCCTTCCTTTGTAGGTACCAGGTGCACTATCATTTAAATTGTGTTTGCTATAGTGTGCTTCTTTAGTGCGGTTTATATGTCCTTGAACCACCAGCGTCACGAGCCTTCACCCTTACCAAATTGCTACAAAGTTACCATTTTGACCTATAATTCAGTATTCCTGATTCAGCCGCGGCCCGTGCAGGTAAGAGCGGTGGGGCCTGGTTGGGGGGATTCGATGGACGACCACGAGGGGAAATTAAATAAATAATTCATTTCCCCCTGTCGTCGTCTGGCAAAATCCCCCCCACACCCGGCCCCATCGCCCCACTGCTTTTACCTGCATGGGTCGCGGCTGCCCGGATTGTTAAAGTATTGTTAGAGCTTGGGCTTTGTGAACAGTCACTGTTTGCAAATATGATGAAACCACATTACCAGTTCTTTACTGCCTTGTATTGGTTTGATGTTTTTCTCATTTCCGGGCTTCTTAAACATCAGAGGTCTGTGAACGTTAGGAGACTGTAAACATTAGTTTAACAAACATTGCATAGAGTGTTTAGTCAGAGTTCCTGGATTTATTGGACGTACAGTGTGATAGTAGGCTGCTCTGTAGGATTATCCATTTTTTCAGTAGGTAAATCTTTTGGGTAAGCAGAACAGTCATGCTCCTTTAGAGTGGTGCACTCCTGAGTTCCAACAGTATGCACTGCAATGAGCACTAAGGCCATTTCCCTAGAATAATACACTAAAAATCAAACCATTGATGCTGGTGCTCATTTAGAGAAATTCAGCAAGACTGTAATAAAGCTCCCACATTTTAAAGTCTGAGTTTTGCACCAGAATGTTGAGCCTCATTCACAAGAGCTGCGACAGTTGTAAGTTTCTAAGAATGCTCCTGGCACAACATGTGACCTTTTTATGTTCTGCCATTTTCTTGGTGGGGATTGTATGCAAAGTGCAATTTTGCATTGTAGGAAGGCTGCCCAGCTCTTCAACTGCACATTTTATTATTTTTCTTCTATTTTCCCCCACAAGGGGGAATATTTCTCCCATTGGAGAAACCCTTTCCCTTACACCCCTACAAAGTTTGGAGGTGCTTCCTTTCCCCTCTATCCTGGAAAATAGATTTAGTCATGCCCTTAACAGGTGCAGCTCACCGACAATTTCCAGTGTGGGGATGGATCAGAAAGAAGCTTATGAATGCTCACAAACTGATATGTTTATGGACGTTTCCACATATTCAAGGAAAACCACACATTGCTCCGCCTTCTCCCCACCCCTTGTGCGGAATTTACTCCAGTGCAATATTCGGTGTTTAGACAGAATATCGGGAACAAAAATATCGTGGGACAAAATATTGTGGTGATAAGAATAGTAAATCTAGACTTACCTATTTGCACTTACGTTCTCGATATTTTGTTCCTCAATCTTTTTGACACGCTCTCAGTGATTCCCCTAGCTGATGCAAATCATGACAATTTCAATTATAAAAGTACTTTTTAACATAGGGTGGCAAGTGCATCTCTGCTGAAGCACCTGTCTTTGACACTCCTACCTTCAGGCTGTCGCTTATGTTCATGTAATTAAAGCAGGGGTCTCCAACCTTTTCTGTAATTAAAGCTACTTAAGTTCAATGAAAATCGTACCGAGCTACTAATAGTTTTAATGTGGTATTAGTGATCCTGTCAGGCAAGATTACAATGATCACCTCAGTGCATAAGGCAGAGTTACCAGCAGAGAAAGGGCTTTATCAATTTGGAATGCCTCTATATGGATAATACATAACAAATATAACTACAAGGCCCCTGGCATCAAGGTCATAATATTATTAATAGGTCTCCCCAAAGCCTCATCATTGATCATGCCGATATCAGCTTTAAATATATTAGCAAATTCAACCATTTTTCTCCAAACATCAGGTAATAAAAATAAACACATTTTGGTCACTCTTTTCAGCTTTGGGGTACATATATTACTCAACCAAGCGAAAACATCTCATTTAGCAGGCTGTAAACAGGAGAGCTACTTACAGGTAGCTGGAAAGCTACCAGTAGCTCACGAGGCACTCGTTAGAGATGCCTGCATTAAAGCATTATTCAGAATCAGCCGCAAAATCAGAAATGTGTAAATATCTGTGTAGAGCACATTTCTGAGCATGGATTTAGCACATGCATGTGTGTCACTGGAGCCATTTCTAAACGAGGGTAAATTGATCCATAATGGAAAATAATGCTGATGATGATGTATGCGCTGTGTTATCCCACATTTCTATTATCAGAAAACATCAGCATTTGCTGAAACTTGTCAGGCGAGGTTTAAAGACACTGTAGAGGAATTTGTTTTTGTTTAACCATTGAGTATTTCACCCACAACAAGTCTGGATAATGACCGAGGTGCGGACACCATGTCCCTGCTCGTTGCACGAAAGATGAGAAATAAAATCATCAGTGTACAAATGATTTTTTAATTAGGCTTTAATCTGTGTATTTAGAGCGGTTATTTCTGTGCGAATTCCAGGCTGATAATCTTTATCTTGGTGCCGCAGCTGCAGTCGCTAATGGCAGATGCCACCGACGCCCTCGAAGGGAAGAGAAGCGACGGAGAACGTGCGTGGAATAAAATCCAAAAGGTAAAAATGTGCAGCTAAATACAACAGGCACAGGATGCGAGGTTTCTCTGCAAAAAAAACACCTGCGCTGCAGTTAATTGGAAAGTGCTTGGAGTGTTTGAACTGAATCCCTCTCAAGCCAGTGGGGAAAATATGTGGGCACCATTAAGGTGCGTTTCAAGGCTCACAGACATTCTTTTATTGTGTCCATATTTCAAAGGTGTTCTAAAGAAGGATTCTCCCTTCAACTGCCTGTTTTTTTCTCTTTTTTAACATTGTTAGAATTGTTTTAATGGCTAGTTTGGTTTCCTTGCAGCCTATTAACAAATAAATCTGGCACTGCCCTTAAAGGCACCTTCCGTTATTCAGAAAAAAATACGTTTTCCAAACCCCTGCAGGTTTGCTAACATTCATGACTAATGTGCATTCTATAATGTTCCTTTGTAAGATGAGGTCAGCTTGAGTTTTAATACCAATTGTTGACATCATTTCAACATTTACATCTGTGGATTCCATATTGTATGTCATATTGCCTGGGGAATCCTTTGGCGTATTTTACAGAGTGAAGCCCACATCTACAGCTCGCGCAAAAGAATGATTTCAGGAGGGAAACGTAAAGGTATGCATGCTTTTAAAACACCAGACACTGAAGCCGGAATGTGCTCATTACAACTACCACAGAAATTCTGATGTGGCGGTGTTGCAGCAGACAGGAGGGCTCAATATGCTTGGGGGGACTGCCGTGGTCCCGCCAAGCATATTACTAGTTTCCTCTCCGCCGGCAGTGTCATGGAGGTTCCTCCTCCATGAACACCATGGCGAAGAAGAAACAAAGGGGCCTCCTCCACATGTGGATGCACATGGTGGGGCACAGCACATGACCCCCTGTGTACATGCACACTAGTTCCTGCACAGCATGGGCTTTTCAGTCCATGCCGTGCAGGAAGTGTTTTTCGCGTTCCCATTGCAGTGCCCATTTTCAGGGCACCGCCATGGGAACCTCAAAAGAAAAGTCCACCAGTTAGGAAGAATCTCCTAATCTGGCGGGCAGTCTGCCCACGGCTTTAGTGGTGCGGGGGTGGAGCAAAACATTTAGCTGTTTTTATGTGTGCTGCACATGAAAACAGCAAAAGGCCAATGATTGTTTATGTACCGGAAGGTCCCCCTTCCTGCACATAAAAAAATCATTTCTTATAAATGCCGGTTTGCAACTTCTGTGTTAAGCAGCACACATAGAAGTTACAAAACGGCATTTAAAGATTATTTATGTGCAGGAAGGGGACCTTCCTGTACATAAACAATCTTCCCCTGAATGCAGACACCATTGCATTATGGTGCAAGGGTGCCTGCGTTGGCGCTAGGCTGCTAAACTTAGCACCAGCGCAGGGGTGCACCATATTCTTGTAAATATGGTGCAGCCCGGCATTTCAGAAGTGGCGGAGCGTGTCGTTAAGCCAAGGAGGCAAACGACACGCCCCGCCACTTCATGGAAATATGCCCCTATGTTTCTTCAGTAGGCCTTGGCACCTGAGAAACTGTTGACTTCACTACTGTTATCTCAGTGCCTTAGTTTACTGAAAATTGGGATCATATATATTAAAGAGAAAATCCCAAATTTAAGTCTACATTTGCGAATAATTACATTTTATTATCAGACAGTAGTTTGTATTTTGATTTGTATCTCTTTGAATGGATATAATTTGTCTATAAATAATACAGGCTGTTCTAAATTTAGAGAGCTATTTGTGCTTGCATGTCTAACTTTCACATACCATGTTTGGGAAAACAACTTTTGTAATTCAAAGAAGTTTGTCTTGCTTTGGTAGAAGGTGTTACTAACACAGAGCTTTCTGTGTGAGAAAATCTTCTCCTGTGTGTGGGAAGTGGGAGTTTCATGGTGCGAATGCCACAAATGTTTGTGAATATCCAAAAATATTTTGCCTGTAGATAAAAAGGGAGCAAGTGCTCTTGCCCTTGTTTTGATTGTTTTATTCGTATGAAAAAAATACACCCAGCGCTCACAACGAAATTCGTTTTATTGATTTAAATGTTTACTTACCTGTATTGGTCCGTAATCCGTACTTTGCTACCCCCACCCTGCCCCTCCCCCGCCCCACGTCACCGCCCAGCCGGCACTCCTACACGGACCGCGACTGCAGCGGGACCGTCCGCTGCGCTTCCGACAGGCTCAAGGAGCCCGTCGGATTGACACCATAATCCCCTAATGACGGCGGCTCTGCCATAGGGATTATGATGTAATTTTCCTACAGCCTTTCCGTGTCGCCTTTCCGACATGGAAAAGCTGGCAGAAAATTACTTTGGGGGCCCTGGCCCCCTTCCCCACTGGCCCCCTTTAATATGCTTGTTGGACCACTCATTTGGTATGCAGAGTGCCCTCATAGCATCTTGCATGACAATATTTGTCAAAAGTTTATACCGTGACAATGTATTACTAGGCCCGGGTAAAATTTTGTTTATGCCGGCGTAATCTTGTGTAACTTCTGGCATTTCATATTACGCTTTTTATGCAAAATGTCCTAATTTATGGCAGTGTGCCACGTAACATAATTGGACTTCCGTTCAACTAAAAATCCTATCACAGGAGCATGAGATCAATGTGAATGAGCAGAATGTGAGTAGCTGTTGTTCGTATCAAACATTTTTAGTGCTAAATGTGTCCTCAATGTCAAATTTTAACACAAAGACATATTTTGTACTAAAAAGCGAAACATTATTAAATTATGCAATTCTACATAATTTGTGGAGAATTTTGCATAATTTCCACAAAGGAAATCTGCAGAGGTTTATATATAAACTTTGAGATCTTGAGAATGTAGGACATCTCTGCTAAAGCCACCACCTTTGTCATTATTGCTACTACCATCACCATTACCACCACTGCCATCATTGCCACTAATAACAACACTATTATCACCACCACAATACCATCGCAATTATACCACCACTTTTTCACCACCAGCATTTCAAACCTACAACTACCAACATCAGTACCACCAATGCCATCAACACTATTACCCCTAGTACCATCACTATCACTACCACCACGCTCCCTTGTGTTTATGTATGAAAGTTCATTGTGTGTTTGAAAGAGCTGTTTGTATGTGTCTGTGTGTGAGAAAGGGTGAGGTGAGCATGTGTGCTTGAGACTTTGTGTGTGTGTCATCAGTAATAAGATGTGCAATGGCTAAGATGATAGGTCTGGCTTTAATGTGGTAAACATATGCAAATAGCACTTGTGCATGCTATTCTAAGTATTGTGGACCTGATTCACAAAGGGTCTCTGCACTCGTAGCGATGGCCCCACAGTCATGGGGGAGTCTCTGCACTCGGGCGGAATCTCCACAAGGAGATCCCTCCCCGATTGCAGAGACTCCACCACTGCGGGGCCTCTGCCACAAGTGTGGAGGCCATTTGTGAATCAGGTCCACTGTTAATTACTGCCATTAAGAATATTCCCTCCATATTTAACAGATAACTTTCTAATTGAATATAAATGGTCATTTTACAATGTTTGCTAAATATTGGCCACATCTTTAATCTAAGCCATTTGCACCATATTGCAAACCTGAAAAGCAAAAATGAGAAATAAACTGTGGCAACAGTATTAGTGCTGGTATGTTCCTTGCGCTTTTCCAGCATCAAGAAGCTGCCAGATAAATGGTTAACCAACTGCAGATGGAGCAGCATGCATCTTTCTGAGCTCCCAAACAGTCTGAACTCCAAATTGACCGATTACTCCCAGTAGAGTGCACAGCCCACTGCTGGGCCAAGGCGCCACAGACTTGCAGTGCTGTTTTTTTCACAAAGAGATAACATTTGTTGATAAAATAAGTTAAAGTGATCCTGAAGAGGCTGAAAGTCGAAGCCAAGATATCGGCGGTAGCAATCGATGAAAGGATCGGAGGCCAGTAGAAAAAAGTCAGCAGCAGTCTCTATGATGCAGGCCTTGGATGCAAACCAGAATGTGCACCCCAAGAAGAAGAGTGTTGGGTGCCAACTGACCAGAGAAGAAAAGGCAGCAAACTTCCGCTACGACCCACGGAGAGGTCGACATCTTCTGGGTCTGGGAAGGGTGGGGCTGTGGCCATTGCACTGAGAGAGATGCAGTGTCACAGCTCCATGCCTGTCCTTCCTCTAACCTGCAAGAGGGGACCATAGAGCACACTACACAACCAACAAGCAAGGTGAGCAATAAACGATGCGACACAGCAGAAGCTGCCCTGAGAGAAACCATAGTGGTAGGGCCTGCCAACACCAAAAACTGGATGTAAGGCACTGAGTGGAAATTATCACACACTGGAAATAGGCACCAAACAGAGACAGAAGAGATACCTCTGCAAAAACATTATTTAAAGAAAATGTGAAGAAATTGATAGAAAGTGGGAGCTGACCCAGACAACTGACTTCCAAATAAGCTGAAAATACAGATTGAACTCAGTTAAAAGGTTGCAGAAAAACTGTACATCATGCTGGACACCCGACTACCAGTGTTTAAAGTTGTAAAGCAACAGGGACAAACAAGAATAGTAAATTAAGGATGCATGTGAAATAATGTTCTGCCACTGAAAATTAGCAAAAAGGTGTTAGGCCCGGTTCCTCAGAAGTGATGCTCTCAAGATGCCCTCCTTCTGGCAGCACAGACTCTGAATTTTATATTTCACCAGGGTATCGATTTGGCCAAACCGGGGGAAGGGAAGTTAGGGTGGGTACAGCAGGGAGGGAGACATGGAAGGAAAAAAGATTAGTTAACAATTCTTAGTTCTACTTTCAACAAGAATTGTTTTTACATTTCACACAGGAAAAAGCTGTCTGTTTCCACTAAAAGAGCAAAGTCAAGAATTACAGGGGCATATTATCAAGGCGGCGCTATGAAATTATCGCCGCTTTTGCGTCCAATTTCGGGCGAAAAACGGCGATAATTTCATCGCCTTATCAGCAAACGCACGCTATCGCGTGTTTTGCTGACTTAGCGCCCGTTTCCTGCACGCCTAACTTTGCATCGCTAATGAGATGCAAAGTAGGCATGGCTGTGAAACCAACCAGGGAAAATATCGCAAAGGCAGCTTCGCGATATTAACAAGGAAGGGTAGCGATTTTTTAAATCGCGTTAAGTATGCCTTAACGCAGGAATTTAACGTCTGTTAAATTCCTGACTAAGGCATACTTAACATGGGGGGTGGATTCTGTGGCTAAGACCACAGGCCCTATCATCTAGGATATCGCCGTTTTCCACCATGGAAAACGGCGATATCCACACTATCTCTGGAATTTTTATCGCCTCGGCGATGCGCTTTGTTGATAACGCGCTAACCGGGCAATAAATTACAGAGATAGCCGGCGATAAATATGCAAGCGCTAAGCGCGCTTTGCGATATTTATCGCCGGCCCTTGTTAATATGCCCCATAGTTCCTTAAATTGAGTAACACAAGTTCTTGATATTCCTAAATTAACAGCTATAACAGTTCTTTTCAAGGTACATTGTGAGTTCCCACAGCAAGCCTATACATCCAAAGACAAATCTTTACTTAGGGGGAACTAGGAGTTAGTTCCCTTTGTGTCTCACATGCTATGGTTGGTTGATCTCCTTTCACCAACCACTAGTGCAGACCTAAATATACCCCCCAACTCGCCACCTTACCATGGATGTTTTTTCCAAATTCTCCAGAAGAAATTCTTCTTGAGCGCCAGAAGGCGGTACCTCATCCCAACGTCTAAAGTAGGTGACCAGGAACTAAAAGCATACAGAGACAACAGTGTCAGAAAAAACATATGCAGCCTTGATCTGTAGGAAGCCCGGAACAGCTCTCTAAAATTGAGAAAACCTCTTGTGTGTTTGGCTCCTCGATGTGACAGCTCCTTTCAAAACCAAACATGAATAGCAAGCGCAGCTAAAAGGACACATCCTCTCTAAACAGAGGTGCAGTTTCAGAAGGCGGTGCCCTCAAGCATGTTCCACAACTTACACCTGCTGCCAAAGGAAAACAACAATGAAGTCATCAAGGTCAGGAGGTCCTTTGAGCAGTTCCAGAAGTGGCACCTACTGCCAAAGGTAAACAATGAATGAGTCATCAGAGTCAGCACAAACAAATGAGGCACATAGTGGAACCCATTACTGGCTTGAAGGTTAAAGCACACAAAACAATAACAATAAATATATTATAGTAATACAACATATCATGTTGTTTAAGCATTGGAACATTATTGGTACAAACATGATGATAAGATGGACTTTTAATACTTGTTTTAATACTCTAGAACTCAGCTTTCCACAATGAACCTACCCATTAGGAATTTGACCTTAGGGTGCAGAAACAAAGGAATTTCTTCAACTCTTGGTTAACCCGCTCAGTTTGCCTACCTGTTTCTGGATTTTCAAGGTATCATACCAATTCTTCCAGAAAAGGGAAGTAAATTATGGCCCTTCGCCAGATGTTATATTCTTGGGTAGCCCATGCAGATGGGCCACATGATTTAGTACCAAGATCACAGTGTTTGCAGGCTATAAAGTGGGCCATCTTGGAGAGTCTGTCAATGACTACCAGAATGGTAGTTTTACCATGATCCTAAAGGAGACCGGTGCCGAAATTCAAGGAAATATCATCCCAGATCTTGTTAGGAGTGGGTAAGGGTTGAAAAAGTCCTTTCTTTTGTGCATAGCATGATTGGGCTTGACTACAGATGTCACATTGCTGAACATAGGCAAAAACATCTTGTCTTCAGCCTGGCAACCAAATATTGCGGTTTACTAAATCAATGTTAATGGTCATGGCACCAGTGAAGTACCTTTGATTATAATTTCTTAACTGGTACATAAAGTTTATTCTCCTGAAAGAGTATCTTGTTACAAATCTCTCAATTAAATCCTGAGATGTCTAGATTATTAATATTTTTTATTTTTATGTATTTTTATGATCTGATCAAATCAATTCTCTGTATTAGTTACTCTAATAATCTGATTTTGGGCAATCATGGATGGTGGCTGATTGATAGCTTCTGTCTCTTCAAGGCAGTAATAGCATAAGATGTCCGCTTTTTGGTTATCACGTCCAGGTCTAAAGGTTATAATGAAATAGAACTCTGCAAAGGGCAAGCTCCAAGTTAATTGTCTGAGTGTCAGGGCTCTGGCACACCTGAGAACTGGAGGTTACAGTGGTTGGTAAAAACTGTAGCAGGAAATTTGGACCCAAGCAAATAATGTCTCCATTCCTCAAAAGCCTGTTGAATAGCCAGCAATTCTTTTTCTGGTAGGATGTAGTTTGTTTCAGCTGGTAACAACTTTTTGGACAGATAAGTGACAGGATGTAATTGGCCACTCTCAGACTCCAGCTGAGAAAGAAATGCTCTAATGGCTCCCTCAGAGGACTCTACCTCAAATATAAATGGTTTAGACGAGTCTGGATGATACAGAATTCAGGCTAAGTGAAAGCTTTTTTCAAGTCCTGGAAAACCTGGTCTTGCTCTTGTGTCCAAGCAAATGGTACCCTCTTTTTAAGCAGTTTAGGAGTGGAGGTGACTTAAGAAGAAAAATGATCAATGAACCATTCATAAATATTCGCAAACCCCAAAAACCGTTGAACATCTTTAATATTTTGAGGTTGTAGCCAATCAGTAATGGCCTTAATATTACGTTCAGCCATGGTTCAGCCAAATTCCTTGAGGAGTTACGATGAATCCTAAGAATTCCACCTTGGTGGTGTGAAACTCACATTTGGTGAGCTTACAATAAAGGCTATGTTGTCTTAAAGTTGTTAGGATAGTTTTCACATGGATGATGTGCTCATTTTGGGACTGTGAATAGATAAGAATGTCATCAATGTATAAAATAACAAATTTATGTAGAAATTCACGTAGTACATCGTTGACAAAAAATTTAACTGCCGCAGGACATTACATAGTCAAAAAGGCATCATACAGTCCTGTAACGGGTACAAAAAGCTGTCTTCCATTCATTTCTGGGCCTAATGTAGACCAAATGTTATTACCCCCTTAGATCATCTTTAGTATAGAAGTTAGCATCTTTAATTTGATCCAACAGTACTGGAATGAGTGGAAGGGGGTACCGGTTCTTTACAGTGATGTTATTGAGAGCCCTGTGATCAATGCAGGCCTAAAGCTCTCCACTGCCTTCATGGATAAAGAATAAGGGTGAGGTTGGCAGAGATTTTGATGGTCGAATAAATTAATTCTGGAGATACTTATCTAAGTAACTTTGTAGGAATATGTTTTCTTGCTCTGTGAGGACACGCCTCCTGGTCACTACTGGTTGGGGGAAGAAGTCCACTTTAGTTCTGAGGCCCTCTGGAGTAAAGTGGAATTAATTCCCCAAACAGTAAGGCACCAGTAGGCACGTTTGCAGAGTGGTGGAGAAAGGGGGCCTAGCCTCCGACAACCTCTTAGCAATCCTGCTGTGAGGGACCTACTGGAGGTAACAGGAGGGGTAGTTCACCCCCATGGACCGTCTGGAGGCAAGGGAACTTCGTCCCCTAACCAGCAGCACGCCCAGAGGTGCGTTTGCAGAGTGGTGGAGAAAGTGGGCAGAGCCTCCGGTGAGTTGCCGGGGTTTATTTATTTATTTTTTCAATTTTTTGAGAAGGGGGCTGCGTAGCCCCCCTTCCCTGGGCCGATTTAAGCCATGGGAACCCCATCACCTGCGGCCAGACATTTTTTGAATGGGGAGGTGGCCGTGTGGCCCTCTCCTCAGGCCAATTTCGGCCCTGGGGACCCATTCTCCAGGGCCGGCCTTTCTTTTTTGTTTTTCTTCCAATTTGTTTTTTAACTAAATGGAGGAGGGCTGGGGTCCCCGGAGCCTAGCTTCTATACGGGGTTCCTTGGTCCCACCCAGGGTACCCAATACTTTTTGTTGGGGACCGCGGGGGAGCCTGAAGGCTCCCGCGGTCCCCGCCGGCTCCCTGCTTCATACGGGAGAGGAGACAGTACAATGCAAAGTGGTCCCAGTAAGCAATTATTCAACAACAGACATAATATAAACAGAGATTGGAAAACATACTCAAAACGACCACGTTGTGTGTTTAGTGAAACAGTGTTATTTAATCACACTGAACAACCACTATTTTATAGACAAATGATGACTAAGAACACTTTAAAAACAGTAAGTGCCCAGAAGGAAAAAGGGAGAAACTGCTGGGAGAGTTGGGTGATTTAAGTGAGGATAAAAGGTGTACACAAAGGGACAGAGTATTGTGGAAATCACATATTCTGGTTTACATGAAACAGTGGCTCATCCTTTGGCCAAAAACTTCATAACATTGTCCAAGAATTATTATATAGCCATGATGAAGAGGAATACCACAGTGAAACAATCACTGTTGGTTATGCTGGCAAGATATAAAGTAGTCGACGTTTCGACCCCTGAAAGAATGTAGGTTCCTGAATTCCTTAATAAGGGGTCTTCCAAGGGACTGTGGTAAAGGGGAGGGGGCACCATGAACAGCCCCACACGGAGGGCTGGTTAGAATTACGAAGGGCGTGCAGGCTCCAAATAGGCGAGAGCGGAAGAACGGCACTTAAAGCAGAAATGCATATGGCATGTCCCTTCCACGTCCCCGCTTGATCAGAACCAGAATACTTGGTTCGATCCCTCAGTTAAATCATCTGTGTGGTTCCTCGGGTTACAAAACAAAGCTCGTTGGATGCGCAGTTGCTAAATACGGGGATGCCGTGGAGTCATCAGGCAGCCCAACGGTGCAAACTCGCTACTCGCTGGGATGGCTCCGTATGCGCGAAGGGAGACGCCATTGCTTTTGGACAGAGGGAGCTGCTGAACATGCAAGGGCATTGTTTGCTATGGCTTGGCCGGAGCAGTAATGCTCCTGCCAAGCCTTAGCAAACACCAATGTCCTGGGGGTGGGCACCCAGGACATTGCTGGAGTCGGCCCTGGGGGGTGGCGGTCCCCAGGTTAACCTACGGCTTCACAAGGGGGCCACACAGCCCCCTCTTTCAACTATTTAGCCCCAGGGAGGTGGTGGTCCCCAGGGCCGGACGTCCGCAGTGGACCTCCCTAATTATTCTGTTTGTGCCCCAGGGAGATGGTGGTCCCGGACACGGCTCCCCCACAAATATATTATTTCTGCCCCTGGGAGGTGGCAGTCCCCAGGGCTGTGGGGGAAGCCGTAGGGCCTCCCCACATTCTTTTTAAAATAATGTATGTGCCTCGGGGAGTTGGTGGTCCCCAGGGCTGTGGGGGAGGCATCGGGCCTCCCCCGCATTCCTTTAAAAACAATCTGTGTGCCATGGGGAGGTGGTGGTCCCTGGGGCAGCGGGGGAGCCGCACGGCTGCCCACCAGTAATTTTCATTTACTGCCCCAGGGAGGTGGCGGTCCCTGGGGCTGCAGGGGATGGGCAGGCCCCTTTGCATTCATATATTTTAGTGCCCCAGGGAGGTGGCGGTCCCCAGGGCTGCAGCGGGATCTAATGGTCCCCCTGCATTTATATACTTCAGTGCCCCGGAGAGGTGGTGGTCCCCAGGGCTGTGAGGGAGCCAGGCGGGCCCCCTGCATTTGTATAATTAAGTGCCCCGGGGAGATGGCAGTCCGCGGGGCTTTTCAAAGACCTAGGTTGGGTGCCCCATGATCCACCTACATTGATTGTAATTGGCCCCCAAGATTTGGCCCACCCGGGAGCTTCATAAAAAAGACACACGTGAGCCTGCGCATCTTTTTTTTAAATCATTTTGCCGTGGGTCCACCTGCGAATTTGCGGCAAAATTAAATAAAAAAATACTTTTAACCCCCGGCATGGTCCTTGTGGGACCACCCACCATATCTGGGGGGTCAGGGTATTCCTACCCTGCCCCCTTTTCCTTATTTGTTACTTTTTTGTGGGACTCGGCTTCAAGCCGAGTCCCAAGATGGTTCCAACGCTTCATGGTTGAAGTGTTGGCAACCAATCAAATTTTAGTATTATCCCTGAGTCCACTGATCTATATTGTTTAAACTTTAATATCTGTGAAACTACTGAACGGATTTACACCAAATCACAAAAAGCAAGCTTTTGGACCATCATCTAGCTTTTTGCCAAATTAGGTGTAATTCCGTTCATCGGTTCGAGCTGTAGTCGTGTTAAAAAAAATGAAAAATCCCCATGGACATAACATGGAGAAAACACGTTTTGGGACCACCTTTTATCTCTGCCCCCACTTGACGAATCACCTGAAACTTTCAGCACAGCAGCTGAACCGAAAAGTGGAAGTTTATTGAAAATTTTGTGAAGATTTGTTAAGCGGCGCCATTGGCAAAACAAAAAAAGCTTTTCCTATGGAGACTTTGGTCCTAACTATAACCACCTACTGGCAACCGCTAGTAGGATATATATAGATATATGTGTATGTGTATATATGTATATGTATATTTATATATATATATATATATATATATATATACACCTTTTTGTTTCGTGTTAGTGACTATACTTGTATCGAATGATCGATTAAGGCTCATTCAGAGCATAATCTTATTAGGAAATGTTCTCCAATATTTGGAACTTTAACAACTGCTCATCCAGAGCGAGATATGTATGCTTGTACAGATTACCATGATCAAACATTAATGTGTGATTTATAAGGTAATGAGTGGTGTGTAACGATCTATTTAGATCTAATACAGAGAGATGGTATCTGCACCAATATGGCGCTTTATCCACCACGATTTGCTGAATGCTACACGTTCCAAGATGGCGGACGTTATGATTTAATTCTTTTCTTTTCTTATTGTGGAGTCCTCTTTTTATGATCATGTCTACACAGGATGTTGAAAAATTTGTATATAAAAAAATGCGGAAATGCTTCTATACACTGAATGTTGACAAAGGCGCTTGCCGAAACGCGTTCGTTGATTTAGTAACCCGAAAATAAAGACAGGTCATTTTCCTCCCTCGAGAGTGTTATCTCTTCTTTGGAAGTCTGGAGCTATATATATATATATATGGTCCAGTTGAAGGCGGAGAGCCGAAACACGTAGACCGTCCATGCTCTGCACTATGGTGTATTAAATAAACACTTTTTGTTTTTATAAGCAACTTACCTGTGGAATCTACTCTTTTGGTGGCGTGAAATCCTCGCCTTGTGGAGGTGTGGAACTTGTTGGGATATATATATATATATATATATATATATATATATATATATGTATAACACTGTATTCCAAGGAGTCATAAAATATGGCAGTTGCGTGACAGATCAACTCGTTGGAAACAGCACCGCACTGAGGTTTAAATCATTTATCAATAACCCCACATGAACATTACAAAAACGTGTAAAAACAATTTCCTGGAATATATCTTCTGCTGTTCGATCATGAGTATTTGATTTGGCCTCCTAGTCATGATAAGGGTGATATTTTTATATAGCGCCAAAACCCAGGGTATCTGTCTTTATTACCTAATGCGCGATCCTTGGTTTATCGATAAGGGAAAGATGAAAGGCCAGTGAGCCTGGTAGAAATGTATACCTTTTGGGCACTGGTACATTTCGCATGTGCGTTAACACGCAGAGGTACCCTAAAATTACACGTATATCTTAGTAGCGGGTCGACCTACCCCTACCCCATTTGTATTGAATGTGCTTTTTATTATATTTGAAAATTTGACAGTTTTGAAGTTTGATGTATGTTCTCATTTGAAGAAGTTTTTTAACATATATCATAGAGCTAATAGGCATACGTTTAAAATGATAGAATGTAATGTATATCGCACAACCCATGCACTCATCCATTCATACACACACTACCAGAACACTTATGAATCACATAGTGACTAACTTTGCATTTACTCAAGCAGTACCTCTGCACTCATTCATTGACCCAAGCACAATCCATTCACTCATGCATTCACCCAAGGACTACCTTTGCACTCATCTCAACAATCATAAACTAATGCTTCCACTTATCCATTTCTTCATGCACTTTTCATGCATTCATCCATTCACTCATACACTACCCTTGCACTCATCCAATCACTTACACACTACCCATGCACTCATCTAATGACCAAGGCACTACCCATGCACTCATGGAATCTCCCAGGCACTACCCATTCACTCATCCATTCACTCAGGCACTTCCCATGAACTGATCCAATTGTCCAGGCACTACCTGTGCACTCATCCAATCACTCAGGCACTACACATACACTGCTGCATTCTCTCAGGCACTACCCATGTGCTCATCCAATGACCCAGGCACTACCCTTGCACTCATCCAATCACCCAGGCATTACTCATGCACTCATCCAATCACTCAGTCAGTATCCTTGCACTCATGTATTCACTCAGGTACTACCCATGCACTCATCCAATCACTCAGGCACTACTCTTGCACTCAATCATTCACTTAGGTACTACCCGTGCACTCATCTAATCACTCAACCATTCACTCAGACACTATGCATACACTCCTGCATTCTCTCAGGTACTACCCTTGCACTTATCCAGTCACCAGGGCACTTTCCATGCACTCATCCAATCACTCAGGCACTACCCATGCACTCATCCAATCACTCAGGCACTATCCTTGCACTCATCCTTTCACTCAGGCACTATGCATACACTCCTGCATTCTCTCACATACTATCCATGTGCTTATCCAATGATGCAGGCACTACTCTTGCACTCATCCAGTCCCCCAGGCACTACACATGCATTCATCCAGTCATTCAAGCACTATCTTGCACTCATCCAATTACTAATCCACTAACCATGCACGCATCTAATTACTCAGGAACTACCAATGAACTCATGCATTCTCTCAGGCACTATGTATGCACTCATCAAGTCACCCAACTGCTATGCATGCATTCATCCAATCACCCAGACACTACCCTTGCACTCATCCAATCACTGAAGCACTACTCTTGTACTCAAACATTCACTCAGTCACTAACCATGGGCTTATGAATTCTCTCAGGCACTATGCTTGCACACATCCAATCACCCAGGCACTACGCATGCACTCATCCAATCACGCAGGCACTACCTATGCACTCATACAGTCATTCAGGCACTATCCTTGCACTCATCCATTCGCTCAGGCACTACTCATCCAATTACTCATGTACTACCCATGCACTCATCCATTCACCGAGGTACTACCCATGTACTCATCCATTCTCTCCGGCACTACCCATGCACTTATGCAATGACCCAGGCACTACCCTTGCACTCATCCATTCACTCAAGCCCTACCTATGCACTATTTCAATCATCCAGGCACTACCTTTGCACTCATGCATTCACTGAGGCACTACCCATGCACTCATCCAATCATTCAAAAACTATCCTTGCACTCATCCATTCTTTCAGACACTACACATACACTCTTCCATTCTCTCAGGCACTACCCATGCACTTATCCAATCAACCAGACACTATGAATGCACTCATGCAATCACACATGCACAAGTCATGCACTCATCCAATCACCCAGGTTCTACTATTACACTCAACCATTCATGCAGGCACTACCCATGCACTCATCCAATCACCCAGGCACTAGCCTTGCACTCATCCATTCACTCAGGCACTACCCATGCATTTATCCAATCACCCAGACACTACCCATGCACTCATCCAATGAGCCAGGCACTACCTGTGCACTAATCCATTCACTCAGGCACTACCCATGCACTCATTCAATCACCCAGGCACTACCTTTGTACTCATGCATTCACTGAGGCACTACCCATGCACTCATCCAATCAACCAGGCACTATGCACGCAGTCATGCAATCACACACACACTAGGCATGCTTTCATCCAATCACCCAGGCACTACTATTACAGCCAACCATTCACTCAGGCACTACCCATGCATTCATCCAATCACCCAGGCAGAACCCATGCACTAATCCAATGAGCCACACACTACCCTTGCACTCATCCAATCACCCAGGCATTATTCATGCACTCATCCAATCACTCAGTCAGTATCCGAGCACTCATGCATTCACGCAGGTACTACCCATGCACTCATCCAATCACTCAGGCACTACTCTTGCACTCAATCATTCCCTTAGGTACTACCCATGCACTCATCCAATCACTCACGCACTATCCGTGCACTCAACCATTCACTCACGCACTATGCATACATTCCTGCATTCTCTCAGGCACTACCCATGCACTTATCCAGTCACGCAGGCACTTCCCATGCACTCATCCTATTACTCAGGCACTACGCATGCACTCATCCAATCATTCAGCCACTACCCATGCACTCATCCAATCACCCAGGCACTATCCTTGCACTCATCCTTTCACTCAGGCACTATGCATACTCTCCTCCATTCTCTCATGTACAACCCATGTACTCATCCAATGAAGGAGACACTACCCTTGCACTCATCCAGTCCCCCAGGTACTGCCCATGCATTCATCCAATCATTTGAGCACTATTCTTGCACTCAACCATTCACTCAGGCACTACGCATGGTCTCATTCTATCATCGAGGCACTACCCATGCACTCATCCATTCTCTCGGGCAATACCTATGCACTCATCCAGTCACCCAGGCACTACGCATGCATTCATCTAATCACCCAGACAATACCCTTGCACACATCCAATCACTGAAGCAGTACTCTTGCACTCACTCAGGCACAAACCATGAACTTATGCATTCTCTCAGGCACTATGCATGCACTCATCCAATCACACAGACACTACCCATGCACTCATCCAATCATTCAGGCACTATCCTTGCACTCATCCATTTACTCAGGCACTACCCAGGCACTCATCCAATCACTCATGCACTACCCATGCACTCATCTAATCACCCAGGCATTACCCATGCACTCATCCAATCACTCAGGCACTACCCTTGCACTCAACTATTCACTGAGGTACTACCCATGCACTTATCCATTCTCTCCGGCACTACCCATGCACTCATCCAATCATTCAGGCACTATCCTTGCACTCATCCATTTACTCAGGCACTCATCCAATCACTCATGCACTACCCATGCACTCATCCAATCACCCAGGCACTACCCATGCACTCATCCAATCATTCAGGCACTATCCTTGCACTCATCCATTTACTCAGGCACTACTCAGGCACTCATCCAATCACTCATGCACTACCCATGCACTCATCCAATCACCCAGGCACTACCCATGCACTCATCCAATCACTCAGGCACTACCCTTGCACTCAACTATTCACTGAGGTACTACCCATGCACTTATTCATTCTCTCTGGCACTACCCATGCACTTATGCAATGACCCAGGCACTTCCCTTGCACTCATCCATTTACTCAAGCACTACCCATGCACTCATTCAATCAACCAGGCAGTACCTTTGCACTCAGGCATTTACTGAGGCACTACCCATGCACTCATCCAATCATTCAAAAACTATCCTTGCACTCATCCATTCTTTCAGAAACTACACATACACTCTTCCATTCTCTCAGGCACTACCCATGCACTCATCCAATCAACCAGACACTTTGAATGCACTCATGCAATCACACATGCACAAGTCATGCAATCATCCAATTATCCAGGCTCTACTATTACACTCAACCATTCACTCAGGCACTACCCATGCACTCATCCAATCACCCAGACACTACCCATGTACTCATCCAATGAGCCAGGCCCTACCCATACACTAATCCATTCACTCAGGCACTACTCATGCGTTCATTCAGGCACTACCTTTACACTCATGCATTCACTGAGGTACTGCCCATGCACTCATCCAATCAACCAGGTACTATGCATGCACTCATGCAATCACACATGTACTAGTCATGCAGTCATCCAATCACCCAGGTACTACTATTACAGCCAACCATTCACTTAGGCACTACCCATGCACTCATTCAATCACCCAGGCACTAGCCTGGCACTCATCCATTCACTCAGGCAGTACTGATGCACTCATCCATTTACTCAGGCTGTACCCATGCACTCATCCAATGAGTGACACACTACGCATGCACTCATCCAATCATGCAGACACTACCTATTGACTCATCCATTCACACAACATATAATTTTTCTTTTTTAAACCAGAATAGGTGGTTCCGTAGGAACGTTTTTTTTCTTTTTTTAAAACAATTTTATATTTTTTTTGTTTTTTTCTAACTATTCTCTAGTTTTTTGGTGTTTTTTAAATTTTTAACATGAAAATTTAAAGAAACAAAAAAAGCACAAAACAGTGTGCCTAATTGGGGGGAAACAAATTAACAACAGTGGTTGTTAATGGTGTTCAACATGGTTTGGACAACCTGTTCCCCCACACTCAACACAGTACTACATTTCGGGCAGAAAAGTCCAGCTTTGGCAAAATCAGGCAGAGTCAAAGAAGTGCTCTGCAGCCTGTCACCAGGTCTTGATGTTGAAGCCTGCGTATCTTGGCCACCTTCACTTGCATTAAGTCTTGCAAGTTCTGCTCTTGCAAGACGGTTTTCGTGCATTGTCTTCAGGTGTTTGTACATTGAAGAAGTCCCACAAGAATATTTCAGGTTTCAGGGACGTAATAGTTAGCAATTAGCATTTAAAAAACCTTAGAAATTCACTGGAAAAACAATAGGTTTCAGGGATGTTATAGTTAGAAATTAGCATTTAAAAAAACCTTAGAAATTCACTGAAAAAACCACAGGTTTCAGGGACGTTATAGTTAGGAATTCGCATTTAAAAAAACCTACAAATTTACTGAAAAAAACACAGGTTTCAGGGATGTTATAGTTAGAAATTAGCATTAACAAACCTTAGAAATTCACTGAAAAAACCACAGGTTTCAGGGACGTTATAGTTAGGAATTAGCTTTTAAAAAACCTTAGAAATTCACTGAAAAAACCACAGGTTTCAGGGACATTATAGTTAGAAATTAGCATTTCAAAACCTTAGATATTCACTGAAAAAACCACAGGTTACAGGAACGTTATAGTTAGGAGGACATTTCACTCGTACAAAACCAGAGACATTCAGCCGTTATAGTTAGCCGAGCTAACTATAACTCGTGCCCCCGCAATGCACTACTGATGATGTCACATATTACATCACTCATGACATGATCAGTGACATCACTGATGACATCACTGATGACATCTAAAATGACATCACTGATGACATAATCCACATAATCGCTGATGCACCTACTCACTCCCCAAAATAACCTTTCATACACCCACTCCAAATTTCAGACTACCATTCTTGAAACCATTGACACACCAAGACCAGTATGTAAATACCCACTCACTGATTCATAGGTCTACATACATATCCACTCACTCACCCATACAGGCACTCATTCAGCCAGTCACTCACCAATATAGCCGCTGATATCTCCACTCATACACCCATACAGCCACTCATATACCATCAGTCACCCGTAGGGCTACTCACACACCTACTCACTCACCCAAACACTCAATCACACTGCCACTTACTCACCTATACAGAAACACACACTCACTACTCATACAGAGACTAACAAATACTTACTCTCCTAAAAGTCACTGACACAAGCACACACTCACTCATACAGCCACTCACTCACACATACAGTCACTTATATATTCCAACACTCACATATACTGCCTTTCACATATGCAGTTGCTCACCCATATACAACTGAGATATCTATTCACTCACCAACACAGCCATATGCACACTCACTCACCCATACAGTCCCTCACAGATGCACTCATGAACCCATACACCCAGGGATTTACCCACTCATACATCCATGCAGGGAGTCACACACCCGCTCACCCACCCACATGGACACTCAGGCACCCATACAGGTACTCAGTCAGCTAATCAATAACCCATATAGACACTCATGTACCTACTCACCAACCCATGCAGCCACTTACACACCTACTGACAGACTGATACACACATTCATACAGATTAGTCACTCACACATGCATTCACTAAGACACGTTTAATCACTCACTTATACAGTCAGTCACGCACCCACTAAATCATCCATACAGACACTCTATACACCCACTCATTCTTCAATACACTGTGGCATATATATATATATATATATATATATAACATTCTTAAACTTTTTAGAAACACTCAGTCACTGGATGATGTCATGAGTGATGTCATCAGTGATGTCACTGACCATGTCATGAGTGATGTAATATGTGATGTCATCAGCAGCAGATTGCGGGGGCGCAAGTTATAGTTAGCTCAGCTAACTATAACAGCTGAATTTCTCTGGTTTTGTATGAGTGAAATGTCAGCCTAACTATAACGTTCCTGTAACCTGTGTTTGTTTCAGTGAATATCTAAGGTTTTTAAATGCTAATTTCTAACTATAACGTCCCTGAAACTTGTGTTTTTTTATCAGTGAATTTCTAAGGTTTTTTAAATGCTAATTCTTAACTATAACGTTCCTGAAACCTGTGTTTTTTTAGTGAATATATATATATATGTTCACTGAAAAAACCATAGGTTTCAGGGGCGTTATAGTTAGCTGGACATTTCACTCGTACAAAACCATAGAAATTCCACTGTTATAGTTAGTTCAGCTAACTATAACTCGCGCCCCCGCAGTGCACTGCTCATGACGTCACATATTACATCATTCATGGCATGGTCAGTGACATCACTGATGACATCACTGATGTCATCTGAAATGACATCACTGATGACATCATCCAGTGACTGTGTGTTTCTGTAATTTTTAAATATGTTTTACATATATTCTTAGGTGTATTGAAGAATGAGAGGGTGTATAAGTGTCTGGTTGGGGGATTTTACAGGTGTGTGACTGATTGTATAAGTGAGTGATTAAACGTGTCTTACTGAATGCATGGGTTAGTGACTAAACTGTGTGAATGTGTGTATCAGTCTGTCTGTTGTTGTGTAAGCTGCTACATGGGTTGGTCGGTAGCTACATGAGTGTTTATATGGGTTATTGATTGTTTGCCTGACTATTTGTATGGGAGACTGAGTGTGTGTGTGGGTGGGTTGGAGGTGTGTGACTCTGTGGATTGATGTGTGAGTGGTTGATTCACTGGGTGTATGGGTTCATGAGTGCATGTGGAAACAGCTATATGGGTGGGTGAGTGTGTGTATGGGTGTGTTGGTGAGTGAATGGATGTCTCAGTGGTACATGTGTGAGTAACTACATATGTAAAAGGCAGTATATGTGAGTGATGCTGTATATAAATGAGTATATGTGAGAGTGAATGATTGTGAGAGTGGCTGTATGGATGAGTGTGTACTTGTATCAGTGATTATATAAGAGAGTAATTATGCGTTAGTATCTGTATGAATTAGGGAGGTGGTGTGTGTATAACTGTATAGGTGAGTAAATGGGAGTGTGATTGATTCTTTACATGACTAACTAGGTGTGTGAGTAACTCCATGGATGAGTGGCGGTGTGTGAGTGTATGAATAGGTGTATGAGTGCATATCATAATGTTGTATTGATGAGTAACTGCATGTATAAGTGAATGTATGGGTGAATGAGTGGATGTGTGTGTAGACCTAGGAATCAAAGAGTGCGTATGTAGTAACTGGTATTGGTGTCTCGATGGTTTCGAAAATGGTAGTCTGTATTTTACAGTGGGTGTATTAAAGGTTATATTAGACTGTGAGGAGGTGCATCAGATTTTCACCTGAATGATGTCATCAGTGATGTCATTTGAGATGTCATCAGTGATGTCATCAGTGATGTCACTGACCATGCCATGAATGATGTAATATGTGACGTCATGAGCAGTGCATTGCGGGGGCGCGAGTTATAATTAGCTGAACTAACTATAACAGTGGAATTTCTATGGTTTTGTACGAGTGAAGTGTCCAGCTAACTATAACGCCCCTGAAACCTATGGTTTTTTCAGTGAATTTCAAAGGTTTTTTTAAATGCTAATTTCTAACTATAAAGTCTGTAAAACCTATGGTTTTTCAGTGAATTTCAATGGTTTTTTAAATGCTCATTTCTAACTATAACGTCCCTGAAACCTATGGTTTTTTCAGTGAATTTCAAAGGTTTTTAAATGCTAATTTCTAACTACAATGTCCCTAAAACCTATATTGTTTTTAACTAAATTTAAAAAAGATGTGCATACTTTTTGTAGTGAAAAACTAACTGTAACAGTAGTCTGTTATAAGTTATAATTTAACAATGTTTAAAACTTAATTAGCACTAATTAACATATAAGTGTGGAAAAAGTGTGACGGAGCAGCTATGATACCTGACTTCGAACAACAGCGTTCACAGTTCGATTCCCGGCTCCAGCGGCACGTTAGCCCACCACTATGTCACTGTGGGCAACACCTTGCTTAATCTTTCCGATGCCCCCGAGCGCCGGCACACCTTTCCAGGGTTTGCTGTACGCTTTACAAATGCTCGCATTTTTTTAATTTAAAACCATAGTGATGAGAAATATTATCACTTTTTTTTCTTCTATTCTGATAGATCTTTTTTTTATGTCTTCTATTTAGAATTACGGCAATCAATAAATGTATTTACTCATGAGAATGGAAATGACATGGTTTTCCGGGTAACAGTTTTTAAGCTCTCCAACGTATGTACATATTAAGGACCTTATACGTGTTAGGTTCGAAATCAAAACTTTTTCCGCTTCACATTTTGTAACTTTTCCCAACACGTGCACAAGTGAAACAGTTAAAACGTGAGCACGTGTCAACTGTAAAACGTGACATCTATATGGGCGGAGCCGCAAATTCCTTCCATAGACTACTGAATAACCAAAAAGTATATAAACCACACCCGTTGATTGATTAGTTTCGTTTTTGCGAGTTATTTACGCGTCTCCATTCAGTGATGCAGGTGCTCTTTTCTACAGTCGGATTCTTCTTTTGCGGCCACAAAACATAATCCTGAGTTGTAAGTTGTTTGATTATGCAATACTAGATATTTATAATACGTAGCTATTTGTCAATCTTTAAACACTTGTATTTAGAAAAAAGTGTTATTGGTTGTTTTTGCCATTTATATGTAACGTCAGCAGCTTGTTTTCAGAAACAGACAGAATACAGCAAACATTGTTCCTGTTCTGGCTCCTTTGAGCTCATATAGTGTGACTTTGTATATTATAATATTGACACTGTGACTGTACTTGACCTCAGAAGTGTTGGTGACCCGTCGGCGCGAAGACTAAAGATTTATATGTAACGTCAGCAGCTTCTAGTTTGTAGTCTATTTCCCCCTTGACATCATATAGTGTGAGTATGTATATTATAATAACCACACATTATGATCTCAGAGGAGTTTGTGACCCGTTGGCGCGAAGACTAAAGATTTATATGTAACGTCAGCAGCTTTTCGTTTTTAGTCTATTTCTCCCTTGAGATCATATAATGTGAATATGTATATTGTAATATGAACATTTATACTGACCTCAGTGGAGTTTATGACCCGTCGAAGCGAAGACTAAAGATTTATATTTAACGTCAGCACCTTCTCGTTCTTACTCTGTTTCTTTCATGGGATCATATACTGTGACTATGTATATTATAATATGAACAGTCATTGTGATCTCAGAGCACTTTATGACCCGTTGGCGCGAAGATGAAAGATTTTGAAGTCCCGGAGAAAAGAAGCTCTCAACATACTCATCGCTGGAAAGTATTTCGTTATTGATCTTGTTTTGTATTGATGACTTCATTTTCATTTTCCTTTTTGTGTGCCATCAGTGACACTGTGTATATTGTAAGAGTGTGATATTTCCACACAACAGGAATTGGAGATTTCTCGCCGCCAGGAGTAAACCATCTGAAATACAGTTTACTGACCTTTATAACTTACTTGATCAGATTTTTTTACAGTGACAATATTTTTGGAAATTGCAGTTTAAAAAAAATTGTTTCCATAGATACTTTCTTAGTGAATACCTTTGATAAACCCTACATTTCTGAATGTTTTTTTACTATTTCTATTTTTGTCTGTTGCGGTTCCTATTCACCTTCTCCCTATAGAATATATACGACCAGTAGTGTATATTATTATACTACTTTCCTATATATTCTTAAAGGAGTACGTGATCTAAGCACTACGACCGAACTTTCCCGAATTCTACAATAATAGAAATTATAAAAAATGATAAAGCGTACATTTCTATGTAATATAAAGTGATTTGTGTTTAACTGTTTTTTACTTGTTATGGTTCTTGTGACCCGAGATGATGTAGTGCGGGAGTGTTTCTTGTAGCACTTCTTTTCTACTTTATCTGAAAGTAACTCATGCCCTCTTATATTATCAAGAATATGGAGCAACACTTTTACAAACTATAGCAGAAAAAAAAAGGGAGGGTGTGCCCACGCTTAAGGGATATTTTATGAATTGCGTTTTTATTTGTCACCCCTTTGATATATACAGCTTCAGTTTCCGAACAAAGTATATTTGTAATTGCTTAATAAAAACTATTTCAAAGCTAGACTGAAATTTTTGCTGCGCAACCACAGCTCCCCGTTAGAAAAGTAAACACCACATTATAACTAAACAGTGCTCCTGAGAAGTATCCCACCCGCAACTTAATAAAAAGAAGACCGCAACACACTTTGTTATTTTCCCGCCGTGATTTGTACACCCCACGCCAATTATATAAATGGCCCTTAAAATATATAAAAAACTATTTTTACCTTCACAATCCCTCTCCACCACCTTGTGACCACTGAACAGAGTTAATAGTGTTCCTACCCTCCCGCTACTACTTTCTTTCCCCGTACTCCATTGAAGTGCGTCACAAAATGGTTCACAACAGTGAACCGTTCCCAGCCAATAATGAGCAAACTTGTACTCTGAACACTTTAGTCAATAAAATGTCCATGGTGTTCCACAGAGGGGGAGGGAATCACTGCCAACACTTCTACTTTTAATGCTTCACAGCCAATGAACATTAAGCTTGGGAAGGTCCTGCTTGGAACACGTTACCCAATCAGATGTCCCTGATGCTCCGCGGAGGGGGAGGGAATGGCTGGCAACACTTCTACTTTCAATGGTTTACAGTCAATGAACATTAAGCTTGGGAACGTCCTGCTTGGAACACGTCAGCCAATAACATGTTCCTGCTACTTCGCGGACGGGGAGGAAATGGCTGGCAACACTTGTACTTTCAATGGTTCGCAGCCAATGAACATTAAGCTTGGGAAGGTCCTGCTTGGAACACGTCAGCCAATCAGATGTCCCTCCTACTCCGCGGACGGGGAGGAAATGGCTGGCAACACTTCTACTTTCAATGGTTCGCAGCCAATGAACATTAAGCTTGAGAAGGTCCTCCTTGGAACACGTCAGCCAATCAGATGTCCCTGCTACTCCGCGGATGGGAAGGAAATGGCTGGCAACACTTATACTTTCAATGGTTCGCAGCCAATGAACATTAAGCTTGGGAAGGTCCTGCTTGGAACACGTCAGCCAATCAGATGTCCCTGCTACTCCGCGGACGGGGAGGAAATGGCTGGCAACACTTCTACTTTCAATGGTTCGCAGCCAATGAACATTGAGCTCGTTGTTGGAACACCTCATCCAGCTTGCGGCTCATTGGCTGTGAACGGTTGAAACTAGGAAGTGTTGGCAGCCATTTTGTGACTTAGTCCGTCAGCTCGCATCTCTCCGTGTAGAAGCCATCGGGTGTGTAGTTTTACCTCTGCGAGGCAACACTGGCATCTGTGTCTGTGTAAGATACTCTTTTCAGGCTGCCTCTCCCCACATCACGAGGTCGCGGCTATGCCTTTAGAAGCCAGTCCGTTGGCTCGGAGCTCTGTGAGTCAGTCTGTCGGCACGACCCTCTACACCCAAACACCACTGCACTACCTAACTAAACACTAAACCACTACTGCCAGCACGACCCCTACACTACAGAAACACCACTGCACTACCTTAAACCCTTAAACACTACCCCCAGCACGACCCCCTACACTACAGAAACACCACTGCACTACCCTATACCCTAAAACATTACCCCAGCACGACCCCCTACACTACCCAAACACCACTGCACTACGTAACTAAACACTAAATCACTACTGCCAGCACGACCCCCTACACTACAGAAACGCCACTGCACTTCCCTAAACCCTAAAACATTACCCCAGCATGACCCCCTACACTACCCAAACACCACTGCACTACGTAACTAAACACTAAACCACTACTGCCAGCACGACCCCCTACACTACAGAAACGCCACTGCACTACCTTAAACCCTAAAACACTACCCCCAGCACGACCCCTAAACTACAGAAACACCACTGCACTACCCTAAACCGTAAAACGCTACCCCCAGCACGACCCTCTACACTACCCAAACACCACTGCACTACCCTAAACCCAAAAACACTACTCACAGCAGGACCCCCTACACTACGTAAAGACCACTGCCCTACCCTAAACCCAAAATGTACCCCCAGCACCACCCTCTACACTACACAAACACCACTGCACTACCGTAAACCCTAAAACACTACCCACAGCAGGACCCCCTACACTACACAAACACCACTGCACTACACTAAACCATAAAACACTACCAGTCCATTGGCTCACAGCTCTGCGTTTGCGAGCCGACGGCCCGTAGCTCTCTCTGTCCGAGCCGAGCCCACGGGCCGTAGCTCTCCCTTTGCGAGGCTGCCTGACGGCCCGCAGGTCTGCCTGTGCTAGCCGGATCGCAGTTGTCAGTCTGCGAACCGATATTGGGAATATAAGGCGGCTCTAAAAAGAGCCTTTGTGTTTATTAGTTGGAGCTACATATAAGTGCGGATGCACAGCTTCAGGTTATTCAGAAAAACTCTATTTCCCTGATCTGTGAAGTGTACTCCATCACTTCTGTAGATATCAGCCATATCATAACGTATGTTGTTGTTGTAGATCGACCCCATTCTATGGTCTCTGAGGTATGCAGACACAGCTTTGTTGACATTCTTCCTAGATTTTTCAATCTGAGGACAAAATTTGTTTGACCATTTCCACTTCTGTCTTTGGCATATATTGGAATATACAAAGACAGTGTGAGGCAAAAGCAACATCAATTGTCTAAAGGTGTCCTTCATTAGCATTTGCAAACCTACCCCAGTCAATGTGCCTAGGTCATTTCCACCACAGTGCACAATCATGAGGTCAGGGAGTTGGAGATGCAAACATGTTTTAACCAAAGGGAGTAATTGGTGCCACTTCAATCCTCTCTGTTCAAACCATTTAATGTCCACATTTTGTAAACCTAGGTCTAAGTCAATACGTCTCTGTTCTGCATACCTCTTGCACCAGAAAACATAGCTATGTCCTACGATCCACACTAGCATTTTGAAGGTGTAGCTGGAAGATATGGATAGATGTCTGTAGCTCATGCAGTCCGTTCGTAGAATAAGAGATATGTTTAAAGATGGGGAACTACTTTTTTTCTCATACAAAACGATAACTGATTGGGAGATGAAAAACATTGTTTACTAAAAAGTAGGGTGCATATTAGTTTGTCGAAAAGCATCTTTGTGATTGGTTAATAAAAAGCAGTTTCAACATAGAGTTCATATGATAGGATAAAATTTGCTCAGTTCAACCACACCTGCTACTTGCATTTGGAAGGCACTGTTCGAACTTAAAACAATGGTGAACTTTTAACCTGCACGAGCCCTTAAATGTTCGAGAAAATGTTGCAAAAAAATATCGTTAGATTTGAAAAAATGATGAACTTTTAACCTGCACGTGTCGTAGAATGTTCTAGAAAGTTTGTTGATAGAATACGTTGAACTTCTCACCTGTATGTGTTCTTAAATTTTTAAAAACTGTTTATATGGAAAGTTCAAAAATAACCAATAGAGAGAAGTTTTGCAATTTGAAAAAATAAAGGAACTATTCTGATTTGTTCTTTACATGTATTTATGTGTGGAGCAACAGGGAAATTGTGCCATTACTGATTCCATTCTTGATGAGAGCGGTGCATTACATGTACTGTGTGACAAAGAAAGAATTGCAAATTTGGCAGGGAGAAAGGTCTTGGTGCCGAAAGCGCTGTTTTGTGGAAATGGTGTAAATCCGTTCAGTAGTTTTTGAGATATTAAAGGAAAAAAAGATATATATATCTGGTCTGTGCCTAACTCCCGAGCACGAGCTTGCCTCTGATTGGCTGCTAACAATTCAAACCAGGAAGTGTTAGCAGCCATCTTGTGCCTCGCATCGAGTGAAAATATAAAAGAAAGGTCCCGGGGGCAATTTAATATACCGGAGCTCTGTCTGTGCGAGATACCGCTTTCACGCTGCGTCTCCCTACATTAGCAGGTAACGCACCCTTTTCCACCATCAACAGCATACCTCCATCAATATACTTGGGCCCGCAAGTCTGCCTCTGCGAACCACTTGTCGGCTCACAGCTCTTCGGGTTCGAGTTCTCGGGCCCGCAGTTGTATCTGTGAAGCCAATACTGGAAATATACCGGAGGTGTCTCTCTGCGAGATACGCTCTTCACGCTCCCTCTCCCCACATCAGTGTTCCGCAGCTATCCCTTTGGAAGCCGATGACCTGCACCTTTCCCTATACTAGTCGGCCCGCAGGTGTTCCTCTGCGAGCTGGCCCGCAGCTCTTCCTCTGCGAACTGACGGGCCGCGGTTCTCCCTCTATGAGCCTGCTAGTCGGCTTGCAGTTCTTCATCTACGAGCCAGACCGCCGGCTCTTAAGTCTCTGAGAACAGATGTAATGGAGGCAACGATCATGCAGGTCGGACACCCAACACTGCTCCGACATCCCCCAGTAGGAGCTCCTTGTCCGCCATCTCCCCTCACCCCCCACAAACAAATGTGACAGTCACGTTAGGTTGGAGAAATAAGAATCTTAGGGCCATATGTATGAAGCTGTTTTGCGATCGCAAACACTGCGATTCGCAAAATACCGGTGTTTGCGATCGCAAAACACAGCTACGCTATGGAAGGCACACATCCCGTTCGCAAATTTGCTAATCGCTAAAGTAGCGATTAGCAAATTTGCGATTCATAGATTTAGCTAATATTTTGCAAATTCGCCAACTGCGACAACACAAGAGCGAAATTCGCAAATGTAGAGCTCGCAATTTGCGAATTCGCTAAACGGAATGCATGAAAAATTCCCAAATTGCGAATTGTCGAAATTCGCAATTTAGAGAATCGCAATTACCACCAAGTCTGGGCAGGTGGTAACCAGGTGCAACCTATTCAAAGAGGCACACAATGCCACAGAATCTCCCCACAATGGCTGGGCTGTATGTGATAGCCAGGAGGCTGCGACTCAGAGCTGCTGCACAGAGAAGGAGACGCCAGGAAAGGATCTTTGGAGCGCGCATAACCCTGCTCCAGCGGACTGAGGAGGTGATCCATATAAACTACAGGCTGGATGAAGTGAGCATCCTGGAATCAATAGCAGAGCTCAAACCAATACTTGAACACCCCACACGCAGGACACACACCATCCCCAACCATATACAGGTCCGGTGCCCACTGCACCTCTTGGCATCAGGGAGCTTCCAGGGGGTGATAGCCACAGTAGGTGGGGTCTCACGGAGGGCATTGTTACCTTATTTCCACGCATCCCTAGATGCCATGGTACAGAGGCTGCATCACCACATCCACTTCCCCAGCACACCACAGGCACTAGACCAGACCAAGCAGGAGTTCCATCAAATTGCACAATTCCCCACGTCATCGGCTGCATAGATGGGACCCATGTTGCCATATCCCCCCCTCCCAGAACGTGTATGTGTTCAGGAATCGCAAGTCCTGCCATTCCCTGAACATACAGGTGGTGTGTAATGCCAAGCATATTATCACTGACATCGTAGCGAAATACCCAGGCTGCACCCACGACTCATTCATCTTCCACCACAGTGGGATCCACCGTCGACTCACAAGTGGGGAGTTTGGTGAGGGCTACCTACTAGGTAATTGCATTGTAAAGAGGGACACACTAGTAAAGCACAGCAGTGGCAGGACAGTGTTTAACCTCATTCCACTCACCCACAGGTGACAGTGCGTATGCTGTCCGTGACTACATACTGACTCCTTACCTGAATCCTGCCTACGCTGGGGAGCGGAGGTACAACAGTGCCCACACAGCCACCCGATGTACCATTGAGCGAGCGGACCTTCGGAATACTCAAGAGCTGTTTCCGATGCTTACATAAGAGTGGAGGGGCACTACAATACAGCCCCGAGACCTGTAGCAAGATTGTTGTAGCATGTGCCATGCTGCACAACATCGCCACCAGGAAAGGTACACCAGTGGAGCTCACCGATTTGGACTCATCAGATGAGGAGGGGCCAGCACCAGGACGCAGGCCAGCCGGTGTAATTGGTGCAGCTGCCGGGCGCCAGAGGCGAGATGAGATCACACAGAACTATTACTAGGGAAGAAATGATGACACAATGCTATATATGTTTTCTAGACTGTGTTTAATTTCCTTGAGTTTAAGATATATTCCGTCACACAGCCTGTGTAGCACACAATGTTGTTTTCAATGTCCCACACATGTTGGATACACAGTGCAAGGGACAATATTAAACAAGTGTCTGTGTGCAATGGGTTAATGCACCCATTGCCATGTGTTAGTCTGAGCACCTCAACGGCGGCGCTGACGGCTCGTAGCCCCTCGCTGTGAGTGCACACTGCCCTCTTCAGCAGTATCTGCAGCCCTGCCATGCCGCACACTACGGCGCCTATCCTGTGGGGGCGGTGGAGTAATGCTGCTCCTGCTCGATTGTGCGTCCTCGTCTAGTGGAGTGAGGACTCCTGGCCCAGCAGTGGCAGCTGCCCGCAGCTGGTCCACAGCACATGTGACCTGTACCAGGCCCCTGGCCACGCCCTGGCTGCAGTGTGCCACCTCATGCTGCATGCTGATGCTGCGCCGTGACAGCACTGAGGTGGCTGTGGACAGACGGTTGACAGCCCTTGTGTAGAGGTCTAGGCGGGTGTGTAGGCACTGCCTCTCCCTGCGCCTAGCAGCACGGTCCTCCCTCAGCTCAGCACAGAGTGCCTCCAGGGCACCGGTCAGGCCCATGAAGCCAACCCTAATTTGCCTCTGTATTGCTCTGATGCTTCTTGCCTGCAGGCGCTTGACATCGAGCATGTGGCCCTCAAGCCCTCGGAAGACTGTGTCCTCTCCTGTGGGTGCTGCACTGGTGGATGGACGTGCCCTGCGCCTGGATGTTCTGGCTGGAATCGCATCTACACGTGATCGGGCCCTGTGTCGTGGCTCAGACTGTCCCTGGACTTGGTGGACATCGTCATCAGTGTCCTGGGCTTCCTCCTCCAGCGGTGGCAATGGTGGCACTGCAATGCGCCTGCGGCGTTTTGGAGGGATGACTGGGCTGCCCTCCTCCTCCTCCTCCTCCTCTTGCCCTGACGCATCTGCGCTGGGGGATTCATCCTCCCCTCCAGTCATTGCTCCCTGTGTTTCTGGTGGTGCTGTGGACATAAATGCACACATTAATTTGGTGTCCTGCCTTGCATTTGTCATGCATTTAGTTACACTGTTAGGAGTGACATGGGTCCTGTCTGTCTGTATTTTGCCTTACCTGATGCACACATACTGGTTGACCCTGGCTGGGTGTCAATGCTCCACTGTTAGGTGCATGTAACTACATCTCCATAATGCATTGCTGTGTGTGCTTGTGTGCCTGCACTGGACTTGCATTTCTGTTGTGCCCCTGGGTCTCTCCTGGGTGTGTGGGGGAAGTAGTGAGGTATCAGGGGTGTGATGGCATGCTTCTTACCTTGTCTTGGGTCTGGGTGGTCGGAGCTGTCCAGGTCTGCCACGCCCATCGCACTCTCCGGTAGCAGGGTCCCCTCAACCATTTCCTCGAGTGGCGTGGAGTCGGTGGCAGTGGAGGTC
This sequence comes from Calotriton arnoldi, assembly GCA_963921515.1. Lineage (NCBI taxonomy): Eukaryota > Metazoa > Chordata > Amphibia > Caudata > Salamandridae > Calotriton > Calotriton arnoldi. Next base: position 757,485 of record CAWUFW010003762.1, read on the forward strand.
CCACCACCAGTCTTCTTAGCCCCCTCCAACCTGGCAGCAACCTTCTCCTTTGAGCGCTGGCGCATGTCAAACCAGCGTTTTCGCAAGTCCTCGACGCTGCGATGGGTGACGCCAATTGCGTTTACTTTCTCCTGGATGTCGGCCCATATCCTTCGCTTGCGTGTCTCTGGCACGCGCAGGGATTTCTTGCCGAAGAGCAGCTCATGGCTGACCACCATCTCCTGAATCAGGACCTCCTGCTCCCTTTCAGAAAACTTGTGTTTGCGTTTCCTTGTGGTCTCCCCCTGCTGCTTGGCCTGGCTGGCCATGTCTCCTCTCAGTGTAGCAGTGCAGTGATGCCTCAACTCTCCTCCTGGACTCTCACTCTGCTTCTGGAACTCAGGTGCAGCATGGGTAGTCACACTTCCTGGTTGTGTTGACATCAAGCTGCACCTGAATTTCCGATTTGCAGATTCGCGAATCGTTAATTGCGAATTCGCAAATTAACGTACTCGCAAATAAGGAATCGCTATTTGCATATTCGCATATTGAAATAGCGATTTTTAGGGAATCGCTATTTGTTTGCGTATTTTTACATACATACCGTTTTGCGATTCTCAGATTGCGATTCGCAATGAATCGCAATTTGAGAGTCGCAAAAACTGAGTTTGATACATATGGCCCTTAGTCATGTATGGATTTACATATAAAACATTTTATTAAAACAAAACAACAACAAATAAAACTATGTACAGCCATGTCGTGTCATCGCTGGACCATTTGTGAATCACAGCCTGTAAGACAAAAAGAAAGATAAGATGGTGCGTCATGCGTCCAGCAAAGGAGAAAGAGAAAGAGAGAAAGAGTGAGGGAGAAAGAGAGAAACAAAGAAAGAGTGAGAGAGAGGAAGACAAAGAAATAGAGAAAGAGTGAGAGAGAGAAAGAAAGAAATAGTGTGAGAGAGGAAGAGAGAGAGAGAAAGAGTGAGAGAGAGGAAGAGAGAGAGAAAGAGTGAGAGAGAGGAAGAGAGAGGAAGAGTGAGAGAGAGGAGAGAAAGAGTGAGAGAGAGGAAGCTAGAGAAAGAGAAAGAGAAAGAGTGAGAGAGAGAAAGAGTAAGAGTAAGATACAAGGAAAAGAGAGAGAAAAACAGTGTGAGAGAGAGGTAGAGAGAAAGAGAGAGAGAAAGAGTGAGAGAGAGGAAGAGGAAGAGAGAGAAAGAAAGAATGAGAGAGAGAGAGGAACAGACAGAGAAAGAGAGAAAGTGTGAGAGAGAGAAAGGAAGAGATGGAGAGGGAGTGTTGACACTGGAGAAAATCTTTGCAGCTTACCTTTGAGCCTCCGGTGTGTCTCCAACCACGTGCCGGGACATAGTGCACCCTTAAGTTTAGTGATCTGAAAGATAGTATAGAATTAGTAATTGCAGAGTACATACAACTGCACACGCCTAATTATCTGTTTCGGCAATGCGCACTCAGGCTGCTGCAGCCCATCCACTCCCACTGCTCGGAGGTGTCTGTGCGCTCTTGTGCGCCCAGGCTGCTGCACACTATCCACTCCCACTGCCCAGAGGTGACTGCCCGCTGCTGCGGAAAGAAGTATCTCCGCTCACCTTCCGCCACCGGCGTGTGTGTAAGAGGGTGCACCACGTGCTGAAGCAACTTTGTCAGGCGTTGTCAGGATGGCCACGCATCATCGCAGTTTGTACACGCGTTCAGCTGTGGTGGTGTGGGGGGAACGTCGATTCGTGAATCACAGCCTGTTAGATAAAAAGCAAGATTGGATTGTGCGTCATTCGTCCATCAAAGGAGAAAGAAAGAGAGAGAGAGAGAGAAAGAAAGAGTGAGAGGAAGACATAGAGAAAAAGAAAGAAGGAGTTGAGAGGAAGACAGAGAGAAAGAGAGAAACAGTGGGAGTGACAGGAAGAGAGAGAGAGAGAGAAAGAAAGAAAGAGTGAGAGGAAGACAGAGAGAAAGAGTGAGAGAGATGAAGAGAGAGAGAAAGAGTGAGAGACAGAAAGAGAGAGAAAGAGTGAGAGAGGAAGAGAGGAGAGAGAGAGAAAGAGTGAGAGAGAGGAAGAGAGAGAGAGAAAGAGTGAGAGAAAGGAAGAGAGAGAGAGAAAGAGTGAGAGTGAGGAAGAGAGAAAGAGTGAGAGTGAGGAAGAGAGAAAGTGTGAGAGAGAGGAAGACAGAGAAAGAGAGAAAGAGTGAGATACAAGGAAGAGAGAAAAAGAGAAACAGTGTGAAAGTGAGGAAGAGAGAGAGAAACAGTGAGTGAGAGAGGAAGAGAGAGAGAAAGTGAGAGAGGAAGAGAGAGAAAGAAAGAATGAGAGAGAGAGGAAGAGACAGAGAAAGAGTGTGAGAGAGAGAAAGGAAGAGATAGAGAGTGAGAGAGAGAAAGAGTGTGAGTGACAGAAAGGAAGAGATGGAGAGGGAGAGTGAGTGTTGACACTGTGGAGAAAATCCTCACAGCTCACCTTTCTGTCACCGGTGTGTCTCCAACCATGTGCCAGGATATAGGGCAGCCCTCAAGCTTAGTCATCTGAAACATAAAAATGGAATCAGTAATGGATGAGTACATACAACTGCGTATGCCTAAATCACTGTCCCGCCTTTGTGTATCCAGGCTAGTGTACCCCATCCACTTCCACTGCCCAGAGGTGTCTACCCGCTGCTGTACACCCAGGCTGCTGCACTCCATCCACTCCCACTGCCCAGAGGTGTATGACAGCCGCTGCACACCCAGGCTGCTGCACCCCATGCACTCCCACTGCCCGGAGGTGACTGCGTGCCGCTGCGCACCCAGGCTGCTGCACCCCATCCACTCCCACTGCCCGGAGGTGACTGCCCGCCGTTGCGCAAACAAGCCTCTCTGCTCACCTTACACCACCGGCGTGTGTTGAAGAGGGTCCACCACGTGCCGAAGAAACCTCCTCACCCGTTGTGTACATGCGGAGAGCGGAGCTCACAATTCAGGTTGAGTGTTGATTGCAGGATCGCCACGCTTCATCGCAGGCCTGCAAGACAAAAAGCAAGATAAGATTGTGCGTCATGCGTCCATCAAAGGAGAGAGAAAGAGAGATAGAGAGAGAAAGAAAGAGTGAGAGGAAGACAGAGAGAAAAAGAAAGAAGGAGTGAGAGGAAGACAGAGAAAGAGAGAAACAGTGGGAGTGACAGGAAGAGAGAGAGAAAAAGAAAGAAAGAGTGAGAGGAAGACAAAGAGAAAGAGAGAAAGAGTGAGAGATGAAGAGAGAGAGAAAGAGTGTGAAGGAGAGAAAGGAAGAGATGAAGAGGGACAGTGAGTGCTGTGTCTCCAACCACGTGCCGGGACCTAGTGGAGCCCTCAAGCTCCCACATCTAAACATAGTACAGAATTAGTAATGGGAGAGTATATACGATTGCGTACGCCTAAATCGCTGTGCCGCGTTTGTGTATCCACTCCCGCCGCCCAGACGTATTTGCCCACCGCTGCGCACCCAGGCCTCACTGCTCACCTTTTCGCGGACAGGGCACCCTCCGCATCATGCAGTCCCGCTCCGCAGGCCAACAGGTCTCACATTTGGTGCTGCGTCTTGATTTTGCCATGCCAGAGGACATACTAGTGCACCTATCATCATCGCAGGTTGCACACCCACTCAGTCCTTGCGGTGCCACTAACTCAGTGAACAGTGAGGCCACGCACGTGGTGGTAGGCCTCCCTGTTCGGTGGCTCAGGCCTACACTGCGGTCCAGCAGGGCACATAAAACCTGAGCTGTCCAGACCACCGGGACGGGCCATCACCGCAGGCTGTACACCCGCTCAGCAGTTACGGTACCCGTACCTCAGTGGACCGAAAGTCACCGTCCCGTGCCGGTGTGCCTGTGCCGGCCGCAGTGCATCCGGTGCGAGCAACTCTGAAATGGCGTAGAGCACGTGCGCCCGGTCTTTTTTATTGGCAGGGTCACGTGTCCTGTGACGCCTGTGCTGGATCGGTGTGGTGTGGGTGTATACTAGCCGTGAGGGAGTGGCTGTGGCGTACTGGCAACTAGGGTGTGACCAGCAGATCACTGCAATGAAAATCTGGGCCATGTAGCGTTGTTGTCCTTCCCTGTAAGCGGAGTGGGCTGACCTGGCGTATGCCAGTTCTGCGTGAGGCTGTGAAGAATGACTCCGGAGCTATGGGCATGGCTCCATTGTGAGCTGTATGAGGAATCAACTGATGCGGCACTGTTGCCAGATTGGGCTAGATCACGCACAATTGGGCTATATTTTTCCCGGTTGTGCAGTAAAATTTAGGTTTGTGCTAGTTGCCAGATTATAAATATATATACAGCGCTCCAGCAAACTAGTATGTTAAAGCGCTTTATTAGACAAATATTTACTTGGCAGCCTGCTGCAACATCAATTCCAATCCATTCACCGCCTGCTTGACGATGTCCCTGCCCCTCCTTCCTTAAAGTAGCAATACTGGGCTAGTTTGGGCTACTTTTTGGTTGTCTTTGGGCTAGAGAATGCTTAAAAAATCTTGCAACACTGGCCATGCCGGTGTTCTTGTTGTAGTGCTGCCGTCACCCGGGTCGCAAGCGTCAATGTGTCACTCTTTGAGCCAAGTCCCTGAACATGGCCAACATAGAAGGTACGGGGAATCACTGACCCTACATTCATCCATAGTTCCACACAAGAAAGATGGTGGACATGACACATCTGTGTGGGTGTGAATGTTTATTGCACATTCAGTGGAGTATTGCAGCTGTAGCAATACTGGGCCATGCAAAATCCAAATTTCAGTTTTTGGGACATGGAGGGCAGCCAATTAGAGACAAGCTCGTTGTCGGAGTTAGGGTGTGCCAACATATGTACTTATACAATCACTCCGCCAATACCCACACACTTATAAATTCACTATACACTCTCCTTGCAGTACTCTAGTCATCCAGTCTCTACGTACGTACTTGTACAATGACCGAGACAAAGTTACATAACCAAAGTTTTCTCCCACTGTCAAAGGTAAGTTGGTTGCATACGCTGTCCAGAGCACAATGTAATGTGGTAGGGCCCAGGGGCAGTAGGTTGCATACATAATGAACACACAGACACAGATAGATAGTGGAACTGGATACGAGAACGTGCACTCGACTCCTTTTTATTACCAGGGTCACATGTCCAGTGACGTCTGTGCTGGATGCGTGTGGGGTGAGTGTAAGCCAGCCCTCCGGGAATGGTTGGTGCTGGTAACAAGTACAACAGTAATGATCAGATCACACACAGAGATTCAATCATAAAGGGTCCATGACTTGTGCTATACTAAGTTAGGGGCACCAGATCTGAAATCATACACAAAATAGTCTGTCATAAAGGGTCCATCAGTTGTGGTGGACTGAGGTAGGAGCATCAGAAGCATTCCGCGTGTGCACAGCTAGCGATGATGCGTGTGTGGTCCGGGCGGGCCGCACTGGGAGCAATGTGTCATGCCTACTGGACTCCGTCATCTGGAATCGCGACTCAATCTGAATTGTGAGCCCTGCTGTCCGCAGTGTAGATCGAAGGCAGTAGTCAGCACAGACATCAAGGAAAGCTTTTGTCACTTCCTCTTGAGAAAATTCAACGACATAGAGTACAATTCTGTCTGCAATTAATAAATCAAGACTGAATTCAAATTGTGAGCTCTGCTGTCCGCAGTGTAGACTGCCATTCAGTGTTCCTTTGGACTTGCAAGATGAATTTGGTCATTGTACTAAAGCTATAATTGATATCAAAAAGTTCTTGAAGCAAGGATACTAAAAGGATATTATGTAGGTTTAAGGGTACGTGGCGATGACTTATGGTGCAGTGAGCTAGTGGCACCTGAAACACTCAGCGTGTGCGCATCCTGCGATGATGCGTGGTCCGTGTAGGCCGCACTGGTAGCAATGTCTTTTGTTTAATTAATTCTGCCTTAATAAGGCCACGTGGCGTTTACTTGTGGTGCACTGAGTTAGTGGTACCTCTGGCGCTCAGCGTGTATGCAGCCTGCGATGATGCGTGGTCCGGGCGGGCCGCACTGGGAGCAATGTGTCATGCCTACTGGACTCCGTCATCTGGAATCGTGACTCAATCTGAATTGTGAGCCCTGCTGTCTGCAGTGTAGATCGAAGGCAGTAGTCAGCACAGACATCGAGGAAAGCTTTTTGTCACTTCCTCTTGAGAAAATTCAACGACATAGAGTACAATTCTGTCTGCAATTAATAAATCAAGACTGAATTCAAATTGTGAGCTCTACTGTCCGCAGTGTAGACTGCCATTCAGTGTTCCTTTGGACTTGCAAGATGAATTTGGTCATTGTACTAAAGCTATAATTGATATCAAAAAGTTCTTGAAGCAAGGATACTAAAAGGATATTATGTAGGTTTAAGGGTACGTGGCGATGACTTATGGTGCAGTGAGCTAGTGGCACCTGAAGCACTCAGCGTGTGCGCATCCTGCGATGATGCGTGGTCCGTGTAGGCCGCACTGGTAGCAATGTCTTTTGTTTAATGAATTCTGCCTTAATAAGGCCACGTGGCGTTTACTTGTGGTGCACTGAGTTAGTGGTACCTCTGGCGCTCAGCGTGTACGCAGCCTGAGATGATGCGTGGTCTGGGCGGGCCGCACTGGGAGCAATGTGTCATGCCTACTGGACTCCGTCATCTGGAATCGTGACTCAATCTGAATTGTGAGCCCTGCTGTCTGCAGTGTAGATCGAAGGCAGTAGTCAGCACAGACATCGAGGAAAGCTTTTGTCACTTCCTCTTGAGAAAATTCAACGACATAGAGTACAATTCTGTCTGCAATTAATAAATCAAGACTGAATTCAAATTGTGAGCTCTGCTGTCCGCAGTGTAGACTGCCATTCAGTGTTCCTTTGGACTTGCAAGATGAATTTGGTCATTGTACTAAAGCTATAATTGATATCAAAAAGTTCTTGAAGCAAGGATACTAAAAGGATATTATGTAGGTTTAAGGGTACGTGGCGATGACTTATGGTGCAGTGAGCTAGTGGCACCTGAAGCACTCAGCGTGTGCGCATCCTGCGATGATGCGTGGTCCGTGTGGGCCGCACTGGTAGCAATGTCTTTTGTTTAATGAATTCTGCCTAAATAAGGCCACGTGGCGTTTACTTGTGGTGCACTGAGTTAGTGGTACCTCTGGCGCTCAGCGTGTACGCAGCCTGCGTTGATGCGTGGTCCGGGCGGGCCGCACTGGGAGCAATGTGTCATGCCTACTGGACTCCGTCATCTGGAATCGCGACTCAATCTGAATTGTGAGCCCTGCTGTCTGCAGTGTAGATCGAAGGCAGTAGTCAGCACAGACATCGAGGAAAGCTTTTTGTCACTTCCTCTTGAGAAAATTCAACGACATAGAGTACAATTCTGTCTGCAATTAATAAATCAAGACTGAATTCAAATTGTGAGCTCTGCTGTCCGCAGTGTAGACTGCCATTCAGTGTTCCTTTGGACTTGCAAGATGAATTTGGTCATTGTACTAAAGCTATAATTGATATCAAAAAGTTCTTGAAGCAAGGATACTAAAAGGATATTATGTAGGTTTAAGGGTACGTGGCGATGACTTATGGTGCAGTGAGTTAGTGGCACCTGAAACACTCAGCGTGTGCGCATCCTGCGATGATGCGTGGTCCGTGTAGGCCGCACTGGTAGCAATGTCTTTTGTTTAATGAATTCTGCCTTAATAAGGCCACGTGGCGTTTACTTGTGGTGCACTGAGTTAGTGGTACCTCTGGCGCTCAGCGTGTACGCAGCCTGCGATGATGCGTGGTCCGGGCGGGCCGCACTGGGAGCAATGTGTCATGCCTACTGGACTCCGTCATCTGGAATCGTGACTCAATCTGAATTGTGAGCCCTGCTGTCTGCAGTGTAGATCGAAGGCAGTAGTCAGCACAGACATCGAGGAGAGCTTTTGTCACTTCCTCTTGAGAAAATTCAACGACATAGAGTACAATTCTGTCTGCAATTAATAAATCAAGACTGAATTCAAATTGTGAGCTCTACTGTCCGCAGTGTAGACTGCCATTCAGTGTTCCTTTGGACTTGCAAGATGAATTTGGTCATTGTACTAAAGCTATAATTGATATCAAAAAAGTTCTTGAAGCAAGGATACTAAAAGGATATTATGTAGGTTTAAGGGTACGTGGTGATGACTTATGGTGCAGTGAGCTAGTGGCACCTGAAGCACTCAGCGTGTGCGCATCCTGCGATGATGCGTGGTCCGTGTGGGCCGCACTGGTAGCAATGTCTTTTGTTTAATGAATTCTGCCTTAATAAAGCCACGTGGCGTTTACTTGTGGTGCACTGAGTTAGTGGTACCTCTGGCGCTCAGCGTGTACGCAGCCTGCGTTGATGCGTGGTCCGGGCGGGCCGCACTGGGAGCAATGTGTCATGCCTACTGGACTCCGTCATCTGGAATCGCGACTCAATCTGAATTGTGAGCCCTGCTGTCTGCAGTGTAGATCGAAGGCAGTAGTCAGCACAGACATCGAGGAAAGCTTTTTGTCACTTCCTCTTGAGAAAATTCAACGACATAGAGTACAATTCTGTCTGCAATTAATAAATCAAGACTGAATTCAAATTGTGAGCTCTGCTGTCCGCAGTGTAGACTGCCATTCAGTGTTCCTTTGGACTTGCAAGATGAATTTGGTCATTGTACTAAAGCTATAATTGATATCAAAAAGTTCTTGAAGCAAGGATACTAAAAGGATATTATGTAGGTTTAAGGGTACGTGGCGATGACTTATGGTGCAGTGAGCTAGTGGCACCTGAAGCACTCAGCGTGTGCGCATCCTGCGATGATGCGTGGTCCGTGTAGGCCGCACTGGTAGCAATGTCTTTTGTTTAATGAATTCTGCCTTAATAAGGCCACGTGGCGTTTACTTGTGGTGCACTGAGTTAGTGGTACCTCTGGCGCTCAGCGTGTACGCAGCCTGCGATGATGCGTGGTCTGGGCGGGCCGCACTGGGAGCAATGTGTCATGCCTACTGGACTCCGTCATCTGGAATCGTGACTCAATCTGAATTGTGAGCCCTGCTGTCTGCAGTGTAGATCGAAGGCAGTAGTCAGCACAGACATCGAGGAAAGCTTTTTGTCACTTCCTCTTGAGAAAATTCAACGACATAGAGTACAATTCTGTCTGCAATTAATAAATCAAGACTGAATTCAAATTGTGAGCTCTGCTGTCCGCAGTGTAGACTGCCATTCAGTGTTCCTTTGGACTTGCAAGATGAATTTGGTCATTGTACTAAAGCTATAATTGATATAAAAAAGTTCTTGAAGCAAGGATACTAAAAGGATATTATGTAGGTTTAAGGGTACGTGGCGATGACTTATGGTGCAGTGAGCTAGTGGCACCTGAAGCACTCAGCGTGTGCGCATCCTGCGATGATGCGTGGTCCGTGTGGGCCGCACTGGTAGCAATGTCTTTTGTTTAATGAATTCTGCCTTAATAAGGCCACGTGGCGTTTACTTGTGGTGCACTGAGTTAGTGGTACCTCTGGCGCTCAGCGTGTACGCAGCCTGCGTTGATGCGTGGTCCGGGCGGGCCGCACTGGGAGCAATGTGTCATGCCTACTGGACTCCGTCATCTGGAATCGCGACTCAATCTGAATTGTGAGCCCTGCTGTCTGCAGTGTAGATCGAAGGCAGTAGTCAGCACAGACATCGAGGAAAGCTTTTTGTCACTTCCTCTTGAGAAAATTCAACGACATAGAGTACAATTCTGTCTGCAATTAATAAATCAAGACTGAATTCAAATTGTGAGCTCTGCTGTCCGCAGTGTAGACTGCCATTCAGTGTTCCTTTGGACTTGCAAGATGAATTTGGTCATTGTACTAAAGCTATAATTGATATCAAAAAAGTTCTTGAAGCAAGGATACTAAAAGGATATTATGTAGGTTTAAGGGTACGTGGCGATGACTTATGGTGCAGTGAGCTAGTGGCACCTGAAGCACTCAGCGTGTGCGCATCCTGCGATGATGCGTGGTCCGTGTAGGCCGCACTGGTAGCAATGTCTTTTGTTTAATGAATTCTGCCTTAATAAGGCCACGTGGCGTTTACTTGTGGTGCACTGAGTTAGTGGTACCTCTGGCGCTCAGCGTGTACGCAGCCTGCGATGATGCGTGGTCTGGGCGGGCCGCACTGGGAGCAATGTGTCATGCCTACTGGACTCCGTCATCTGGAATCGTGACTCAATCTGAATTGTGAGCCCTGCTGTCTGCAGTGTAGATCGAAGGCAGTAGTCAGCACAGACATCGAGGAAAGCTTTTTGTCACTTCCTCTTGAGAAAATTCAACGACATAGAGTACAATTCTGTCTGCAATTAATAAATCAAGACTGAATTCAAATTATGAGCTCTGCTGTCCGCAGTGTAGACTGCCATTCAGTGTTCCTTTGGACTTGCAAGATGAATTTGGTCATTGTACTAAAGCTATAATTGATATAAAAAAGTTCTTGAAGCAAGGATACTAAAAGGATATTATGTAGGTTTAAGGGTACGTGGCGATGACTTATGGTGCAGTGAGCTAGTGGCACCTGAAGCACTCAGCGTGTGCGCATCCTGCGATGATGCGTGGTCCGTGTGGGCCGCACTGGTAGCAATGTCTTTTGTTTAATGAATTCTGCCTTAATAAGGCCACGTGGCGTTTACTTGTGGTGCACTGAGTTAGTGGTACCTCTGGCGCTCAGCGTGTACGCAGCCTGCGTTGATGCGTGGTCCGGGCGGGCCGCACTGGGAGCAATGTGTCATGCCTACTGGACTCCGTCATCTGGAATCGCGACTCAATCTGAATTGTGAGCCCTGCTGTCTGCAGTGTAGATCGAAGGCAGTAGTCTGTACAGACATAACTGTGCAGTGCTGTGCCGCTGTGTTCGCAGGGGGCTTGTGTCGAGGAGGCCCGTGGTCATGGCGGCAGCCATGTGGCAGGGTGAGGGTCGCCGCTCTGGCAGACGCATTGGCTTTCACACAAGTGAACCACGCCCAGAAACCCGGCCTATTTATTCACACTTCTACGCTGGAGTGGCGTATGTTGGACCAGCCCACTGCGCTTCCGCTTACAGGGGGCGACGACACAGGTTCATGACCGAGATCTTCCCCACTGCCTGAGGTAACATGGTTGCATCCACTGTCCACAACACTACAAGCACCAGCTTGTTTTTGGATCGCACAACAGATAGGTTTAATGAACATTATAATTAGAAATTAGCATTTAAAAAACCTTAGAAATTCACTGAAAAAACCATAGGTTTCAGGGACGTTATAGTTACTTGCACATTTCACTCGTACAAAACCATAGAAATTCGGTCGTTATAGTTAGTTGAGCTAACTATAACTCACGCCCCCACAATGCACTGCTGATGACGTCACATATTACATCATTCATGACATGGTCAGTGACATCACTGATGACATCACTGCAGCCCTTAAAAGAACCATTCACAGGAGCCATCTTACATTGGTATCATAAGCCCCTTGATTTCATGTATCAAACAATATCAAAATAACGAGTTGTTACGTTGCATATGCATTTTACATATTGATTAAATTAATGGAAGCAGTCATGAACACCATATATATAATGAACAGTACATCCCCTTGAATATTAGTATCAAATAATCTGCAGGTTTGCAAACATAAATGGCATTCCTGCATGTGCTCAGTTAAATTGAATTAAAGCATTATTCAGCATATAAGCATTAGCCTGTATAATTCATACCATATAATAAATCATAAAATCGTGAATTTACTGGTGCATCCCTCCTATTGGTATTTCAGATTTAAGTTCTGTCTAGCAGTTCACTATATATCATATCACTTGTCACAGTTTGATTTGATTCAGTGCATGTTAAACACAACAACTGTGATATTCACAAATATATGATGATGGAACAGTTAGGATCATATCAGTGTATGTAACACAATAAGGCAACATTATACATAAAAGCAGCAATTTGGATCCATCTAAAGTGTCATGTGCAGGATTATCTGTTAGCGGCAATAGCAATCCTTCTAAGGTTTCATGTGCAAGATGAAAGTGCTAATGTTTATGTGAGGGTTAACCAGTCTCCCACAAATTAAACCTGGCCAAGGGTCAAATAAGTGAATGCACAGAGCAAGCAATTCACAGATAGTAGCAACCATGGTAGTACCTATAATTATCATATTTCTTAATTGATTGCTCATTAAACACAACAATCATGATTTTCAGAGATAGAAAATGATTGAACATTTGGGATCCTGTTAGCATGCCCAACAAAGCAAAGTACAACTGTACATAGTAGCAGCAATATCGATCCATCTAAAGTGTCATGTGCAGGAAAATCTGTAATAGCAGCAACATTAGTCCATTTAAAGTGTCATATGCAAGATGAAGGTGCAAATGTTTGTATACAGGTAAACCAGTATCACAAGTATTAAGTTGGGACCTATGGTTAAGTTAATGAATGTTCAGAGCACGCATGTAAAAACGTAGTTGCAATTGTGATACCTGTTAAGTGTCATGGTGCTTGGTTCAAGAATAATGAAATTAATAAACATCGTCTAATAGGTCTACTATTGACAAAAAAAACATTTCAAAATCTATGGGCCTGATTCACAAAGGAAAACTTGGACCAAAAGTCTAAGTTTAGACCAAAAGTTTAAGTTTAGACCTAAAGTCTAACTTTACTCGTAGTAAAGTTAGACTTTTGGTCTACGTTTAGACCAAAAGTTTAAGCTTAGACCAAAAGTCTAACTTTACTACGAGTAAAGTTAGACTTCTGCTTCGAACAGCGCTTGGAGTCAATGTGTGGATTTTCTTTTTATATCACCAGAACTCACTTCCAAGGGCCCAGGAGTTGGATTTGGCACCGCTTTGCAGAGTATGACTCACAGCAGCAGAGTCCAGGTGATTGCAGGTGAAGTCCAGACACACAAACAGAACACGCCCTCCCACATAATATTAATTTTCGTGTAAGAAAGTGACACTGTCCGTGATAAAAGTGAACACCGCATTATAAGTAAACATTACTGCGCATTATATTAAAGGAAGGCTGCAATACGGTGCATTGTTATTTTCCCAACGGGATTTCCAGAGCCTACGCAACCTTACCGCGCACCGTTGTTCTGCGGACGTGATTTCCACGTCTGCGGACGTGATTTCCATGGCCTACGCAACATTCAAACTCCCTGCCTCTGCACCGTACAGACTGCGTAAACTAAGACCACAGTGTTCCTACTATACCCTCCTATACAATTTTTCTCTTTTGTTTCGCCCTACGCCTTTCAAGTCAGTCACAAAATGGCTGCCAACACTTCCTAGTTTCAACAGTTCGCAACCAATGAGCCGCACGCTCGTGCTCGTAATGCCTCAGCCAATCAGATGTCAGAATTCTCAAATATCGATATCTGTAAATTTTGATATTTCTCTAAAACTACTGAACGGACTTACCCCATTTAAACAAAAGCGTGCTTTCTGGACCAAGACCTTTCTCCTGCCAAATTTGGCGTAATTCCGTTCATCAGTTTGACCTGTAGCCTTGTCTAAAGTTTCCTATGGAAATTGCATGGAGAAAACACGTTTTGGGACCCCCTTTTTCTCAACCCCCTTCACGAATCACCCCCAAACTTTCAGGATAGGAGCTCACCTGAAAAGAGGAACTTTTAGAAAGTTTCGTAAAGATTCGGCAAACGACGCCAAAGTTATAAGCACATCAAAAAATGCTTTTCCTATGGAAACGTGGTCCTAACTATAACTACCTACTGGCGACCGCCAGTAGGTAATATATATATATATATATATATATATATATATATATATATATATATATATATATATATATATATATATATATATATATATATATATATATATATATATACATAGGAATATGCAAGACAAGATGACGTGATGTATGATAGATTCCTTAGAAGAGGATATCCGGTCACTGTCTTGGAAAATGCGCGCTCAAGAGCCACCAAACAAAAGAGAGACGATCTACTGTTGCCTAAAAGAACTGTGACACCAACTGAATCAACTGTAGAAATAACGAGATTTATAACGGAGTTTAACAGTTCTAACATCAAAGTCAAACAAGTAATAACTAAACATTGGAATATTTTAAAGAAAGACCAGGAACTTAAACTTTTTATTCCAGAACATGTAAACATTACATACAGAAAGGTACCGTCGTTGGGCAATCTGTTGACCCAGAGTTATTTTACTAACAAAAATACCCAAAAGGATACTTGGCTCACACACAAGGGCTTCATTAAATGCCCCAAATGCAAAGCATGTAACTTTGGCCGCAACCGAGTGGACATAATAACTCTACAAGGGATCAAGAAACCCATCAAGGAGAGGATCACCTGTGAAACCACCTTTGTGGTGTATCTCCTAGAATGTGGATGCGGTAAACGATATGTTGGAAGTACTGTGAATAAATTAAAATTACGCATTCTCCAGCATTTGCGGGCTGTAACCAACAAGGATTTTACATATGTGATGGCCAAGCATATTTGGAAAGAGCACGATGGCATTTTAAATAACAACTTCTTTTACTCTGGGATCGAGCATATCCCTGTTAAGATCAGAGGAGGGGATAGAGAACTAGGCCTGAGGCATGCAGAATCAAGATGGATAGTGACTCTGGGCACAGAAAATCCTTGGGGCCTTAATACAGATGCCGAACTTTATACCTTTCTGTAGGGTCTCTTTGTTGTGACTTTTTGATGATTGGATTATAGATAGGATTATCAAGATCTCTAATCCATGTCCGTGACAGTCTGACAATAACATTTGGGAATCAATCTACAGCAGTAGTTGGTTCGTGACTCCTCATTTATGAATTTGGTGTTTTACTTGTGATTTTATCTGGCTTTCAATTGATGGTGTGTGATAATATGAATTAGGTTTTATCTGTGTCCGAGTATATGCATGAGCCACTTTTTTCATAATAGGTTTACAATTGCACTTGGCACTTTAACATTGTATGTGCAAAAATTGGAGAGGAGGAGGACGCAAAAACAACCTAGTGTTGATGTTTGCATTAGAGCATGATTTCTTCTAAATGCACTTTATTCCATATGTTTACATAAGCATGGGCCACTTTTATCCTAAATAGGACCACAACTGCACCTAGCACTTTCATCTCTTAGATGGAACCCCGGAGAAAATGATAGAGAGGAATCTGTCTTTGAGGGTTCTCTGTACTTTACAGAAATTTGCACAGTGCTCTTTAGTGGATGGATTACAAACGCACCTGTTTGTTTTCTAATAAACCTATATGATATACTCTGAAGGTCAGCTTTGGAATTTAACTATGGCTATTTTAATATCGGGGCTTTATGCATGGTTGTCTCCCTTTTATATATAGATTGAACCTTGGCTAAATGCAGTACCTGACAGCTGTTTATTTTATTTTTTCCATATTGTTCTTAGAATGGAACATGGGTATGGACACTGGTAGGTGAGGTCTGGCCCGAGCTGTAGGAGGTAATGGGACTTAGACCTTGGGTACCTTCACATTACCCGGGAGGTATAATATAACATGTTGACACTCTATATTTACCGACTCCACAGGGACAACAATGTATGTACTATATGGACACTTTAATGCCTGATACGGATCCCAGGAATTGGGTGGGTAATAGATAAGTCATCTTGTGAAGGATACCTTGTATTTAAAAGGTACATCTGCACTTGGTATATCATAATACAGTAATAGTTCGACAATTATGATTTTTTGACAACTGATTGTTAGAAACTTGCTCTTATCTTGATCCTCTAATCTCCATGTGTAATATTTCAAAATTTCAAAAATTTCAAAAAATTACAAAACAATTTCAAATGTCAAAGACTCGTGGGAGTCTATATGGAATTGGTCCTCTATAAACAGTTTTGCAAATTTTTGTCTGTTTTGCACAACCTATATGCCAGCTGAATCATGGAAGTCTGAATGTTGTACTCATGGCCCTAAGTCCCCAAAACTTTGTGTACTTTACAAGGACAAATTGAGAATTAATTGTATGCTTATTTATAACGCTGCAATGACATTGACTCTCTATAATCAAAATGAAGAGAAAAAGAATTTTGGTTGTGTCCCCTTTAAAACAAATGTATGTTTTTAATTGGTGGTGGGGAAAGGGTAGTGATTTCCCTTTAAAATGACACTCTATGTATCACTCTATAACCCAGAAGAAGGCTTCGGCCGAAACGCGTAGGTCAGCTTTGGATGTTATGCACTCTGCACTTTGCTTGTTTATGGCACCATGATGTTTGGTTGCTTATGAAACTTAAATAAAGCACCTCGTCGCAAAGGATTCTGTTGTGCCGTTCTTCTGTCTGCCCTTGGAACGCAGTGTGGATTGCAGGGCGTTCGTTACAGAGGCTTGCAGCAAAATATATATATATATATATATTTATATATTAGAAAGCAATCCCAAATGTATATAGGCATCCAAAAATGAACGGGCACGGACTCCGAAAATAAAGTGCTCCAATATTTATTGCTCAGTCACGTCTTTGACGCGTTTCGGCCACCACAAGTGGCCTTGATCACATATAACACGTTGCAGCATTGTTAACCTCTTAAATCATTTCCAAGTCCCACGTGATAAACCATGTGAACGGCATTAAAGAAAGACTGATAAAACATATCGCAATTTCATACTCAAAAGACTTAATAAGTGTCTATAATACATAACATATCTGAACAGAAGACCTTTGAAAACATAAAGAGCATAAATGCTCAGACTTCAAAGGAATACATATTGAACAAATATACCACATTCTAAAATGTTCAAATTAATATGTATGAAATTGCCTCAAAGTGCCTATTATAATAAATAAGACGTATTATGTTGTATAAAAGATCTAAGTATCAGTTTGCCATTAAGAACTACATTGTTGAATATCTCTAAAAGAAGTAGTAGGTGTAGAGCACCAATGCTCAAAGATATGTTCAATGTAATCAATAATGAAAACAACATATTGTTACTAAATCATATGGTGTCATGCTACTAATGCCTAAAGTCTCAATATTCATTTCAAAATGTTAACCGTAAAAAGTGTGAAGTGCTTCCAAAGTGCAAAGTGTAATACAGTACAGTATGCCTTGAAGGAAGGTTTAAGCAGCCGAGGAAAGTTCAATTTTCATATTCAAAAGTTGTTATAATACATAATAGTATACATATATTTTCATAATCCCAACAGTGTAAAATTCATCTGGAGAAAGGGTCCTAATATTGCATTATCCAATTCAATAGGAGTAGGTCCATAAATATGTGAGCATAACCTGTATAAATATATTTACAGAAACATTTGTAAAAATATTCATAAAACACATTTATAAAAAATTGTGCAAATCCTCACTGTTATTAAGGCCATAAGGAGTTTTGGAGTCCAACTCTAAAATGAATCGTGACTCCAGTTATTGGAGCATTTTTTCTCTATTGCCGCCTCTTCTCATAGGTGGCACTGCTCCAATCCCAAAATATTTAAGACAACTGTGGTCATTATTTTGTTTCAGTTTGAAATGCCGTGCTACTGGATATGTGGGGTCTGAAATCACTATAGCCCTTAAGTGCTGTAAGATCCTCAAATGCACCTGCAGCTTCGTGCTGCCCACGTAACGCAGTCCACAGGTGAACTCAAGGACATACAATGCAAAATCAGGTCTGCAGTTGTAGACACCCTTCAATTTTGCTGGTTTTTGACTAAATGATGTTGTATAATTCAAAGTGTTGACACCAAATCTGCAAGCCCTACATGAACTACATTTGTAAAATCTTTTCTTTGGTGAAAGCCAAACTAATTCAGGGCTGCTCTTAACCAGCGTACTTCTCATAGAAGTTGCTCTTCGGTAGGTAAGTGTAGGCTTATCAGGTAATCGTTGTCCCAAAACAGTTAAAATGATGGGCCATTGATTATTAATAATAGACCTTATCTTCCTTTCCTGCCGGCTGTAGGTGGTGATAAGTCTAACCTCAGACTCTTCATCCTTACTTGCTGTGCTAATGTTCTGTTTGGACTCAGATCAAAGATGCATTGGGAAAAGCAAGGTTTCTCTAGGTTTCTCATTTGCTTTTGAGATTGCCTGTTCAATAATCTCTATCGTAACCCCGTTCCAGAAATCTATCTCTGGCTTCCTTTTGGCACAATACCAGATCTCTATCTGAGCTGCAGATCTTACGCAGTCTCAAAAATTCACCGTAAGGGATGCTGTTAATCAGATGTCTTGGGTGAAAACTGGATGCATGTAGTGTGGAATTTCCTGCAGTGTTTTTACGGTGCAATGTAGATTCTAATTTGTTACCCGCAACATAAATGTGCACGTCCAAGAAATCAATTGCATATTCATCTATGTGTGCAGTGAACTCCAAATTATGTTTGTCAACATTAATACACTCTACAAAGGCTGCTGCGCTGGCCTTGGAACCTTTCCACATTATAAATACATCATCGATGTATCTTAGCCAGCTAATCACATGTGATTCCCAATCTTTTCTGTGAGTTACCCTGAGAACCTGCTCCTCCCACCAGTCTACATGTAAACACGCATAGCTGGGGGAGAAACAGGCTCCCATGGCCACACCCCTTAACTGTTGGAACACATCCTTCCCAAATAAAAATAAGTTATTATTTAGACACCAACTTATCAAAACTAGGAGCATTTTGTTATGATTATACATTTTGATTGATCTTTATCTCAAATAATGCTCGACCGCCAATAACCTATATTTGTGGTCAATGCTGGTGTATAGGGATGTTATGGCCAAAGTCACAAGGATGTAATCTTATATATATAATATGACAGGTCACAGGAAAACAACAGCCATCCAGGATAAAAATACAGATCCTAAAGGAAACAATGAGATACAAAGAAAATGAAATCCCAGAAATAAGTGACTCAAACATATGAACTCATCAAAGAACAAAAATATATTTCCACTACAACGTTTCGCCTTTCGCCTTCCTCAGAGAGTATGAGGATGTTTGCTTAGTGGCTGCACAGCTGACACTGCTGGATTTTCTAAAACCATTATGAGTGGATATTCCATTTGGAATGTGGAATCAATTCAGTACTGAGATCTCTTGAGATATGCAGTAATCAGGTGGTATTGTCAGTGATGTTCAGTCCATCTGGATGCTATATTCTTAAACGGTATAGCCAGAAGTTTTCTCTGGAGACCAGTAGTTCTTCCTTAAAGACATGTTCTACAGGGAAAATCTTCAAATATGATAGCAAATGGTCCTCAAGGTTAAATTGATTGGCTGCAGGCTAGTCAAGTTTCTTATTAATTATTGCTGATTTGTGGTTCCTGAATTGTGTATGGATGTCATTCACTGTTTGGCCTACATGTTATTTTTTTTACAGCTTTGGCATTGACACTGAATCACATAAAAAATGCATGTTGAGCAACATGTAAGATGCTGTTTATTCCATAGGTCCTTCTCATAACTGATGACGTTTGTAAAAGATATTCACATGTGATGCACCTTTTTAGAAACACAGCAATGAATCCCTGCATTTGTCACAGCTTGCTTGAGTTCAGCTCTGACAATAAGAGATCGAAAATTGGGAGCACTGTGGTAAGCGATGACTGGTGGATTTGGAAAAACCTTTTGCAGTTTTCCACAAGTGGAGAATAAGAGAACTGTTTTTGCATTATGTTTCTGTAGTTGGGAGCAGATGGATGATAGTTAACCAAAAATAGGATTCTGTCACTTTTGTTCCTGCTGTTGGTGTTCTAAATAAGTGCTTCTCTGGGTAACGGCAAAGACTTGTCGATTTGTTGCTGTATGATATGCAGAGGACAGTCTTGCATTTGAAATACTCTAGCAAGCTCCTGTAGGTGTTTTTTACAAGTATTTATTTATTTATTAAGGAGTTTTATATAGCGCTGGCCAGACCCGAGGGTATCGGAGCGCTTTACAACAGTTTTAATGCAGGAGTCACACAATAAGGCATATTGGTTCGGAAGTCCCAGCGTGCTGTGCAACATTGAGGTAGGGAAGTCCTGAGATAACCTCGATCAGTGCACGATGTCTTGGGCTGAACCTCTTTCAGGGAGGAGGGAACGAGGAAGGGGTCGGGGAGCGGGGAAGAGGTAGGTCTTAATGACACAGTGTCAGGGGTCTGGGCTGCAGAGTGCAGGCTTGTGCGCTTCGGCGGCGGCTATCAGTTCGGGAAGGCACAGTTGAGGAAGAGGTCTTTTAGGAGTTTTTTTAATTTTACAAAGGAAGGGATAGTCCTGATATCAGCTGGAATAGAGTTCCAAATTTTGGGCGCGTTTCCAGCGAAGGATCGTGCAGCGGTTTTTTGTTTGCGTGTTTTCATAGGGATGAGGAGTAGGGTGTTGGAGCTCCTGAGGTTTCTTGTCTGACCGGCCTTCTTGAGTTTGGAGGCCAGGTAGTCAGGTTTCCCTGTGTGCAGGGCTTTGTGCGTGAGGCAGGCAGTTCTGAAGCTGGCACGCATTTCGACTGGGAGCCATTTTAGTTCTCTGAGTGCGGGTGATATGTGATCGTATTTCTTAACTCCGGTGACCATTCTGGCTGCTGCAGTGAGAGTTGTTTTGAGGGGAGCTAGGTGGGATTTTGCTGTACCGGTGAGGACTGCATTCCCATAGTCGAGTCTAGATAGCACCAGTGATTGAGTGGCTTGTTTGAGGTCCTTGGGCGGGATAAAGGGTTTTATTTTGTTGAGTAGCTTCAGATTGAGGAAGGCACTCTTTGCAGAGTTCTTAATGTGTTTGGCCATGTCAAGTTTTGGGTCTAGGGTGATTCCTAATGATTTTACAGAGTTAGCCAGAGTGAGATTACCGTTGAGAGCATCGATTGCTTTTAGCCATTCTACGATTTGGGGGTTTTCTTCTTTGTTGGAGATGAGGAGGATTTCAGTTTTATCTTGGTTGAGTTTAAGGTGGTTTGTTGATAACCAGTGTTGGACTTCTCTAAGAGTGTTGTTGAGTCTCTGAATGTCATCAATGGAGGAGGTTTCCAGATAGATCTGGGTGTCATCTGCATATAGGTGGAGGGGATGTTGGCTTTTTTGAGTAGGGTGGTGAGGGGTTCCATGTATATGTTGAACAGTTGAGGGGAAAGCACTGAGCCTTGGGGGACACCTCTGCTGACGGGGTGTAGGTTGGACATAAAGGATTTGATTTTTATCCTTTGGGAGCGGTTGTGTAAGAAGGAGGAGAACCAGTGTAGGAACACCTCATCTGCACCTACCCTATCTCGGAGAGCCTTGATGAGTAGATTGTGATCAACCGTGTCAAAGGCTGCCGATAAGTCCAGGAGAATGAGTAGGCATCATTGGTCAGAATCTAGGGACTTGTGGATGTCGTCCACGATGTTAAGTATCGCGGTCTCGGTGCTACAGCCTTTTCTGAAGCCCGATTGGTGGGGATCTAGAAGGTTGATGCTGTCCATGTGCTGAGTCAGTTGTAGGAGAACACACTTTTCGAGGATTTTAGATAGGAGGGGGAGATTGGAAACGGGTCTGAAGTTGTTCAGATCGTTGGTGTCAAGGCCTGGTTTTTTCAGTAGTGGCGTGACTTGGCCGACTTTGAGGCAGTCTGGTATGACGCCAGTTTTCAAGGAGCTGTTTATGATCTTGCACCAGAATGGGGCTAGGGAGAGTTTCAGATTTTTGGTCAATTGGGTGGGTATAGGATCTAGGACGTGAGATGTGGGTTTGGAGGAGGAGATCAGTTTAAGAATCTCAGCTTCAGGTATGGGATTGAAGGATTTCCAGGCTTTCGTGGGGTGCTTGTGTGTGCTGGCTTCGGTCTCTGGGGTTGGGCTTTTGCAGGAGGGATTGAGGTTGATGTCTAGTGAGAGCTCAATCTTGGTGATTTTGTCGTTGAAGAAGTTGGCGAAGTTGTCGCACAGGTCTTTGGAGGCCTTAACTGGGGTTGCAGAGGGTTTGGAAGTTTGTTGCCTGATGATGTTGAAGAGTTCTTTGGGCCTGTTTTTCGCGTTGTCCAGAGCGGTGCAGAAAAAGGTGGCTTTTTTGTTGTTGATGTGTTGTTTGTATTTCCTTCGGCTGCTTTGAGTTGGTCGCGAAGGCTTGTAGAAGGGTTTTTCCTCCATAGACGTTCTGTAGCTCTTAGTTGTCTGAGCAGTGTTGGGTAAGGTTGTTGCTGTGTAGCAGCTCATTCAGGTTTTGGATTAGCGAGTTGTTTTTTTCATTCCAGTGTAGGTTGAGGTCGCCCAAAATTAGGTTGTTGGTGTCTCGGAGTGAACAATGAGCAATCAGGTCGGACAGGTGTTCTGTGAAAGTGGTGGTGTTGCCTGGGGGATGGTATAGGAGATGGCAGTGTAGTGTATTGTTGTCGCTTGTGTTAATGTTGGCGGTTAGGCATTCAAAGGTGTTATAGTTAAAGGTGTCAATTTCGGTCACGGACAAGTTGTTGTTGTGAATGATTGCTATACCTTTTCGATCTTTGTTGATGATTGCAAAGCCTGGGGGCACGAGAGTAACCATGATTGGTGGCGAGCAGTCATTTAGCCAAGTCTCGGTGATGAAGGCTATGTCTATGTTATGGGTGAGGATGGATTCTGCTAGCTCTGTGGCATGTTTGGTGGCTGATCTGCTGTTTATGAGCATGCAGTTGGTGGAGGGTGCCTCTTTTTTGGGTTTCTTTCTTAGGGGGGCCATGGGGATGTTGGTGAGGGAGGCTGGAGGTCTTGGGGGTTTCGGTGGGGAGTGGTCTCTTCTGAGTCCGGTGATCACCTGAATCTTGAATTGAGGGGTGGCAGTAGATGGGTTGTCGTACGAGGAGGCAAGATCTGCTGCTTCACTCGAGGACATAGCCTCTCTTGTTCTTTTGGGTCTCAGTATCTGACTCGAGAGGGGGGTTGAGATCCAACTGGGTGGGGAGCCTTGGGGAGCCTTTGGTGTGTGGGGTTGGAGACGGTGGGAGTACAGTGGGGATTTTGGGAAGGCTTACGGAGCGTGGCGAGGTTGGTTAGGATTTCGTTAAAGCCCTGGATTATAGTTGCTAGCTGGCTTTCAAGCAGGGTGAGACGCTGCCCCGTCTCCTACGAGGTGGGGGTGGAGGGGTTCTGGGCGGGGTCCTCCCGAGAGGGGGATGGCCTGACGGTGCTATGTTGCCGTCTTGTTGTTATTGTGCTGTCCGTGTAGGCTTTGAGCAGGGCCGTGGGCGCGGGGTGTGGAGGGTCGTGTTGTGGCATCCGCATTCTTTTGCATGTGGGTATAGGGAGGTAGTTGGGAGTGTTTGACTTTGTGTTGAGGTCAATCATTGTTATTTGGGGGAGGTTGTAAGCGGGGGGTGTTTGAGGTGACGGTCTGAGGGGGGAAGGGGAGCCTTGTTCTTGGTGACAGAGGTGAGGGTGGTGTCTTGTGGAGGAAAGCTGGTGTTGTTGATAGAGGGCACAGGAATGGTAGGTGTGCTCTGCTGGAGGGTCCGGCTGTCTGGGGAGAAGGGGTGAGTTGGGCGGGGGAGATGTGCTTGAGAGGGGGCAGTCCGAAGTGAGGGGAAGAGGGAGTCAAATGCCTCTAGGTTGTCGTTGTTGGCTTGAATCAGGACTGTGCCGTTGAAGTAGATGGTCACATAGGTGTTCCCGCTCTGCATCGTGCAGTTAGGGATTGAGATCATCAGTTTGCAGCTATGAGGAGTGTTAGTAGTTTTGGAAATGTGGAGCTGTGATCTGAGGATGGAGTTCAACTTTTCGGGTCTTTCAGTGTGGAAAATGAGATCCATTTTTATCTGGCCTTTGGAGGAGCAGTGATATATGTCAGCAAATAGTGATTCTGGGTGTTGTCTAATCAGTTTGTGTTTGAGGATTTTTTTCACTTTGGGTGAGAGGTTGGGGGGAAAATAATCGAGAAGGAGTTCGGGCCGTGCGGTCTTAAGTAATTGGGTGTGGGGGGGTTGGAGTAGGTTGGCGTGATAGAAGGCATTTTGTCTAGGTTGGACGGGGGGCTAGTTCCCTTAGGGATTGGTGGGTTACGATACCACTGGGGGAGTCGGGGCTGTGTCCGATGGTGTACGTTAAATATGGTCGGGAGCCGCCATCGTGGGAACAAGTCGCATGAGGTAGGCGGGGGTGTAGTGTGGTGTGCCTTCTTTATATGGGGGTCTATGCGTCGGTGGTTGGCTATTTCCCTGATCGGTGGGACGGTGATGGTGGTGGAGGTAGAGAGTGGGGTAGAGGACAGTGCTCCGCCTAAGTTAATGGGCCGCCCTTTCTTGGGTAGTGAATTAGTGAGCCGCCCTTTTGGGGTCTGGCATCCAGTTGTTTACCAGCGGGGCCCAAGTCACCTAGATTGCCATGGCCGTTGGGTCCGGGCCGTATTGATGTTCCCCTGGGTTATCCTGTGCTCATCGGTGCAGTTTGGGCAACCGGGAGGGTTTTGTATGGAGGCCATGAGTGGCCATCCTGAGGTCAGGCAGTGGGGTTGATGCCAAAGGTGGTTGTGTGGTCCGGCACTGAGGCAGAGAGGGTGTCAGGCACTGCAGGAAAGTAGGTGCAAAACGGCCTTGTAGACACGTAGGGTTGAAAAGACGAGATGAGGCGGGCCAATGTCACTTCCTTTTAGTGACCGGCGGGTCCGGACGCAGAGTTGTGGTGGTCAAGCCCTTTTTAGTGTGTTGGTCGGTAACTCGCCGGTGGGGTATATCGGGAGTTAACCCTGGGCGGCCATCTTGGGGTCAGTGGACGCAAGGAATGCGCATGCGCGGGCTCGCGCGCATGCGCAGATCACCCTGAGACGGCGATGAAGAGGAGGACGGCAGCCCGGGGACGCCGCAGTCAAGGTAAGTCTTTATTCTTTTACCTTTAATGTAGTTTTAATTAATTCTTAATAGGGGGGGGGCGGAGCGGAGTTTGTCCCCAACTCTGTGGACCTCCGCGTAGTCCCGCTCCGCCAGCTCCGCCCAGGGTTATTTATAATTCACCCTGAGGGAATGTGGGAAGTCCCATTGTCTAACACGGAGTTACACTAGCGCATGAACTGAGGGCTAATTTCCAATTGAGGCCACATATTACTCCAATGTATCAAATTGCTACATTAAACCAGACCCATTGATAAAGTCGGATTTAAAGTAACTTTTAAAATTAAGGTGACTCTAGAAAATCACCTCTTTCTTCCACCAACATTCTGTTAAGCATTGCTGATTGACTCCAGCAGCTGTCACCTGAGACAGCCTGCTACCAGCCTGCCAGGAGGTGTGAATCGCTCCCAGGAAGTGTAACAAAGGGTCTGCTGGAGGGAGGAGGTGTGACTTCCTTCTGAAAGGATGGCCCAAGGGTGGTGGCCACAGATGACCTAGCTTCAAAGGGGCTCCCGCCTCTGAGAGGCACATGCAAATCACACTTTAGCGTGCCTGCTCCTTTGTGTATGCAGACGTGTTGGCATTATCTCCAGAGGGGCAAATCCTGTTGCAGAACTGGTTTTCCAGGAGAGGTTGCTAATTATGCTGGACACACACTCAGAACACTGCTGGTCTGAGAGAAGACAGAAGAAGGACTTCAGCAGCTGAACATGTGAACCTCAGAAAGAAAGGCTTCACCAAAGAAGACAACACCTGCTGCACCTGCTGATCTAAGACTGGACTTCAGAATAAGAAGGGCTGCTCCTATTGTCGACTTTGCGGTGAGAGACTCTAATGGCTGGACCTACTCCCACTCATACCAAGAACCAGTGAGTTGACTCCAAGGGCTAGCTGACTAGCCTCTTGTTAAGCTTCAGGGGCATAAATGCTAAGGACGCCTGCACCTGTAAAGTGCCCTACTGACCAATAGCCACTGAACTTGCCCTGGACACCACCAGTGTATCCTGTGAGTTCGAGTCCTAGCCCTCAAGAGGTGTGTCCCGGGTCCCGGTCTCTTGACTGGTGCTAGAATGTATTGGTTCCCCCCACAGAAATGCAACTTCTGAGCCTAAAGAAAAAAATAAAGTTTTTGGGCCAGAAAGTCCGATGCTCATAGACTACCTCTACTTGCTGGTTTGTAGGTAGCCTCTGTCGTGTAGTTCCTCTTTCCAGGTTCACTAATGGTGTTGTTGTGGTTTGCAATTGACTAGCCTATACAGATAGACGTTTTACTTTGGGCATTAGTGTTTACAGTAGTGGTTTAGAAAACACACAACTATCCGCTGAGAACTGTCTCTTACGTGATAAGTGAGTGTAGTAGTTGATAAGGTTACAGTGAGCTCTGTGCTGTACGTCTCTGACCTGCGTCTTCCTCTTACTTCTAAAAACATTTAATGGTATTTTATGAAGTATATTGAGGTTTACTTTGCTGGATGATGTCATCAGTGATGTAATTTGAGATGTCATCAGTGATATCATCAGTGATGTCACTGACCGTGTCATGAGTGATATCATATGTGAGGTCATAAGCTGTGCAATGCGGGGGCGTAAGTTATACTTAGGTTAGGTAACTTTAACTTCTGAATTTCTATGGTTTTGTGTGTGTAAAATGTAACCTAACTATAACGTCCCTGTAAACTTAGTTTGGTAAAGTTTACACATTGGCCTGGCCCCGGGGAATGATGTCCCGAGGACCGATACATGCCATTCAGAGATCCACTTGTGCACCCATTCACACACCCATACAGCCACTCACACACCCACTTACAGACCCAGAGAACCACTCACATATCCACTCATAGGCCCACACAGGCACTCACACACCCACTCACATACTCATGTACACACTTATACAGCCAGGCACATACCCACTCACAGACTCTCACAGCCACTCACACATGCACCCACACACCCACTCACAACCACACACGCACATACACATACAGCCACTCGCACACCCACTCACAGACCCAAGAAACCACTCACACACCCACTCACAGACCCACACACTCACTCACACATGCACTCACACACTCACTTAAACACCCACACAACTACTCACACACCCATACATCCACTGACAGACCCACACAGCCACTCACATATCCACTCACATACTCACTCACACACCCACATAAATACTCAGACACCGACTCGCAGACCCACACAGTCTCTCACACACCCACTCACAGACCCAGACAGCCACTCATGCAGGTGCCACCCTCCCCTACAAAATGCGCTGGGCCCTGGGGGTAGGGTCCTCTGGGCTGAAATCCATCCAGGGAGGGGGCTGCATGCCCCCTCCCCATTAAGTATGGTGCCGGGCCCTGGGACCCATTCCCTGGGGATGAAATTGGTATGGGGAGGGGTCTGCATGCCCACCTACCCCTGAAAAATGTTGCCAGGCCCCAGGGAATGGGGTCTCCGGTGCCACAAATGGCCAGGGAGGGGGGCCTTTGCCCCTAAAAAATGCACTCATACCCTAGGATGGGGTTTCCAGGGCCGAAAGCAGCCCAGGGATGGGGCCTGTGAGTTGGCTGCCTTGGGGGTGTTGACGATAGGGCCTGACCACAACTTGGGATTGGCTGCATGTGGGGGGGTTGGTATTTTACCATTCCAAAGCCATAATACTGTGCCTGGAGTGGTAAAAGGCTTTTGTCATTTTACAGCTCGGCATGGATGGCACTTGATAATCCTATGGTTAAAGACTTTCTTGTAGAAATGGCAAAATATGTTGTACCTTTCTAGCTCAGTGTTAATGGCACTGTTCTAATCTTATGCTTAAAAACTTTGGACATTGGAGGTGAGCAGATTCAGAGTGTCGCTGGTGCTGGAGGGTGCTCTATCAGGAGCTGTTCTCCACCTAAACTTGGAAACGTCTGAGAGTTCTCTGTGTGTATGTATATATATATATATATATATATATATATATATATATATATATATATATATATATATATATATATATTTCCAATATGAGTGCTCAGCACTTGAGGGTGCACTCGAGAAACCGCAATCTGTTATTTAGGTCAATGTCAGCACTTCAACCTCTGAGTTTAGCCTGACGCGTTTCGGATGGTTCCTTACTCATAGGCTCACTCCATAATTTGCATAGCAGCTGACACTTTATTTAAAATTCTCCAATGAGCTTCCTGCTGGCTTGCCCCAACACCTGCTGGGACTTGTAGTGTCACGCCGCCGCCTCTTACCCAATAGGATGAGGTAAGTAAATGTTCCTTCAGCGTTGAATGCGCCGTGATGTGCCGCTTTCTGCCCATCTTAAATTCAGTCTCCCCACAAACAGCAACGACATGTATTGCGCGCCGTGGCCCCCTTTGGCAATCCTGGGGTGGTGCTACCCTCCTACGCCTTGAGCGGGCGCGGCAATATTTCCAATATGAGTGCTCAGCACTTGAGGGTGCACTCGAGAAACCGCAATCTGTTATTTAGGGCAATGTCAGCACCTCAACCTCTGAGTTTAGCCTGACGCGTTTCGGATGGTTCCTTACTCATAGGCTCACTCCATAATTTGCATAGCAGCTGACACTTTATTTAAAATTCTCCAATGAGCTTCCTGCTGGCTTGCCCCAACACCTGCTGGGACTT
The DNA here is from genome assembly GCA_963921515.1 of Calotriton arnoldi. Classification (NCBI taxonomy): domain Eukaryota; kingdom Metazoa; phylum Chordata; class Amphibia; order Caudata; family Salamandridae; genus Calotriton; species Calotriton arnoldi. The sequence goes on from CAWUFW010003762.1 coordinate 785,889, forward strand.
GTAGTGTCATGCCTCCGCCTCTTACCCAATAGGATGAGGTAAGTAAATGTTCCTTCAGCATTGAATGCGCCGTGATGTGCCGCTTTCTGCCCATCTTAAATTCAGTCTCCCCACAAACAGCAACGACATGTATTGCGCGCCGTGGCCCCCTTTGGCAATCCTGGGGTGGTGCTACCCTCCTACGCCTTGAGCGGGCGCGGCAATATTTCCAATATGAGTGCTCAGCACTTGAGGGTGCACTCGAGAAACCGCAATCTGTTATTTAGGGCAATGTCAGCACTTCAACCTCTGAGTTTAGCCTGACGCGTTTCGGATGGTTCCTTACTCATAGGCTCACTCCATAATTTGCATAGCAGCTGACACTTTATTTAAAATTCTCCAATGAGCTTCCTGCTGGCTTGCCCCAACACCTGCTGGGACTTGTAGTGTCACGCCGCCGCCTCTTACCCAATAGGATGAGGTAAGTAAATGTTCCTTCAGCGTTGAATGCGCTGTGATGTGCCGCTTTCTGCCCATCTTAAATTCAGTCTCCCCACAAACAGCAACGACATGTATTGCGCGCCGTGGCCCCCTTTGGCAATCCTGGGGTGGGGCTACCCTCCTACGCCTTGAGCGGGCGCAGCAATATTTCCAATATGAGTGCTCAGCACTTGAGGGTGCACTCGAGAAACCGCAATCTGTTATTTAGGGCAATGTCAGCACTTCAACCTCTGAGTTTAGCCTGACGCGTTTCGGATGGTTCCTTACTCATAGGCTCACTCCATAATTTGCATAGCAGCTGACACTTTATTTAAAATTCTCCAATGAGCTTCCTGCTGGCTTGCCCCAACACCTGCTGGGACTTGTAGTGTCACGCCGCCGCCTCTTACCCAATAGGATAAGGTAAGTAAATGTTCCTTCAGCGTTGAATGCGCCGTGATGTGCCGCTTTCTGCCCATCTTAAATTCAGTCTCCCCACAAACAGCAACGACATGTATTGCGTGCCGTGGCCCCCTTTGGCAATCCTGGGGTGGTGCTACCCTCCTACGCCTTGAGCGGGCGCAGCAATATTTCCAATATGAGTGCTCAGCACTTGAGGGTGCACTCGAGAAACCGCAATCTGTTATTTAGGGCAATGTCAGCACTTCAACCTCTGAGTTTAGCCTGACGCGTTTCGGATGGTTCCTTACTCAAAGGCTCACTCCATAATTTGCATAGCAGCTGACACTTTATTTAAAATTCTCCAATGAGCTTCCTGCTGGCTTGCCCCAACACCTGCTGGGACTTGTAGTGTCACGCCGCCGCCTCTTACCCAATAGGATGAGGTAAGTAAATGTTCCTTCAGCGTTGAATGTGCCGTGATGTGCCGCTTTCTGCCCATCTTAAATTCAGTCTCCCCACAAACAGCAACAACATGTATTGCGCGCCGTGGCCCCCTTTGGCAATCCTAGGGTGGTGCTACCCTCCTACGCCTTGAGCGGGCGTGGCAATATTTCCAATATGAGTGCTCAGCACTTGAGGGTGCACTCGAGAAACCGCAATCTGTTATTTAGGGCAATGTCAGCACTTCAACCTCTGAGTTTAGCCTGACGCGTTTCGGATGGTTCCTTACTCATAGGCTCACTCCATAATTTGCATAGCAGCTGACACTTTATTTAAAATTCTCCAATGAGCTTCCTGCTGGCTTGCCCCAACACCTGCTGGGACTTGTAGTGTCACGCCGCCGCCTCTTACCCAATAGGATAAGGTAAGTAAATGTTCCTTCAGTGTTGAATGCGCCGTGATGTGCCGCTTTCTGCCCATCTTAAATTCAGTCTCCCCACAAACAGCAACGACATGTATTGCGCGCCGTGGCCCCCTTTGGCAATCCTGGGGTGGTGCTACCCTCCTACGCCTTGAGCGGGCGCAGCAATATTTCCAATATGAGTGCTCAGCACTTGAGGGTGCACTCGAGAAACCGCAATCTGTTATTTAGGGCAATGTCAGCACTTCAACCTCTGAGTTTAGCCTGACGCGTTTCGGATGGTTCCTTACTCATAGGCTCACTCCATAATTTGCATAGCAGCTGACACTTTATTTAAAATTCTCCAATGAGCTTCCTGCCGGCTTGCCCCAACACCTGCTGGGACTTGTAGTGTCACACCGCCGCCTCTTACCCAATAGGATGAGGTAAGTAAATGTTCCTTCAGCGTTGAATGTGCCGTGATGTGCCGCTTTCTGCCCATCTTAAATTCAGTCTCCCCACAAACAGCAACGACATGTATTGCGCGCCGTGGCCCCCTTTGGCAATCCTGGGGTGGTGCTACCCTCCTACGCCTTGAGCGGGCGTGGCAATATTTCCAATATGAGTGCTCAGCACTTGAGGGTGCACTTGAGAAACCGCAATCTGTTATTTAGGGCAATGTCAGCACTTCAACCTCTGAGTTTAGCATGACGCCTTTCAGATGGTTCCTTACTCATAGGCTAAACTCAGAGGTTGAAGTGCTGACAGTGCCCTAAATAACAGATTGCGGTTTCTCGAGTGCACCCTCAAGTGCTGAGCACTCATATTGGAAATGGAAATAAATATATATATATATATATATATATATATATATATATATATTATCTACTGGCGGTCGCCAGTAGATAGTTATAGTTACAACCTATTATCCATAGGAAATCCGCGACATTCTATTTGAAATAACTCTCTTGCCGGTTGACGTATCTTCGCAAAATTTTCAAACTTTGTGGGGCGCTCCGGTCCGCTCCTACCCTGAAAGTCTCGGGGATTCGTCAAGCGGGGGCCGAGAAAAAGGGGGGTCCCAAAACGCGTTTTCCCCATGCAATTTTCCATAGGAAACTTTAGACACGGCTACAGCCCGAACTGCTGAACGGAATTACACCAAATTTGGCAAAGAGGTAGTTCTTGGTTCAGAAAGAACCCTTTTGTTAAATGGTGTAAATCCGTTCAGTAGTTGCTGAGAAAATCAAAAGTAAAAGTACATATATATCTATGGCCGCGTCGGATTCGCGCACCCTCCCGATCACGAGCTGCATGCTAATTGGCTGTCAACACTCCAAATCAGGAAGTGTTGGCAGCCATTTTGTCCCTCGGTAGAACCGAGGGACAGAAACAAGTGCGCAAAATGCACAAAGGGGGCAGGGTAGAAACACCCTGACCCCCTAGGTCCCGCGCTTCGATGTTAATTGGCCCCCGGGTGGCCCAAGTCCCGGGGGCATGGTGGGGGGGTTTTAATTTATGTAGGAGGGACCTCTAAGGCCCCCCAAGCCCCGGGGACCACCACCCCCCGGGGCTTTATTTAAAAATGATGGCGGGAGGGCTCTGAGCCCTCCCGCAGCCCCGGGACCGCCACCTCCCGGGGCTTCTTTTTTTTTTTTTAAACCTGTGTGGGGGCTCCAGCCTCCACATGCCCCGGGGACCGCCACCTCCCCGGGGCACTAAACATTTAAATATGGGGGTCCGTTACGGACTCCCAAGCCCCGGGGACCACCACCTCCCCGGGCTGTGCACTGAATGGGAGGGGGCCGCGCGCCCCTCCTGGAGCCCTTGATGGCCCTGTGGACCACCACCCCCAGGGCCGGCTCCTGCAGTGTCCCGGGTGCCTACCCCGGGACACTGCTGTTTGCTATGACAGGACGGAGCCTCGCGGCTCCCGTCCTGTCATAGCAAGTCTTGGTTTGCATTTTGAAAGAGAGAGCAGGAAACCTGCTCTCTCTTCAAAATGCAACCAATTGCTTTCCACATGGGGAGCAGCATGTTAGCTGCTCCCCATGTGGAAAGCAATGCCGGCTTCCGCAGGAGGCGGGGAGCCGGCTGGGACTGTGGGGGATTGGGGACCCCCACAGTCTCCAACGTGAGGCCAGGCCCCGGGGGATGGGGTCCCCGGGGCCATAGTGGCCCGGGAGGGGGCCATGCAGCCCCCTCCCCAAAGTTAAAAAAAAAAAAAAATTTAAATAAGGGAAAGGCCGGCCTTGGGGGATGGGGTCCCCGGGCCTTAAATGGCCTGGAGGAGGGGGCCACGCAGCCCCCTCCAAATAAAAAAATAAAAATCGAGGCCATGCCCCGGGGATGGGGTCCCCGGGGCCAATACAGGCCCAGGGAAGGGGGCCACGCGGCTCTCTTCCCGTTTTTTTTTTTTAAATTTAAAAAAAAAAAATGCTCAGGCCCCGGGGGATGGGGTCCCCGGGGCCAAAGTGGGCAAGGGAAGGGGGCCACGCTGCCCCCTCCCATTAAAAAAAAAACGACCGGCATCGTGCCGGAGGCCCCGCCCCTCCCTGCAGTACTCTGCAAACGCGCCCTGGCGCGTTTGCAGAGGCGGAACGAATTCCCCTTCAATACTGGGGGTCCCTGGGGGCCAACTAGCCCACCAGGAACCTCCAGTATGCGCCAGGGGCTGCCTTGCAGAGACGTGTACATAGGCCACGCCCCTTTTACACCTCTCTGCAACGCAGCTCTGTGGCGCTTTTGGAGGTATATGGTGGGCTAGTTGGACTCCAGGGACCCTCAGGATTCAAGGGGACTTAATCCCCCAACTTAAAACGCGCCACAGGGCGCGTTTGCACAGTGGTGAAGGGAGGGGGCGGGGCTTCATGTGACATGTGTGCAAACAGGCCCCGTGGCGCGTTTTAAGATGGGGATTAAATCCCTTCAATCCTGAGGGTCCCTGGGGCCAACTAGCCCAACAGGTACATCCAGAAAGCGCCACAGAGCTGCGTTGCAGAGAGGTGTAAAAGGGGTGTGGCCTCTCTACACGTCTCTGCAACGCAGCCCCTGGCGCATACTGGAGGTTCATGGTGGGCTAGTTGGCCCCTAGGGAACCTCATGATTCAAGGGGACTTAATCCCCCAACTTAAAACGCGCCACGGGGCGCGTTTGCACAGATGTCACCTCAGGCCCCGCCCTCCCTTCACCATTGTGCAAATATTCCTCTAAAATCTGCCTTACTACGAATTCCGATTTACTCACCTGTTATCAGGAGAGACCTCAGTGCTGCATCTTTCAGCCCAGTACTGATCCTCAAAAGTAATTTTAACCGTACTTATCAGTAACTTGAATTTCCTTCCATAGGATATCATTGCCTGCTTTTTGCTGAAAAAGTTTCTAAGTGTTGATTTTTGAAACATACAAATATTCCTCTAAAATCAGCCGAAATCCGAATTCTGATTTACTCACCTGTTATCAGGAGAGACCTCAGTGCTGCATCTTTCAGCCCAGTACTGGTCCTGAAAAGTAATTTTAACCGTACTTACCGGTAACTTGAATTTCCTTCATAGGCTAACATTGACTGGTTTCACTTGGAAATTCTTCTAAGTGTGGAGTTTTGGAACTTTATAATATTCCTCTAAAATCAACCAAAGTACGAATTCCAATTTACTCACCTGTTATCAGGAGAGAACCCAGTGCTGCATCTTTTAGCCCAGCACTGACCCTGAAAAGTAATTTTAACCGTACTTACCAGTAACTTATATTTTCTTCCATAGGAATCCATTGTCTGGTTTTCAGCAGAAAAGTTTCAAAGTGTCGATTTTCACAAACTACAAATATTCCTTAAAAATCGCCTGTATGACTTAAACGCATTCTTTCAACTGTTTACAGGAGATGCACCAGTGCTGGATCCAGGATCCAACACTGAGTAAGAAAAAGTAACGATAACAGTTTTTACCTGCTAAGTGAATTTCCTTCCATAGGATAACATTGGTGATTCTATGAGAAAAAGTTTCTAAGTGTCAACTTTTAAAATACAATAATATTCCTTAAAATCACGACTGTAACCAAAACGCTTTTACTCAACTGTTTACAGGAGATGTACCAGGACTGAATCTAGGATCCAGTCCTGTGGTTAGAAAAGTAATCCATAAAGTAACTAATTGCATTTAACTAGAAATTCACATTGAGCTGAATGTTGCATTGTGTTTGAAAATGTGTTGCCCATTGCAACAACTGTAACTACTGTACTTAAAAGTCTATTGCCTATGTGCAAAGTATTTAAACTAAAGTAATTCATTCTGAGAAAGTATTTTTGTAATGTAATGTATAATGTAATTACAATGTAATTTAAAAAATAAAATATGTAAAAAAAATTGTTTCTAAAAATGTAGTAAATCAGTATGAAAAAATTAATATAACAATTAATACATTTAAAAATTGTCATTTACAAAACCTTTGAAATTCACTGAAAAACCGTAGGTTTCAGACATGTTATAGTTAGGAATTAGCATTTAAAAAACCTTTGAAATTCACTGAAAAAACCATAGGTTTGAGATATGTTATAGTTAGAAATTAGCATTTAAAAAACCTTTGAAATTCACTGAAAAAACCATAGGTTTTAGGGACAGTTATAGTTAGTTGGACATTTTACTCGTACAAAACCCGTGAAATTCCCCCGTTATAGTTAGTTCAGCTAACTATAACTCGCGCCCCGCAATGCACTGCTGATGACGTCACATATTACATCACTCATGACATGGTCAGTGACATCACTGATGACATCACTGATGACATCTCAAATGACATCACTGATGACATCATCCACGTGATAATCTGATGCAGCTCTTCACACCCTAATATAACCTTTGATACACCCAATCTAAATTACAGACTGCCATTCGCAAAACCATAGACACTCCAACACCAATAACTACATACCCACTCACTGATTCTTAGGTCTACACACACACATCCACTCACTCACCCGTACAGTCACTCATACTTATGGTCACTCAGTACAGGACTATCATATGCACTCTTACTCCTATATAGACACTCAAACACCGCCACTCATCCATAGAGGTACTCACACACCTAGTCAGTCATGCAAATAATTAAACACACTGCCATTTACTCACCTATACAGTTATACACACACCAGCTCACTTAATCATACAAATACTAGCACATTGTTACGCTCTTATATAATCACTGATACAAGCACACACTCATCCATACAGCCACTATCACAATCACTCACTCGCTTATAGCTATTTATATACTCCAACACACATATATACTGCCTTTCACATATGTAGTTACTCACACATGTACCACTGGGACATACATTCACTCACTAACACACTCTTACACACACTTACCCACCCATACAGTCTATCACAGATGCACTCTTGAAACCATCCACCCAGTGAATCACCTACTCACACATCTATGCACAGTCGCACACACCCCATCCACACAAACACTCAGGCACCCATACAGATACTCAGACAACAAATCAATAACTCTTATAGACACTCATGTAGCTATTCACAAACCCATGCAGCCACTTACACAGCAACAGACAGACGGATACAGACATTCACCCAGTTTAGTCACTAACCCATGCATTCAGTAAGATACGTTAAATCACTCACTTATAGAGTCAGTCACGCACCTACTAAATCATCCATACAGACACTTACACACCCACTCATTCTTCAATACGTCTTTTCCTATATATATTAAAAATATTTAAACTTTACAGAAACACACAGTCACTGGATGATGTCATCAGTGATGTCATTTGAGATGTCATCAGTGATGTCATCAGTGATGTCACTGACCATGTCATGAGTGATGTAATATGTGACGTCATCAGCAGTGCATTGCGGGGGCGCGAGTTATAGTTAGCTGAACTAACTATAACGGGGGAATTTCACGGGTTTTGTACGAGTAAAATGTCCAACTAACTATAACTGTCCCTAAAACCTATGGTTTTTTCAGTGAATATATATATATATATATATATATATATATATATATATATATATATTTATATATTTATATATATAAACATACGCACATATGGACAAAGACACATACACACCCACACCATAAGAGAGTACACAGACTATCAAGTGAAGAAATTCTAGATAGATAGGTAGATAGATTTTACAAGTGAGATCAGATTATATGATCCATCATAAATTTCCTTCTGTCATCTCATCATCTCACTATTCAACCAATACCTGCAGTGTTGGTCTTTTGAAAAATGGCAGCTGGCTCTTTCATCAAACTGCACGCTAGGTTTAGTTGAGCAGTGGATAAAAGCTTATACTCAAAGAAAGTCAGAATCTACACCTGCAGGTTTATGACCGCCTCTGGGTGCAGGTTTACGGCTTTCAGGAACTGACAAAGATTTTCAACAGTACACATAGAAACCAGTAACTGTCACAGGTTTAGAGTACCTCTTGAAATCTCATGTAAATTCCAACTTCTGTTAAGATCAAGGCATTTCTGCATGCATAAATGTAGAATTGTACAATTATGCGTGCAGAAATTCTCTGACTTGTGCGCAATGGCTCATTTTGACTCTTCCTCTCCAGAGAAAATATGATACCTGTAGAAAAAAAACCGTATCCTTCACCATTGTCAGGATTCGGTTCTTCCCTTACCCACACAGAAGATTTATTTACCCCTGCACTTGTCAGTAGTACATTTCTTACTTTTTCTAGGACAGGAATGCTCAGGCAGGAGTTTTACTAAGCCAACAAAATTGCAAGTGTGCAGTTGTCACGCATTTATAGGGCATTCTTGACCTGGTACAACCAGACACCACCCACTTTACACTTCATTGAAGTAGTTTTACTCACACAAGAAAACCCCTTCCTATACAAAAACTATGCTTATCACAACACAGACACCCTGGTGTATGGCAGCCAAAAGTGTGCCATCGCAAGGAGAGAGCAAACCAGCGCCACATCTTAGTAGATATGGAGCTGTTCTGCTCATGGATGTCATTTATGGATCACATGGTGTCACAGCTGTGACCCCTGGTTTGCCCCTTGTGACCGCTGGCCTCAGTGGTGGCAAAATCAGTGCCTTGTGGACATCTAGACTCCAATCTCCTTGTAACAGTATATTATTCACTATTACTGTAATAGAAAATTGGAGTACAATTAGCTAGACTATAACCCTCTCTGATATTTGAGGTAAGTAAAAATGCTTTTAAATGCATGTGTGCACGTGTGCAGGCGAGAGTGTGTTTATGCGAGAGAGCTCCTGTGTATGTGTGATTATGTGGGTATATGTAATCATGTGTGTGTGAGGGAATGTAGGGGCATATTTACAAAGAAGTGTCGGAGCACAGAATTAGCCTTCTTGAAACGCAGGGCTGCACTGTATTTACAACAAGACGGTGCAGCCCTGCGTTTCCACCTGCGCTGGCGCTAATTTCATCAGCCTAGCCCCAACGCAGGCACCCTTGCACTATAGGGCAATGGGGCCTGTGTTGTGGGAAATGATTGTTTATGTACAGGAAGGTGTCCCTTCCTGCACATAAACAATCTTAAATGGCAATTCGTAACTTCTATGTGTGCTGCTTTGTGTAGCACACATAGAAGTTGCAACTTGTCATTTTTAAAATGATGGTTCATGTGCAGGAAGGGACACCTTCCTGCACATAAACAATCCTGCATGGCGTTTTGCTGTTTTTATGTGTGCTGCACAATGCAGCACACATAAAAACAGCAAAAACGAGTAGAAATAAAGCATTTCTCCTCGTTGCGCCCTGTTTAGACCAGGTTTTCCCTGGTCTTAATTTTGCCACTGCCCCATATTTACGCCATTCTTGCAAATATGGGACAGCGTAAAAATCAATAGGTGTTGCGTCACAACGCCCACCGCAATACCCATTGCCCACCCCTTTCTGGCTAAGTATAGCCTGAAAGGGTGCCTTATTTAAGGTAGCATTAAGCCATGTTATGCGGCTTAACGCTGCCTTGTAAATAAGGTTGAAGGTCGTATCACCACCACAGCGTAAAAAAAAGTGACGTTCTGGTGGCGATAGGGACTTGTAAATATGCTCCATAATGTCGAATGTTATGTGAAGTCACTTTTGCTACCCCTGTCTTTTTGGTGAATTGACGTGAATGGTTCTGCTCTCTCCCATTGACGCAACGTAGTGCAGCAACTTTACTAGCTGCGCTGCTTTGCGTCATTTCCTTGTGTAAGCCCATTGACACTAAAAAAATAAACTTGCGCGAACAACAAAATTATTAAAAGTTTTTATGTGTGCTAAACTTACATGGAAAAAGAACTTTGAGAATCAGGACAATAGAATGTGGTTTATGAAGAAATTAAAATATGCTTCACATTGTGCACTTCAGAAAAGCAAATACTGAATGTCATGATGTGTGGTTGAATCCCAATTACTTGGTCCAGCAGGTCTGACCTTTAATTCCACATGGCTCCTGCACGCATACGGACTACTTCTCGAATTAGAATAGTAAATTAGCCAGTAAAAGACAGGTTGAATATGTTTTTTTTCAGTTTTAAGTAGCAAACTTGTCCAAGAAGCATTAGAGTGCTTTAAATGAGACCAAGAAAACACACATTTTTCTTCTCGACACATGGGGCCTCATTTACAATAAAAGCCATTTTACTGCGCCGAGCTTCATCATTTCAAAAGGACAAGGATGCGTCGTATTTACAACAATATGGCGCATCCCTATACTATCCCCTGTGCTGGTGCACAATTGGCTGCCATGCGCCAATGCAGGCACCCTTGCACCATGGTGCAAGGGTGCCTGCGTTGCGGGGATGATTGTTGTTGTGCAGGAAGGGACAACTTCCTGCACAAAAACAATCATTGATGGCGTTATCCTCTTTCTATGCGTGCTGCAGAATGCAGCACGCATAGAAAGAGGAAAAACGAGGAGAAAGAAAAGTATTTCTCCTCCTTGCACCTCCTTGCGCCTCCTTATGGCTCTCCTAGGGAGGCGTAGGATTGTGACGCATTCCCAGGTTTACGAAATGCTGTAAATCTGGGAATGCGGCAGAATCCATGGGTGTTGTGTGGGAACACCCACAGCAACACCCCTGGCACGCCCCTTTCACGCAAAGTGATGCGTAAAAAGGGGCTGTATTTACAAGGCCATGAAAAGATTGCGATGATGTTGGTAATCGGGGTGGCTTTGCGTGGCCTTGTAAGTATGGGCCAGCACACTGTGCCGCCGGTGCGTCAAAAACATTTGACGCTCCGGTGGCGAAAGCGGCTTGTAAATATGCCTGTGTTGATGAAGAGAATGTCCAGATGTTGAGCAGTGGTTATGATTCGAACCCAAACTTAGCTCCTCAGTTCCAAATGCTCTAGGCCACATCTTGTCAATGTAAATGGGGGACAGAAGTAATCGCAGCCAAAAAAAAGATGAACAAAGTGATAATGGGCGAAGTAATAACACGCAATGAGGTGTGTTAGTGACAGCTTATTTGGAATTCTTTCATTCTAGGCTAGAACAAGTGGCATTGAATATCAGAGAAAAGGGAACTATTGATGATCCACCCAAAAAAAAAAACAATATTCTGACTGTGCCTAATCATTTGTTTGTACTACCATATATAATCCTTGTCTATTACTTGCACAGCACCGTGGGATTGATTCTGTAGGAGTCCTTCGTCGGTGTTTGCTTTTCCTCTTGCACCATTCTCAACTATTTTGAAAGGGTCTGCCTGACTTCTACCCTGCTCTTAAAACCTCGAGGGCTTTTTCTATCAAAGGTTCATGGAATACACACACACATGAAAGGTCTTTGATGAATGAAGCTTTTATCTTCCTGTTTATTTTAAAAGGTTTTGCTGTGTGTGGATCAAAAACAGGCGTCCATCCTTTGTTTCCAAGCTGTCGATATGTTTGTCACGATTTGAAAAAGCAATAAAAAGCAGACCTTTTTATTTCTATAATTCTAGGTATTTCGGCTCACTCTTCAACATTTCACACAATTACTTGACCCGAATTTAATAAATAAATACTGCTAATACACAGCAATCTTTTCAAAGCCAATAGTGCACTCTTATTGTAAAACATGAGTTATTTTCCCTACTGAAAAGGGCACTATCCAAGGACAGTGGTTGAAGAAATTAGCTCGTCATTGGAGCACTGAGAGCCCTGCAGAGACTAAAATGCAGACTCCAGACTCTTGGAGATTCTTTTTTTCAGCAATGTTAGATCAAAGTATCGACAGAAAGATTTGCTATTGTTTAAGATTTTTTCAAGGTCAAATTAATAAAACGGGGCAAAATCCTTTTGAATTTTCTTTTATTTTTGTATTTTATGTGGCCCTCTCAGAGGGGCATATTCACAAGAACGTGCGATAACCATCACAAAAGTTACTTAACGCAACCTTCAACATCGCAGTCCATCGCAGGAAATTTACGCCGTGCTAACCAAGTATTCACAACACGGCGGTACCATGCGATAGTCCCCAGATAACCCGACAACTGTCCGCGTTAAAATCAACGCCACGCCTCAAAAATGCGAAACATGAACGCAAAAATTGCTGTGATGAGGCCAAGCGTGATACAAAAAGCAGCGAACACCAGCCACAGGCCTGCAAGTCACACACGTCAGGCCGGAACAAACCATTAAAGCAGACCAAACAAACGGTGAGATGACAACGTCCGAGCACAACCCCCCAGCTGTGATGCAGAACAAATGACCATTGTCCAAATCCGACAGTCAGTTCCCCACAAACAGCCACAATGTACATTGACATGCATTCAGCAGGTAACCTGCACCAATGCGGAAACAAACATGGAACACACTGTGAAACCGCATCTCCCCATCACATTGCAGAGGGACAAACAACACCCCCTGCACACCGACGTGCCATGTCCATGACCTAACAATAATGAAACCACGGACCAATGTAGGGGCAGTGACTCCCCCCACGTACATGTCGCCCATGTCACGGGACTTGAGTCACAGGGTGCATCCCTGCATCATGGCGGCACATAACAGACCCCAAACGAAGCCCTCTTGTCACTTGAAGGCCACAAATGACAGCCAAAAGGGAATGAACTGGGACACTGGTGAAACGCCGAAGAGTGGGATACCGTAACAACTGTGATACACAGTACTGGCATTACTAAAACATGACACCCTAAACAGCCTCACTGCACAGAGGTGACACACCCACCATCCATAAACAAATCCCAAAATCTGCAGCACAACATGTCGCGCCCACACGTGTCTGAGTGAAGTGCCTGTACAGATGAGTGACATGCACGCAGGGAATGTGTCTCGGAATGCATTTATTAGCACATGCTGTGCCTGTGGTCAGTCAACGTATTGTGCCATTACTGCTAAGGACCCTCACAATGTGACGTCAACCAGAGAAGAAATTGCCAATGATGTAGTCCCTACGGGCAATTCCTGCTGCAGCTGCAGTGGGGTGTGGTCCACCTGCCTCATCTCCATCATCATCGTCCGGTGCATCTGCAAAACGTATCCATGGGGCTCTGCCGCGTACACATATGTTGTGCAACACACAACATGCAACGATCATTTTGCACACGAGGCCTGGGCTGTACAGGAGCCTTCCACCTGTGACGTCGAGGCACCTGAAACGTGACTTCAACACGCCAAATGTACGCTCCACGATGCTCCTGGTGCATCTGTGGGCCAAATTGTACTGCCTCTGGGGCTGTGTGTTCGGGGCCCGGAGGGGTGTCATCATCCAAGCGCAGAGTGCAAATCCTTGGTCACCTGTGACAGTGCAGAGAGACATGAGTCAAGACTACGTACTGCATGATGTGTTGGCAGGCCCACTGCTTCATCGGTGTGTGATATGTGTGAGTCAGTGATACCCGCATGACATGTACTGCATGTTGCTAATGAGCGGCATCACTGTGTAGTACGTAGCCTCACTGCTGCACCACACCCCCGAGCACATTCACTATTGTGCGCATGGCGATTGCGTCACATGCACCCCTGCGGCACACCATAACATGCCTGTCTGCGCATGTCAACAAGCCTGGCTACGACACAGTGATGATGCTGCGTAGAATGTGGCCGCCACGTGTGTGTCGGCCCATTGCAAGGACAGGGCTGACACAGATGTAGAGCACCTGCCTGGCTGAACCCGACATGCAGTTGAGGGTACATCTTTGGCTCATGCAGAGACAATAGCGACACACACAACAGTTGGCATGTGTGATCCACGACCCCGAGCGGGCATGCCCTCCCCCATGTACCCCTGCGGCAGCGCACCCACACCGGGGGCATGCCACATGGCAACATTGCCGATTGCGGGACGGGTGGCGCAGACACTACAACTGAGACACACGCATCAGCCACATCCCTGGCAAGGCATACACTGCACCACACCCAGATCCACGTGTGGAGTAGCCACACCCCTATGCAGTACCGACGTACGCCAGTCCACCCCGCTTACGCTCACAGGGAGGTACGACGCGGTTTCATGTCCCAGGTCTACACCACTGCCTGCGGTGACATGGATGCGCACGCTGTACATAGCACAATGTCATGTGGAATGACCCCGGTCCCCCATGCATACACAACAACAACACGGACACACAGAGTGAGTCCGTGGGACTGGCCACGGGCACGTGCGCCCGGACCCTTTTATTGCCAGGCCCACATCTCCAGTGACGCCTGTGCTGGATGGGTGTTGGGTAGTGTAAGCCACCACTCAGGGGTTGGTTGGTGCTGGCAAAGACAACAACAGTGAGCAGACAATCAGCAGTACAAGGTATGTACATCATGCGTCCCTGACTTGAGCAGCACAGAGTTTGTGGCCCCGGATGCACAGCGGCAGGCACAGGCACACCGCCACGGGACGGTGACTTGCGGTGCACTGAGGTAGTGCCACGCGAGCTGAGCGTGTACTCGTAGATGTCCAAGGGGACTTACGCAGAGGGTTGGGGAGGACAGTGGCAGGTGTCCTTCCAGGGCATGATGCAGAGGGCAGAAGCAAGCAGGAACAGACAGATGGCGGAGTTGAATGCTACAGACCCCACTTTTGCAGCTTGTCAGTATTAGCTACATGTAGATGAAGTTAGCCTCCAGCCCATGGGCTCAGACGCCACCGACGTCCAAACAGAGATTGCCCATGGATTTCAGGGCACACACTCAGTGGCGCCAGAGCTGGAAGGGGATGCAGTCTGCGATGAGGCCTGTACAATGACATGGACTCTGCTATGTACAGTGCAATACTCAGTTCAAATCGTGTGCCCTACTCCACCGCAGTGTCGGCCAGAGGCTGCGGTCAGCGCGGGCCAACCGCCGTCCAGCCATCTCCTCCTGGATCTCTCACACATGACGTTGGAATGGCATTTTTATTACTTTTGTGGGTGACGTAGGTTGTGGCACCAGAGCTGAGCGGGTGTGCAGCCGGAGAGGAGGCCGTATCCTGCCTGTGAAGGACTGCATTGGATTGGCGTGAGGCCTGCAGGACTGCAGTGCAAGCCCAAGCCCGGAGTCAGCAAGAGCCCACAGACACGTTTGGTGGGAGTCCTGTGCACAGACTTGGTAGCACCACATCGGAGGGAGTATGGTGACATGTACTCAGCCTTCAAACATGTACTCTGCCATGGTGTGATCAAGACTCAGTTCCATATGTGTGACCTACTTGTCCGCTGTGCATGCTGGTGGAGTACGTCAACGGGAATGGAGGTCCGCGGGCCTGTGACGCGGTGGCCGTGATGATCCGAGGATTCTGCCAAGGTCGGGGTCCTCGGGCTTGGAGCAGGCACCGGCACGTGGTGGGCCCGCTTTGGCACACACCAGTGTGGGCAGGTGAGCAGTGATGCCTGGATGCGCAGGGGCGGGCATGGTGGCTCCGGGGACCAGCGGTCCGTGGTGCAGCAGGCGCACAGGATCCCAGGCAACACTGCTCACGGCATAGGCCTCGTGGCGGGGTGAGAGGCACCGCCCTGGCAGGGACGTTGGGCATTCCGGAAGAGGTCCACACCCAGGGCTACGTGCTTTTTAGTCACACCCATACGCTGACCTGGCGTACGCCGGGCCAGCCCACTCCTCTCACGCCTACAGGGGGGACGTGACAAGCTACGTTTCCTTGGTCTCCCCCACTGGCTGGGGTGACATGGTTGCGTCCATTGTCCACTACACCACACACCAGTGGTGTATGTGGACATGGATATGTGTGTGGTCTGCATACTGCAGTGTGTCCGACACATCCTCGCCACACTTGTCCCATTCATCAGTCCCATTCATCAGTAACAGCGCCTCCTTCACACATGCCGGGTTCCCTCCTCTTCCCACATTCTGCTGATGTGTGGCTAAGGTGCCATGCCGTTGATGGCTCATGTACATGGCTAGGCCTGGTTCCCATGGTGAGTTGTGCTGTCGTGTCTGGTGGGTGGGCATGTTGTTTGGCATGTTGTATGTGGGTTGTGACGTGTGCATTTCCAGGATTGTGAGTTGTATGATTGTGGAGTTGAGGTTTGTGGTGTGTTCATTTGGTACTTACCAACGAGCACTGCATTTCCGTAGGTGCCATCCTGGAAGTGCCGGTTGATGATGGACTGTCGGAAGATGTATGAATCATGCACACTGCCTGGGTAGTTGGCGACGACATTGGTGAAGAGTCCCCAGTGGTCCACTATTGCCTGCACATTGATGGAATGCGTGTGCTTTCTGCTGCGGCAATTGTGTGCAGTGTCGGAAGGGGGCACAAGTAGGACATGTGTGCAGTCTATTGCCCCCAACACGTGCAGGAATCCAGCTATGGCGTAGAATCCTTGCTTGGTCTCCAGCTGTTCCTGTGCAGTGTGGGGGAAGTATAGGTACTGGGGTACCAAGCTGATGATGGCATCCAAGACAGGTGTGAGGAACTTTGATAGGGCTGGCTGTGAGACTCCTCCGACTCTGGCGGTTGTTGGTTGGAATGTCCCAGAGGCCAACAGGTGCAGCACAGCCAGCAGCTTTGTCTGCGGAGGGATGTTGGTTGTCCGCTGTGTTGGTACCGTCAGCCTGTGGGCAATGATGTTCAGGATGCGGAGGATGGTTGTCCTTTTGAGCCTGTAGTGGGCAATGACATACTCTGGTGTCATGTCTGTGAGGCTGGTGTGTTTTCTGAAGGTCCGCGGTCTGTGTCTGCGCTGCCTCTGTGGTGGTCCAGGGGGGTGGTGCGGGGGGGGTCCGGGGGGTGGTGGCGGGCCGGGGGATGGTGGCGGTGGTTGTTGTTGCCCTGTTGGGGCTCCGAGCTGCATGATGAGTAGCTCCATGGCATCTGTTGTCCTTCAGGTGTGGCTGTGGGCTGGGCTCCCTTTTCTGGTGCCGGCTGCCGTCCGACTTTACACCAGGTCAGAGCAGGTGTTAGTTTCCTGCTACTAACCCGCCATATCGCATGTTTTGTGGCCTTATCGCCGATCTGCCTGGTCATTGTGAATGTTGCGGTGTGGTGTTGACGTGGCTTTTTGCACAGGAACGCCTACTCTGCATCTCATTAGCGATAGTTGCCGGTGTCATCTGTGGCGATGCTTTCGGCGGCTGATATCGCGGGTTGACTGGTGTTAGGGGCTCTTAACACCAGCTTGTGAATGGTGCGATGTATTTATCGCAGCATTGGCTGCGATAAAGTGCCGTTAACTCGGCGATGGCTCCTTGAGAATATGCCCCAGAGTCCCAAATCTTAATAAATGAAATCTTGTGAAATCTTGGGGCAAAGTCCCCAAATCAGATAAAGGGAGACATCTGTGTAGATGCCCACTTCAACTCCCTTTGAAACCCTCAAGCCTCAATGCCACTCTCAAAGCAATTACCCCCCCCATGTGATGCCCCTAAATAGAGGATTTATCTCACAGCTTCACCATATCCTCTCGTAATGAAACACACCTGAACTCAGTTTCAACAGAGCAAATGCACCATCCACCATGCCCCAGTGCTTTCTTTGAGCCGGTGGTTGCAGATGAGGCCCACCAGAACTCATTTTTGGCGGGCCGGCACTTATGTTTCCTCAACAGACTTTGATCCAAAGCAAGAGAGAGAAAAGCACAAAAGGGGAAAGGAAGAGAAAGTTGGAAAACCAGTGACAAACAGAGAAAGTAGGGATGAAAAGAAATCTGCAAGAGTGAGATAAAGAGGCTAGGAGTGTATGCTCGTGAAGTAGACACATGAGGTGGAATCAAGACTACACAGCCTTTGAAAGGTCCGTCAGTGGGCTTCTTAGCAAAACTTTGGGCCCCAGAACTTATTCTTTTAGAAAGTAGGCACTGCCATGCTGTGGACCTCCACAACTTGTCCCAACATCACCCCCTCCCTAGAGTGGGAAAGATGCACTGGCACGTGTTTCACCGTCAACACTAGATAAAAGGCCCAACAGCCCCCCTCCCCATTCCCAACCATAATTAATATCTTGTGAGTTGTTAAAAAAATAATCTCTTGTGGACTGGACGCTGACTAGTTCTCCTAAATTAATTTTATTTTTCATTTCTCCTCATTTTTCCCACTTTGCATGTGTGCTGCATTACACAGCACACATACAAAGAGGGAAGAGAGTTAAAGCATAGTTTTTGACCTGAAAGAGACCCCTCCCACTACAAAATCTATGCATCAGACAATGCAGACACCCTTGCACTATGAAGCAATGGTGTTTGCACTGGTGCATTGGTGTCAAAAGTGCGCCACCCAGGGAGAGAGTAGAACAGCACCACATCTTAGTAGACATGGCCCTCTTCTGCCCTCTGCTGTTCGCGCAATGCAGCCCAGCAGTTTTATTTGCTGCTCTCTGCTGTTCGCGCAACGCGGCCCAGCAGTTGTACTTGCTGCTCTGTGCTGCATGACATCTATGTAAATCTAGGCCTTAGTGGTTCTAGGAAGACTTGATTCATCTTGGTCTCCGAATAGCTGAGTGCAGGTGCCATGAAAGTCCAGATGTCATATGTTGTGCCTTCATCTGCTGTACTGTTTCTTCACAGCGAGAGGCTTATAAATATGCACTCTAGTTTAGAAACCTGCCCAGTGCACTTTGCTAATCAATGAAAATTGTAACTGTACAGTATGCAGTAGCTGAATTTGTATAAAATAAATTTGGCCCAGCAGAACCATATATTCTTTATGTGTACAAAGTATGACTTTGTTTCCATTCAACTAATTCAATAGCATATACTTTTCTCTAATTTAATTGTGCACCAGTGGAACTTTTCTTTTTGTAATGTAAATTTTGTAATGTGTCAGTCCTGCAGTGGCCAATGGGGGAATGACTTCTGAGATATATATTTATTTTTATATGCCAAATTTTCTGGTGTTTTTAACTTTTCAAATGTAGTATATTGCACATCTCTTTGCTGTCCGTGGTGCTCTAAACATTTATTAATAGTGAAGACTATCCATAAATATCATTGTAAAGTGAGGCTCACTCAGGCTGTATTAAATCGGACATGGTGTCCTCATGCTCTGGTTTGCACCAACATTGAACATAGGGCTACAGTGTCACACCACTGGCAGTAATGTGCTATAAACTGGCAATACAATACAATATTCATCCTTGGGGAGGGGGGAGGAATAACAGGTAGGTCTGTTCTGGTAAGGAATGAGGACCGAGTGCACTGCTTGGACCCTCTGAAACAACGGTGGGGCTCGGACAGGGGTGGCTCCTCCATTTAAGTGGAGGAGTGTCACCCCACAAGCCCTAGAGCTGAAAAAAATGGTGATAAAGTTTATTTATTACTGTTTTATTTTTCAGCACCCCTTCCTGAACTAAGTGGCAGCAGCATGGAGCTGTGCACTTTAAAATGTGCATGTCTGTTTGGCCGGCCATCTTGGGACGCCCAGCCAGACATGCGCATTTTAAAGCTCTCTAACCTAGCTGTCTTAGACAGCTGGATTAGAGAAAGCACGGGCCTCCAGTGCTCTTAGGAGCACTGAGAGAGCCTGCTCTATCCAATCCTGGCGTTGCTTTCATGCTGTGAAAGCAGCGCCATGATTGGGTAGTGCAGTTTCCTGCATCGGGAGCTTCCTGGAAGACACCCGAGGGAGGAGGATGTCACGCTGCGGAGGTAGGTGAATTTATTTTATTTTATTTTTTGTCCCCCCACCTCACCACCCTGGATACAAGTTAGCCGCCACTGACAAACACAAGCTTGTAGGGGAATGAAGGTGAATTCAAGACTTGATTTCACCTATGAGAAGGCGTGAGAACTTGGGAAATATTCAGACTGTGTAGCCTGTAGGAGAATGAAGAGATATTTGGGCATAAAGCGGCCTCTTAGAAGATTGGCGGGCCAGTACAAAGTCAGAAACTTGCAGGCTTGTTGGGAAAGTAAGAGATTTGAGGACATCCTAGAAATATGAAAGGTTGGAAGAGCTGATGAAAAGTCAGAGTGAGAGTGGTCCATTGGCAATAGACAAATATCAGGATATCATGAGCCTCGGATAGGTTTATAGGTATTTGACAGAGTCGGGATGAAGAAGGCCTCTAAGAAAATGGAGAGCATGCTAAATTTGGGGCAAGCATGAGTGAGGTAGCTCATAAAGAGCTGACCCATTAGGCCCTGGGCCAGATAACATGTATATAAGCAACAAAGGGGACAAGTTAGCTAAAGGGGATGGAAGCCCATAAGAGCCACCAAGAGTCAGCCTACAATACCAGATGAGCAAAGCAACCAGGGGCAAGTGGCAGCAGAGAGGGCCTTAGGTACAATCCAGGTTTGAGGACAAAAGAGAAGCCAAATGGACAAAGGGGTGGCTCAAGGAGCTGAGCCATGAGAGCTATTTGATGAAAACTGGGGGTAAAGGAAGGGGAGAGGAGCATGGACATGGGAGAGACTACAAGGAACAGATCTACAAAGTTCTGGTCCAAATAAACCAGGGGAAAATGGGGGTAAAGATCAACACTTCTACTGATCTTGAAAATGTATCTTGGTGAGTCAACTGACACGCTGTTGAGCCTGAAGAGTTTTACATGCAGTGTTGAACTATCACTGTGTACTGCACTTCAGCAAACAAATTTGATGTGCTGCGCTGAAACCAGAAAGGAGGCATATTTACTGATTGCCCTGCTGTTGCTGCTGTTATTCCCTGTGCTGGTGCACAAACAGGCTGCCTAGACCAGCACACAACCTTACACCATGACCAAAGGCCGGTGAACTAGTATGGCATGGAAGCATATCATTCCAGACGAATTCCTAGGCCTAGACAAGCAAAGAACGATCCACATATTGGATGTGTTCTGTGCAATATGTTGTTTGTTGGCGAAATAAACACATTTGTTCTTGGTTAATTGCCAGCTTCCTGTATGCTTTTAATACAAAGCCCGGTCTGGATGGCTTAGTAGATCTAGTTTTTCATTGAAAGCTATGGGTATTTGTTTTGACCCATCCAGCAGTGTTTAATTTGAGCCGGTGGTTTCTGGTGGTTTCCGGTGCACAGCACCGGCACTCAGTCACCAACACCAGTGCTTTTCATGAGTACCAGTTAAGGACACATTCATTTAAGGGGAGATTAAGTGATTTGCCCAGAATCACAGGATGTGGAGCCAACGGCAAGACTCGAACCTGATTCCCCAGCTCCGAAGTTGGCAGCTCTTGCTATTATATCACATCCTCTCAGCCCTTTCATGGTTAGTGGTCGGTTCTGTTTTAGCAGGCGCTAACAGAAGAAATGGGCTGATGCAAGCTGCCTCCTGACGAGAAGCCCGGCACTTATTTTTTTACAAATGAACCACTGCCACCCAGTGTAACGCCCCAGTAATGCCCCTGTGATGCAAAGCCATGAAAAGCTATGCAAAGCAGTGCAAAGGGGGTTTTGCACTGAGAAAAGGGCACCTTTCCAGCACAACATCCTTTATGCTGGATAGTAAGTATCATGCGTCACTGCAACTCTACACATTTTTGCTATTTATCAATTTCGAGTGTAGATTTGCACCTAATTGTTGACATTCATGTCTTAATTCCCCTTCAAATCATGGGGTGGAGCCTCCTGCAACAGTATTATCAAGTGTAAAGTTACTACTAGTAACTTATCATACATAGCTGGAGAGCTCTACCACTGCAATGAAGCTCTTACTATGGGAAAGTGCAGGGAAATTATTAAAGTTTATTATTTTCTAAAACAATAATTAAAAATACTTTAATATATATGTAAATAATTGTTTATTAAAATAGACCTAATAACATAATGTAGCATAATACTCTAACAAATCAAATTAGTTATATATTAAATGATTAATATTAATAATTAATTTAAATAGATGAATTTAATTCATAAGTTAAAAAAATTCCACACTCAATAAAATATTTATTTTGGTTTACTAAGAAGTAAATTGTGTTAGAAGTTATGTGTTGATTTAATGTAAGTTGTTTTTTAATGTTTAATTGTACTTTTTAATTGAGTTTATTATTTAATTTTTAAATAATACAATTATTAATTTTATAATATTATTCACACACAATGCTGAAATATTTGAATTAATTTAACATTAGTTTCTATGGGGTATTATTTTATTTTCATGTCTCCATCGTTTTCTATGGAAGTGTGTTGCAGTCCCTGTGAGTGGCCATGTGTGATGCGTGACTTGCTCCAAAGCTGGGCTGGAGACTTAGGGGTGTAATACCTCAGGAGAGTAGTTTATGTATAGCAATTGTCTTACTCTTCTGTGGGTATTTGTTTGTGCTAGCACGTCCCTCCCTAAACCCCTACTTAAGTTTCCCTAAACCCCTCCCATTCAGTAGTAAGTATTCACCATTTTCCCGCCACCTCACTTGTGCTTCCCAGATATACTAGAAAAATATATACTGACATTTGCGGAACGTTCCAACATCTGCTTGGAGCACTAGCGCACAGAAAAGTTAGGCAATGCGAAGGCAGAGTGTCAGAAATTGGGATACTGGTTGAGGGGGGTTGAAACCCTTCTCAAGCAGAAACCACAATTCTTCACATGGTGAAGTCACAAGCAAACCCTAAATTAACCGTGGCTCAACCCTCTGGTAGCTTGTCACACAGAGCAGTCAGGCTTAACTCAGAGGCAATGTGTAAAGTATTTGCCCAACACTTCAAACCCTAATACAGTGAAAACGAACCATAAAAGGAGCCCATACCACATTTATCAAAAATAGAGTAATTTACCATTTAGAAAACAAGACCAAAATGACAAAAATCCAATTAGTAGACCCAGAGATATTCAATTTAAAACATTTTAGTGAACATAGCGCCAAAAAGTACACAGTGCCAACTATAGATATCTGGTTGCGTCGGACCGGGACAAAGTTACAAGTTCAGGCCGACTATGATGGAGCGTTGGCTGACTTCAGGGATACAGTTAGTCCCACTGAACAAGGTATCTTAAATCCTGGTTTGTGGAGTGTTGCGAGGATCCGCATCAAAGATGCGTTGAACAGCCAAAGCGATGCGTCGGTTCTGGGATGTGGCGAGGCTGCAGTGCGAGGTCCTGCATCATCGTCGAGGATCCAGTTGACTAGGGATTGCAATGCGAAGTACGGCATCGATGATGCACCGCACAGCAGAGGAGATGCGTCGGTTCCACTGGATCCACAGAGCCTGGCAATGCACCTTAGGCCCCCTTCCATGGGTTCAGGACTGGGGTGGCACCACTTTGCAGGGTAGTCTCACAGATGGCAGAGTCCAGGTGATGGTTCAAAGCTGTTGGAGCCTTCTGTGCCTGAGGCTCTAGTCAGGAGGCCAGCCTTGGAGTCACTTTGGGGTTCCTGGGTTCAACATATGGAGATCCAGTTGTTATCACCCAGGCAAGAGGGCAGCAGGCAGCAGGTCAGCACAGCAGGGCAGCAGTCCTTCAGAGCAGCAGTCCAGCACAGTGCCAGTTCTTTCAGTAGCACAGCAGTTCTTCTTCCTGGCAGAGAATCCACAAATCCAGAAGTGTCCTGAAGAGTTGGTGCCTGAGGTCCATATTTATACCCAGTCAAGTGGAGGAGAAGCTTCTAAAGGTTTCCCTTTGAAGTCCCCAGCCATCCTGCCTTCCTTGTCCTGGCTACAGACTAACTACAGGCGATATGCAGCCCTTTGTATGGAGTAAGGACACAGCATATTCAAGTATAAGTAGGCCTGGGCCCAGCTCCGCCCTCCCATCCTGCCAGTGATGGCCCATCCAGGCACACCTAAGCTCTCTATTGTGTGTGGCTGTCTAAGAGGAGTAAACAAAGCCCAACTGTCGGCTACACCCAGCCACGTGACCCAGAGACAGGCTACAGACACTAAGGGGCTTATTTATGAGAGCCCTGCGTCACTTTTGCAACATGTAAAGTCACTCTCACTCCGATTTATGAAGCCACGTAAAGCCACCTTGCATGGCCTCATAAATCTTCAGTAAGGCAATGCAGCACAAGTCGCTGCATTGCCTTACTCAGTGCCTGGGAGGCGTTTCATGGGCGTTGCAGTGGGTTTACCCCCACAACACCCATGAATTTTGATGCTGCCCCCGATTTACAAAATCATGTAAATCTGAGGGAGTGCCAAATCCGTACGCCTCCCGAATTGAGGTGCAACAAAGATAAATATGTTTATTTATCTTTATTTATTCCACTTTCTATGCGTGCTGCATTCTACAGCACACATAGAAAGAGGAAAACGCCTCTTAGGATTGTTTTTGAGCAGGAAGGTATCCATTCCTGAACAAAAACAATCCTGCATGCAATGGAGGCAACCTTTCACCATGGTGTAAGGGTGCCTACATTGGCGCTAGACTGCTGAAACTGTGCCAGGGCAGGGAGACAGGACAGGAATGCACTATATTGCATAAATATGGTGCATTCCTGCTCTTTCGCTTTGGCTTAGGGCAGTGCAGCAAGGTGCCTTACTGCGCTGCCTTACGCCAAAATCCCATAAATGAGAGCCTAAATGGCTAAGGCAGGAAAATGCCAACTTTCTAAAAGGAACACACAAAAGGTGATGGCATGTTGCTTGCAAAAGTCTAACAACTGGCAATCGCTCAGGGTAGCACTCCAACCAATTGTTCTTTTGCTCACCATGCCACCTCAGTTTGGACCCAGCCATATGAAAATCAGTCTTGACCATGCTCCTCATGTGAACAGTCAAGCCCAAACTGCCAAGCCTGGTCCTCCCTGAACCGGAACAGAAGCAACCTAGGACCGGTTTCACCCTAGTTATGGGCTCATCAGCCAGGTACAGTTTGGTTCCAGAGTTGTAGAATGTTAGTGTGCATGTGTTGCTGTGTGGATGAGGTGCTCTTAATAAAGAACCTGAAAACCTACTCTGAGCCGAATCTTTGCAGTGGCAACGACTGGGAAGGAGCACCTCAACACTGTGACTACAGCTTATTAACTACCTTGTGGTGAGTGCATTGATGCTGGCGTTTCCAGGATTGTGTTGATGGCTTCTCAGCTGCTTTATTTATTCAGCTCTTTGGCCTTCTTATTTCGCACTCTCACAATTGCGAGTGTGTGTCTCTGCCATTTTGTATTGTTTGTATGCCAACAACAGTGCTAGCTGAGTGAGATATTTGGAAAAGAAGGTTTACCAAATTAAATTCTTCCAGATAATGGACCACAATTTGTTTCAAAGGAAATGGAAGGCTTTCTTGTCCAAAACGGCATAAAACATAGGGGGTGCTCCTTGTACTATCCTGAAGGCAATGGAACTGTGGAGAGGGCTAATTGGGCAATAAAGGAGTGTGTGCAATTGGAAATGCATGCAGGTAGCAATTGGAAAGATGGTCTGAAAAATTCTTATATGCCTACAGATTTTCTCCACATTCTTCAATGGGTATAGCACCATTTGAATTATTCAGGTGTAGAAAAGCAAACACAGAAATGTCATTTGGTTGGAAGTATTGGGGAAAAATCAGTAGTGTCCAATGGGAGTCTGAGAATGTTTTTGGCAGGGAATTGTGGCAAATTGTAAATTGAATTATGATTTGCACATCGTGATTTTAGTGTAGGAGACTTGATCAAGATAATGTGCCAAGTTAGAATGAGAGGTATATCCAAGTTCTCTGATCTGTATAAAGTTGTAAAAGTGTTTCGTAATGTGATCAAGGTGAATGATGGGAGGATATGAATCTCAGTAGAGGTGTTTCCTAAAGAGGTTGTGTATCATAAAAGTTAAATGACTGTCAGAATGTTTTACTCTGTGTTTCTCTGCACCATTATAAACTCTCTATTTTGATGGTGTCATGATATGTTATCTTTCTGTTTTGTTTTCATGATGCCTTATCTTATTGTGTTTTTGTGTTGTTTCATTATTTCTATGTTCTAAAAGGGGGAGATGTGTGGCAGCCATGAAGTTATCTGTAAAATGTAGAGTTGTAGAACTTTGGTGTGGACATGCCAGGTTGGTAATGATCTGACTTGGCATTCTATTCGGAATCAGTTGAGCCTGGTCTGGAAATGCATAGCTGGTTGGATGAGGTGCTCTTAATAAAGAACCTGAGAACCTATTCTGAGCCTTTTGGGATCTTTACACATACTACATCAAGCATTAAAAATAGAGCACAATTGATTTATTCCATGTTTACTACATTTGAGAACATGTAAATTATTTGCAGTGGTGTCTTTTATCTTTGGGGCTCACTGCTTGGAGTCTTAGCCAGGCAGGCACACCTCATATCACCAACAAATCTAGCATTATTTAATTTATTTAAATGTAAATACATTATCCGTGGTTCACATATTTGATTGCGTAGTATGATGATGCTCCCTAGCGTTGTAGTTGTATTTTAAAAACTAATGATAAGTTGAATCACTGGTCTTTGGTGTAGTTGTACATGATGCATCACTACATATGAAACAACTTGAAAATAATTCATTATTTTGATGGAAACACCAAATGTGGATGTTTGTCATTTTCCTAAAAGCGTGATGGGTGGGGTCAATTTTGGAAATACAGATGGGAAGATTGAAACGGTAGTAAATGCACTAAATGCAGAAAAAAGAGCAGTCTACTGATTTGTTTTCTATTGCAGTGTAAATCGTGTGATTACAGTGGACCTTGGTAGGCTGTATTAACATAAAATGCCCTAAGTGTTCTTTTAATGCAGTCTTCTTGCTGTGTGGATGAGGTGCTCATAATAAAGAACCTGAGAACCTTCTCTGAGACAGATCAGTACAGTGGCAGCAACTGGGCAGGAACCCCTCAACACTGTAGCTGCAGCTTATTAACTGCCTCGTGGTGAGTGCAGTGGTGCAGGCGCTTCCAGGATTGTGTTGATGGCTTCTCAGCTGCTTTATTTTGTCGGCTCTTCAGCTTCCTTATTTCGCACTCTCGCAATTGCGAGTGTGTGTCTCTGACATTTATATTGTTTATATGCCAACAACAGCGCTAGCTGAGTGAGATATTTGGAAAAGAAGGTTTACCAAATTAAATTCTTACAGATAATGGACCACAATTTGTTTCAAAGGAAATTAAAGACTTTCTCGTCCAAAAAGGCATAAAACATAGGGGGTGCTTTGTACCATCCTGAAGGTAATGGAACTGTGGAGAGGGCCAATTGGGCAATAAAGGAGTGTGTGCAATTGGAAATGTTTTAATTCAATCTTATTGCGGTGTGGATATATGAGTTTAATATACCCACCAGCAGCAAGGGTATTAGAACTAGGCAATAGGTAATGCATGACAGAAATGTCAATGAAAACGTTGTTAGGTTACTGTTCTTTATACCACCACATATCTCAAAGTTGTACTTAAAAATAGTCCAATATATACGAGTTTTGGATTGCTGTTTCCAAAGTTGACATTGCATGTAATGTCATCTGCCTTTTTCTATTTGATTAGGTTGTAATCAAAATACATTTTTGAATACATAGAAATAAAAAGATGTGAATTTGAAATAGGTGTGCCACACACATTTATCTCAGCCATTTCATCAAGAGAGATGAGTAATGTATGTTGGTAATGGAATCAGAGATGAAGTCATTGATTAATAAACTATTCAGAAGCAGTAGAAACCATTAACACTCATCATCGTACAAATATAGTAGACCTGCCCCATCTTGAACAAGGCACCAGTCACTGTGCATAAGTCACCAGCCCATGTCTACATAGGTTAGGTTCCATTCACACTATGAGACTACATGAATTGTTCCTCCCAAATGAAGCTTGTTTTGTGCACAAACTCTGCATCTTCCTCCCAAATACTCAGTTACCAGTTTCATAGTCCTATGCTATTCCCCTCCAGACCACCAATCTTGTCTGGGATAGTCAACCCAAAGTACCAAATATACCATATAAAGTATTCAAAGTCATCTTTGGAGATACTATCTTGAGCAACCCCCAGCACCACCATGAATATGATGATCTATATGGTAGACAAATCTGGTTGAGTTTAGCTTTCAGTTTTGGTGTAACAACATTGCATATTCGTTTGTGGGGCTCTGTCATAGGGATCAGCTGCACAGTCATCTGAAATATTTAAAACACGGAGGGAGAGCCCAAAGGGTGTTCATCCCTTTCCAAAGATTTGCCAGCTAAGGCCTCTTCCTCTGAGGTGTGTGGGGCAGATTTACAAGAAACTGACGCATCTCTGCGTTAGAGCAGAGATGCGTCAGTTTCCCTGCTCCTGCGTGCGAAACCCTTGAGGCACCATGGATGCGTCGTATTTACAATACGGCGCACCATGGCGCAAGGATTGACAGTTGCGCAAAAGTCACGCATTGCTGGAGTCGTGTCGCAAGCACGATGCAACTCCAGCAATGCATGGGGAGGCCTATACTTATTGTGCTGCGTCACTCCTTACGCCTGCTCCAAGCAGGCGTAAGGTTTTGACGCAGTGGCGTCCTAGAAGTGGCGCAGTGAAATCTTATAGATTTCACTGCGTCACTTCTATGAGGCTTTTTTGTGTGGGAACGCCCACCCTGCCTACATTATACCTGACACAGTGCTTTACAACGTGACGCATCTCCTGGATGTGTCACGTTGTAAATGGGCTGCAATGTGACGCATTGTTTACGCCGCCGCTGCGTCACTAAAAGTGACGCTACAGCGGCGCAAAAGTGACGCAAGGGGCTTGTAAATCTGCCCCTGTGTGTGTAAGATAGTGTTGCTTAAATAGACATAATTGATAAAAATCTATGACGACTGACCTTACCTAAATGGCATTAGGGAGGACCATACTGGGGTTAAAAGACTGTAGCTGTTGCTAGATGCTTAGAGGTGCACTAGTGAGGAAGCCAGGATTGCACAATGGAAACCACTACAGATATGTGCTGTATGCATCTAGCGCTGGGATGCCTTCAGGTCTCCATGCGCTCTACAAATCCAATAGTATAGTATGTACGTATGAAGAGCGAACATAGGTGCGTCCCACTCTGATCAGTGCAACAGGAAAATTACTAGATGATTCTATGAGTGAAGTAGACCCGCAGGAAGGGTGTGAGTCAGGCAGGGTATGGTGGTAGTGTCTTGGGTTAGTGTATACATTTTAGAGGGACTTTGAGGGTAGTTTCTCACATTATTTTCAGAGTTGTGACTTGGAGGTGAGAAGCTTGTTTTTTCACTGCATGTCAATGCTTGCATTTTTGCCAGTCATGAGTGAATCCATTGTGCTGGCATGAACAAAATGAGCACAAAAACTGCATGTGGCCAGGATCATTGTGATCAGCCACAGGTTTGGAACCAAATATAATGACCAAAATATCCTGTGATGGAAATATTGTGTTCTAAGTATTGTTTACAAAAATATAGCCCCATTGGAGCTAATAATAGAAAATCCATCCAATAGGACGATCTCTTTGTAAACAATATTTACGACACTATATTTCTGTCACACAATATTTTCTCTACAGATTTTCTGACACTCAACCCAGCCACCTTCACCTGAAGGAAATATGAATGAGAGCCTGTATCCAATAGGATTGTTGCTGTTGAAGTGCCCAGAGCAGTAGGGGAGGGTAACATATATAATGAGGAGCCAGCTGCTGCCTCAGTGCTGTCACCTGGGGCAGGAGAGCAGTCCATCCTTGCAGTGCTAGGACGATGAGTATCCCATGTTGAGAGGAGCTAACAAGCAAGGCCATCGAGAAGATCATTGAGTCCTTTCTGATTCTTATTACCAAAACTTATTAGCAGATACAGATACCTAAACATGCCCAGTATGGTCCCAGCAATGACACCATGAAACATCCATTAAAATGTACCAGTCCGAGCACAAAAAAGAATATGTCCTACTGACTGTATCAGCTTCTGGGATTCCAGTGTGAACTTGACATTTGTCATTATAGCAAGGCTGTTTTGCACAATGCTCAACTTCACACCATGATGTAGATGCAACTGTGCGCTGTCTAGCATAGGACTTTTACTGGAAGTATATCCTTCCAATCTAAATTCATGCCTCTAGACAAACTCCAAATCATTCCACACATTTGGATGTGCACTGTAGTAAATATGCAGTACATTGGTTATTTTGAAAAATTAATACATTACCGCATATTTACGCCTGAAATAAATAGGCAGACATGACAGAGTACCCTGTCTGCCCACCTTATTCACGGATGGACAGACTGTAACCTTTCTTCCAACAGAGCCCCCATTAAAGGCATTAACCCGACCACCCTATATAGGGGCCGATTCCGATTCGGGCCGGAAATCTCTCCGACCGAGCCGGACCCGGAGAGATTTCCGACCGAATCGGACTCGGGCAGTCCGACCGATCGAGTACGATGCGCACGCATGCCATCGGACTCGAGTCGGTCGGACTCCCATTGAAGTCAATGGGAGCCTGTCGTACAACGCGTACGCGGGCTCCCATTGACTCAATGGGTGCGAGGCGGACAAGGGCGCTCCCACAGCGTGTACGTGGCGAAGCGATTCGCGCCGTACACGCACAGGTAGGGGGACCCATGGGTCCCCCCTGTGTGCGACTCGCGCGCCTACGCGTACACGGGGGTCCGACGCGGACCCCCAAAGTCCGGCTCCGACAGCTTTTTCGAGCCGGACGGCGCGAGTCGATCGGACTGCTCGCGGCGCGCATCGTACTTACCCGGCCGGGAAACGTCTCCATAGCGCGGTGCGAGTCGTGTCCATGCGAGTCGGTCGGAGCGTGTTGAAGCCGCGTTCGAGTCGGTCGGAGTTTTCGCGGGTGCCTGCATCGTACTCGCTCGGCCGGACCCGCGTACGATTCGGTCGGGAAACAGGGCTCCGAATCGGATCCGGTAAATCCAAATCCGATTCGGAGCCCTACCGGCCGAGATCGGAATCGGCCCCTTAGTGTGGACAGTAATGTCCTGTATGAAATAGGGCCAGGTTTGTCTTAGAGGCAATGTGTAAAGTATTTATGCAGCAGACAATCAGTAATAAAGTGAAAAACAAGAGTAGAAAAATTTCAAACCAATTTAGAGAAAATGGAGTACATTTAAGAAATAAAATGACACCAAAATGAACAAAAGCCATTAAGTTGAACCAGTGATATTCATTTTTAAAGTTTTAGGTGAAAATAGCAAAAAGAAGGACAAAGCACCACTTGCGGCAATCTGAACGCACCAGACCATAGGAAAGTCACAAGTTCAGGCTGACCATGATAGAGTGCAGGTCGGATACAGGGACTACTTGGTCACCTCCAAGGCTCTCAGGACCTCAGGGCATGCATTGGGTGCCTGGAATCACTCCAGCACATGTCACCAGCATGGTACAGTTACAGTCCAGTTGACAGTTGACAGTTCTAGTCCTTTTCTGAGCTTCTGCAGCTCCAGAAAGTGTTCTGAAGAGAGTGGGCCTTTTTGAGCTACGTTTATGGCTGGTAGTAGCATGTAAATGGGAGTGACTCCTGGCATCTCCCTAACTAATGGAGTAAATGTTCTGAGGAGCATCTCTACCCATGTTTTCAGCAGCTCCTGTTTCCCCTACTGCAAACAATCCCAGGGGAGACCTTACTCCTAAAATTCAAAAAGAAACCCTTTTACCCCTGTGGAGAACTTTTGTGCCCTCCCAGAGTTGTGCCCAGGGAAATGAGTAACCGCCTCTTTTGTGGTCACCCAGAACTGATTCTGGAGGTAGCTTCCCTCCCACTGGGTTCAGAGCCAGCCAATATAGGGGAAAAAAAGTTTGCCTTCCTCAGATCTCACCTTACATTTAAAGGGCAGGCACTTTACAAGCTACTAAAGTTCCAGGGTAAACCCTAACTAATCTTGCTGCAAGGGGAAGAAAACCCTTTCCCACACCCAGGCTACTGTCTTTAGTCTGGGAGCAGTTTTCACACCTCATTAAGGCAAAGC
This sequence comes from Calotriton arnoldi, assembly GCA_963921515.1. Classification (NCBI taxonomy): domain Eukaryota; kingdom Metazoa; phylum Chordata; class Amphibia; order Caudata; family Salamandridae; genus Calotriton; species Calotriton arnoldi. The sequence continues at coordinate 817,759 of CAWUFW010003762.1, forward strand.
ACTAACAGACCATCTGCCAGTATACTAATTCTTATTAGCTCACTGGAGGTTCAGGCAGGAAAAAATTAACTTTCTAGAATTTTTACTAAATATTTGCTAAAAACCACTTTACCATTAAATTGTTTATAATCTCTGCATTAACATTTTTCAGGATTCAGCTATAGCACTGCCAGCGAAAATAGGTTTTGTGGGCTAGTCACTAGATTTAAATTTTCCACATGTTCCACTTTTAAATATCAGGCACCTTAGCATGTGAGCCACATGGTGTACTTAAGGGTGAATTATTAATATAAAAGCAGGGTTTCCTGTCGGTCAAAAAGGCTTTCTGTAACAGGATTGATAGCACAGGTTTGTAGACTGCTACAGTCAGGCTACACATGGTAGGCCTGAATCCATGTTTTATAGGTCCATTCTGTGGATGGAACAATAGGTGGTACAATCCACAGGTGGCATTTAACTTCTAGTCCCTGGGTACATTTTCTACACCATGGGTACTCCAAACATTTCCCCAGGGGCCACAAAGTACTGTCTCTGGCATGCCCGAGGGCCGCACCGATGCCAGCAGCATGAGGGCCAGCTGATGAAAGGTGGGCATAGGGGGTACACGAAGCAGATGCATGGTGTGGACAACAAACCGAGCCTTCATGTTACTTCTGTCTGCCACCAACGCTCTATTCTTATGCACCAAGAATAAAAACAAATCATTAACTTCTAATGTAAAACATGAGAGGGAAAGAGATACTCATCTGGTGGCTGAATTCCAAAATATGAAACCAGAAAATCTAGGATCAGTCCTGGCTCCACCACTTGACCAAATTGTGTGATCCTAGGCAATTGGTTAATGTCACTTTGCCTCCTTTTTCTTCATTACCACACATGAGAGTCCCTTGAAATACACGAGTTCAGGATGTGTGCTGTACAAAACCTTCACTTGTGTTTTATTTAATGAACTATAATGTTCCAACTATATAACATCGGAAGCTACACATAAGGTGCACCTGACAAATGTATTGCCTCTTGCTTCACTAATGGCATTGTTTTCAGAACTAAGGTAAAACGCTCATGCATATCAATAAAATACACTTTTTTGATGTTTGCAAAGTGTTTATCATGTTTTTACATGTTTAGTGCAAGATGCATTTAAAACTAAAGGTGTTCCTAAAGATACTTTTTCTAGGACACCTTCTTTGCTTGTTTATCATTACTTTAGTTAATGTAAAGTATACCCATTTCACAGCTTTCTGAATATCCCTGCTCTGTCAAGTGAACAGCAGCCCCTCTATTAGGGACTTGTAGACACATTAAAAATGTCAATCAGTGATAAACCAATTTAAACAGGTGTAAAGGGGGAACATAGGCAATTTACTCCTGTTCAGCAGGGGCAAAGGTGCATGGATTTCAAAGTCCATAAAAATGGAAAAACTGGGTGACCATGCAAAAAAGGCAGTTTTTGTAAGTGAAAATATTTTAAAAGTTTGGTTGACGGGCATCAAACTGTTGGCGGCCATCTACTAAACTTTTTATACCTTGAAGTGAACCGCCGTAACAAAGGTTTCTTTCACTGTACAGAGATGACTGCTTGACAGACGGTAGTCCGTATGCCTAAACTGAGTCCTTTGTCATTTTCACTGACCATCTGAGGACCAGGTGTTGGAGTCCGGAGTGCTGATTCAAATTCCCTTCAAAGTTTTATATTAAATATTAATGTAAATTGGTTTTCTATATTTATTTTTAAATATAAAAACAAAATAAAAGCAGCTCCAGATCTAGTAACTTAATTGTGTATTACATTTTTAATTAATTTAAATACAGTAAATTAAAAATATTTTTCTGATGCTTGAATTAAAAAACAAAATTCCCATTTAAAGTAATAGTTTTTTATTATGCATTAATTATTATTAAAAGTGGTGTATAGAATGCATTTAAAGTAATTTATTTATATTTTGTTAAAATGTTATATTACATTAATTTATAGTTTCAAAGAAGGTTGTTAAAATATGTCATAATTAAATAATATATATGCGTTTGTTCTAGATATTTTGCAACATTAAAATTATTTATTTATCTTTTAAGTATTTTAAATAATTTTATTTAACATTATTTCCTATGGGGTTTTATTTTAGGTCCTTACCTCCATTTCTTTTTATGGGACAGTGTTGCAGTATCAGTGATTGGTCATGTGTACTGCTGGACTTACTATTATTTCTTTTTTGCAGTAGTAACTTACACTCATAAATTTGGCCAACACCCTTTTTCAGGGAATGGAGACGTGTAAGTCTACACTCCTAAGTAACTGGACACCAGGATTTTGTGAATAGCCAAACTACATGTTTAAATTACTCACAAGTACGTTTCTTTTGTGAATAGCCCCTTACAAATCAGATAAGATGGTGGTCAAACGGCCATTGTATTTATCAATGGATAGTAGAAGGAAGATTATGGGATCAACCAGTAATACGACATGCAACCATGACATGACACTATTGTAATTTAAATTACACTGATGCAAGTAACTGATATGTACCAGTAAGGAGTCTCAATGCACAATAAGTATGTGGAAAGTATACCTATATGAGTAATGTATGCTGTCATTGTTGTAATAAAAATAAATACAATACAAAACAAAATAAGACAAAATAGAATTCTGCCAAGGCCATGACCAAATGAGCAGCGGGAAATCCAAAACTTGCCCAAGGCAAGTTAAATACTATAAATAGAAGAAAGTGCTATGACTCTGAAGAGAATGACAGTGATATGTCAAAGCAGTATAAACCCTCTACATGCAAACTGTTAGAAATGGGATTCTTGGTTGGCTGAGGTATGCACGCCTGCCATGCAGGAACTACCACTCTAGTCAGGGTACGTTAGATACACAATAAGATAATCTGTGCTCACTCTCTGGTAGCTTGGCAGTGAGTAGCCAGGCTTATCTACAAAGGCAATGTGTAAAGTATTTGTGCAACACACACACACGTTAACACAATGAATACACCACAAAAAGACTCCACACAGGTTTAGAAAAATAGAGAATATTTATCTGAGTTAGATAAGACCAAAGTGACAAAAATCCAATCAGAAGAAGTCGAGATATGAATTTTTCAAGATTAAATGCAAAAATAGTGCGTAGAAGTCACGAGCAGTCAAAAGGTTACTTGAGGTCGTGAGGGACCGGTGCAAATCCAAAGTTCAGGCCGACCGTGATTGACTTCAGGCCAGCTACAGGACCCAGACAGGTCCCGCTAAAGAAATACCTTCGATGGAGCTTTTGTCAACGTCGAGAGTCTACTGAGTCGTCACCTAGTTGTGCGAAGGGTGTCCCGCATCGTCGTCAAGCTCTGCTGAAGTAAATGCAATTTGCTGTTGTAGAGTGCGCAGAGCATCGATGTAAAGCCATGCAGGCTGTGGAACCGCTGTCGTCAGGCAGCCTCTGGGCCGTGTCGAAGGGCAATGCAGCAGACTTTCTCACGCAGTTGATGCTATGCGTCGGTTTTTGATGAAAACAGCTGCAGAACCCAGTTCTGAGGCCCAGAGTTTGAAGGGGGCACCTCAGGCAAGGGTAGGACTCACAGAAAGCAGAGTCCATCAGCATCAGCAGAACTTCATGAAACAGGAGGCAAGCCAGCGAGAAAGCCTTGGAGATCACTTGAAGGGAAGGTAAAGTACTTCCAGCAGAGTAAGGGAGCAGCAGGCAGCAGGGCAACAACCAGAAAAGCAGTCCTTCCAGAAAAGTAGTCCAGTTTAGTCCTTTAAGCAGCACAGCAGTCCTTCTGACAGACATTCAGTTCAAGATCCAAAGTGGCTGATTTTAGGGGGTCAGAGACTCAGTAATTATACCCAAAAGTGCTTTTGATGTAGGGGGTGACTTCAAGAGATCTCTCTGAAGTGCACAAGGATCCCTTTTAACCTAGTCCTGTCTGCCAGGCTACTTGTGGGGGGAAAATTAGTGTTTTGTGTGTGGACAGGACACTACCAATTGAGGTGTAAGTGTCAGCCCCTCCCATTCCTCCCGGCCCAGGAAGACCCATCAGAATGCAGATGTGTGATAGAGGGAATGCACAAAGTGTAGCTGTCTCCCAACCCATACGTATATTGGAGACAGGCTGTCAGGCACAAAGAGCAGTAAGTACAGAGAAATGCCCACTTCCTAAAAATGGCATTTCTAAAACAGTAATGTTAAATCCAAGTCCACCAGTAAGAGGGATTTATCATTACCATTCCAAACATATCAAACATGAAATAGCTACTTCTCTTTGATCAGGAATTACTGCTTAAAAGTGTATTAAGATTTCCAATGCTGGCCTATGAGAGGGGTAGGCCTCACAGTAGTGAAAAACAACATAGGCTTTTTGTCACTACCAGGTCATACAAACCAAACAGGTACATGTTCTACCTTTTACTTACTTGGCACCCTGCCCTTATGGTTACTTAGGGCCTACCTTATGGGTGACTTATATGAAATAAAAGGGGAGGTTTAGGCTTGGCAAGTAATTTTAAATACTAAGTCGAAGTGGTAGTAAGCTGCCTACACTGGCTCTGCAGTTTCAGGACTTAGACAGGTTTGAAAGACTACTTCTATGGGTGGCACAATCAGTGATGCCGCCCACTAGTAGCATTTGAAGTACCGTCCCTGGGTACATGGTACACCACTTTACAAGGGACTTACCAGTACAACGGTTATACCAATCAGGTATGCACCAAAGTCATCATGTTTAGGGGAGTAGTAAAGTGCTCAGAGTCCTAAGACCAACAAAAAGAATCAGCAAAAATGAGAGGCAAAATGTTGGGGGAACGACCACCCCAAGAATGACAGGTCTAACACAAATATACAGGCTATGGTTGACAAACTTTAAGGATTTGTGAATGCCAAATAAGTCGCTTGACTGGCCAGGTACAAACTGTGGTGAAAGAGCATATTGGATATCCTACAGATACTACTGATAGGACAATCTAAAGATCTGAAAGAAAATTAAAACACATGTTTTTCTCCTTGGGTCACATGGCCACACTACCTACAGTGATTAACTCAGCTTTAGTTGAGAACCTTTCTTAGGTGAACCTAATATGTACAGTAGCCAAAATCCATGTGGCCACACTCAAGATAATCTGGTGTTTCCCAATTGCCTCCAGCTCTGGGTTTCAGATGAAATATGGCTTGGTAATCCTCCCAGTGCATTGTGTTAAATGTAGGCCATTTATGGAATGTTGCAGTTGTTCCACTGAGGCAACACTTAATAGCTATTTTTAATGTCTCTTTGATTATTATTGTCTATATATTTATAATTTTAGCTCCTGACACGTGTTTCATGCTTGTGAAGCTCATCAAAGGAGCTCAGGAGGTGATGGGTGTCAAATGTGTCTACTGCATGACATTTGAAAGGAATGTCTCCTTACCAATTCAGGTAACAGCTTGGTTCTATGAGGGGCATCCTCTTCAGTGCAATGAACCACTTTTAAAAAGAATACATAAAAGCCATACAAATTAATGAGGATTAGAAATTATCAAAGAAAGACTTGAATACCTACAGCTCCTCAACTGAGGGCAGAAGAAACACAATTGTATTCCCACCTGAACTGGGGAAAAGCCAGATCACTAAAGTGGGAAAGGGCAGATAAGAATGGGAAGACGGTGGACCCCAAGGTTAGCGTGAACAGCTAGCACAAGTTTCAAGAGAATGCTGTTGACTAACATAAACAAGCATTGGCATAGCCAATAGGTCTCACCTTTGGGGCGTTATAAGTGTTTAGCCAGAGCTATTGACTTTGCCAATGTCTTCAAGCTGTGCTGTAGAGAACTGTGGCTGCTGTGCAGCATGCTGAAAAGTTATAATAAAAAAGTGTCAGAAGCATTTTTGTTACTTTATATATGACCAAGAAGGCATTATGTAAAACTGAACGACCATATTAAAAAAGTATTTACAATAAAAAATTTCCTCAGTTTTCTTTTGTTCTTGCAATGCTGGCAACTTGTTTCTGCCTATTCCAATGGTTGTTTGTTAAAGCTTTTTTTTTGAGGGAGCATAAACAATCGGAGGGTGAAGGTTGGGAACTAGTACCTGTATTATAACACTAGCAGCGGCCAGACGCTAGGGGAGAATTAACAGATGCCAGATTCCGAGAGCAGGCTGAGGTGGTGCTGAGTTGATGCTGAGGTGGTGGTGGTGGTGGTGGTGACTGGTGCGGAGACGATGCTGAGGTGATGCTGAATGATACTCAGGTCTTGCTGAGTGATGATGTGGTGGTGTACAAGTGCAAAGGCGATGCTGAGTGATACTGCTGTGGTGCTGAGTGATGCTGTGGTAGTGCTGAGTGATATTGTCTTTGCGCTGAGTGATGCTGTGGTGGTGCTGAGTGATGCTGTGGTGGTGCGGAGTGATGCTGTGGTGGCGCTGAGTGATGCTGTGGTGGCGCTGAGTGATGCTGTGGTGGCACTGAGTGATGCTGTGGTGGTGCTGAGTGATATTGTTGTGGCGCTGAGTGATGCTGTGGTGGCCCTGAGTGATGCTGTGGTGGCCCTGAGTGATGCTGTGGTGGTGCTGAGTGATGCTGTGGTGGTGCAGAGTGATGCTGTGGTGGTGCTGAGTGATGCTGTGGTGGTGCTGAGTGATGCTGTGGTGGCACTGAGTGATGCTGTGGTGGTGCTGAGTGATGCTGTGGTCGTATTGAGTGATGCTGTGGTGGTATTGAGTGATGCTGTGGTGGTGCTGAGTGATATTGTTGTGGCGCTGAGTGATGCTGTGGTGGCCCTGAGTGATGCTGTGGTGGCATTGAGTGATGCTGTGGTGGTGCTGAGTGATGCTGTGGTGGCGCTGAGTGATGCTGTGGTGGTGCTGAGTGATATTGTTGTGGCGCTGAGTGATGCTGTGGTGGCCCTGAGTGATGCTGTGGTGGCGTTGAGTGATGCTGTGGTGGTGCTGAGTGATGCTGTGGTGGCGCTAAGTGATGCTGTGGTGGCGCTGAGTGATGCTGTGGTGGTGCTGAGTGATGCTGTGGTGGCCCTGAGTGATGCTGTGGTGACGCTGAGTGATGCTGTTGTGGCGCTAAGTGATGCTGTGGTTGTGCTGAGTAATGCTGTGGTTGCGCTGAGTGATGCTGTGATGGCTTTGAGTGATGCTGTGATGGGGTTGAGTGATGTTGTGCTGTTGCTGAGTGATGCTGTGGTGGCGCTGAGTGATGCTGTGCTGGCTCTGATTGATGCTGTGGTTGCGCTGAGTGATGCTGTAGTGATGCTGAGTGATGCTGTGGTGTTGCCGAGTGAGAGAGAGAGTGAAGATATATATCATGCTTCGGAAATTATGGCTACTTCATTTCTGCTGAGAGTCCTAAAGCCATTTTATTACAATGCACAGTTCCCAATTCTGCTTAAGTGCATTCAGCTGAGCACACGGCCCAGGTACTTCACAGAAGTGCTTTCTCACAAATGGTATGGAGAAACGCCTGCACCGCACACAATGGAAGCGAATACTAGTCAATCATGTTAAATATAAATATATACATAAGTATGCACTAAATAAGCAAGCATTTCGGTGATATAGGTTTCAATGTTTTTTCAGCAGTGCTAAACATGAAGTCAGAATATTTTGAACACAGTCACACTAAAAATAAAAAGAATACACTTGCAGATGCGCCTGTAGAAAAGAGTTGACTTTTCTGTCCGGTTCCAGAGGGGACATCAGTCTGGAGATGGGGCAGAGAGGAGAATTGGGAGACTACATCACTTCAAAAACCTGACTGAGGTTTACAGGGAAGCAGAACAGCAGAACGCTGTTGTTTTTCATGTGACTGTAGTCCAGGGCCGTCAGTTGGTAATGTGAGCTGCTGCTGCGATCGAAACATCAGAGTCGTGACAGATGCCAGGCAGAGCTGCATATGCCATGACGAGAGAGTTAATGAGCCATGACGAGGAAATGAGGAAGAGATAGGAAAGGCAGCAAGCCTTAGGCCACAAGCAAAAGCTTGTGGTCGCATTTCAAAAGCCCCCACTCACTAAATGTCTCGCCAGACCAGCTTGCGCTAGACCTAGAAGAAAATCAGCCAAATTGATGTCACTCGACAAGCGAGACAAGTGTTGTTTAACTGAGGACAACGTAGAGTGTTCCAACCATTGTTGGCACAATTTACCCACTGAATATGTTGTGGCCGAATGTGAGTGCGAAAAACATGGATCTGGTCTAGCCTGTGCAAAATCTGGTGTTATATTATAAAAACGCAGCTGGCATGAATTTGAACTGGTTTGCCACAGCAACCACCCGCTAGGGTCAACATTAGAAACATTGAAAGTACCATTTCGAATGAGAGTTTGCAAAACATTGTTATGTTATGTTAATAACTTTTATAAAGCGCAACGATTACCCAAGGGTGTCCTGGCGCTAGATTATTTATCCTGAGGGCAGAGAGCGGGGAGGAAAGGAATTATTCAGTAAAAAGCCAGGTCTTCAAACCCTTCCTAAAGTTGAGGAGATCAGTGGCGTTTCTAAGGTAAAAAGGAAGGTCATTCCAGGCCTTCGAGCACATGCAGCAAAGCTTCTGCCCCCCCACGAAGCTTTTTTCGTGTGCGGAACAGTGATCAGCTTGGCCCCCAGCGAGCGTAATGTTCTTGTTCGAATGTATCATTGGAACAGCCGAATTAAAAAATCTGGGCCTGTGCCGTGAAGGGCTTTGAAAACCATACTAAGTGATTTGAAACGCACTCAACTCCTTACAGGGAGCCAGTGCAATTTCTTTATTTCACTAGAGATGGGGGAAAACTTAGAAGTACCCTTCAGAAGTCTTGCCGCAGCATTTTGCAGTAGCTGGAGTTTGTTCATATTTTTTTGTTGAATATTCAGATATAAGCTGTTACAATAGTCCAGCCTTGACATTGATTGAATAATTTGTGTGCGTACACCAATTATCGTATTCAGCCAAAGAAGGAATGGACAGACTATTTAAATTTTTTGCAGTTGCTAGGCCCATGCAAGTAGTTTGATATACCGTATCATTTAAAAATAACATCTGTGCAGGTATGAGGCAGGCGCGATGTAAAGCTTCAGTTCCCTGAACCTGCCAATCCTTAGTGCCCCATACTGTTTTTAAATCAATGGTCGCACTCCAATGATCGTAACCTTGAGAGGCCAATTCAGATCTAAAGGAATTGGAATAAATCAATTTGGTGTGGGTCAGGATAAACTCAGATTGCGACGAAAATTGTAATTTAAAGAAATAGGATTCAGGAGTGGACATGTCATAATCCGTGAAATAGGTGAACTTATCCCTAAGTGTTTTAGAACTCCCCTGTAAAGGAGTTGGGCAATGTTCCCACTGCGTGTAATTAAAACCAGGACGTAAAGTGTTTGTTTTGTGTAAGTAATGATGCCCATAATGTTGATAACAGAATAAATCAGCATAATTAGCCGAATTCAAGTACAAATCTTCAGCATCAAAAGCAGCATAATACTTTAAATCTGAAAACAATGAATGTACTGCTTGTACATCTCAATCATCAGAATGTATGTCCGGTGTCACCACGTCTCTAAAGAAATGCGAAACACGTATGGGACGTTGAGGACTTCCGTCGGACCATGGATTTCGAAAGCTACTTTATCCCAAACGATGCCATCTGCAACTGGGAAAGCTGAAATGTTCACAAGGGCATGATCTTGTTTCATTATATGGGACGATGTATGAGGGGCCAGAATTCAATCGACCAATTTCACAGCAGAGCGTTCTGGCAGGTAATGGCCATTGAGGAGTAAGAAAAAGACAGTCACAAATCCTATTGACATGAAGAGAAAAATCAGGATAAGGACCAGCCAGATGTAGGTCCAGGGTGGGACCAAGTAAGTCTTTTTAAACCAAGAGATGAAAATACATATTTTTGTCGGTGGAAGTGACAACGTAGAAGACGAGGAGGACGAGTCACAGGTGAAGCTCGGACAGTCCCCAAAATTGCACTCATATTCATCAAAGGCTGATGGGAGACATCAGTTTGGTGTTGACGTGGACTGTTCGGAACTTCAGTGTGGGACTCCTCCGCAGGATAAGTATACTCGACCTCTGCAGTGGAACAGGGAGGTGTGGTGATCGGTAAAAGGTCAATAATTGTTTCCGTTTCACCCCCTTCAATATGAGGATGATTCGAAGTGGACGAATGCACCGGATTCATTGAGATAGCGTTGCATGAAACAGCAGGAGTTACACTATTCAGAATCGGCCAGACGATGTAACTTGACATTGTCCACTGAAATATATCTGTTGTCTTTGCGACCAGGTAAAGGTGGCAGTATTACTGTACGAGTACCCTTCAATCCAAGAACCGGGACTGGTGCACGATAAGAAGGACCAAATTCTTTCTTGTTCTCCAGCTTTTCTCGTACCAAATCTCCAATCTTAGGAAGCCAGCCGGTGACCGGAATCAGCAGCGATGTGTCAGTGGAAGAGGGTAAATGTTCAGTTGCGTAGCTGTCATGGGTCTTTTGTAGGTCCTGTAACATAGTAGAATGATTATCTACGTCAAAGGTTGCGGCCGCCGCCACAACGTCTAGACCATCAAGGTCTGGCACAAACATTTTAATGCCAAAGAGCAGTTCGTAGGGGGTCCGCCCACCCAGAGATCTTCTAGGGAGATTATTAAGTGCACGTTGAACCCCATACAAATGGGCAAGCCAGTTCCTGCCAGTACCTAAGACTCTAGCTGACAAAGATTGCTTTAAGTCGTGGTTCATTTGCTCCACAATAGAGTTGCCCTCAGGCCTGTATGGAGATGAAAACTGCACCAGCACCCCCATCAACTTCATCGCGTCCTTGTACGCCTTAGAGGCGAACGCTGGACCTTGGTCTGAATGGAAGATGCCACAGGCAAACATCCCGACAAAGACAAGCAAATCCCTGATGACATTTCGAGCGTCAGCACTGCGTTGTGGCCAAACCCAAAGGAATCTAGTGCACGAATCAACTGCAATAAAAATATTTTTATTCGCAGTATCAGAAGAAAAAGGACCACAGTGGTCAAGATATACACAGCCAAATGGTCGATTAGAGATACTTAGCTGTGTTTGTGGTGGACGTGTGACCGTAGATGGTTTAATTTGTTGACAAATGTCACAAGAAAGCACATAATTACGGGTTTGTTTATATAAACCACGCCACCAATAACGTTGCTGTAAAATCGAGACTGTCGCAGACACCCCGGCATGTGCAGAAGCCATGCCCTCGTGTGCGGCTATGATCAAAGAAAGTCTGCAGTCCATGTAGGGAATCAGCCGATCCCCAACAGATGGAATCTTAGCATAAGAAACTTGTTTGGGAGATATATGATAAGAGTATTTCGAAGGGAAACCCTGAGGATAAGCAGTTCCCTCCTTCGTAGCAGCTACCGCTGCCAGAATATCATTATCTATTTTAGTCATGGACCTTGTAACTGCTGCTACGGAACACGTGGCTACTGCAGATTTGGCTGCTTCATCAGCCAAAGAATTACCAAGAGCATGTGCTCCCACACGCTGATGGCCAAGAGTATGGATAACGTGCGTGAGGGGCAGTCGTTGTTTAAGGTCTAACCTATAATTGATAGATAACCGTGTTCTCCCAGAAAAAGTGTGTCTCCTACAATGGTGGAAAGCACACAGCTTTGTTTAAATACCCCTCACACACCAAAAGGGCCCTTGGTGTCATGCTTCATCATAGGGGTCTTCCTGCCCCGCTGCTGGACGGGGCGTGCTGCAACCTACGACTGCGCGGGAGCACTCATTTTGGAATAAGACAAAACTATATGTAGTGTAGGAATGTGAGTGGAAGGGTCAGGAGTGAGTGAAGGAGTGAATATAAATTAAAAAATACCTGGCTCTTTGGGAAAAAAAACTTTAATATTCCGTTGAGCTGGTATTATTAAAAGTGGGGAATGAGTTGGAGATACAATGCTATAATGAGCCGTTTCTCCTATGTCAACATGTTTCGAAGCCCTCCCCTGGCTTCTTCATCAGGACCGAAAGGTTCCCTTCTACACTAAAATTTGTAATACAAAGAAAAGTACAAAAAGTGTATATACATGTAGATAATACTACGTGGTGCACATGTCAAAATAAACATCACTGTATACAATACCCCAATAGGTTTGCTACTTTATGTGAATCTGGAAGAAAGAACATAACATTAAAAACATAACATATGCATCATCCATCACAATTGGTGGTGACCTGTTTTGAAATCCAGCAGCTCTGTACAATTCCTCCACCACGTCACAGACAAATCTGGTCTTTCTGGATCTTAATATATACCCAGACGAAGGTACTCTGAAGACCACGGCCCATTTCAAGGTTACAGCCAAGAACTGTTTACTGCTGTATAACTGTTTTCATCCTCGCCACCTCCGAGACAACCTTCCTTACGGGCAATTCCTCCGTCTCCGGAGGAATTGTACAGAGCTGCTGGATTTCAAAACACAAGCCGCTGACCTACAAGTCAAACTAAGGAAACGCAACTATCCCACCGCGATTATCAACAAAGCTATGAAAAGGGCACGTAACAATCACAGGGATGCCCTACTGGAGGACAAGGTTCCAAAAGAACAGGAAGAAAGACCAATATGTGTCACCACATTTAATACCAACTCCAACCAGGTATCTAAGATTATAAATAAACACTGGAGACTCCTCACATGTTGCAATCTTGAACTCCCGAAACCCATGTTTGCATACAAAAGGGGTAGGAATCTGAAGGACATGTTAGTCCATATGAGACCACGACCTGGACCAACAAGGACTACTGAGAGTGTACTTCTACCACCAGTGCAGGGCCACCATCCCTGTGGAAACTGCAGTACTTGCCATCTGATGAAGAAAAGCAGACACATTAAATTCAGGAATGGCACCGAGTGGGAACAGAGGAGGTTCACCAATTGCAACAGCAAGAATGTAGTGTATATGGCCACCTGCCCATGTGGACTGGAATACATCGGTATGACGACGAGACCAGTAAAGATCCCGATTGGGGAACACAGGAGCAATGTGCGTTGCAAAAAGAGCACAACCAAAATGGCAACCCACTTTATGACGACCCAGCACACTGTGGATGATCTACAATGGACCATAATTGAGCAATTGAACAGTGAGACTGGCCTTTTTCAAAAAGAACAACGGTGGGTGTTCCGTTTGGGGACACATGTCGAGGGATTGAACGACGACATACCATGGAGGCAATGTACCTGATCTTTATCTAGGTCCCTGCGACTTTCCCTGAAATACTAGCATATCACCATTTTCTAGTATTAATATATCTATTGACATCACCTCAGTAGAACGGCTTGGCGTGACATATAACTGAACAACAATGTTTGTCACGAGGACCATATTCATTCACGGTCCAATAATAACCCCTCTTTTTTGGTGTCAATAACTTCATGCATTATTACGCACTATTTCCCTGGGTCTCTCTATGCCTACCACTAGAGCGCCCCTCCCATTATTTACATCCTTAATAGAGATAAGGTGGAAACATGATCCCTGGTGTTTCACGCACGATCGGCGGTTGTCTCGCCTTGTGAGCACAATCAATTGGGGACAGTATTCCATGTCTTATGACAATTTTCAGGAATGGCATTTTTTTATTTTTTTTTATTAACAGCATACTGGGCTGATTTTATAATTTGGTAGCATAAACCCCCATAATTGCAACATTCCCGGTCTCGTAATTACCGGAAGTGATCTTTTCGCCCAGACTAGGTTAGCGGTCTAGTCTTTGCAGGGGAGCGGGTCCGGCATGAAGATACACACCATACGAGCACCTACTAAATATGGAAAGAAAATATTCTTTGCTCAATTTCCATCACCTATATCATGGAGCCGTACTCTGCATAATTAAGCATTTTTGGGGTTTTATCTATCTATCTATTTTTTTCATCCAGCAGACCCGAACCCCGGTCTCGGAAATACCGGAAGTGGTTCTTTTTTCCACACCTACTCGGTAACGATGTGCGAGGGGATTTCAGCAGTCTAGTGCTGTCTCCCAATTAATTACCATTTTGGCTGCATTTTTTTCAATTAACTACAGTACTTAAGGATGCTCCCCCCGCAGACCCATCGTTCCACGGAGCCGCGGGGAGGTAGTATCCAGGAGAGGCAGTGATCTTGATATTGTAAGTGCTGCATAGCCGATCTGAACCCAGAGGATGCCATGTGACGCTGTCACGGTTGGCAGGACACTTTTAACCAACAACACTTTCTTCTTTTTTTCATCTGTATCCAGTGTTTGACTATAGACACTCCTTCCCAACCCGTTCGGAGGCTCATGGGGTATTATCCTTTTTTAGCAAAAGTACGTGCTCTACCTCATTTTCTCTAATGGCACCAACTAATTTGTAGTTATACAAAATTACTATAGGCTGCATTTATCACCTTGGACACGCATTCTGCGGTCCTTAGACATAGAGTGTGTGATTTATGTTGAGTGTGTGTCTGTCCTTTGTATTGTCTTTTTTCCACCAGCAGTACACAGCACCGGCTTATCATCACTGATAGTGATAGTGGAAATATATCACAATATCTATCACTTTTTTTGCAGGTCACCACCAATTGTGATGGATGATGCATATGTTATGTTTTTAATGTTATGTTCTTTCTTCCAGATTCACATAAAGTAGCATACCTATTGGGGTATTGTATACAGTGCATGTTTATTTTGACATGTGCACCACGTAGTATTATCTACATGTATATACACTTTTTGTACTTTTCTTTGGATTACAAATTTGAGATTAGAAGGGATCCTTTCGGTCCTGATGAAGAAGCCAGGGGAGGGCTTCGAAACATGTTGACATAGGAGAAACGGCTCATTATAGCATTGTATCTTCAACTCATTCCCCACTTTTAATAATACCAGCTCAACGGAATATTAAAGTTTTTTTTCCCAAAGAGCCAGGTATTTTTTAACTTATATTCACTCCTTCACTCACTCCTGACCCTTCCACTCACATTCCGACACTACACATAATGGGATATTCTCAAGAACGTGTGTTAACTATCGCCAAATTCGCTTAACGCAACTTCTCACATCGCAGTCTATCGCGGTAAAATAACACCGTGTCAACGCAGTATTTTCAACCCGGCGGCACCATGCGATAGTCTCACGACAATGCGACAAATGCCCGCTTTAAATTTAACGCGACGCCGAAAAAATGCAAAACAGGAACGCAAAAAAAGTTGCGATGTCCCAAATCGCGAAACAAAAATCAGCGATAACCAGAGACAGGCCTGCGATTCACACGCGACATGCGGGAAAATTCACTATAAAAGCAGAGAAAAAAATGTAACCGCGTAGCACCATGGACGCACCCGGACCGAGTGCAGAGGACAATGCGAACCCTACAAGCCCCACAGACGACCAGCCAGGAACCTCGGGGCCGGGGAAGGGCAAGGAGAAGAGGAAGAGGAAGACGGGGTTCAGTCCGCAGGAAAACCGGATCATCGTCACGGAGGTGACAGAACACTACCAACAACTGTTCGTCACCTCCACTGTGTCATCGGCAACACAAACAGAAATATGGCAGTACATCGTGAACAACATGAATGCAGTCGGAGTGTCGAGGAGGACAATGGAAGAGGTCAAGAGGCGCTGGAATGATGTGATGGGCAAAACCAAGAAGAAACTCGATGCCAACATGAAAGCAGCAACGCAGATTGGAGGTGGGGGACCAGCGGCACACCAGGAGCTGGATGACATTGAGAAAATGGTGGCCATAGTCATCAGTCGGGATACCGTGCCAGGAGTTGGGGATCGGGACACTGCTCAACATGACCTGACACAACATCAACAGAGTGAGTACTGACCAGGGACTGGGGGGACGGGGGGAGATGGGCACAATGGCACACACGCACAATTAAGTAGAGCACACTGCACACCCACAATGACTCTGGATCATGTCCCTGATCCCTGTGCCACACTGCAGCACACATACAGAAACTCAGGGAATGTGTGTTGTAATTAATTTATTTGCACATGCTGTGCCTGTGGTCATTTTGTACTGTCTCATGATTGCTAAGGACTGTCACAATGTGACGTCCTCATGTGAAGAAATTGTCAATTATGTTGTTCCTACGGGCTATTCCTGCTGCAGCTGCAGTGGGGTGTGGTCCACCTGCCTCATCTTCCTCATCATCGTCCGGTGCATCTGGCACTTGTAACCATGGGGCATTGGTGCGTACACATATGTTGTGCAACACACAACATGCAACGATCATCTTGCACACGATGTCTGGGCTGTACAGGAGCCTTCCACCTGTGATGTCCAGGCACCTGAAACGTGACTTCAACACGCCAAATGTGCGTTCCACGATGCCCCTGGTGCGTTTGTGGGCCCAATTGTACTGCCTTTGGGCCTGTGTGTTCGGGGCTCGGAGGGGTGTCATCATCCAAGGGCAGAGTGCATATCCTTGATCACCTGTGACAGTGCAGAGAGACATGAGTCAACAGTTGGTTCTGCATGATGTGTTGGCAGGCTCACTAGTTGATTGGCATGTGATATGTGTGTCATAGTGATTCCTGTTTGACATGTAGTGCTTGTAGCAAATGAGCACCATCAATGTGTATTACGTAGCCTCACTGCTGCTCCTCCCTCCCCCGAGCCTATTTACTTGTGTGTGCTGCACGGTTGCATCACTTGCACTCATATGGCACACCATTGTCATGCCTGTCTGCGCATGTCCACAAGCCTGACAACGACACTGTGATGTTGTGCGTTGAAGGTGGGCGGCCACGGGTGTGTAGGCCTATGGTAAGGATAGGGCGGACACATATGTAGAGTTCATGTCTGGCTGAACTCGCGATGCGGTCGAGGCAAGACCTTTGGCTTATGCTGCGGTAATAGCGATACACACACAACAGTTGGCATGTATGATCCCGGACCCCGAGCGGGCTTGCGCTCATTCATTTATCCCTTCGGCCGAGCCCGCACTCCGGGGGCATGTTACATTGCAACTTTGTCCATTGCGGGACGGGTGGCGCCGACACTACAACAGAGACACACACATTCGGTACTTCATTGGCAAGCCCAACACTTAACCACGCCCAGAGCCCCGGGGTGATTATCCACATCCCTACGCTGGACTGTCGTACGCCAGCCCACTCCGGCAATGCCTACAGGGGGGTACGACACAGCTACATGTCCCAGGTCTTCCCCACTGCCTGAGGTGACATGGTTGCGTTCGCTGTACACAGCACAATGCAATGTGGTAGGGCCCGGGGCCCTCATGCATACATACACAATGACCACACGGACACACTTAGATAGTTTGTGGAACTGGCTACGGGCACGTGCGCCCGGCCATTTTTATTGCCAGGGTCACATGTCCAGTGACGCCTGTGCTGGATGGGTGTGGGGGGAGTGTGAGCCAGCCCTCAAGGAGTGGTTGGTGCTGGCAACAACTACAACAGTGATCAGACAATCAGAAGTTCACAGTTCAAACAGCAAGGGTCCATGACTTGAGCTGCACAGAGTTAGTGGCCCCGGATGCACAGCGGCCGGCACATGGAACACCGCCACGGGACGGTGACTACCGGTGCACTGAAGTAGGGCCACGAGAGCTGAGCGGGACCTCGTCGATGTCCAAGGTGAATGTCGCGGAGGGTTTTGGGGGACAGTGGAAGGTGTTCTTCCAGGGCATGATACAGAGGGCAGTACCAAGCAGACACAGGCAATATGGAGGAGATGAATGCTACAGACTCATTTTTGACACCAAGTCAGTATCAGCTACATGATGATGAAGACAACCCCCAGGCCATAGACTCAGACGCCACCAAAGTTCAACCAGAGAGTGTCCATGAATTTCGGGGCACGGAGTCAGTGGCACCAGAGCTGAAAGGGGATGCAGTCTGCGATGAGGCCTGTACAATGGTATAAACTCTGCCATAAATAAATCAAGACTCAGTTCCAAATGTGTGACCTACTGGACCGCAGTGTAGGCCGGAGGCAGCGGTGGAGTATGTCAACGAGAAAGGAGTGCTGGGGGCCTGTGTCGCGGAGGCCGTGATGGTCTGAGGAGGCTGCCAAGGTCGCGGGCCTCGGGCTTGGAGCTTGCACCGGCACGTGGTGGGCCCTCTTTGACACACGCTGGTGTCGGCAGGTGAGCAGTGAGGCCTGGGTGCGCTGGGGCGGGCAAGACTGGTCTTGGGACCAGCGGCCTGGGGTGCAGCAGGTGCACAGGATCGCAGGCACCGCCGCTCACGGTGTCGGCCTCGTGGCGGGGTGAGAGGCACCGCCCTGGCAGACACATTGGCCATTCCGGAAGAGAACCACGTATGAGCAACGGGCTTTTTATTCACACCCCTACACTGGCCTGGCGTACGCCGGGCCAGCCCACTCCGCTCACACTTACAGGGGGGACGTAACAAGCTACATTTCTGCAATCTTCCCCACTGGCTGCGGTAACATGGTTGCGTCCACTGTCCAGTACACTCCAAACACCAGCAGTGTATGTCGACATGGAAATGTCTGTTGTCTGCATACTCAAGTCTGTCCAGCACATCCACGCCACACTTGGCATTGTGTACATTCACATTCATGGGTCACTTGCCTCCTTCGCACATGCCTGGTTCCCACCTCTCCCCACATTCTGCTATTGTGTGGCTGAGGTGCCATGCCGTTGATGGCTTGTGTACATGGCTAGCCCAGGTTGCCACAGTAAGTTGTGTTGTCGTGTCTGGAATGTGGGAATGTTGGTTGTCATGTTGTATGTGATTTTGTGACGTGTGCATTCCCAGAGTTGTGAGTTGTATGTTGGTGGAGTTGAGGTGTGTGGTGTGTTCAGTTGTTACTTACCGACGAGCAGTGCATTTCCATAGGTGCCATCCTGAAAGCGCTGGTTGATGATGGACTGTCGGAAGATGAAGGAATCATGCACACTGCCTGGATAGTTGGCGACGACATTGGTGAAGAGTCCCCGGTGGTCCACTATTGCCTGCACATTGATGGAATGCGTGTGTTTCCTGTTGCGGTAATTGTGTGCAGTGGCGGCAGGGGGCACGAGGAGTACATGTGTGCAGTCGATTGCCCCCAACACGTGTGGGAAGCCAGCTATGGCGTAGAAGCCTTGCTTGATCTCCAGCTGTTCCTGCGCAGTGTGTGGGAAGTAAAGTTGCTGGGGTACCAAGCTGATGATGGCATCCAAGACAGGTGTGAGGAACTTTGACAGGGCTGGCTGTGAGACTCCTCCGACTCTGGCAGTTGTTGGTTGGAAGGTCCCAGAGGCCAACAGGTGCAGCACGGCCAGCAGCTTTGTCTGCGGAGGGATGTTGGTTCTCCCCTGTATTGGTACCGTCAGCCTGTGGGCAATGAGGGTCAGGATGCGGAGGATGGTTGTCCTTTTGAGCCTGTAGTGGGCAATGACTTCCTCTGGCGTTAAGTATCCGAGGCTGGTGCGTTTTCGGAAGGTCCGGTGTCTTTGTCTGTGCTGCCTCTGTAGTGGTCCGGGGGGGTTCTGGGGGGGGGGTCCTGGCGGTGGTGGTGGTGGGTGTTGTGGCCCTCTTGGGGCTCCGAGCTGCATGATCAGTAGCTCCATGGCATCTGTTGTTCTTCTGGTGTGGCTGTGGGCTGGGCTCCCTTTTATGGTGTCCGACTTAACACCAGGTAGGAGCAGGTGTTAAATCCCTGCTGCTAACGCGCCTTATCGCATGTTTTTGAATCTTAACGCCGATCTGGCTGGTCGTTGAGAATGTTGCGGAGTGGTGTTTTTGCTGGTTTTTGCACGGGAACGCCTACTCTGCATGTCATTAGCGTTAGTTGCCGGTGTCATCCGTGGCGATGTTTTTTGCGGCTGCTATCGCGGGAATACTGGTGATATCGGCTGTTAGCACCTGCTTGTGAATAGTGCGATGAATTTATCGCCACTTTGGCTGCGATAAAGTGCCGCTAACTCGGCGATGAGTCCTTGAGAATATGCCCCATAGTTTTGTCTTTTTCCAAAATTAGTGCTCCCGCGCAGTCGTAGTTTGCAGCACGTCCCGTCCCGCAGCGGGGCGGGAAGACCCCTATGATGAAGCATGACACCAAGGGCCCTTTTGGTGTGTTAGGGGTATTTAAACAAAGCTGTGTGCTTTCCACCATTGTAGGAGACACACTTAGTCTGGGAGAACACGGTTATATATCAGTTCTAGGGTGGATCCCTTTTGTTTCTCATATATTGACCAGAGGAGGACTTATCCACCTCTTTTGCTCTTAGAGCATTACCTCTTCACTCCCTATTTTGATTATTTACACATTGTTTAAGGTCTGCCACTCAAACCCAAAGCGTTTTTATGCTTGATTGCGCTGCCTTTAGAGTCTCGATAGTCATTTTGAGACCAAAAGAATAAGTTGTCATTAAAAGATTGAACACAGTAGTAAGAATCGCATACAATAAGAGTGTTCACATTAGGATCTGCAAACTCAAGGGCAAGAACAAGAGCACCCAGCTCTGCCAATTGTGCCGTACAGTCCTCAAGTGCCTGAGTATGCACTATGGAAGACTTAAACTCTCCATTGACAATCGAACCAGCCACAATAGCGCAAGCCGCTGAATAAGCATGTTTGGAGCCGGTGGCCATCGGTATAAATGACACATTTGTACTCATCTAAAGGAAGCAACGACAGCGGAGGAGGATGAACGTGTTCATACTGTAAAAACTCCTGTGTCTGAAGTGCAGGGTCAAAGATAAACGTGACATCAGATGATGTCAAAGAAGTAGCCCTTTGCATCCAACGGGGATGTAGTGCCTTAGAGTTGGGTACACTTGCCTTAGTCACTGCCTCTAAAGCAGGGAAATTCGTGACCATAAGAATGCGTTTACCTTGCGCCAGTGAGCGTTCTTTCAGAAATGCCATTTGGACTGCTGTCAAAATTTTTCCAACATTCGAAAAACGCATTTCCGCTGCAGTGTACAAATGTGGCTTGTATGCAATAGGTACTGTGCACCCCTCATTGAACGTCAAGTAGGTGAAACCCACCTTCCCTGGCACTATACGTATCACCAGGTTTGTGGTGTTATCATGCGTCAACAAGTAGTTAGTTGCAAGCATATCAGATTGCAAAGATTGTAGGATAGTGGTATGTTCCCGAAGCCAGCTGGCAGAAGAATATGTTGGTTGTATCAACGCATAAAGCGGTTTGATACGCTGGGCATAATCGGGAATGTATGTCCTCCCGAAATTCAAAAATCCCAGCAAAGACTGAAGTTTCTTCAGCGTAGAGGGAGGTTGCAATTGTGCACACTTCTCCAGAAAGTGGGGGGCTAACCCCCGACCCTCATTATTGAGCTCATTGCCCAAAAAGAGCACCGCATAATGAGCGATGTGTGATTGTGCAAAATTGAACTTGTATCCGTAGTCGGCGAACAATAAAATGATGCGGTCGACTCGGACAAGATGTGGCATTAGCTCGTCGTCCGTCAGCTAAATATCATCAACGTACGAGAACGCATCTGGATCTATGTTGTGCAACAAAGACACAACACACGCAGCAAAAGCCCCGAGGCTGTTCTTATAGCCCATAGGCAGGCGCGCAAATTATTATTTTTTTTTATTTCCGATGGCGGTGAATGCTGTCAAGTCCTGGCTCTCAGGAGCCAGATTATGACTGTAGAAACCATTGGATATGTCCAGTGTAGTTTTGTATTTTTTACGAACCAGGTTGTTCACCAGCGCAGAGCTATGTGTGTTTTGTACTGCGAAAGTGCGACAATGACTATTCAAATTTCGATAATCCAACACAATGCAATATGAGCCGTCAGGTTTTGATACCGGAAAAAGAGGATTATTCATCGGTGATACACAGGATTCAATCACTCCTTGATATTTCAACTGAGTTAGAATGTCACAAACGTGAGCCTTATCTTCACGTCTGATTTGAAATTGTGGTTGTGGTTGTGGCATAAACTGTAAGGGTATTTCATGTGCCGGTGAATCAATATCCCAGCCCACCTGATTACGGTACACCACTGGGGCAAGGGCCATAGCCCACTCAGCTTCGTAAGCCTTTGCATGTTCCTCAGGGACGTAATGCGAAAAACTCGGAAGTATCACATCCTCCCCTCTAGAAGCGGCTAGCACAAAGGGTGGAGGCCAATCTGCCTCCGCCAACAAAATGTCGTATGAGTAGGTGAGATTTTCCCAGAAAACCGCTTTGATTGGACGCTGTATATCACTTTCAATTTGGATGATAATCTCATAGGGTCTATCCGGGGGGGCAACCCGGGTATCTGCTGTTTCTACTGTGATGAATGTATCAGTTGCTGTCGCTTCCAGACAGGGACGCAGTGCCTGCCGCACTATGGTAACCTCCGCTGCGTTGTCGAGCAGAGTCACTGCCCATGTCCAGTCTAGGAGTCGCGTTCTCACCGTCTGAGACATACGTTGCTGTTAAAGCGGCAACCTTTTTCTTCTGATACGGGGGTCGAAAACAAGGCAGTTCCTCCTGTTTGGCTTTAACGTCAAACTGTCGAGGTAGATTTCGTCCCTGTTGTTTAGTTGGACCTTTGCCACGATCCTAGTGCTCCCCTCCACCGACTTGAGAGTCCGATGAGTCCTGTAAAGAACAAGGAGAGCGCTGATCAGGGACCTGAAATCTATCAGGAGTCTTAATTTTCGCGCGGTCGCGCAAGTCATAAGTACGCTCAGAAGACTCAGGTGTCGGTGAACCAGCACGCGAACCTTGCTTCTGCTGTTGCTGCCCCTGTTTTTTATTTTTCCAGTTCTTTTTATGAAAGAACGGGCGCCCGTCTTTATCAGTGTGGGCTTTCTGCTGAGTTTGAGATTGCGTCTGCGTTTGAGTAAAAGGCTTAACTCCCAGACTATTGCGGCCTAAGGTCTTATAAGCCTTGGCAATAATCTTTGGTAATTTGCGTAGCTTGTCTGCGTCTGCCACAGCCTCCAAGCGGTTAGCCACTTGTAAGCTGACAGCATCACCCTTAACATTAGCAAGGATCATATCAGCAACAACTTCGAACACCCCCATCAGCCTCATTCCCAATTCCAGAGCCGCTTCGGCACCGTGTTCATCCTGAACACGCTTTATCACGGAAGGGAGTACGGTCATGGAGGGGGTGCCGAAGCACATCAAATATACCGCTGCAAACACTTTACCCCAAGTGTTACAATCAGCTAATTCACGAACTAAGTCTTTAGGTAAACTTATGGTTAGGATCCTGTGTTTCTCCACAGGAGTGGTATTCGGAAAAACAGCCTCAATTTGTCCAAATTTTTCAGCAAGCCATAAGGAAAGTCATCCTTATTCTGTGGACGCTTGCCCATCACTGAATTAACCATAAGAGGACTGATGGTTACACCACCAGGTCCAGCGGGTTGCACAGCAACGCCAGGTGGTCCCACCTGGAAGTTGCGCGACATGAACTGCATAACAGCTCTATGTATATGTATTAAGGAAGTATGTAATACCCGTAGTTCTGCGAGTGTTGCAGTTGTTAGATAACACGGATGTGTGGTATGCCCAGCCAAAACGGGGCACATGGCCCCATCTATCGATAAAGGGCCTAAACGGACCGGCGTGAGGAAGGGCGCCATTAAATCATATTTGGTGTTGCCAAGCTGTTAGCGGAACTTCAAGAGACCTATAAGGCTGATAATTCTGAGGTAGGGCCGTGGCAGTATATTCGTGAAACAAATTATCTGTTCCATCCACCGCCGGAAAGGTGACCCAAGAATAAAACACCTCGAAGCGGTAAGCTGCATTCGCTTCTACAACAAAAATGAGCGCAACACCAGCATCAGGGACCCCATTTTGAGTCAAATAAGCTGTGACTGCAGCCCGATTAGGCGGTGTAATGGCAACCGCCATAATGAATAACAAAGAATAACAACCTAAAGCGCGGCAGCGCTATAACGGGTTAATTAGAAAGAAAGAACCTTTTAAAATTCAAGCTTGAAAGAACCTATAAAACATCAATATAGGAGGTTACACCGTCACAACCGTCTCCGGAAACAGATGTGAGGGGATTGTGGACAAGCACTACTCAAGAGTCTCGCAGATAAGAACCAGACCAAACGTTGGCGGCGCCATGTTGCGGGGATTCTGCACCTACACAGAACTATGCGCAGGAAAACAGGACCTCGGTGTATAGGGTTGTACCAACCTACCACCTTAGTACCCAAAATCCCAAAACCGACTAGCTATAGTGTCTCATTCGTTCTTCTCCAAAATCACGAAGCTACAAATGATTAGACAACCCAGAACACAACACTCCCGACTCTCTCAGGAATCGCGGTAGCAAGACATACCCTTTCGCTCGCTCACTCGTACTTGTCCACAATAAGAATGGTCAGAGTCACTGTTATAGTTCAAAATGTTTATTTTAACTATCGTGCTCTATAATGCAGTATACGAGCCACTACCAGCAGCGAAATGCATAAACTTAGAACAATTAGCATTGTTACAATTCCATAGAATATGAAGGGGGAAGTCATTATATATAGACAGTGGAAAAAGGAATATAAGGCCTAACCACACCCCCCCTTGTTAAAGTGATGTTTATTATATAATAGAAGATCTCTGGGCTTTGTCAGAAGACCCCCTACCTTAGTGCCTAGATGGAAGCTTTACATCATAGTAACCGCATAGCTCTTCTCCCTGGAAAGGACCCTCTCGAAGTGTGTATCAGAATAACATGCATCCCTGTAATATCAAAGCACGAGACTCCAGCAGCGCAGCTGTGTTAGCATGTTTTGTCTAGATGCTAGGGACTGACCAGAACAGAATAACAAGGGGCATTGTTTATCGACCTTGCACATTGTGTTCAGACTAAACTCCAAGAGCAGGCAGAGAATGCAGAAAGCAGACAGTTC
The DNA here is from genome assembly GCA_963921515.1 of Calotriton arnoldi. Lineage (NCBI taxonomy): Eukaryota > Metazoa > Chordata > Amphibia > Caudata > Salamandridae > Calotriton > Calotriton arnoldi. Next base: position 842,555 of record CAWUFW010003762.1, read on the forward strand.
TCATGTGAAAAGCACAAACAGAGTCTTGCAAAACAAAGTCTAGTAGTAACATGCTCAAAAGCAGCATCATGGCAGCCGTGCTCATGTCAATTTAGCAATATCGACAATGACCCCAACGGCCCTATAACAGGAGGTGAGAAGCTTGTTTTTTCGCTGCATGTCAATGCTTGCATTTTTGCCAGTCATGAGTGAATCCATTGTGCTGGCATGATCAAAATGAGCACAAAATCTGCATGTGGCCATGATCATTGTGATCAGCACAGGTTTGGAACCAAATATAATGACCAAAATATCCTGTGATGGAAATATTGTGTTCTAAGTATTGTTTACAAAAATATAGCCCCTTTGGAGTTAATAATAGAAAATCCATCCAATAGGACGATCTCTTTGTAAACAATATTTACGACACTATATTTCTGTCACACAATATTTTCTCTACAGATTTTCTGACACTCAACCCAGCCACCTTCACCTGAAGGAAATGTGAATGATAGCCTGTATCCAATAGGATTGTTGCTGTTGAAGTGCCCAGAGCAGTAGGGGAGGGTAACATATATAATGAGGAGCCAGCTGCTGCCTCAATGCTGTCACCTGGGGCAGGAGAGCAGTCCATCCTTGCAGTGCTAGGACGATGAGTATCCCATGTTGAGAGGAGCTAACAAGCAAGGCCATCGAGAAGATCATTGAGGCCTTTCTGATTCTTATTACCAAAACTTATGAGCAGATACAGATACCTAAGCATGCCCAGTATGGTCCCAGCAATGACACCATGAAACATCCATTAAAATGTACCAGTCCGAGCACAAAAAAGAATATGTCCTACTGACTGTATCAGCTTCTGGGATTCCAGTGTGAACTTGACATTTGTCATTATAGCAAGGCTGTTTTGCACAATGCTCAACTTCACACCATGATGTAGATGCAACTGTGCGCTGTCTAGCATAGGACTTTTACTGGAAGTATATCCTTCCAATCTAAATTCATGCCTCTAGACAAACTCCAAATCATTCCACACATTTGGATGTGCACTGCAGTAAATATGCAGTAGATTGGTTATTTTGAAAAATTAATACATTACCGCATATTTACGCCTGAAATAAATAGGCAGACATGACAGAGTACCCTGTCTGCCCACCTTATTCACGGATGGACAGACTGTAACCTTTCTTCCAACAGAGCCCCCATTAAAGGCATTAACCCGACCACCCTATTTAGTGTGGACAGTAATGTCCTGTATGAAATAGGGCCAGGTTTGTCTTAGAGGCAATGTGTAAAGTATTTATGCAGCATACAAACAGTAATAAAGTGAAAAACAACAGTAGAAAAATTTCAAACCAATTTAGAGAAAATGGAGTACATTTAAGAAATAAAATGACACCAAAATGAACAAAAGCCATTAAGTTGAACCAGTGATATTCATTTTTAAAGTTTTAGGTGAAAATAGCAAAAAGAAGGACAAAGCACCACTTGCGGCAATATGAACGCACCAGACCATAGGAAAGTCACAAGTTCAGGCTGACCATCATAGAGTGCAGGTCGGATACAGGGACTACTTGGTCACCTCCAAGGCTCTCAGGACCTCAGGGCATGCATTGGGTGCCTGGAATCACTCCAGCACATGTCACCAGCATGGTACAGTTACAGTCCAGTTGACAGTTGACAGTACTAGTCCTTTTCTGAACTTCTGCAGCTCCAGAAAGTGTTCTGAAGAGAGTGGGCCTTTTTGAGCTACGTTTATGGCTGGTAGTAGCATGTAAATGGGAGTGACTCCTGGCATCTCCCTAACTAATGGAGTAAATGTTCTGAGGAGCATCTCTACCCATGTTTTCAGCAGCTCCTGTTTCCCCTACTGCAAACAATCCCAGGGAGACCTTACTCCTAAAATTCAAAAAGAAACCCTTTTACCCCTGTGGAGAACTTTTGTGCCCTCCCAGAGTTGTGCCCAGGGAAATGAGTAACCGCCTCTTTTGTGGTCACCCAGAACTGATTCTGGAGGTAGCTTCCCTCCCACTGGGTTCAGAGCCAGCCAATATAGGGGAAAAAAGGTTTGCCTTCCTCAGATCTCACCTTACATTTAAAGGGCAGGCACTTTACAAGCTACTAAAGTTCCAGGGTAAACCCTAACTAATCTTGCTGCAAGGGGAAGAAAACCCTTTCCCACACCCAGGCTACTGTCTTTAGTCTGGGAGCAGTTTTCACACCTCATAAAGGCAAAGCACTAACAGACCATCTGCCAGTATACTAATTCTTATTAGCTCACTGGAGGTTCAGGCAGGAAAATATTAACTTTCTAGAATTTTTACTAAATATTTGCTAAAAACCACTTTACCATTAAATTGTTTATAATCTCTGCGTTAACATTTTTCAGGATTCAGCGATAGCACTGCCAGCGAAAATAGGTTTTGTGGGCTAGTCACTAGATTTAAATTTTCCACATGTTCCACTTTTAAATATCAGGCACCTTAGCATGTGAGCCACATGGTGTACTTAAGGGTGAATTATTAATATTTAAAAGCAGGGTTTCCTGTCGGTCAAAAAGGCTTTCTGTAACAGGATTGATAGCACAGGTTTGTAGACTGCTACAGTCAGGCTACACATGGTAGGCCTGAATCCATGTTTTATAGGTCCATTCTGTGGATGGAACAATAGGTGGTACAATCCACAGGTGGCATTTAACTTCTAGGCCCTGGGTACATTTTCTACACCATGGGTACTCCAAACATTTCCCCAGGGGCCACAAAGTACTGTCTCTGGCATGCCCGAGGGCCGCACCGATGCCAGCAGCATGAGGTCCAGCTGATGAAAGGTGGGCATAGGGGGTACACGAAGCAGATGCATGGTGTGGACAACAAACCGAGCCTTCATGTTACTTCTGTCTGCCACCAACGCTCTATTCTTATGCACCAAGAATAAAAACAAATCATTAACTTCTAATGTAAAACATGAGAGGGAAAGAGATACTCATCCGGTGGCTGAATTGCAAAATATGAAACCAGAAAACCTGGGATCACTCCTGGCTCCACCACTTGACCAAATTGTGTGATCCTAAGCAATTGGTTAATTTCACTTTGCCTCCTTTTTCTTCATTACCACACATGAGAGTCCCTTGAAATACACAATTTCAGGATGTGTGCTGTACAAAACCTTCACTTGTGTTTTATTTAATGAACTATAATGTTCCAACTATATAACATCGGAAGCTACACATAAGGTGCACCTGACAAATTTATTGCCTCTTGCTTCACTAATGGCATTGTTTTCAGAACTAAGGTAAAACTCTCATGCATATCAATAAAATACACTTTTTTTTATGTTTGCAAAGCGTTTATCATGTTTTTACATGTTTAGTGCAAGAAGCCTTTAAAACTAAAGGTGTTCCTAAAGATACGTTTTCTAGGACACCTTCTTTGCTTGTTTATCATTACTTTAGTTAACGTAAAGTATACCCATTTCACAGCTTTCTGAATATTCCTGCTCTATCAAGTGAACAGCAGCCCCTGTATTAGGGACTTGTAGACACATTAAAAATGTCATTCAGTGATAAACCAATTTAAACAGGTGTAAAGGGGGAGCATAGGCAATTTACTCCTGTTCAGCAGGGGCAAAGGTGCATGGATTTCAAAGTCCATAAAAATGGAAAAAACTGGGTGACCATGCAAAAAAGGCAGTTTTTGTAAGTGAAAATATTTTAAAAGTTTGGTTGACGGGCATCAAACTGTTGGCGGCCATCTACTAAACTTTTTATACCTTGAAGTGAACCGCCGTAACAAAGGTTCCTTTCACTGTACAGAGATGACTGCTTGACAGACGGTAGTCCGTATGCCTAAACTGAGTCCTTTGTCATTTTCACTGACCATCTGAGGACCAGGTGTTGGAGTCCGGAGTGCTGATTCAAATTCCCTTCAAAGTTTTATATTAAATATTAATGTAAATTGGTTTTCTATATTTATTTTTAAATATAAAAACAAAATAAAAGCAGCTCCAGATCTAGTAACTTAATTGTGTATTACATTTTTAATTAATTTAAATACAGTAAATTAAAAATATTTTTCTGATGCTTGAATTAAAAAACAAAATTCCCATTTAAAGTAATAGTTTTTTATTATGCATTAATTATTATTAAAAGTGGTGTATAGAATTCATTTAAAGTAATTTATTTATATTTTGTTAAAATGTTATATTACATTAATTTATAGTTTCAAAGAAGGTTGTTAAAATATGTCATAATTAAATAATATATATGCGTTTGTTCTAGATATTTTGCAACATTAAAATTATTTATTTATCTTTTAAGTATTTTAAATAATTTTATTTAACATTATTTCCTATGGGGTTTTATTTTAGGTCCTTACCTCCATTTCTTTTTATGGGACCGTGTTGCAGTATCAATGGTTGGTCATGTGTACTGCTGGACTTACTATTATTTCTTTTTTTGCAGTAGTAACTTACACTCATAAATTTGGCCAACACCCTTTTTCAGGGAATGGAGACGTGTAAGTCTACACTCCTAAGTAACTGGACACCAGGATTTTGTGAATAGCCAAACTACATGTTTAAATTACTCACAAGTACGTTTCTTTTGTGAATAGCCCCTTACAACTCAGATAAGATGGTGATCAAACGGCTATTGTATTTATCAATGGATAGTAGAAGGAAGATTATGGGATCAACCAGTAATACGACATGCAACCATGACATGACACTATTGTAATTTAAATTACACTGATGCAAGTAACTGATATGTACCAGTAAGGAGTCTCAATGCACAATAAGTATGTGGAAAGTATACCTACATGAGTAATGTATGCTGTAATTGTTGTAATAAAAATAAATACAATACAAAACAAAATAAGACAAAATAGAATTCTGCCAAGGCCATGACCAAATGAGCAGTGGGAAATCCAAAACTTGCCCAAGGCAAGTTAAATACTATAAATAGAAGAAAGTGCTATGACTCTGAAGAGAATGACTGTGATATGTCAAAGCAGTATAAACCCTCTACATGCAAACTGTTAGAAATGGGATTCTTGGTTGGCTGAGGTATGCACGCCTGCCATGCAGGAACTACCACTCTAGTCAGGGTACGTTAGATACACAATAAGATAATCTGTGCTCACTCTCTGGTAGCTTGGCAGTGAGTAGCCAGGCTTATCTACAAAGGCAATGTGTAAAGTATTTGTGCAACACACACACACGTTAACACAATGAATACACCACAAAAAGACTCCACACAGGTTTAGAAAAATAGAGAATATTTATCTGAGTTAGATAAGACCAAAGTGACAAAAATCCAATCAGAAGAAGTCGAGATATGAATTTTTCAAGATTAAATGCAAAAATAGTGCGTAGAAGTCACTAGCAGTCAAAAGGTTACTTGAGGTCGTGAGGGACCGGTGCAAATCCAAAGTTCAGGCCGACCGTGATTGACTTCAGGCCAGCTACAGGACCCAGACAGGTCCCGCTAAAGAAATACCTTCGATGGAGCTTTTGTCAACGTCGAGAGTCTACTGAGTCGTCACCTAGTTGTGCGAAGGGTGTCCCGCATCGTCGTCAAGCTCTGCTGAAGTAAATGCAATTTGCCGTTGTAGAGCGCGCAGAGCATCGATGTAAAGCCATGCAGGCTGTGGAACCGCTGTCGTCAGGCAGCCTCTGGGCCGTGTCGAAGGGCAATGCAGCAGACTTTCTCACGCAGTCGATGCTATGCGTCGGTTTTTGATGAAAACAGCTGCAGAACCCAGTTCTGAGGCCCAGAGTTTGAAGGGGGCACCTCAGGCAAGGGTAGGACTCACAGAAAGCAGAGTCCATCAGCATCAGCAGAACTTCATGAAACAGGAGGCAAGCCAGCGAGAAAGCCTTGGAGATCACTTGAAGGGAAGGTAAAGTACTTCCAGCAGAGTAAGGGAGCAGCAGGCAGCAGGGCAACAACCAGAAAAGCAGTCCTTCCAGAAAAGCAGTCCAGTTTAGTCCTTTAAGCAGCACAGCAGTCCTTCTGACAGACATTCAGTTCAAGATCCAAAGTGGCTGATTTTAGGGGGTCAGAGACTCAGTAGTTATACCCAAAAGTGCTTTTGATGTAGGGGGTGACTTCAAGAGATCTCTCTGAAGTGCACAAGGATCCCTTTTAACCTAGTCCTGTCTGCCAGGCTACTTGTGGGGGGAAAATTAGTGTTTTGTGTGTGGACAGGACACTACCAATTGAGGTGTAAGTGTCAGCCCCTCCCATTCCTCTCGGCCCAGGAAGACCCATCAGAATGCAGATGTGTGATAGAGGGAATGCACAAAGTGTAGCTGTCTCCCAACCCATACGTATATTGGAGACAGGCTGTCAGGCACAAAGAGCAGTAAGTACAGAGAAATGTCCACTTCCTAAAAATTGCATTTCTAAAACAGTAATGTTAAATCCAAGTACACCAGTAAGAGGGATTTATCATTACCATTCCAAACATATCAAACATGAAATAGCTACTTCTCTTTGATCAGGAATTACTGCTTAAAAGTGTATTAAGATTTCCAATGCTGGCCTATGAGAGGGGTAGGCCTCACAGTAGTGAAAAACAACATAGGCTTTTTGTCACTACCAGGTCATGCAAACCAAACAGGTACATGTTCTACCTTTTACTTACTTGGCACCCTGCCCTTATGGTTACTTAGGGCCTACCTTATGGGTGACTTATATGAAATAAAAGGGGAGGTTTAGGCTTGGCAAGTAATTTTAAATGCTAAGTCGAAGTGGTAGTAAGCTGCCTACACTGGCACTGCAGTTTCAGGACTTAGACAGGTTTGAAAGACTACTTCTATGGGTGGCACAATCAGTGATGCCGCCCGCTAGTAGCATTTGAAGTACCGTCCCTGGGTACATGGTACACCACTTTACAAGGGACTTACCAGTACAACGGTTATACCAATCAGGTATGCACCAAAGTCATCATGTTTAGGGGAGTAGTAAAGTGCTCAGAGTCCTAAGACCAACAAAAAGAATCAGCAAAAATGAGAGGCAACATGTTGGGGGAACGACCACCCCAAGAATGACAGGTCTAACACAAATATACAGGCTATGGTTGACAAACTTTAAGGATTTGTGAATGCCAAATAAGTCGCTTGACTGGCCAGGTACAAACTGTGGTGAAAGAGCATATTGGATATCCTACAGATACTACTGATAGGTCAATCTAAAGATCTGAAAGAAAATTAAAACACATGTTTTTCTCCTTGGGTCACATGGCCACACTACCTACAGTGATTAACTCTGCTTTAGTTGAGAACCTTTCTTAGGTGAACCTAATATGTACAGTAGCCAAAATCCATGTGGCCACACTCAAGATAATCTGGTGTTTCCCAATTGCCTACAGCTCTGGGTTTCAGATGAAATATGGCTTGGTAATCCTCCCAGTGCATTGTGTTAAATGTAGGCCATTTATGGAAAGTTGCAGTTGTTCCACTGAGGCAACACTTAATAGCTATTTTTAATGTCTCTTTGATTATTATTGTCTATATATTTATAATTTTAGCTCCTGACACGTGTTTCATGCTTGTGAAGCTCATCAAAGGAGCTCAGGAGGTGATGGGTGTCAAATGTGTCTACTGCATGACATTTGAAAGGAATGTCTCCTTACCAATTCAGGTAACAGCTTGGTTCTATGAGGGCATCCTCTTCAGTGCAATGAACCACTTTTAAAAAGAATACATAAAAGCCATACAAATTAATGAGGATTAGAAATTATCAAAGAAAGACTTGAATACCTACAGCTCCTCAACTGAGGGCAGAAGAAACACAATTGTATTCCCACCTGAACTGGGGAAAAGCCAGATCACTAAAGTGGGAAAGGGCAGATAAAAATGGGAAGACGGTGGACCCCAAGGTTAGCGTGAACAGCTAGCACAAGTTTCAAGAGAATGCTGTTGACTAACATAAACAAGCATTGGCATAGCCAATAGGTCTCGCCTTTGGGGCGTTATAAGTGTTTAGCCAGAGCTATTGACTTTGCCAATGTCTTCAAGCTGTGCTGTAGAGAACTGTGGCTGCTGTGCAGCATGCTGAAAAGTTATAATAAAAAAGTGTCAGAAGCATTTTTGTTACTTTATATATGACCAAGAAGGCATTATGTAAAACTGAACGACCATATTAAAAAAGTATTTACAATAAAAAATCTCCTCAGTTTTCTTTTGTTCTTGCAATGCTGGCAACTTGTTTCTGCCTATTCCAATGGTTGTTTGTTAAAGCTTTTTTTTTTGAGGGGGCATAAACAATCGGAGGGTGAAGGTTGGGAACTAGTACCTGTATTATAACACTAGCAGCGGCCAGACGCTAGGGGAGAATTAACAGATGCCAGATTCCGAGAGCAGGCTGAGGTGGTGCTGAGTTGATGCTGAGGTGGTAGTGGTGGTGACTGGTGCGGAGACGATGCTGAGGTGATGCTGAATGATACTCAGGTCTTGCTGAGTGATGATGTGGTGGTGTACTAGTGCAAAGGCGATGCTGAGTGATACTGCTGTGGTTATGAGTGATGCTGTGGTAGTGCTGAGTGATATTGTCTTTGCGCTGAGTGATGCTGTGGTGGTGCTGAGTGATGCTGTGGTGGTGCGGAGTGATGCTGTGGTAGCGCTGAGTGATGCTGTGGTGGCGCTGAGTGATGCTGTGGTGGCGCTGAGTGATGCTGTGGTGGCGCTGAGTGATGCTGTGGTGGTGCTGAGTGATATTGTTGTGGCGCTGAGTGATGCTGTGGTTGCCCTGAGTGATGCTGTGGTGGCCCTGAGTGATGCTGTGGTGGTGCTGAGTGATGCTGTGGTGGTGCTGAGTGATGCTGTGGTGTTCAGAGTGATGCTGTGGTGATGCTGAGTGATGCTGTGGTGGTGCTGAGTGATGCTGTGGTGGCGCTGAGTGATGCTGTGGTGGTGCTGAGTGATGCTGTGGTGGTGCTGAGTGATGCTGTGGTAGTGCCGAGTGATATTGTTGTGGCGCTGAGTGATGCTGTGGTGGCCCTGAGTGATGCTGTGGTGGTGTTGAGTGATGCTGTGGTGGTGCTGAGTGATGCTGTGGTGGCGCTGAGTGATGCTGTGGTGGTGCTGAGTGATGCTATGGTGGCCCTGAGTGATGCTGTGGTGGCACTGAGTGATGCTGTGGTGACGCTAAGTGATGCTGTCATGGCGCTGAGTGATGCTGTGGTGGCCCTGAGTGATGCTGTGGTGACGCTGAGTGATGCTGTTGTGGTGCTAAGTCATGCTGTGGTTGTGCTGAGTAATGCTGTGGTTGCGCTGAGTGATGCTGTGATGGCGTTGAGTGATGCTGTGATGGGGTTGAGTGATGTTGTGCTGTTGCTGAGTGATGGTGTGGTGGCGCTGAGTGATGCTGTGCTGGCTCTGATTGATGCTGTGGTTGCGCTGAGTGATGCTGTAGTGATGCTGAGTGATGCTCTGGTGTTGCCGAGTGAGAGAGAGAGTGAAGATATATATCATGCTTCGGAAATTATGGCTACTTCATTTCTGCTGAGAGTCCTAAAGCCATTTTATTACAATGCACAGTTCCCAATTCTGCTTAAGTGCATTCAGCTGAGCACACGGCCCAGGTACTTCACAGAAGTGCTTTCTCACAAATGGTATGGAGAAACGCCTGCACCGCACACAATGGAAGCGAATACTAGTCAATCATGTTAAATATAAATATATACATAAGTATGCACTAAATAAGCAAGCATTTCGGTGATATAGGTTTCAATGTTTTTTCAGCAGTGCTAAACATGAAGTCAGAATATTTTGAACACAGTCACACTAAAAAATAAAAAGAATACACTTGCAGATGCGCCTGTAGAAAAGAGTTGACTTTTCTGTCCGGTTCCAGAGGGGACATCAGTCTGGAGATGGGGCAGAGAGGAGAATTGGGAGACTACATCACTTCAAAAACCTGACTGAGGTTTACAGGGAAGCAGAATAGCAGAACGCTGTTGTTTTTCATGTGACTGTAGTCCAGGGCCGTCAGTTGGTAATGTGAGCTGCTGCTGCGATCGAAACATCAGAGTCGTGACAGATGCCAGGCAGAGCTGCATGTGCCATGACGAGAGAGTTAATGAGCCATGACGAGGAAATGAGGAAGAGATAGGAAAGGCAGCAAGCCTTAGGCCACAAGCAAAAGCTTGTGGTCACATTTCTAAAGCCTCCACTCACTAAATGTCTCGCCAGACCAGCTTGCGCTGGCTCAGGCGAGACCTAAAAATGTGCTAGTCATGAACTCTTCCAGAAGTCCCTTAGAGAAGAGTAGCTGGGCCTTCTAGGTAAGTCTGAAAGTTCTGATGACCACACTGCCCGAAATAGTCCTATCAAATACTTACAGACCTGTTGATTGAGAAGGCAGCCTTCAAAATCCTCAGGATGAAAACCTGATGAAAGGCAGTGAGGAGTGGAAGATCATGAGGCTCAAGCGAGATATGTGTGACATTGCAGACCAAAGACTGGATCATAAGGGAAACGACAATAGAAACAAGCTGATTAGTATTGTGCACAGACCTCAACGTAGAGAAGAAAGAGATGTTTTTAAAAAGCTCGAGTATATCTTGATATATAAACCGGTCGGTGAATTATGATATCACATGACCGTAGAAGAGACCAGAAGGTGCAAACTAAGGAGTGATTCAATCTCAAGAATTGTGCTGTAATTGGCTGTGAAAAAGAAAACCAGCTGCAGTTTCTGAATAACTGTAAGGATCTGGTGAAGAAACTTGAGGGCAGCTCCGACCTGAAAATAGTTTTGAATAGTTCTTTACCTTACAAGCCTGAGATGATGCCTAGGTATCACCTATAATATAATTGACCGGGCATTAAGGCTGACGATATAAATGTGTTTCTAACTAACAGATGCCAATGAGCAATAGGCACAACAGCAACTAAAACTCACCTCTCTACTAAATTGTGGCTTCCCACACCTATATTTAACGACTATCACAGGCTAGCTCAGAAAGGTGTTAAAATAAAGCTTAAAAACGTACTGAAAAAGATTGCATGTCATCATATCGTGGTTGAAACACGGAACTAAAAATATATCGCATCCACTGTTTCAACCACCATTACATCGTCAAGGCATGTATATATTTACTATTCTTAACTCTATTAACTATATTAAATCTATTAACTCTATTCCTAACTCTATTAACACGAACTCTATTAAAACGAACTATGTTAGGTCTATTAACAAGGCATGTGTATATTTACTATTCTTACCTCTATTGACTATATTAAATCTGTTAACTCTATTAACTAACTATATTAGGTCTGTTAACTTACTCAATTAACTATGCTTAACTCGTCTTTACTATTCTTAACTCTACATACACTTAATACAGTGGTGATCAATATAGTTCATGTGATATTTTTGTAGGTCGATATTTTGACAACAATACAGGGGTAGAACTCCAATTAAAACGTATATAGTCAAACATAAGTTCATTGTGATATGTACATATAATTCATTCAGTTTCTCGAAGGTATAGAAATTTAGGGTCAAGTTCAGCTGGCCAGTTCATCATCTGGAAGGCAAAATCTCCTGCGCTTTGTGCAAAACTAGCCAGACCACGGTATACAATAGTATGCTCCTGTCTTTGTTGGGCTTGTATACTCCACTGCTCTGTTTTCTGCCCCCAGTATTGCACCACCACGCATTCTCTCAGCTGAAGCCTTGGTAAGCAGGGGCGTGGCTTGGTAAGCAGGGGCGTAGCTTGGTCAGTATGACTGGGGGAGGAGGTTGTAGCTTCGGATTCCCCAACAATCACACTGGGACATCTTGTTAAAACACATTTTATGAGAAGTAGGACATGAGGGGGGCTTAAGGGTCAGTGGAAAGAGAGAGGAGTGCGGATTGTTAGGGGCACTAAAAACACAATATTTTTCCAACTAATCAACATAAGACTTCAAAACATAGACGAGAGAGAGCGTGTATTTTTGTCAGTGTGGGCATGTAAAAACCCCAGGTGAAATCGTACAGACACTTTACATTACCAGACTGAAAGCACTTGTGCCCAATTATTTACTACACAATACATTTATTAGGGCGGTGTAATTCCCCAAACACCCCCCTAGGAGATACGCCCCTGTTGGTAAGCAGCCTCTTCTGGTACCACACAGGATCCTGTAGTCCATCCCAAATTAATTTACCCCAAAATGGTCTAAAAGTGTGTTCTGGGGGCTGGAGCAGACCTAAGTGCCATTTTCTGCATAATAACAAATGTGTCAGACTAAATGGGGCGTGTGAAGTCGTCCTCATCTGCATAGGCCTGGCCCTTTACAAATCTGATCCACATTAGGAAAAAAATACCCAGCATGCCTTTTCCGCCAGCACATTCAGTATTACAGATGCAGCCTTGTGGTCTCTTCATTAATACCTACACTATACACTGCGTAAAAACCACCACAAGCGTGCTCTGATGTGTATGTGTGTCTGCATGCGTGAGTGGCTGCACGCACGTGTGCATGTGGTATGTGTGTATGTCACAATTTGCATCTTAGCACCCACAAAAACATGATTTTAGTTCATTTGTTGCACACTTGAAATATTACCTAATTGTATCATGAGAAAAAAATGTTATAATCTTGAGTGTTGCTAAATGTGGGCCATTTCCATTATAAATGGGCCTCACTCAGGTGCTTCTTACAGTGCAAGCTTTGAGGCAATGACCCCAGCCCACCTCTGGTTGCTCCCCTTTGACAAAAGAGTTGATGGGTCAGGTTTCTAGTTGATAGTGTAGATGAAGAGAGACTAATGGCTGCCCAGGGTTGCATTTTGAGTGGCTCTCCGGCTTCAGTAATGCATTTCCTTTAGCGAGGGTTTTGAAATTCAAAAGTCTCACCACGCACATGAAAGCCCCAGCGTGGAACCGTGGGGAATCCTATTTTTATCTTCACAGGGCTCCTCCACAGAACGATGATTTCAGCAACATTGCTTTTTTTCCACTTTCAAAGCATTCCGGCCGTTCAAAGTAATCTAATGAAGCAAGGGGCTCAAGGTCACATGCAATGTCGCCAAACTTTTGCCGTGCATGTATGTCATGTTTTCAGAAACAGCCAAACTTTTTTTTAGTTTTTTGGGAATTATTAAGATGCATGCAGTCCAATGAAATGTTGTCCTTTGCAGAGAGAAGAGGTCTTATGCCTGCAATCACACTATGGACAGTGTCCTACTTTGGTTGTTTTTTTTTTTGTTGTTGTTAAATGTGCAGTTTTTTCGCAAGCAATTAATCATGGCATTCCCTACCTCGTCTGTGAGCTCTCTCGAAGAAAGCAAGTAGCAGTACAGTATGTGTTTCCAAAAATCGGACAAAGTTACATTTTGAGCATGCTCTGGGAATGGCAATTTGCTTTGAGCTAAATTCAATTGACGTAAATGCTTGATTGCTCGTTTAAGACTCTGGAAAAGAAATACCCAAATCAAACCATAACGTTTAATAGTGGCAGTCAGAATGTCAATCTTGCAATCACACTTTAGTCTCTATTGTGTACCCATAGATCTCTGATTGTGCATATTTGCGTATATGCGAGGAAACGTTCTGTGAATCCCCAATTTTTAATTCAGAGTTTTAAACCATAACATCTTGATCCACGGTTATGCAGTGTGTCATGCTTACACTCATTCAGATTTCTTTTATTGCCTAGACATCTTGAACTTAATAAATAGTGCATGCACTAGTGCAGAGGAACATCTGGGAAAATTCAAAACTTATCTGACATTGAGCAAAATGCAAACTTTATTCCTTGTGTTGGGACGGAAAAGTCCACTTCATGGTAAGAGACGTGTACCCCTGCCCTGAGTGCCCAACTGTACTGTTATCTGAATCCCTAATGCTGTTCTTTTGTTATAGGCAAACACAGATCATGCGTGTGCACCATGACAGAGACCTGTCTCAAGGATTAAGTTCTTGTTGGAATGGAAGGGGGGCCCAGAGTGCTACGCTCATAGTGGTGGAAGGCTACTGCCTTCACCAAGAGTTAAATCAAAGGTAAGGTAGGTTCTGTCGGGAGTTAGATAATTACTTTAACAGCATTTATAAATAAAAAGAAAAAAGGTAAACACACCTAGATTGATGTAATCAATATCAGTTGTATTCGTAAATTAATTAATTTTCCTGGTTATATCTTAGTCAGGCTGTCACAAAAAACAACAATTTTGTTTTTAAAAAGAGGGCGGCGCAAACAATAAACTAATCAGTGATAAGGTGATCTAGAAGTGACAAAGTGCTTTGGGTGAATAACATATATACAGTGCTGTACAAAATGTATATAAAATGTTCATTCAGTAGACATCAGTCCCTATTTCATTGAATCTCCAATCCATACATGGTTCTGCTATTACATGGAGTGTAGAGAATGGGGAAAGATTGTGTAGGCACGTCGACGTTTCGACCCAAGAAAGTGCGTGATTCAGTTAAAAAAAATGTTCTTTTTATTTATAAATGCTGTTAAAGTAATTATCTAATTCCGGACAGAACCTACCTTACCTTTGATTTCAGACACCCAGGTTCTGAGTGTCACTGGGTAACCCCATTATACTTAATGTTCACCAAGAGTTAAGCAGCACAAACGCAGTGGTGACTGCATACCGTGTAGTAGTCAGTAGTAGTAAACAGGACCTTTATACCCTGTGTCACTAGAGTGAGGCCTACAGGCTCACTCCTTTTTAAAAGTCCGCTGCTTTGTACTTTATTCACCCTTGCCCTACATTAGATAGATGTGGAGTGCTGCGCAGCACAGGAGTAATGACTGCGCTGGATGTATGTGTGTCTGGGAAGGGTACACCACTTCTGTTTTGGGGGATCTTCATGCACTGTCAGATGGGAAGGGGTCGGGAGATCAGCGCCAGGCAGACTGTCACGCAACAAATGAGTTATGTGTTACCCTTGGGGGGGCATGCGTGCTCCCCAGGAAGTCCTGGTGTGCCAGGCAGGTGCTCAGCCGCAGGGTGTAGTCCCTGGGTTGGGAGACCAGGTTCAGGTTCTGCCTGACCTGGAGGGAAGGACATCTGTAAGCAGTGTCCTGACCGGTTTGTCTTCTAGGGGTACCACTCCAGGTGGGAGGGTGCAGAACTCTGGAAGGGGGTGCAGAGGGAGGGAGTCCTCACCTCTTACCCCAGTGCAACCTGAGGGTTTAGACCCTAGATTGGGAGACCAGTTGCAGGGTCAAGGTCCTGAACTGGTGGGAGAATTGTGTAGGAGGGCTGATTCCAGCGTCCTGACAGTTTTTGGTTCTGGGGGTGCTTCTCCTGGGAGGAGAGTGCGGGACCCCAGAAGGAGAGGTAGGGGGAGGAGAGCCTCGCCCGAGACCTCTGGTCAGCCTGAGGGTGCGGACCCTAGGTTGGAGGATCAGTGGCAGTTTAAAACTGCACTGATGAGAGGAAGAGTGGAGAATGGATACTATGTACCAGGGGCTACTGCCCCCCACTCTGTGAGATGGCAAGGACCAGAAACATCTGGATGGCCTAGGGCCTGGTCCTGGCCGCGGACAGCTAGAGAGTCCCAGTGGGGTAGCTTAGTTGGTCCTGGGAGCTTAGACAGAGGGAACCACATGGGTTCAGATTGGCGTAGAACTGCAGTTGCGGGCCCGCGTCCGTGTTCTATCGCCCCAAGCAGGGAAGCCCATCAAGGTATTGATTGGTCTACCCTAGCTTTAGGATGGAAGGGGGTTGTGTTGGACTTGGCCCTTTTTGCAGGGACATCCCTGAACTTTTTGCCTTCCTCCTGGTATTTTTTCTGACCTGGTGTTGGTGGTTTTAGGACTCTGGGCACTTTATCACTGCTGTCCAGTGTAAAGTGCATGTGCTCTCTACGGTAAAACATGGTAAGATTGATCTACACCTGTTTGGCGTATTTAATTTACCTTTCAGTCCCTTGTAAAGTGGTATCTCAGATACCCAGGGCCAGTAAATTAAAAGCTACTGGTGGGCTTGCAGCGCTGCTTGCGCCACCCACCAAAGTAGCCTTTCAAACCTGTCTCAGGCCTCTGCCATTGCAGGGCCTGCGCGCGCAGTTTACTGCCGCTGTGACGTGGCACATAAAGTGGTTGCCACGTCCGTGACTCCCCTTTTACTACATATCAGTCACCCCTAAGGTAGGCCCTAGCTAGCCCTATGGGCAGGGTGCAATGTAGGTAAAAGGTGGAGCATGTGCCTTAACTGTGTGGCATGTCCTGGTAGTGACAAACAGCCATTTTGGTTTCTCACTACTGAGAGGCTGCCCTCTCATAGGAATGCATTGGGGATTCCCTGATAAGTGTTTCAGTGGTAATTCCTGATGTAAGAGGAGTAGCATGATCAAGTTTGGTATGTTTGGAATAGTAGTAACAAATGCTGCGTAATGGTGCTCACAGATTTATTATCACTATTTTAGAAATGCCACTTTTAGAAGTGGGCATTTCTGTGTGCTATGTTTCTTTGTGCCTGCCTGATGTGTATTGCTTGCCTGGCTCTGGAGTGACAGAGACTGGGGAGGTGCAGTGGCTCCAGAGGGGCTGGGTGAGTCAGTGCTAGGCTGAGTGGGCCTGATCTGCATTTGGCGTAGTGGGAGGAGTAGCCCCTGACCCTGAATAGGTCTGTGCCTGCCTTGTACAATGCTGGCCCGCCCCCCTGTGGTGTGTCTGGGGCCAGAGCCTACACTAACAATGAGGGTGTTGGTGCACTGAAAGGATGTTCCTAAGTGCCCCCCAGAACTGGTTTGGACCGGGCACTGAGCCCTGTGCCAGGGGGAGAACAAAGACACTGACTAGTATAAGTATTGGGGCTGTGACCCCATGAAATGAGCTGTGTGCTGCTTGGTGCTTACTTGCAGCCGGTAGGCTGCTGGACTGCCAGGAGGAACCGCCATCTGGGGCTCCCTACTTGTGGGAGTGAAGCTGCTACCCTGCTGAAGAGCCCCAGTGTGCTGTCCTGCCTGGGTTGATTGAGCTGCAGGGAGAGGGCTAAGCACCCTTGCCCTGGGAAGAGAACTGCCAGGTCTTTTATGCTGTAGACCGGCTGGATGCTGCTGGGGTCGCCAGTAGCAGCGTGGAGAAGTGCAGCCTCTCTCCTCTGCAAACGGAGAGGTAGCGGTGTGGAGGAGTGCAGCTTCTCCCTCCCTTTGCAACCGGAGGGGTAGCGCGTGGTGAGCGCTTGATCTGTTCCCCCCAGGGCTTGGGGGATCCTGCCCTATGACGCTGAGGAGCCTCGGAGCCGAGTCATAGGAAGTGCCCTCCTGCTCCTGGTCGTGCTCCCTTGTCACGCTTCCAGTGCTTAGCAGCTGGGGCTACGTGGCCCCGGGCTGCGTGGAGGCCCCAAAAACCTAAGGAATCCCTGGCCGGATTACGGGAGCCCACCCCGCATTTTCGTTCACGAAGAGGAAGCAGGCGGAAGTCAGGAGGAGCCTGACTGTGGGCGCGGCCGCCTTCCTGAAGACAGGAGGCAATCCGACGGAGACTTCGCTCCAGAGGCCGGAAGACAGGCAGAGGTTGCCTGGCTGTGGGCGTGGCAGACGGAGGCTTCGCTCTGTGCCCGACTGCTCATGTTCATTTCCTCCGGCTGCAGGGCGGTCACATCGTGGGATTGCGGGCAACCCCCAGTGCGAGGCTCCTGGATGAAACTGCTCTGCATGTTTTTGGCCTGATTGCAGTTGCACCGCACGATCGCACCGCAGCTGCCTTTGTCCCTCAGCCACAAGAGAAGCCCCGGTGAGTGGGGTTGGGAGGCCACACTGTTGGTGCCGATTTTTGGTCATACAGATGCACTGCAAACACAAGGAGATGATGGACGGAGTGCTGAAACTTTTCAGACACTCACCCCCAGTCACAGATCTGGGTTGAATCCATCATCGTTCTTTAGCTCACTTCGCCACCCCAGTTCATACAGCTGCACCGCCAGGTCGCGGGCAGCTGCAACATGAGGCACATGATTAGGGAGGACAAGGGTGAGTTGCACCCCCTCCCCCCCTGTGAGGATTGTGCCCAGAAGTGAAGGCATTACAGGGCAGCCAAAGACAGGCCCCCTTAGGAAGGCCAGTTGGCCTGGAGGTCACCGTATGTTTTGGTGGGGGGTAAGGCCCTAAGGTGATGTGTGCGCCTCATGAGTGTTACTGTGGTGCACTGGTAATTGAGGCGGTATGCCTAGGATGTTATGCAGAATGTGTTTATGCTACCTGCAATGTTACCAGTAGTTACTGGTTGTGATTTTCACTACTTGTGTGTTCTAATGGTGATGACAGTGGCCCGATTGGCCCTGTAATGTATATAATCCCCGGTAAAGTAATACCTAGTGCCAGGTGGCACAGTGTATATATGTGATTATGCTCTGATGTGTTTTATGGATAATACAAAGGCTATTTTTATATAACCTTGTGTGGAGTTTCTTTTGTGGTGTGCCTAGTGTGTCGTTGCTGTGAGTGTGTTACGCAAACGCTTTACACATTGCCTCGGGGATAGGCCTGACTTCTCGTGCCAAGCTACCAAGGGGGTGAGCAGGGGTTATCTTCGGCGTGTAACTCCCTTGCCCTGACTAGAGTGGTGGTTTCTGCCTGGCTTAGGCGCATGCCCTAGCCAACCAGAAATCCCATTTCTAACAATCAGTGTGCCCTGTGTGGAAGAGCAGAGCATTGGAGGGAGCGAGGTCCAATGTATGACCCTGTGAGGACTCCCTGTGTTAGGTGTAAGGGTTCGGCTGTGCACCGATCAGAATGTCGCTGGTGTGCAGGAGTGTTGGTTCGGCAACCCCCATATGCCAGCAAAGGGCCGATGTGGACTGAGCCGTGACTTACCAAACCCATACCACTGTGCCACGGTGGCCCCATATGCCAGGAGGGGCCACCAGTAAAGTTGCCACTGTGAGCATGCTGAGACTCGTAACCATCATGGTGGAGGTGTTTGCACCAGAGGAGTCTGCCCATGCTGGTAAGTACCGCTGCAACCCTGTATGCCAGGAGTGGTTACCGGTACCATAATTGCCAAGACGTCTTGGAGTGTCACTGAGGAAAGGGCTGGTGCTGCGTTCGGCGGGTCGAGCCCGCACAGCAAGAGAACTGCCGCCGCCGAACCACGAGGACTTAGCAGGTGATGTTACACCCTCGCTGGGCTCCAGTCGGGAGCTGAAGAAATGATTACCCCCTCCAAACCTGCCCCCCACTGTTGGAGAAGGTCGTCTTACCCCATCTTTGTGAGCTGGGAGCTGCTCCGATAACTGGAAGACTCCCGCCGCCCTGCTCAAGAGAGAGAACCTGCAACACCTTGTGCTACCATGTGGGACACAGGCAGCCTAGCTTCTTCAAGCAGGATCAGAATTGCTGGTGCTCGCCATGGGGGCTCTGTAGGAAGCTGGCTCTGTATATACTATACCAAAGGGAGGTATAGTGTGCACAGAGTCCAGTGGAACCCCAAAGGTAGGCAGAGGTAAAGTTAGATAGCACCTTACTCTCTATTTGTGGTAGTGTGGTCGAGCAGTAAGGCTTTATCAGAGGACAGTGTTAAGCATTTGTTGTACCAACTCAGTCAGCAAATGAATTCACACACTCAAAGACTGAACTTCAGACCAATTGTTTTTGTATAAAAATATTCTTTTAGTTATTTTATTTTCTAGAACCAAGCAAGCCTGGCACAGGTAAGCAATAAATACTTTACAGTAATAATGCAGTTTGTAAACAGTCTGAACTGCAATGGTAAATGTACTTTGATTTGACTTACAGTATTGTTATTGAGAAATGCAATGCTTTGTAAATACAGTACATATACTTTGAATGGGATTTTGAGTAAAATTACAGGTAAGTTACTTTTGAGATTACTTTTCTTACACAGTGTAGTATACCTGGATACTACACTGGGACATTTCCTGTAAACAGGTAAGTAAAATCGTTTTTGTTAGTTGCACAATTTTTAAAGAATTACTTTAGTTTTTCAAACTCCACACCTTTTCCAAGAAAAACAGTCAATGTTATCCTATTCGGTAAGTATTCGGTAGTGGGAGTTGAGGTTCTGGGGGTAGTCTCAGGGGTCCCCCAGGGTCAAGGATGCACACTTGTTACACCCTCAGCGGCACTAGGGCGGCCGGGTGCAGAGTGCTGAGGCCCAATGTTATCCAACGGGGGATAGGGGGCCTCCGGTTGGTGGCTGTTGGCGAGCAGGCCACTTGGTTGTGGGAGCAAAGCTCCTGGACTTTAGCTCAGGGCAAATGGGGAAACAAAGTAGCACCAAAGGTGCACCCTCAGCGGCACTAGGGCGGCCGGGTGAAGGGTGCTGTTTCGATGTTGGGCGCCCTGTTGTTTGCAATGGGGAACCTCCGGTTTGCAAAGGCACTGCAGGCTCGGGGACGAAGGTCTTCTGGGTGCGACCACCATTTCAAGAGGTAAATTGGGATGCTGGGGGTTGGTTAGGCACCGTCGGTTGGGCCACCCAAGGCCATGGGGCATCTGGTGCAGGGGTGCCTTTTAGGGTCGGATTTTCTTACCAGCTCCTGGTCGCGGTTGGGGGGACCTTCTGGATTTAGGCTGCAGGCGTCGGCTGGAGGCTTGAGGCAGGTCAGGGATCACCAGATCTCGGGTCAGGATCGCTTGGGGGACCTCCTCGTGGTGTTTGCCCACTCGAGCTCGGGCCATGGACGACGGGTGCAGAGTGGGGCGGATTCACGGTGTCCGGCCGGAGCCAGAGGTTGGAGTTGACCAAATCTGGTGTTCACGGGAGACACAGTCTTTGTGATTGAAGGTAGGAAGGTCCTCTGGGGTTTTCGAGGTTGCTGGCTGCAGGACACACCGGGATTTCGCAGGAGCAGGTTCGAGGTGGAGACAGGCCGGTAGGGCTGGGGCCAAGTCAGTCGGCGTCTTCCTCTTGTTAGCTTCCGCACGGCTGTTCGGACCTTCTTCTTCTTTTCTTTAGTTGGTTCTGGTCTGAGTTCTTGGCTCAGGTATGCCCCCTAAATACTGTATTTAGGGGGCGTTTTAGGGGTCTCGAGGTCAGTAGCCAATGGGCTACTGACCTTAGGGTGACTACACCCTTGGTGTGTTCACCCCACGTGGGGGAGTGAGCACAATCCCTAATCCTGATTGGGGAGTGCCTGCCATCTGCAAGATGGAGGGCACTGAAGAGTGGGCTTCACCTCGCCTCCCCACCTGAGGGGTGGAGTTGGCAGAGGTGGGCACACCTTCTGGGCTGGCTAGTTTTCCCGCCTGTCTTCCCGCCGAAAAGGAGGGGAGACAGGAAGGGAGCCTGCTCCTGATAGCAGGAGAGGCTGGGAGTCGCATTACAAAGGCTGCCAGGCCTTTGAAGCTCCCCTGCCACAGATGGCTCTTCCTGGCCTGGGGGGTGTGAACACCTCCGCCCAGGAAAGGCTTTGTTTCTGGGCTCAGGGAGCGAAGGCTCCCACCCTAGGGGTCCAGAAACATGTCTCGTGGTGGCAGGCTGGTGTGTACCAGTCAGGGAACCCACCAGAGGCTGGTCGTTTTTCAGGGGGCATCTCTAAGAGGCCCTCTGAGTGCATTTTTCATTAAATCCCACACTGGCATCAGTGTGGGTTTAATGTGCTTAGAAGTTTGATACCAAACTTCTCAGTTTTCAGTGCAGCCATTATGGTACTGTGGAGTTCGTAATGACAAACTCCCAGCACCATATACTCTTAATGGCAGCACTGCACTTATAATGTCTAAGAATTGACTTAGACACTGTAGGGGTACAGGGCTCATGCACCTGTACCCTCACCACTGGTATAGTGCACCCAGCTAGAGGGGTGGCTGACCAATGCCAGGGCAGTGGGTTGTAGGCATGGCACACAGGGATGTGTGCCATGTCGACTCTTCACTTTGTTTTGCACCAAAACACGCAGCCTGCAAAGGCAGTGTGTGAGTGTAAAGGTACAGGGCCTCTAAGGGTGGCACAATAAGTGCTGAAGCCCTTAGAGGTCTTCCCTGGTCACAGAGCCCTGGGTACCCATGGTACCATTTACCAGGGACATACCTGTGGCCAGAGAGTGCAAATTGGGTTTAGGCTGTAATGCATTTTTAGAGAAAGAACACAGGCCCTGGGTACCTGATTGGCAGGGGCCCAGGGCACATCAAGTCAAAGTGCATCAGTAGTCTGGCAAAAAGTGGGGGTTACTGCAACAGAAACCCAGATTCCTACAGGCTCTTGCTACCCCTCTGAATGCTTCCGTGCTGCAGGAGCGGGTAAGACTGGAATTGGGCCTCTTGGGCCCCAGGGGGACTTGCTGCTAACAGTGGTGCGGTACCATAGACACTTTTGACTAAATCCTGAGGAGTCAAAGGGGAACTCTTGAGTACGGTCTACTATCGCGCAATCCCTGGATGTGGCCACCAGTGAATGGGGAATAACCCTGACCACATTATAAGGAGGAGGGTGGGACAGGGAATTGCTTGACAACTTTTAGAGCCACAAACCTAAAGAGGATTGTGTTTTTGCTGCTGAATGTCATTATTCATTTGCATGTGTAGAGTTAGAAATAAAATACTTATTTTACTTATAAATGCAAGTATTTGACTGGACATTGATTTATTGTTCAAACTGTTTGCACTTTGAGCTATAAGTTGTGATCACTTGTACCTATACTTCCCCCTTGAGGGATCCTTGACTGCTCATCCACAGCTACCACTGAGAGTCAAGTGCAGAAGTGGCACTTGGCCCAATTGCTCAGAATCCATAGTAGGTCGGGCCCTGTGACACTTGGAGTAAAAGGCCTCAACCACCACTGTTGGACCTAGTAGCCCCTGTGTTCCCCCTGGCCCTCTAAAAGGGGTTTGGACACCCGGTATGTTTAAAGTAGGTTTCTGTGGTCCTACTCTCAAAACCCTTGAAATAATCATTTAAAGCTCTCAATTGCTGGCTGCAAAATATATGGTCTGCATCCCAGCGAGACCCTCTAAAGCTGGTCCTCATACAACGAAAGCTCAAACAGAAAAAATAACTTTGCATTGATGAGCGGTTTATGGTAGCCTCCATGTGAGAACATGAGGATGACTCAATCACCTAATATAGAAGAAGCAGCTCAATAGCCCCCAAGCAGTCCCACTGGCTAGAGATTACTTTCAGGATTAATGGTCTGGCAGTACCTCTCCAATCAGTTTATGTGATTAAAATACAGGATTAATATAAAAAGTTGAATCATTAGGACAAAACAGACAGTGTGCTACTGACACTGAAGAAAGACTATCAAAACAACAGAGCCTACGAATCTCCTCACCCCACGAATTCAATGGTAATTGCAGTTAATGAGTTTCATGGAGCTACAGTGGGTAAGTTTACAGTACACGGTTTAACGTAAGTCCCAGTTAACATATGCATTCTGTGAGTGACACTGCAATAACTTGAGTGAAATTGAACATGGTAGCCATGTGGGTCAATATGTATGCTGAACATTCACACCATCAAGCAGATGCACAGGGTGTAGCTTAGAGAGAGGTATTGTCACTGTGTGGTAAAACGTCTGCAAGAGAGTAAGGGAAAGAGGAAGATAAAAAAGGATTTAGACAAAGAAGGAAGGAAAGAGGAAAGGAAAAGAATATAGACATAGGAGAAAAGAGAGGAGGGATGAAAGAGGGAATAGAGGTGGGCAATCCAAGTATTTAACAGGGAGAACTGAGTCACAGCAGAGCCAAGGGTTTGGCTTGGCTCTAAGAGCCAATGAACAATGTGAGCCGTGAAAGTATTTGGCATGTGAATCATGCAACAAACATCATATAAAAATATAATAAAGGCTCTTCAAAATTCAAAACATATATCTTTACCATACAGACGCTTTTCACCTTAGTACATCAAATTATATCACTTCATTGAGATGCATTAATTAAAAATGATAGTTTTTAAATGTGAAAATGTTTCCGCCACCTGCCCTGATAACAATGCTATTAGTGACCTAAGCCGCAAGTCAGTTTTCATGTGTACCCTATATATGTCCAAGATTCTTATTATAGATTGAGCAACATAATACTCTATTAAATCAAACACAAAATGTTTTTATAGAGCACACATTCATTCTTCACATATTTGAAGATGCTCTCATATGTCATAATGAAGAAAAAATTGGGCTATTTGCCTAGAATCACACAGCTTGGTCGAACAGGGAAGCCAGCACTGATGTCAGGTTTTCTGCTTTCCCACTGTGCAATTCAGCCACTAGATTGGTATCTCTTTCACGCATCAAAAGTTAAGGGGCCCGATTCACAAAAGTAATCTGAGACAAAATCCTAACTTTACGACTTTCGGTATCCACAAAGGGCATTTAGGAGTAGTAAAGTTAGGATTTTGTCTCAGTTAAACTTAAGTTTTACTTAAGTTAAACTTAAGACCAAAACTTAAAGCTTAACTGAGACAAAATCCTAACTTTATTACTCCTAAATTCCCTTTGTGAATACCAAAAGTCGTAAAGTTAGGATTTTGTCTCAGATTACTTTTGTGAATCGGGCCCCATGCTTTGTTGTCTTTAGTTCTTGGCACAGAGTGTGAGCGTGAGTGGTAGGCAGAAGCCACATTTTTTTTACAGTTTTTCATAGTGCATACCTGGTCCAAGGACATTAGAGAGCCTTATAACAGGCCAAGATTACGTTACACATTTTTTCCCCATAAAAATTAAGTGATTTGCATTTGATTCCCAGGATGTTCAGCCGAGGCTGGGTTTCAAACCTGGTTCCCTATGTTCCAGGGTCCGCCACTCTGGCAACTAAGCGATATCTATTCCTGTGAAAGCTCAGCTCATTTTGGGCTCGAGGTGCCAGGAGGACTTCGAGCTGAGCAGGAGCCAGTCATCTGGCTCGAGTTTGTCTCGAGCTTTCAATGCTCCGCCCACCTGTAGGAAAGATTGGTGGACAAAGAAACAATAGAGGGTGTGATGTACGCAATTTATTTATGTACTCATTCCAATGCAGAGGTGTTTTGTCAGTCTATGCTTCATCATTACATAGGAGTAAACATGACTATTTTTCTCTTAATTAAATTGTTTACTTCTGGTTTGTCATTAACACGTAAGCAAGAAAGATATATTTAAGGCTCCCAGGTGCATATTCTCAAGGAGCTATCGCAGAGTTAACGGCACTTTATCACAGCCAAAGTCGAGATAAATGTATTGCAACATTCACAAGCTGGTGCTAACAGCCCATAACACCATTTCACCCGCGATAGCATCCGCAAAAAACTTCGCCACAGATGACCCCCTCAACTATCGCTAATGAGATGCAGAGTAGGCGTTCCCGAGCAAAAATCGGCGACAACAGCACACCACAACATTCTCAACGACCAGCCCGATCAGCGATAAGACCACAAAACAGGCGATGAGGCGCGTTAACAGCAGGAACCTAACACCTGCTCTGACCTGGTGTAAAGTCGGACGACAACCTGCACCATCAAAGGGAGACCAGTCCACACCCACACATGAAGAACAGATGCCATGGAGCTACTCACCATGCATCCTGGAGCCCCGAGAGGGCAACAACATCCTCCGCCACCACCCCCAGGGCCCCAGCACCCCCCTGCCCCCCCCCCGGACCACCACAGAGGTAGCACAGACAAAGACAGCAGACCCTCAGGAAACGCACCAGCCCCACAGACCTAACACCAGACAATGTCAATGCCCACTACAGGCTCAAAAGGACAACCATCCACCGCATCCGGGTCACCATTGCCCACAGGCTGACGGTACCAACACAGCGGACAACCAACATCCCTCCGCAGACAAAGCTGCTGGCTGTGCTGCACATGTTGGCCTCCCGTACCCCCCAAACAACATCCGCCAGAGTCAGAGAAGACACACAGCCAGCCCCATCCAAGTTCCCCACACCTGTCCTGGATGCCATCACCAGCCAGGTACCCCAGTACCTAAACGTCCCCCACAATGTGCAGTAACAGCTGGAGACCAAGCAAGGACCACACGCCATAGCAGGAGTCCCGTTGGGGGCAATCCACCGCACACATGTGCAACTTGTGCCCCCTGCAGAAAAAACACACAATTACCGCAACAGAAAGCACACGCATCCCATCAATGTGCAGGCAATAGTGGACCAGCGGGGACCCTACACCAAGGTTGCAGCCAACTACCCAGCCAGTGTGCATGATTCCAGCATCCCCCGACAGTCCATCATCAACCAGCGTTACCAGGATGGCACCCATGGAAATGCACTGCATGTAGGTAAGTACCAAATAAAAACAGCACACACCTCAACTCCACAATCATGCAACTCACAACACTGGCAATGCGCACGTCACAAAATCACATACAACATGCCAGACAACATGCCCACCCACCAGACACGACAGCACAACTCACTGTGGCAACATTGCTCAGCCATGTACACGAACCATCAACGGCATGGCACCGCAGCCACACAATAGTTGAATGTGGGGAGAGGTGGGAACCAGGTATGTGCGAAGGAGGCAAGTGACCCATGAATGAGAATGTACACAATGCAAACTGTGGCGGAGATGTCCTGCACAGATAGCAGTATGCAGACCACAGACATATCCATGCCCACATGCACTGCTGATGTGTGGAGTGCAGTGGACAGTGGACGCAACCATGTCACCACAGCCATTGGGGAAGAACGCGGAAATGTAGCTTGTGACGTCCCCCCCTGCAAGCGTGTGCGGAGTGGCCTGGCCCGGCGTATGCAAGGTCAGCGTAGGGGTGTGAATAAAAAGCACATAGCCCTGGGCATGGTCCTCTTCCAGAACGTGCCTGCCAGTGCGGCACCTCCTAGCCCACCACGAGGCCGACGCCCTCGCCGTGAGCGCTGTGGCCTGCGAACCTATGCTCCTGCTGCACCACGGGCCGCTGGACTCCCAACCCGTCATGCCTGCACCTGCGAATACAGGCCTCACAGCTCACCTGCCGACACCGGCGTGTGTCGAAGAGGGCCCACCACCTGCCGGCGCAAACTCCAAGCCAGAACCCCGCGTCCTTGGCAGCCTCCTCACACAATCACGGCCCCCGCAACACAGGCCCACTTCACCCCTTTACCTTTTACGTACTGCACCGCTGCCTCCGGCCTAAGCTACGCTCAAGTAGGTCACACATGTGGAACTGAGTCGTGACATCTGCATGGCGGAGTCCATATCATTGTACGCAAGGAGACGAGTAAGAGGAAGACGCGGTTCAGTCCGGAGGAGAAAAGGACCATTTTCACGGAGGTGTCCGGACACTGACGACAACTGCCCTGGTGTCACTAACTCTGTGCATTGCGGGCCAACGACCCATGGATGTGTGCCCCTACTGACCGCTGCCCCGGGCCTACACTACGGTCAAGTAGGTCACACATGTGGGACTGAGTCTTGATTTGGCAATGGCCGAGTACACACGCAAATGCCGAGTTTAACTCACTATACTCCCTTCTATGTGGTGACACGAAGTATGTGCAGGGCATCCCAGCCACACGTGTCTGTGGGCCCTTGGAGACTACGCCTTCAGACTACACTGCAGGCCTGCAGGCCTCACACAAATCCAATCCAGTCTGTACCAGGCAGGACACGGCATCGTCGCTGGCCAAACACCTGCTCAGCTCTGTCGCTACTGCCTCGGTCAACCACGGGTCATCACCACATGCCATTTCAACGCCTTGTGTTAGTGTTCCAGGAGGAGCTTGCTGAACAGCGGTTGGCCCGTGCTGCCCGCTGCCTCCAGACCACACAGCGGTCGAGTAGGCCACACATTGGGAACTCTGTCATGAATCATTTATGGCCGAGCTGATGACATTGTACTGGACACGTCGCAGACTGCATCCCCTCACAGCTCGGGTGCCACTAAGTCTGTTCCCCGACATCCATGGACACTTACTTCTTGAGATCTGTTGGATACTGAGTCCATGGTTTGGGGGTTGTCTTCATCATCGTGTTGGTGATACTGACTATGTTGCCAAGACGAGGCTGTAGCATTCGACTCCTCCATTTGCCGCTTCTGGCCGGCTTCTGCCCTCTGCATCATGCCCTGGTGGAGCCCTTCCACTGTCCCTCACAAACCTCCGCGCCATTCACCTTTGACATAGATGAGGACCCGCTCCCCTAGCGTGGCACTATCTCACTGCACCGCAAGTCACCGTCCCGTGGCGGTGTGGCTGTGCCCGCCGCAGTGCAACAGGGGCCACTAACTCTGTGCAGCTCAAATCATGGCCCCAACCAGAGGGCATGTCGGATGGCCTCGCTTCCGATGGCCTTGGGGGCCTCAATGCCATGTCTCTGTGGCCCTGCGCTGTCCGCTGCCTCCGGCCTCAACTGCGGTCCACCTGGGCTCACACATCAGATCGAGTCCTGGCCTGCCCGGACGTGGCATCACCGCAGGATGCACACGCAACCACCACCAGGACCAACTCCAGACGACAGGTGCCAGAGTCGTAAGTGTGTAACTGCCAGACTGTCAGGGTTGCTCACACCTGTCGTGGGTGCCATCATCAGCTTGATACCCTGCTCAGCCCTACAGGTGCCACTTACTCAGTGCACAACGAATCAAGGACCATTCTACTTGCATGTTGGGTGAACACTGTACTCTCTCCGGCTACCATCATGATGCTTCACAGTTGTTTCTGTTATGCTGGTGTATTATGTTTCTGCTTCAATTGTGATCACTGTTCAAGTTGTTGCCAGCACCAACGACTCCCTGAGGGCTGGCTGACACTCACCCCACACACATCCAGCACATGCGTCACTGTGCATGTGACCATGCCAATAAAGCTGTCGGGCGCACGTGCCAGTGGCCAGTTCAAGAGCTCTATGAGTGTGTACGTGTGCTCAT
Source organism: Calotriton arnoldi (assembly GCA_963921515.1). Classification (NCBI taxonomy): domain Eukaryota; kingdom Metazoa; phylum Chordata; class Amphibia; order Caudata; family Salamandridae; genus Calotriton; species Calotriton arnoldi. Next base: position 871,251 of record CAWUFW010003762.1, read on the forward strand.
GATGTATGCATTCGGGCCACGGTCCCACAACATCACATTGTCCCGTGTGCAGAGGACGCAGCCATGTCACCGCAGCCAGAGTGTGGGACATTGCACATGTAGCTTTGTCGACCCCCACTCAATACGTAAGAGGAGTGGACTGGGCCGGCATGCGCCAGTCCAGCGTCGGGGTGTGAATGATTATCCCGTGGCTCAGGGTGTGGTCAGTCATGGAAATGTGCAGATGCGGGTGTCTCTGTCGCAGTGTGGGTCTCCTTTGGGGAGTGTAGGTGGTCCATGATGGGACTTAGACACCCACGTATGTGATCTAGTTTGGCTTCCATGAGGTAGTATCCCACCCACACATGTTCGGACACCCCCTTCTGGCAGTCTGACACCTGGCCTTGGAATGCGATGTAAGCTTGGGCGCGCTGCTGGGAGCCAGCCATGGTGGTGCATGCGTCCAGCTGTGTTGTCTGTGCATGGGGTGGGGTATCATCGATGCAGCTGGGCTGCCCTGCTCCTGGGGGTCGATTACCCGAAGATGTCCATGTACTGTTGTAGGGCGTCGGTGTCGGAAGTGTGGAGGTCCTCTTCAGAATCACTGTGGAGTTGTCTGCTCTGCTCTGCTCTGCTGGAGGTGTTGCTTGTCCCTCTGCAATGTGAAGGGGAGATGCTTGTTGACATTGTGTTGGCATGTATGTTTATGCATTATTCAGGTTTACATACAGACTGCATGACAATGTACATTGTGACTGTTTGGGAGGGGCGGACTGTTTGATGCAGGACAGTGGACATTTGGACTACATGACGTAGGTGTGGTTGTACACGTACATTTGCATCTCACAGTTCCCTGCTAGGTCAGATGTGATTGGCCATTTCCTACGCACAGGCGGACCCAGTTGTGTCCTCTGTTCTGCAGTGTAAGTGTTGCACTGTGTACCACATTGTCGTCCATGTGGATGTGCTGGCATTGCTATGTGTGTGTGCTGCATTTTGGGAGGGTCGCACCTGCAGCTGTGATTTTGCTGCCCCTTATCCCTTGGAGGCGGTGTGCCTTTGACTTTTGGGCTTTTAAGGTGCTGTGATGTTGGCGACTTGGGTCATTTGTGCTCTTGGACAGTTTTTGTGCTCTTGTGCATTGTTTGTCTGCAGATGTCTTGTTGCCGTCAGTGGTTGTTTGTGCACGTGGATGTGTCAGAGTGTGACCTGCTCCTTTCCCGATGTGGTCCACACTCAGCCACCTCAGTCTCGTGGCATGCACAATGTCATGGTGATTCTACTCCGGCCATGCTGCTCGTCATGTGGTGTCACTTGCATTGTCAGTGTGGCTCTCACATACGCATCTTTGCTGTCTTTCGCACGGGTGCATGTGTGTGTCGTGGACTTGGTGATGTGTGGGGTGTGACCCCTTTGGGCACATGGTGGATGGGGCCCTACTTGATGTTTGTATGTGTGCTGCAGTGTGCCACGGGGATCAGGGACATGACCCAGGGTCGTTGTGGGTGTGCGGTGTGCTACACGTCGTTGTGCATGTGTGCCATTGTGCCCGTCCCCACAGTCCCTGTTCGTTACTCCCCCTGTTGATGTTGTGTCCGGTCATGTCGTGCTGTATCAGGACTCCAGACTCCTTGCACCATCTCCGCACTGATGACTGTGGCCGCCATTTGCTCCTGCTCCTCCTGTGGCGCTGGGCTCCCACCTCCATTCGCCGTTGCTGCCTTCCTGTTGGCAGCGGGTTTCTGCTTGGTTTGGCTTTGCACATCGTGCCAGCGCATCTTGGCCTCATTGACGCTCCGACTGCATTCACGATGGAATGCCATTTGTCCATCTGTGCTGCCAATGACACGGTGGAGGTGACGGACTGTTGTTGTTGGTGCTCTGTCACCTCCGTGAGGACGATCAGGTTGTCATGCGGACTGTGCCCCGTCTTCCTCTTCCTCTTCTCCTTGGCCTTTCCCGATCCCGAGGTTCCTTGCTGGTGGTCTGTGGGGCTTGTGGGGTTCGCGTTGACCTGGGCACTGGTTCCGGGTGCATCCATGTTGCTACGCAGTTTATTTATTTTTTTTTTTTTTTTTTTTCTTGTTCTGCTTTTATTGTGCATTTTCCCTCATGACGCGTGGGTATTGCAGCCCTGTCGCTGGTTATCGCTGATTTTTTTATCGCGGTTGGCCTCATCGCGACTTTATTTGCGTTAGTGTTTCGCATTTTTGCGGCGTCGCGTTGATTTTAACATGGACATTTGACGCGTTATCGTGGGACTATCGCATGGTGCCGCCAGGTTGAGAATGCTACGTTAACACGGCGTTGTTTTCCCGCGATGGACTGCGATATGCAAAGTTGCGTTAAGCTAAATTTGCGGTGGTTATCACACGTTCTTGTGAATATCCCACCCAGTTTTTACTGATTTTTACAGATAAATACAGTTCAAAATGTTCATCATTGTTCTTCTTAGCAGTTTTGAGTCTATTCCAGCACAATGTCCTGGTCCTTGCAAGCTACCATTTGACCAAAAAACCAATGGCAGCATGTTTGGTAAAAGTCATGTGTGCCATGCACACGTCTGATTTAGTACTTCATTACTACAAAGTCCCTGATTCTAAGTTAGTCAGAGTTTACAGATCCCTGTGCAAGCGGGGGCTTGCAGAAGGGTTAGAATTCCGAGTTGAATGGTATGTACCCCATCTGGTAATTATCTGGTATGCTAAATACCCTTGTTAAATTTTGGCAGGTCAAACTTGCTTGAATTTAAATAGAAAAAGAAATACTGAGTTTACCATACAATGTGGATTTTGGTGCAATAAGCACCAAAATCTGCATGTTATTTCCCAAAACTCAGAAAAAATCTATTTATCCCACCCGATAAATAGCATACCTCAAGATATCGTTATTTATCAGGTGTGATAAATAGCACCTATTCCTCTAAACAACTCAGAACCAGGGTCTTAATGTTTGCACTGCACAGGATCAATAGAAAAGAGTGTGCCAGATTCCACTGCATTGGACTCCATGACAGCAGCATTTAAGCCTTTATCTATATTTATACTGAAGCCTCCACTCTTTCAAGGCATTATTGTTAATATGACGGGGCAGATTTACAAGATACTGACGCATCTGTACAGATGCGTCAGTTTCCCTGCCCCTCCTTGCGAAACCCTTGCGCCACCATGGATGCGCCGTATTTACAATACGGCACACCATGGCGCAAGGATTGACAGATGCGTCAGAAATTCTGACGCATCCGTTGGCGCAAAAGTCACGCATTTGCTGGAGTCGTGTCGTAAACACGACGCAACTCCAGCAATGCATGGGGAGGGCTATACTTACTGTGCTGCGTCACTCCTTATGCCTGCTCCAAGCAGGCATAAGGTTTTGACGCAGTGGTGTCCTAAAAGTGGCACAGTGAAATCTTGTAGATTTCACTGCGTCACTTCTACGAGGCTTTCCTGCGTGGGAACGCCCACCCTGCATACATTATACCTGACACAGGTATAATGAGGTGCACAGCTTTACAAGGTGACGCATCTCCCTAGATACGTAACATTGTAAATGGGCGGCAACATTTACGCCGCTGCTGCGTCACAAAAGTGACGCAACGGTGGTGCAAAAGTGACGCAAGGGGCTTGTAAATCTGCCCCGACGTTTTTTATAAATGTTGAGACAAGTACAATTAGGCTACTTCTGTAATTTCTACTCGTTCCACCTATCAAATGTAATGATCTCCCTTTGCCATAATTTCTTTCAATTTTAGTTTCAATATCAGTCCCTTTCTTCAGTCTTCAATGCTCTCTTTGCAATGCAGCAACAAATAACTTACTCATGTGTGTAGGTAACGATGGCCACAGAGATTTGTGTAACATAGTGACCATTTTCAATCATAGACGCTGGTGTCAGGAATACACCCTTTTCCGTGAGGGAGAGCCAGGCTCTGGACTCATGCGATAACCCACCAATCTCACTGAAAGGACTTCTAGAGAGATAGAATGGTAGAGCATCCAGCACACACAGGTGGATGGAGTCATGCTTACAATGAGTCTAATAATAAGTCTAACCGCTGGCAATTGCTTGGGTAGCTTACCAACCCATAGTTCATCGTCTTGCTCCTGCTCCAATCGGAACAGTCCAGCCCAAACGGCAAAGCCAGGTCCTTTCTGTACTGGAACACAAGCAACCCAGGACTGTTTCTGCCTGATAGGGCCTGTTCAATCGGGTGAAGCTTGGTTCCAGTGACACAGTGAGTAGGGGTGGGTGAAGAATTTGCCCCACCGGCAGAGTTCGCAGAGTTTTGACTTCTCCGCTCAGAGTTCCGCAAAACTCAGCGAAGTGATGCGGGGCAGAGTTTTTCTCTCTCTCTGCTTGCCAACATTAAGTTGGAGAGCGCTCGTAAGAAAAAATCGCACGCTAGACGTCCTCCCAGCAAGATTTCTCGCATTGATAAATCTGCTGCTCGCTTTGAGGAAGCTGCCGCTCGAGTAGAATAACTACTCAAGTGGCAGAAAGCAGCAGCGCCCTCCGGCGCCACACGTAGTTCCATTCACGCTGATTTTCCAGCACAGAAGAAACTCCTGGCACTTAAAATCCATGCAAGCAGCGTGATTTAATAGCCAACAGCAGAGTTTTTGCGGCACTTCATGGAGTTTCATGGAGAAGGACTTGCAAACTCTGCCCAGACCTAACAGTGAGCATTATGTGGATTGTGATAGTTGGGGCTTTGTTCCAGCATCACTAGACAAATTCAGTGTACTTTCTTCCTCCTTTCACTGTTGCAGATCTATACTTGCCTTGTGGTGTGCCCCAGGACTCAGCACTCTCGTCAAACCCCTTTAATCTTTACCCTATCCCTTTGGAAAAGCTCATCAGTGCCAAACCAGTTTCTTCCAACTACTTGAAAGTTATAGATCAGCTGAAGTCGGGACCTAGTCCGACACTATTTTCTATCAATTCATGAGAGGCGTATGGGAGAGAAGGGGAATAATTAGCTCTAAATCTTTGGATTTCTATAATACATGTTTGAGTTAGCCTCCTTGGTGAATGTGGTCTTCTGTATTAGGGTCCACAGATGTTAAACCATTCCCTTGGGTGTACATTCATCCACATTATTGGGAGATGGATTTGAGATTGATATGATGCCTCCACCTTCAACTGTTGGGTTACCGCAGCCCTTGACAAAATAGCCCCGATTAAAACCACGAAATTGGCTAGAAATAAACCTTCCTCCCCTTGGCTCACAACTGAAATCCGTTTGGAGAAAAGCCTCTGTAAGAAGCCGAAGCGGGTCTGGCGAAAAACTTACGATGTAGAGACTAAGGGCCATATGTATCAAGCCCATTTCCCGTTCGCAAACGGGCCGATTCTCAGAATCGGCCCGTTTCGAACGGAACTAAGCTTCTTGGGATGTATCATCCCAAAGGCATTCATAAATAGAGAATCGCAAAATTGCGATTCTCTATTTTGCGAATGCATTTAAGGAATCGCAAATTGCGATTCCTTAAATGAAATGTATGAAGCACCTAAGTTGTGCAATTATGGCTTAAGGAATCGCAAATTACCACCAACTACAGGTTGGTGGTAACTTGCGATTTCTTTGAGAAATTCATTTCTTTGCATTTTTCAAAGTGGCATGTGGCGCACATACATGCCCTTAGGGCATGTATGTGCGCCACATGTGCACCCATGCTCATTTCAGGGTGCAACAGGGTGTCCTTTGGACACCCTTGCAACCTTGAAATTGCATTCTCAATTTGCGATTCTCTAATTGCTAATCGCAAATTGAGAATGTCCTCCCATTCATTCCTATGGGCCTCTAGGCCCATAAGAATGAATGGGGAGGGTTTCCTTAACTGCGATTCGCAATTTGCGAATCGCAATTAAGGAATATGTAGGATTCGCAAATTTTCTTGCGAATCCTACATACATCTCGTTTGCGATTCTCAAATAGCGATTCTCAAAAATTCGCTATTTGAGAATCGCAAACACAAACTTTGATACATATGCCCCTAAGAATGCTTACAGAGCAGCACTAAAAAAATTCCATAAAGCGCAACACTATCAGGGCCTTCGTTGCTGACCAAATTAAATCCTCTGACAACTCTGCTAAAGAAGTTTTCAAGATTGTTCAGGGCTTCATTAAACCAGGGGCCTTGAAAAGCACCATAGCGCCTTCAGCCACCCTGTGTGAAGATCTTTCTAGCTTCTTCCAGGAGAAAGTTCAGGCAATATACTCTGCATTCACTTCGACAGGGTCTTCAGCCTTGCATCCACCTAGCCTCCACCACCCAGGCGCTTGGTCTGAATTTCACCCATTTAGCTCTGAAGCGTCCCTTATAGAACTGATTAAAGTCAAATCTGGATCTCCGCTCGACCCTTGTCCGGCTAAGTTTTTTATACTACTCGCCCCGTTACTCAATCCCTCACTAAACCAGATTTGGAACGCATCTTTAAACTCAGGCATCTACCCATCTATCTGGAAAATAGCACTGGTCCAGCCAATCCTCAAGAAAGAAGATGCAGACCCGGCTGAACTTAAACATTTTAGGCCTATCTCCCTCTTGCCAGCACCGGCCAAGATTCTTGAGTAGGAAGTGCAGAGACAATTATCGGAATATATTGACTCCAACAACCTGCTCCATGACTCCCAGTCGGGATTTAGGTCAGGCTACAGCACAGAGACAGCTCTGCTTGAGGTGGCGGAAACGATATGTGGAACGCTGGATCAGGGTAGCTGTGCAATGTTAGTGCTGTTGGACTTGTCTGCAGCTTTTGACACGGTTTCACACCGGATCCTCCTAGAGAGGCTTGAACGGATGGGACTGATGGGTACCACCTTAGCCTGGTTCTGCTCCTTTCTTGAGGGCCACTCCCAGAAAATTCTTCTTCGCCCCCATGTCTCTTCCGCTCGCCTTCTTGTCTGCGGAGTTCCTCAGGGCTCGGCCCTGAGTCCGACCCTTTTTAATGTTTACCTCACTCCACTTGCCTCACCTGTTGAGCAATATGGTGTAAAGGTTGTCTCGTATGCTGACGATACCCAGCTTGTGTTCTCTTTTAGGGATTATTCTGAGGCAGCTTTCACCAACTTCAAACAGTGTCTGATTAACATCTCATCCTGGATGATTTACAACTGTTTGAAGCTAAATACGGATAAAACGGAAGTTCTGTTTTTTAATCAGCCGTCCCCGCCACTAGCTGATCTCTGGTGGCCAACGGAACTCAACCCTCCTCCTCTTCCAGTCCCAGCTGCTAGAAATCTGGGGTTTAAATTTGATTCTACCCTCTCGGGCAAAGCCCAGATATGCCAAGTCTCATCCTCATGCTTCTGGAAACTGAAAACCCTGCGGATATTCCTTCATCTCCTACCAATGGACTGTAGGAAAACGGTGGTCCACGCATTGATCACCTCACAGCTAGACTATGCCAACAGTCTGTATTTGGGTCTCCCAGCCTATCTGATCAGGAAATTGCAGGTCAATCAGAATGCGGCCGCCAGGCTCATCAGAAATGTGCCACTCCGCCACCACATTTCTCCCCATCTGTGTAGCCTACATTGGCTGCCTGTTAAAAGGAGGATAGAATTCAAGGCTCTAAACCCTTGCCTACAGGGCCACCAGAGATACTGGTCCCCAATACTTGAAGCACAGACTTCCCAAATACAATCAGACTAGAACTCTGAGGTCGAATCACCAGGAACTCTTAGTCATCCCCCACTTCACAAAAGCCAGGCTTGGTGGCCGATCGTTCGCTCTTAAAACTGCCTCTCTTTGGAACTCCATGCCGGAGCACCTACGAAAGGCCAAATCAGAACCTTTATTTAGGAAGACTCTGAAGACCTGGCTTTTTGGCCTACCTTAGAGTTTTCCCCACCAGTTACTACCACTCTGCACCCGCTGTTAGCGCCGGGACACCTCCGTTGGAGGTAGCCGTGCGCTCTACAAGTTGCAATAATAATATGGTGTGCTCATCATGCTCATGGCTTACAACAAAAAGGTCTATACCTTAGGAAACAAGGGGAGAGAGAAGATTAGATTCATTCTGCCACGCTTCCTCCCGAATCAATGTCAATTCAAAGTGGTTTGACGTTGTGGAAGGGGTAATCAAAAGGTGAATTTACCCATGAGCTGCCAAATGTTAGGTGTCCAAAGAGTATCCTATATGTGATGCACGGACCCTCATAAAGAGATTTTTGAAGATATTTTTGTGTACAAGGATCAAGGAATCCCAAATTTGAGGTCCCCTAAATCTTTCTTGTATTTTGTATTTTTATGATTTTAAATTGGGTGGATTTGACAGATATTAAGATAAAACAGAGGTGTGGTTGTGAATTGCTGTGCAAATATTGTGGGCTCTTGCTGGCCGATGGAGATGAGCTCACTTCCTGTTTGATTGGCTCTAAATTAAAATATCATAAAGGACTCCAGACTATCTATAACTATTTGGATTTCTGCTTTGATGTCCACAGCTTCATACAGTATGAGAAAGTTCAGAAAAAGATTTCCTTTCCTTTCTATAGATTACAAAATATGAGTGAATACAACAACTATTGGCTCAAGGCTGGGCTACTCTAACTCTATAGCTCTAGGATTACTTGATGAGTCTGCCGGTCATTCAGAATCAGACCATCAAGTTCGTAACAGGGGCTCTTAGATTCAGCCACACTCGCCCTTCGCTAAAATCTTTACAATGGCTTCCAGTCAAAGAGCAGGCATGTTCATCCTCACCACCCTTCATTCTTCATCCTCCAAAAGCATGTCTATTCGGAAATTCTTTAAAGATTGAATGTGGAACAGCAGTTTCTCTTCTTGTTTCCAAACAGTGGATTGCTGTCCCAGTCAACTTGATAGCCATTGCCTTCTTATGCAAGGTTGGACAGTCCTTGATGATTTGGTTCGAAGCTATCCTTGTTGGGTGTTTTATTGTTTTATTGGTTCTCCCCCATTATGAGTGGAATCCCCAGTGCCATAAAACCATTGGTGTACAAGCACTTTACAAAACATACTAACATAACCCTTGAGCTTAAAAACAAATCTTATTTACCCTTAAGTGAGACCTTGAGCACATCTGTCCCCTGTAGATGCACTCACCTTGTTCTCCAATTCCAGCTTCAGCCACTCATTTATTTGTTTTCACATGATTCTTTAGGTCAGGATATCTTTCCATAAACTCATGTTGCTCTCTGTCTGTGTTGCTCTCACAGTGGCCTTCCTGCTTTGCCCACTGCTGCACACAGAATCATCAGTATACTACCACCACTTTGAATCCACAACATCAAAGTGCCACTAAATCGCAGGTGCTATATCAGATTTACCACTACCAAGGATGCCAACATAATATAATTCCAAGGTAATTTAATTTATGTGGGTGGCTAGGGCTTGTATAATTTAATGGAATTTAAATTGAAGGTTAGAGTTATCCTTACTAATTTAGTTTTATTTAATATAATGTGATTAAGGGTTTGATTTGGACTTCAGTTAGAGTTACATCTATATTCCATTTACTTTAATCATAGACAAATATTTTAGGAATGGGTTTAGTATGATCATTGGAGTTATATTATTTATTTACTTCAATTTCATTTCAATTCAGGGTTAGGTTAACGCAGTTAGTTATTAAATGTAATTAAATTGTACTAATTTATGGCTAAAGAAACAATGTTGGATAGGCTTAGGTAAATTAATCAACTTCATGAAATATAATGTAACTTAATTTTACTTTAATCTTATGAGGTCGGTGAATATGTAGGGCTGATGTATTTGGCTCAAATTAGTGGTTCATTAATTTTAAAGCTTACTTTGCCATACTAAACATACTTAATAATTGTCATATTTGCTCTTTGACTGTTCCTTCAAGGCAAATACTGGCTGATTGCATTGTTGGTCTCACTGGAACTTCATATGTGTTGTTGGATGTAGTTGTGGCATCCAACAGTGTAGCTCTGTCTTCAGGTGTCTGTGACATTCTTTTGAATCTAATGTGATCTACTGTACAGGATTGGTGCTAAAGGTGTCCAGGCATTTTGGTACATCCTTCTTCCTGCCATTACTCTAAAAGAAAGTGTATTTTTCGTGATTGTTCCTGAATTTTCGTGTTTCTTTCTCATGAATCTCCATGCTTGATCTGAGATTTTTTTGTTCACCACTTCAAATATCTCATATGCTCCTTTTAAAGGATTGCCTTCTTTGAGTCAATTGTGCTCTTTTAAAGGTAGATGTAATTAAGTCAGCCAAGCAGTACAGACTAAGGGTTCTTATTATGAGTCTTGTGGTCCACGGACCACCAGACTCACAATGGCGGTCTCCCAACCGCCCTATTACGTCTAGGACAGTCAGGCCGCCCTGGGACCACCGCATCTGTTGCAACCACCAGAGAACCACCGTTCCCTGGTGGTTGCACGGAAGTCCTGAGGCCGCAATATGCTTGGCAGGGCTGCTGCGGCCCCGCCAAGCATATTGCGAGTTTCCTCCCCACCATACCTTTCATGGCGGTGCGAACGACATGAAAAGTGTGGCTGTGAGGGAACAAAGGGTGCCCTACAGGGCCCCTTTGTGCCTCACGGCATGTGGATGCACACAGAGGGGCACAACATGGCCCCCTGTGTGCATGCACACCTGTGCCTGCACGTCATGGATTGCAACAGTCCATGCTGTGCAGGTACTGCCTTTGACGTACACATTGCGGTGCCTATTGCATAGGCACCGCCCTGTGAACGCCAAAGAACCACCCGCCAGAAAAGAGAAAACCCCTTATCTGGTTCCTACATAGGTTTGGCGGTGTGGGGCGGTCCCGCTCCCGCACCGCCAAGCTCTTAATAAGGCCCTATGCAAGGTTGCCCTTGTCCAGGGGAAGATGTTTTTGTCTTGGACTTCAGGTTTTTCCCATTTTTCCAAAATTTTAAGTTATGTTTTGCTTCGCAGGACCATAAGGAGAGTGTTGATTGCTGACCATGGTCTTTCTTGCAGTGTTTGGTTTGTTTTAATGTATGCCGCCTTTTCTACAATATTTGTTTGGTTTATACTCCTTGGTGAATGTGGTCATCTGTATTATGGTTTACAGGCATTAAACTATTCCCTTGGGTGTACAGTCATCCACATTATTGGTGGATGGATTTAAGATTGATATGGTGTGGGCATACTGCTCATGGTGTACATCAAAAAGGTCTATACTATAGGAAACAAGGGGAGAGAGAGGATTAGATTTAGACCGCCACACTTCCTCCAAATAAATATCAATTCAAAGTTGTGTGACAATCTGGAAGTGATACTCAAAAGGTGAATTTACGCATAAGATACCAAATGTTAGGTTTCCAGAGAGGTTTCTATATAGTATGTAATGACACTCATAGAGCTCTTTTTGGGGTTTTTTATGTACAAAAATCAAGGAACTCCAAATTTGAGTTCTTCTTAAATCTTTTTGCATTTTTAGATTGGGTAGATTTGAAAGATATTAAAATTACCTATTCATCAGGACCTATATAGTGTACTCTAATCTAAATATTCAGCCCTTTAGTCAATTTTAGATATAAGTAGTAGGCCCCACAGTCATACGTGTACGTTCATATTCACAAATGTGTGAGTAAGGATCACACTGAACCTTTTCATAGTTGTTTATTTCTTTGGACCTGAAAGACATTCTAAAACAAAAACGTCTTAATGCCCCACAAATTAAGTCTTTTGTTAGGACTAATATGTATCAAAAACACAAGTTGTTTGGGTCAGTACACCTGGACACAGCACACTAATGCACAAAACAATATGACAAAAATATCATATTTAGTGGGATACATGCACCACTATTTTCTTAGAAAGGTTTAGAAAATATCAAGAATACCTGCCAGTCTTGAAGTTTTTGGAGGATGTCCAGTACATCTTGAGAATGCACCTGCCATGCACATAAATTTCCAAGTGCGCGCATCCCCTCTTTTCGAGACAACATTGTGATCCTTGGGCCGTATTACACAAAGTGCCACGGGGGCACAACAGGCGTTTGCGCCCACTATGCGCACCCCGAGGCACTTTGGTATTACAGAAGGGGCCGCAAACGCTTGTGCAGGCCCTTCTGTAATAACGATAGCACTGGTGCATCCCTATCTTCAGGGGGCGTTCCCTCATTTGCATGGGGGTGTGCCTCATGCAAATGAGGAAATCCCTTTGCCTTAGTGCCCACCCTGTATTACAGACACGGGCGTAGAGGCAAAGAAGCTCTATGGAGGCGCATTGACAGTGCGCCACCCTGAAGGTGGCCCACTGTCAGTGCGCCCCCTGAGAGCAGCCCTCTGGAGGGGGGGAAAGGGAGTCCTATGGGAGGGAGTCCTATGGGCCCTCCAGAAATCCCCATGCAGGTGGGTGCAGTCACTGACTGCACCCGGCTGCAAGGGGATCTCTAATCCCCCTTCAAAGTGCAGGCGGATGTCCACCTGCACTGTGAGAGCAGCCGCTCTATTTTTCACATGAATGAGCTGCCCCCAGGGCAGCGCGAGTTCGTGGCTGGCCTGAGAGCAGCACATTCAACATAATACGGCACATCTTCCTTGTAAAAATGCACCGCAGGTATAATGCGGCCCCTGGGTGTTAAATGGAGGGTAGTGTCCTGCTGTGTTGCATCGAGGCCATACTGTGATGCATCACATTGATGTGTGATGTGATGCCTCAGCACATGATGCAGCGAGTTAGTACATCTACGTATGTCTTCCACAAGTCTATTTGAAATGCGTGTGAGCATCTAAGACCAAAGTGACATTCTTCTAGTGCATATTTACATCATATCCTCATCATATAAATTAAAGACTCAAATGGCATCTTTAGTTATTTTTTTGCACCGATTACATGAATTACATGAGTTTGCTCATTATGTACGCTATGTGCAGAGCAGTGTTCACATTGTCTTCATTTCTAAATGTTTTTTAATAAATGATTTTAATTAATGGCAGATAATGAAGGTATTGGATATTAATGTCATTAGGGAATATTATGAAATAGTCAGTTCAACATGTTACTATGATAACCTCTGTAATGTAGCCTATACTGCGCTGCTTCATTAGTAGAACTAATATTTGGTCATACATCGATATTGATAGCGAGACACCTCTCCTTTTTACCAAAGGTGGCCATGGTATGTCATCATTCAGGCTGGTAATGTGAGTCACAATTTTAAATATCCATCATTGTTCTTTTTCAAAATGTCTATCATGCATAGCTGACTTATTCTGTAATAATTCCAGGAGATCACAGAAGAGATTATTGGCACTGTGACCCTTTTCCACAAAATGTGCTGTCAATTTGTTTGCGCTACACTAGCAGCAGAGGATTACCCTTTGCTCAATAATTCGGGTATTTACTTTATGTGTGGTCATCTCAATGTATTTTATTTGACATGGATTGGTAATCATACATACTGCATTCATCATATTGAAATTCATATAACTATTTAATTACCATTTATATCTTAACTCTATCGCCACTGTATGCATAGTTAAAGGATAGATATTACAGTTACCACATGGGAGGTGGCTAATAACAGGTGGCAAGCCTGACCTTGTTATTAGTCTTCTTGGACACGCATAGTCTTTTGGTCGAGTGTGGACTAAAATGTCCCTAAGGTTTTGTGCTCTTTCAAAGACAAATAGTGGCGTTTCAGAGTTAGTTGGCCAATATTAAGTATGTGCCAGTTCTTTTTCATTATATTTTGTACATTGTTTGAAATTGGTGAGAAAGTTGCAACAACATGATCCTTTAATTTGAATGTTTTGTGATGGTTTCAAATAGTGCCTAGAAGTGGTTATTTCAAGCAAATTCTCTTGCCTTAATGATTACCTTATCAGGGTATTTTTATTTTTTTATTTCAATGTTATATCTTCTGCTTGGATGTCAAAGTACCTATTTCACTACAGTTTCTCTTCAATCGCAAAAATTGGCCATATAGTAGGTTTTTGCGTAATGCTTCTAAAATCTCAGTAAGTTATTGCAATCTGTCTGCTTTTGGAAAGTTCTTGTTACTAATTCACCTTCAGTGCTTGCAATTTTTAGAACTAAAAAATAAATTTCGGTTTCAAAGTAGGTGCATGTACATTTTAGAAAATGATCTTTTCTCTTAACCCAATTGGCAAACTGTTTCACCAGATCTTTACTGGCTTACAAATCAAGAAAATGTTGTCAATGTAGCATTAACAAAGCTGTATTGATACCGAATATGGATTGTCCTATTAGGAAACAGGTTTCTCCTCAAAGCTATGCGTATATCGAGGCAGGCCAAACAAGGGCAAAACTACTCCCATAGAAGTGCCTTGGATTTGATGGTACATTTTTATCTTCAAACTGGAAGTAGTTGTTTTTCAGTGCAAAGGTAGATAAAACTCGATGATAAAATGAATCAGCGTGGTACGTTCCCATTCATTTGTTCTAAGGGGTTCCTCAATTACTGGTAGGATGGCATGCCATGGAATGCACATATATAATGCCTTCACATCTAGAGTGATCAGAAAATCAGTTGAGATGATGAAATTCTTTTTCTCTGCATTTTCTCAACATATGGTCTAAGAAATAAGTCACAAAAGATGGATAACGGTTCCAAAAGTGAGCCAATACTTGATACAATTGGGCATCCGAGAGACATTTATTAAGGATTATGAATTGTTGGGACAATTTAGAAGTATGGAATTTTAAAATTGTTTTGAATGAGGAAATCTGCTTCAGGCTTGGAAATCAATCCAGTGCATTGAGCTTCAAAACCATAGCTTTGATGGTATTAAAAAGTTTGTTCGCTGGGTCCTCCAGTAGAATCGCATAACAATTAGTGTCACCAAGTAGTCTTACACACTCCTGTCTATATGCTTCTGTGGACAAAATGACTATGGCTCTGCCTTTGCCAGCCGGTTTGATAGTTAGCTCACTATCATTAGACAGAGTTGCAATCGCACTGTGGTCTCTGTTCTTTCCTTCATGTCCAAAGAAATAGTAAGTAGAAAGAAGACTGGAAGGTTCAGTGTGATCCTTATTCACACATTTGTAAATATGAATGTACATGTGTGGCTACTCATATCTAAAATGGTCTAGAGGGATGAATATTTGAGATTTGGCTACATTATATAGGTCCTGATGAATGTCATAGACCCATAGGGGCAGTTGGGCAAAAAACATGTCAACCACGATTAATTATGGACGTATTGGATGATTGTTTCCTTCAGGGTCTTTACTTCTATTTTTTACCTTATCATGGATCATGAATAAATCACACATTAAACTACTAATGTGCCTAACCACAGGTCCTTTTAATATCTTTCAAATCCACCCAATCTAAAAATATAACTATAGAAAATACAAAAAAGGATGTAGGGGTACTTCCTATATGAGGTTCTTTGATTTTTGTACAGGAATAAAGATCTTCAAAAAGGCATCCCAATGGAGCCCATTGGGTATTGCACACACCACCCAAGGCAACACATGGTACAATGATGAAGCATGCCACCTTGTTGAGTAAGTAATGGACTTGGCCCTTTCTGCAGGGTCCTCCCCAAACATTTTGCCTTTATTCCTCCTATTTTTCTGAATTTATTTTTGTTGGACTTAGGACTCTGCACAGTTTACCACTGCTAGCCAGCGCTAAAGTGCTTGTGCTCCTTCCTCTAAACATGGTAAATGTGGCTTATACCCAATTGGTAAATATAATTTACTTGTAAGCCTCTAGTAAAGTGGCACTACCTATTCCCAGGGCCTGTAAATTAACTGCTACCAGTGACCTGCAGCATTGATTTTGCCATCTGCTTGAGTAGCCCTTTAAACACGAATCAGACCTGCCATTGCAGCCTGTATGTGCTGTTTTAAACTGCCATTTTGACCTGGCAAACTAAACCTTTTTGCCAACACAAAGCAATTCATTTTTATTACATATAAGTCACCCCTAGGGTAGGCCCTGGATAGCCCATGGGGAAGGGTGCAGTGTATTTAAAAAGACATGTACTTTAAAATTTTAGATGTCCTGGTTGTGAAAAGCCTTTACGTTCATTTTTCAGTGGTGCAAGGCCTGCCTCTCACATTGGATAACACTGTAGTTACCTTACTACATTTAATAAGCTGTTACTTCCAAATGGGAACAGTTAACCAGTTCATGTTTAGTGTCTTTGGGATTGTAATGAAAAATCCTCTCTTCTGGTAAAGTCAGGTTTCAAATTACAAAGTTGACATTTTCCAGCCTTAGCCATTTAGTGCCTGCAGCCTGTCTCTGGTCACATGACTGGGTGTAGCTGTCAGTTGAGCTTTGTGTATTCCTCCTAGACAGCCACACACAATAGTGGGCTCAGGTGTACCTGGATGGGCCATCACTAGCAGGATGGGAGGGTGGAACTGGACACAGCCTTACTTACACTTCAAGAGGCTGTGTTCTCTAGGTTGTGTCCTGCCTCCACACAAAGGCCTGCATACCCCCTGTAGTTAGTCTGGAGCCAGGGCAGGGGAGGCAGGAAACCTGTGCACTTCAAATGGAAACCTCTAGAAGCTTCTCCCACTTCAAAGGAGGCACCTGGTACAAATAGTGGACCTCAGACACCAACTCTTCAGTACACTTCTGGACATGTGGAGACTCTGCCAGGAAGAAGGACTGCTGTGCTGCTGAAAGGACTCCCACTCTGGTGGACTGATGCCTGCTGTAATACTGCCTTGCTGGACTGCTGCCTTGCTGCCTTTCTGCCTAAATCCTGCACCTGAACCCAGGAATCCCAGAGTGACTCCAAGTGCTAGTCTTCTGGCCTCTTGTTCAGAGCCACAGGGACAAAACAGGCTCCCAACCAATTAAACCTGCACCCAAATGCAGCTGGCACAAGCCCCTGACCCCCAAGTGGTGCCCCTCACATACTGGACCCTTGATGTGGCCACAGTGGAGCTGAATTGAAGTTTTTGGGATCTTTGCGACTGCAAACTGGCCCATTGGCACCAAAACCTTGTCTCGCGCACTGCCCACCAACACGAAGTTCAGTCAACCTGACACTTCACACTACAGCATCGGCTGCTCGCTGGGAGCGCCATCGCAAAGCTCTGGCCCGACTGTTTGCAATGACAACAGGATCTTTGTGTTACAGCTACGACCGTCCGTGACGCCAGGCCTGCTACTCATACTACATTCGACAACTGTCCACCACACTTTCCTGCTCCTCGCGGATAGTGCCAGGCCCAGTCCCCTATGAAATGGAAACAAGTAATTCTAGACTGGTTTTGCCCTATTTTTTGCATTCCACCCATCACTTTTTTGTTTACTTCAGTGCACGCCTTCAGTGTGACAAGTATGTTCAGACGTGTGTCCCACGCTCACTGAGCCACTGAAACCAAGCTGCACCTGACTGAAGAGTTACAAACTGGCTGAAACCTGCATTGGGTTGCCTGTGTTCCAGTTCAGAGAGGAACTGGCTTGGCAGTTCTTGGCTGGACTTTACCTATTGAAGCAGGACCAAACCTGATTTGCATAGGCCCGATTCACAAAAGTAATCTGAGACAAAATCCTAACTTTACGACTTTTGGTATTCACAAAAGGCGTTGAGGAGTAGTAAAGTTAGCATTCCTAACTTTACTACACCTAAACTGAGACAAAATCCAAACTTTACGACTTTCGGTATTCACAAAAGGCATTTAGGAGTAGTAAAGTTAAGAATCCTAACTTTACTACTCCTAAATGCCTTTTGTGAATACCAAAAGTCGTGAAGTTAGGATTTTGCCTCAGTTTAGGAGTAGTAAAGTTAGGAATCCTAACTTTTCTACTCCTAAATGCCTTTTGTGAATACCGAAAGTCGTAGAGTTAGGATTTTGTCTCAGATTACTTTTGTGAATCGGCCCTACATGTTTGGGTCCAAGCAGAAGTGGTATGGTGGGTAAGAAAGCAATGGACTGGGATGCGGCCTTAATAATTACCAGTGGCTGAGATAAATTCAAGCATTCAATCCATCACGTTTTGCATACTTCTGTGCAACACTCTAAGTGTGACGGGTATACACAGATGTTGTTCACAGGGTCACTGTACCATTGGAACCAGGCTGACATAGGCTCAAACGGGTATATGGTTGTTTGCGTTCCCATACAGAGAGGACCTGGCTTTGCAGTTGGGCTGGGCTGTTCCTTTTGGAGCAGGACCAAGACTGGTTTGCATATGCCTGGGTCCACTCTGAGGTGGCAAGGTTGGCACATAACTGATTGACTGCAGGGGTGTAACACGGGCCCCTGCAGCCCCTGAGGTGCACCCACCAACCCTTCAAGGACCTCTCATCCATTGTGGGGCCTCCATTCAGCCAAAGACTGATAAACATCTATAAGATATGGAAGACTCAAGGGCCACTCTGCATTCTGCAGGTGGGGCCCCATCATTTTGCTTTGTGCCTCTGATCGACTGGAATGCAACCCGAATATTTACCAGTTGCTTATATTAATTAGATTTTTTCTTCTTCACTTCTTGACAGCTGACTTTATATCATAACTAGTTTTAACCAACTTTAGTGAACAAGTGTGCTTTAAGATGGACAATTTCCCCGAATGTGGTGCTATAGGGAACCCGTATGGGCCCCATGAAACCTATTCAGTCTTGTCCAAAACTGTTACCCCTGTGACCTTCAAATTGCAACTTTTTTCCTTAAACATCTGTGGAAGTGAACTCAGAAGCCACCTGTAAAGTTGTGGTGTGATCCTTGCCAGTTTTTAGCAGTATTACTGTCCAAATGTATGTTAAAATGAACTATTTGAGAATATATTCTTAATATACTTTTGGATCAGCCTAGAGGTATTGCATAAAGTTGCCTCAAAATTCTCAATTCCCCTTAATGTTCTGCATGTAGTTCTTAGTTTGAGAAGAGGACAGAGGGCCCTGCACCATGTTTTTGATTACAACAGTAAATACCTTTTGGCACCCTTGTGTATGCTTAATTGTGAGATATCTTCAACTTCTCTTAAGAAAAATGTAAAATGTTAAATATTTTCAGGGATTCTGTAGTATGCATAGCATAGAAAGAGGAAAATGCTTCCAATAGTTGTTTTGTGCAGGAAGGTGTCCCTTCCTGCACAAAAGCAATCATCCCCGAAAAGCAGGCACCCTTGCAACATAACGCAAGGGTGCCTGCACTGGCGCACAGCCGCTGTTTGTGTGTCGGCACAGGGGAGAAGGAGAGGAATGTGGCATATCGTGTAGATACAGCGCATTTCTGCCCTTTTCTTCTTACCACGGCAGTGCAGCAGGAAGGCCTGCTGCACTGCCCTGCGCCAAATGTTTGTAAATGAGGCCCTTTGTGTGAGCCATCATGTTAGAGCAAAATATATTGCCTATCAATGTCTGAATGCAAATTTGTTGTTTTGAAATGTGTTGAGCTCCGCTATAAATGCCATTGTGTTACATAAACCCTGAGCATTGATGCAACTGGACGGTGGGCAGAAATGTTGCAAACACCCTTAAGAGCAAATGGAAACCAAAGTGATTGAAATCATGCACATTAGTGCTATGAACATTGTGTGGAATACTAGCGCCAAATGAAAAGGTGTGAGCAATGAGCAAACGTTGGGGAGCGTTATCACATAGTTTGTTGACACATAATAGGTGCAACAATTGCAAAATACTGCGGGCAGATTTACAAGAAAGTGACGCATCTGTAGAGATGCGTCACTTTTTTGCACCACCCTGAGAAACCCTTGCACCATCATGGATGCGCCGTATTTACAATACGGCGCACCATGGCGCAAGTATTGACAGATGCGTCTGAAATTCTGACGTATCTGTTGGCGCAAAAGTCACGCATTGCTGGAGTCGGTTCGCAAGCCCGACGCAACTCCAGGAATGCACAGGGAGGCCTATCCTCATTGTGCTGCGTCACTCCTTATGCCTGCTTCAAGCAGGCGTAAGGTTTTGACGCAGTGGCATCCTAGAAGAGGCGCAGTGAAATCTTGTAGATTTCACTGCGTCACTTCTACGAGGCTTTTTTGCGTTGGAACGCCCATCCTGCATACATTATACCTCCATAGATGCGTCACGTTGTAAATGGGTCGCATTTTTACGCTGCTGCTGCGTCACAAAAAGTGACGCAACGGCGGCGCAAAAATGACGCAAAGGGCTTGTA
The DNA here is from genome assembly GCA_963921515.1 of Calotriton arnoldi. NCBI lineage: Eukaryota > Metazoa > Chordata > Amphibia > Caudata > Salamandridae > Calotriton > Calotriton arnoldi. The sequence continues at coordinate 891,292 of CAWUFW010003762.1, forward strand.
AATCTGCCCCTACGTACTTTACACAATCTACCAGTAATTGTCTGTCTGAATATAACTGTACTCACAGCGATTCCTTGACTACAAAAGATACTAGTTGAAAGCCTTTGCATTTTTGTGCAGTGCTAGATAGGTTTGCCAACACAAAAGCACGGTGTTATTTGCATGTGCCTCACCAATGATGTCATCATTGCACCGGCCATTACACAAAAAAATCAGTTTATGCAAATCTTAGTAAATCTGCCCCTTGGACTATCAGGGCCATTCCCTCATTTGGCTAGCACAAATAGAAATATACCCCAATCATTTCCCTGGTTCAACGCACTGAACTTAGAATGGACGCAAACAGCAAAGGTTAACGTCAGAATTCTAGCCTTCCAATTAGCTGAGGGCAACAATTGTTAAAGGCTCTGACCCTGACTGATGGGCCTGAGCCGCAGGCAAGGGCCTATATCAAGGTTGAGGGCCTTTACCAATTATAGCCCAAGTCAGAATGCATTTAATGCAATTAGAGCATTCCACCTTCCACCCACTGTGTGGTCAAATGTTCTAAATTGAAAAGGGAGGGACAGAAAGACAACCATTGGAACGCTGCAGCAAGTTTGGCCCAGCCATTATAGGCTCGAGACATTCCATTGTCTTCAATTGCGCTCTCAACGTTCCAGTGTTCTAATATAGCCTTATAGCCCACCATAGCGGACTATACCGGCCACTAAAGGCCCACTCCAGCATTAAAGCCCTGAGCCCAAGGCGAGGGCCTTTAACAAGGGAGCAGTACTTTAATGCCAGTATAGCTCAGCTACGGAGGGTTATATAAGGCTATTAGAGCATTCCGCCCCCAGAGGGTAGAATGTTCTAACGACTAAAACAAAGGCCTCACAGAGCCCGAGGGGATTGAAATCCCCCTCAGGCTCTGTGAGGCCTTTGTTCACAGCAACAGCTGTGAACAAACATTGGAACGTTGATGTTCTGGGCTTCTACCAGCCATTAGAAGACCGGAGCACTCCATTGTTTTCAACTGAGCTCCAAACATTCCAATGTTCTAATTCAGCCTTACAGCCCCCTGCAAACGGCACCAACAGTCGTTATTACCCTCTGAAGGGGGTGTTAATTCCTGTTAGTCGACCATCCCTGAAATCATGAGCATTGATCTGAAGTGAGGTCACGTAATGTGATGGTAAATTAATACTTGTTAATACCCAGCACCTGTGGACAGTAAGGCCACTAGCAAAGATCATAATCTCACCCAATACAGTTAGAAATATAAATGCCTACTGTCAATATATGTCAGGTCCTTACCACTAGATAAAATGTACAATGCAGGCAAACAGCTTTAGTAAACAGCAGCATTATTAACATTCTGTTGGACTGAGCCTATTTCAGCAGTCCCTCCAGACATCAAATTAGTATTAACCCAGATTTTTTTTATACCGAAAGGAAAACCTTTACATTACAACCGTCTATTTGTAGATGAACACATTCTTTTATTTTGTATTTGCTTGCAGAAATAATCTGATTAGTGTCTTGGTATGAGTCTCTCAAGTTAATGATGCACAGGAAAATGTATCTTTATGGCCGAAATTAGAATTAATGCACAGCTCAAAGTAAGTGAGTTGCTAGGCATTCAGTCAGCCAGTGTTTATTGATGGCACTCCTCATCTCTCCACGAAGCGAGAGAACAAAATGCCTTTTATTTGAAGGTGGCAGTGAGGGAAGGCTCATCCCTCCTCTCATTCTATTTATATCTCTCCTGAAACAAAATGATAGGGTGGTAAGATACAATTCTGAAAAGGACACCTCCCCAGAGGTTAGAAATTCCTCCAGGCCTTCTTGATATAGAGGGAGGGATCCTCGTTCTGTGAACTTCATGAGGGAAAACATTGATGTCAGGAAATTCACAGGGAAAAGAGAGAAAAAAGTATGTATGAGAAACACATAATGGATGCCTGCTGTGTTTTTTTGAACAAAAAAGATGATAAATGCATTCCCTGTATTACTGCTCATTTTAATGTTGAGAAATGGAACAATTTTGAATTGCATTCTCATTTTTTAATTGTAAGTAAGATGTGGATGAGATGTACAGGATTAATCTAAAATAATGTGCCCATGAAACTGTGATTGTTCACTATTGAAATGGTCTTGGGTAACATCAGCTAATTTGATTGCCTGATTGGCTGCATTTTGTAAAGCCTCTGTGTGAATGGAGCGAGCTAATTGTAAAAGATGATTATCAATGCCAGATATCAGCCGCCTCCTAGCTTGTGCTGAACATCATAAAAGAAGTGAAAAATAGTGCACTCTGACAGCAGAAAGTAAATGTTATTGTCTGGAACTACAATTCCACGAATTTCCTGGATGAGGCCTTTTACTAATCATATGTTTTCAATATTTAGATTTATTTAAAATTATGCATTAAAAAACAGGGCTGTTTTGTGAAATTATGTGCAAGTCCTGAGATTAATTGTAGCATATGTGTGTATGTGGTGGGTGGGGGGGTTGGGTGACGGGTGAGAGAGAGAGAGAGAAAGGACAGATGGAAAGAGAGCAAACGAGAGGGGAATGGAGCGGGCTGAGCATTTTGGCCAGGGCTGCTTCTGAAGCCCCAGACCCTCCCTGACATTGGGCCCCATTTACAATGAGGCTGCGCCACCGGAGCGTCACTTTTTGTGACGCTCTAGTGGCGCAGGGGCCTGCTCCATATATACCAGGTAGCACTAAGCCACTTTGCGTGGCTTAATGCGGACTTGTAAATATTGTTTCCTTTAACTCAGTTGTCTGCGTTAAAGGGGGGTGCAATGGGTGTTGCTGGGGGCGTATCCAGCAACACCCATGGCTTTTTGACACTGCCCCATATTTACGAGGAATCTTAACTCTTAGGCAGCACCAAAAACTGACGCCTCCCCAGGGAGAGGTGTAAGGGAGGCGCAACGAGGACAAATACCTTTATTTCTCCTCATTTTTTCTTTTCCTATGTGTGCTGCATTCCGCAACACAAAAAAACAATCATCAACGCAACGCGGGCACCCATGCACCATGACGCAAAGGTGCCTGCGTTGGCACATGGCAGCCCATTGTGCGTCAGCGCAGGGGAAAAGGACAGGAATGCGCCATATCTGATAGATACGGCGCACTCCTGCCCTTTTCTTTTGCCGCAGGGCAGCGCAGCAGGAAGGCCTGTGGCGCTGCCCTACGGCAAAATCTTGAAAATAAGGCCATTTGTGGTTTGTCCCAAGTACTTGTCACCAGTCATTATAAAAAGGTTGCATAAAACTGCCCTTATTTTATTTTTTATTTTGTTAAGTGCTCCTACTGCCTCTGTGCAGCTTCTCACTAGGACATACAGATGGTCACAACCCCTAATAAAGATGGAGGGACTATCACTGATTCTGCCTGCCTATGTCTGCAATGTGATGCATGACAGAAGGAAAATGAAGACTGTCCCGAGGCATAGAGAGAAAACTTGCCACTCATCAGGGCCATTATTTTTTTGGGGGAGTGCAATTTATTGTAGTCCGTCCCAACCTGTTGGGGGGGGGGGGGGGGCTGTCACTGAATTTTCCTGCCCGTGTCCACCATGTCATGCATTTCAACACTGGGAAGGAAAATGAAGACTATTTCCCACATGTAGGGAGAAAACTCACTACGCGTCGAGGACAATTTTTTTTGAGGTACGTGATTTACAGTGGTACGTTGTGAAAGAAAAGGTTGGCAGATGAGCAAAATCTTCGAGCCTTTATGCTATATTCAGTGCTTAATTTGTAAAAAAAAATAAGTGCCAGGACTCTCATCAGGAAGCCACTGCAGCTTCCACCACACATTGCCCCTGCCAGCGCTGCCAATTATACTAACAACTATTAACTAACACTCCTACAAGTGTTGCAATTGGGACTGTTACAGGCCCCCAAAGCTATCAGAATAGCTTGGTCGGCAGATAACAGTCATTTTGAATGTATATTGAATTAATCATTAACTGTTTTTGTGGCTTGCCTGTGTCTAAATCAGCTGGATAGCGCCACCTTGTGGCAGACTGTCAGAAGCGCTGGTGCTGACAATTATGTGCCGAGCACCGGAAACCACTGGCTCAAGTTAAGCAGTGACAATATTCAAATTACATCTCGAGCAAAGGAACAAGGAGGGAATTTCAAAGTGTGGTGCCTTGTGAATGTAGGGAAGCTATTTGTGTCTTATTGGGTGGAGCAAGGGAAGACCTTAAATGAATCAGCTTCAAATGGTAGTCAGGAGAACCAGCATGGAGTGCCTCGGATTTGTGGCTTAGGGATTTGTGAGGGAGTTTATGCTTCACCAGCGACCTATCGCAAGACACCACAACCTAACAGATTTCCTTAACAGTCACTATGAAATTGTAATAGTCATGTTTTAAAGTGAAATGCAACATAACATAGCCAACCACAATAAGTGCTGCCAGAATATCAAGAATTTAATGAGTCCACGAAAACATTGTGGCAAAAATATCAACTACCACAATATATTAAAATAAGCGTATATATTTAGATGTACATTTACCATACTTAACTCCACATATATGTACTATAATAAAATAGGTATCCTCAATGTATGTAAATCTGGTCTTAGGTATAATAAATTTATTCTTACCTTCACAATATTCTGGTAGTCAATATATTGGCCACAGTATTTTGACAGGTCGATATTTTTATCCTTGAAATTCTGTCATTCAGCCAACCACAAGCCAGGACTGACTAATGTCACGTCACATCACATCTTCTCATGATTTCTATATATCTATAATGTATATTTGTACATCACATCTTCCCATGATTTCTGTTTCTTGCTCATTCATCTGACTTCACCTGAAAACATCTCACTACCAGCCTTTTTGATGGGGGTAAATCTGTGATTTCACTTGCATCTGACTTCCTCCACTTAACTTCCACATGCCACTTGGATAGCCATGGTTATCTCACTGCTAGAAGGAATTAAATTTGAAGGGAGGTCTTGCATGTATTGGAAGTGGACTCTCTAACATGCATTATTGTAGGATTTAACACACATTGATGACGCATGGATGTCATAGGGTGTTACAGTGCTGGACACAGTTTTTTGCCAAGTCAAGAAAAGAAGAAATCTAGAGAACTTTCTCCTTGTGAATTTGCTGGTATCAACTCTAAACACAATGCCCTCAGAACTGCTGAACATTCCAACATTCAACTGCATGAGATACCAGTCAGTCTTTGACTACATTATCATGCAGGTGAAGATCTGGAACTGTATGAGAAAATAACCATTAAATCTTGCATGGAATATGATTACAATCAACGGTTGTACCACGGTACAACACTGGTAAATACATCGCATGCCTTTGCCTCGCATTTTTTAGCACGCATGTTTTTACCGCGATTATGCATTTACCACGCATGCCAATACCACGCATTGTTTTTAAATTTTAAAACAATGTATTTGTGGGGGGAGACCCCCCAACTTACCTTAAATACGTGGTATTGGCATGCGTTGTAAAGGCATTTTCGCAGTAAAAATATGCGTGCTAAAAAATGCGAGGCAAAGGCATGCGATTTATTTACCTCGTTGTAAATGCTGTTTCCCCAATCAACTTGTAGTGAACATAAACTTGAATCTAAAGGACTGAAAGCCAGATGTAAAAAGCATTTTTAAGGTCGCAAATGGCCCATTCACAGAATCGAGCCCTGAGAGACCAAAAAAAAGTTTTTTTAAATGTTCAAAATGCAAAATACAAAATGCAATTCAGTAACTTGTTACCGAATCGCATTTTTCATGTGCGATTTGGTATTTGGAAGGGGCGTGTTTAGGGCGCCCCTTCCAAATACCGAATTGGTATGGTATGTATTACTGTTTTGCGACCGAATTTCTGGTTGCAAAACAGTAATACTTTACCACCAGTTTCAAACTGGTGGTAACCCATTCGCAAAGGGGAAGGGGTCCCAAAGGACCCTTTCCTCTATGAGAATGTAAATAAAAATAGTTTTTAAGAGCAGGCAATGGTCTAACGGACCACTGCCTACTCTTAAAAAATGAAAGTGCAAAGTATAATTTTTTCTTTTTAAATGCATCTCATTTTTCTTTACAGAAAACAGGCTGCATTTAAAAATAAATTGCTTTATCAAAAAGCAATCACAGGCATGGTGGTCTGCTGACCTCAGCAGCCTAAAATCCTTGTGATGGCTGCAATTCATAATGGGTCACAAATTCCGACCTGCCTCTTTAATATGCACGAGGTAGGTCTATTTGCGACCCACTAGGAATCGCTAATGAAACTCAAAAGAGTTTCATACATTAGGAATACCGATTTCCTAATTGAGATTCAGAGAGAATGGCTATTAGGATATTGGTATTCCTAATGATAGCACATCTAACCTAAAGAGACCTTTGTCTCTGAACAGGGCCAGACTGGGAACCAAAACCGGCCCTGGCAAACTGATCGGCCGGCCCCCCATGGGGGAGATGGGTGAGTGCGGCTGAGCTGTTTTCTAGGGCTGGTTTCGGCCGATTTTGTTACAGGGGGCCGCTATTGCCGGACCCCGGTAACAAAAATGGCCCCCCAGGGGTCCAAAACCGGCCCCCACCCTGGCGGCCCCCCGGGGAAATGCCCGGTGCCCGCTACAGCCAGTCCGGCCCTGTCTCTGTAGACTCAGAAGTGGAAGCAGTAAGCAAGATCAGTGGGAGAGGGGCACAAGCGATGATGGATGAACTTAATCTCTTTCAAGAAAAAGATCTCTGGCCAGGCCACCCCAAGCTGGCACAATCCAAGCCAACTGAAGGGACAGAAGATAATATCAATATGGAGAAGAAGAAGGATATTTTTAAATTGTGGATTATATAAAACAATGGGGGACACAAGCTACAGGAAAATAACAGACAATGCAAAAAAGAATCAAAGGGCCAGATGTACAAAACATTTTTGCATTTTCAAACTGCCCGATTTGCACCGTTGACTGACCACAAAAATACTTTTTTAAATGTACAAACAGCAAATTGTGATTCAGTACTTTGTTACTGAATCACAATTTTGTTTTGCGACCCAATTCCTATTTGGTATTTGGAAGGGGCGTGTTTAGGGCATCCCTTCCAAATATCAAATCAGTATGGTAAGTGTTAATGTTTTGTGACCAAATTGTGGTTGCAAAATATTGATTTTTTTACAGAGTACTGAAAAGCCCTGTGGTGTGGTTTGTGGCCTCATGGACTGCATTGCTAAGTTAGCTTAGGCCTGGCTGCCATGATGCCTCTTTGCGCACGTTACTTTGTGTCTTTGTTTTCCAGCTTCTGCTATTTTAGAACTGTTTGCCTTTCACCTTTCCTCCTGTTCCCTTTGGGTTGCGTCTGCACATCATGTACAAGGTCGAAAAACAATGTCCCTTGTTCTTGCTGATCTGGTCAGCCCCTCGCACTTAGACATAACACTGATTGCAGCTGCACTGGAGAAATTCGTGTGCTTTTAATATTGTGATTTCAATGTCAGCGGGACTTGGAGAAAAACCTTCCCAGAGAGAAGAGCTGTGCTTGTCTGATGATGTAAACCTAGCATCTAGATATTGAGGTATGGGGGTCTGCCTGACAATGCCCAGAGGTCTTCTGTTTATATAATAAACTAGTTATTAGCACGGGGAGGGTGGACAGGTCATTTAGCCCTATATCCACTGTCTTTATAAAATGCTATCCCCGTTTGTACTATATGGAATTGTAACAATGTTTACCATTTTATCATTATTTATTATGCTGATAGTACTAGCACGTGTACTGTACCTTAGAGCACGATAGTTGAAATAAACATTTTAAACTATACAGTGTCTCTTATTACGCACGTTGTGGACAGGTATGAGTGAGTTATGAAAGGGTGTCCTTGCTCCCGCGAGTCCTGAGAGAGAGAGACCGTGTTCTGGGTTGTCTAAACATTGGTAGCTGCGCTGCTAATGAGACGCTAATGCTAGTCGGGTTGGGATTGTGGGAACTAAGGTGTATGGTTGGCTCACCAATATACTCCGCGGTCCTATTATCCTGTGCATAGCTCTGTGTATGTGCAGAATCCCTACAACATGGCGCCACCAACGAAGTGGGCTTATCTGCGAGACGCTTGAGTAGTACTTGTGCTTGTCCACAACACCCTTCACGGACGCTTCCGGAGGCGTGTGTGAAGGTGATACCTCCTATATTGACGTTTTTATAGGTTCTTTCAAGCTTGAAGTTGTTAAAAGGTGTTTTAATAAAACCCTATATTGTGCTGCCTCCTATTAGATTGTCGAATACTTCTCAGCTTAAATGACTGTCCAAATTGCGGCACATAGCCGCGCAGCACTCAAAGCACACTTGACAGTGTATGGAGTGCCTGACGCGGGTGTCGATCTGATCTTTGTGGTACAGGCGGATCCAGCCTACCACTTTGAGGTATTTTACTCTTGGATCACCTCTCCGGCGGTGGATGGGACTGACAATACGTTCCATGAATATACAGAAACCGCTCTTCCTAATTTTTATATACCTTATCGGAATCTTGAAGTACCGCACACGGCATGGCAACACTGTGTTTGGTTTGATGGCGCCCTCCCCCAACCGGTTACAACGGTTCGTTTAGGCCCCTTATCGATTGAAGGGGCCACTTGGCCTGTTTTGGCCGGGTATACCCCACATCTGCGTTATATGACGCTACCGCTTGCTGAATTGCGTGATTTGCATTCGTCTTTGATACGAGTGCATAGAGCCTTAGTACAGTATGTTACAGGCATCGTCCAGGCAGCCCCGCCTGGAGTTGCGGCACATCCAGCTGGACCTGGAGGCGTAACCATAAGTCCCGTCATGGTTAATTCGGTGATGGGCAAGCGCCCACAAAATAAGGATGATTTACCTTATTGGCTTGCAGAGAAATTTGACCAGCTGGAGGCAGTTTTTCCAAATACTTCTCCTGTGGAAAAACACAGGATATTGACGATTAGTTTGCCAAAAGACCTAGTTCCCGAGTTGGCAAATTGCAACAACTGGGGTAAGGTATTCGCAGCAGTATATGCGAAGAGTTTTGGCACTCCTTCCATGACGGTTCTCCCCTCTGTAATTAAACGAGTACAGGATGAGCATGGCCCTGAGGCGGCTGTGGAATTAGGGATGAGACTGGTGGGAGTGTTCGACGTAGTGGCTGAACTAATCCTTGCTAACGTCAAGGGTGATGCAGTTAACTTTCAAGTAGCTAATGCTTTGGCTTTGATCCCAGAACTGGACAAGCCACGCGAATTACCGAAAATTATTGCACTAGCTTTTAAAACTATAGGCCGCAATAGGCTGGGAGTTAAGCCTTTTGCAAAAACACAAACTCCATCGCAACCACAACCAAAAACTCAATCTGAAAAAGATGAGAAACCGTTCTTTACTAAAAAGAGCTGGAGGTTGAAAAAACAGGGTAAGCAACAGAAGAAGCTGGGGTCGCGAGGCGCTTCCCCAGTTTCCGTATCCTCTGAACGCACATATGATTTGCGCGATAGAGCGAAAATAAAATCTCCAGAGAGATTTCAGGTCCCTGACCCGCGTTCTCCTCGCAGGCACCAACGTCGTCACAGACTGGTGGAGGAGATCGCACGGATAGAGGTAGGGGTCGGGAGGCCCCGCCAGGACGAGACCAACGTCGACAACAAGTCAGATGGAAACCAGAAGAAATACCACGCTCTCGCCCACAGTTTCAGAAGAAAAAAGTTGCCGCTGTAACAGCGAGGTATGCAACAGGCGGTGAGAACGAGACTCCTGAATTGGACATGGGCAGTGACGCTCCTAGACAGCGCCGCAGAAGTTACCATAGTGCGGGAGGCGCTACGTCCTCATATGGAGGCGACAGCAACTGAAACATTCATTACTGTCGAGACAGCTGACACTCGAGTGGCACCCCCTGACAGACTATATAATATTGTCATTCAAATTGAGGGTGACATACAGCGTGTAATTAAAGGGATTTTTTGGGAGAATCTGACCTCTTCTTACGACATTTTGTTAGCGGAGGCGGATTGGCCGCCCCCATTCGTACTTGCAGCGCGTAGAGGGGAGGAGGTAATCCTTCCGAGCTTTTCTCGTCATGTCCCCAAGGACAAGGCGGAGGCTCTCGCAGCTGAGTGGGCTGTGTCCCTGGCTCCGGCGTTATACCGCAACCACGTGGGCTGGGATGAAGACTCACCCCCCCATGATATACCTTTGCGGTCGCTGCCACAGCCACAACCCCAATATCCCATCAAACGGGAAGCCAAAGGTCCAGTTTCCGAAATTCTGACACAGTTAGAATATCAAGGAGTAATAGAAACATGCGTATCACCCATGAATAATCCCCTTTTCGCGGTTTCTAAACCCGATGGATCGTACCGCCTAGTTTTGGATTACCGGCATTTGAACTCTCATTGTCGGACCTTTGCGGTGCAAAATACCCATAGTTCTGCGCTTGTAGACAGTCTTGTTCGTAAAAAATATAAAACGACACTTGACTTATCCAATGGATTTTACACGCACAACTTAGCCACGGAGTGTAGCCAATGGAGCGCTTTTACCTCTGGTGGTAAACAATTCAAATTCCGGCGTCTCCCTATGGGCTACAAAAACAGTCCAGGCGTATTCGCTGCCCGTGTTGTCTCTTTGTTAGACGGCATAGACCCATATGCATGTTCGTACGTCGATGATATTTACCTGACAGACGACGAATTATACCCGCATCTTTCCAGAGTGGACCGCATTATTCTCGAGTTTGCGGTCTTAGGTTATAAGTTTAACTTTGCCAAATCTCACATTGCTGAATTTACCGTTTTGTTTTTGGGCTATGAGCTCAACAATGAAGGTAAGGGCTTAGCCCCTCATTTCTTGGAAAAATGTGCACTTTTGTGCCCTCCAACCACACTGAAGAAACTTCAGTCATTACTGGGTTTTCTGAACTTCGGGCGTACTTATATTCCCGAATATGCCCATCGTATCAAGCCTCTTTATGCCTTGATACAACCTAACTTTTCGAAGTCATGCTGGCTTCCCGAGCATTCCTATATACTGCAGTCTTTGCAGTCTGATCTGCTTGAATCTAAATTCTTGTTGACACGTGACAACCACACCAACCTGGTGATCAGAATCATACCAGGGACAGTGGGTTTCACGTACTTAACCTTTAACGAAGGTGACACAGTACCTATTGCATACAAGTCACATCTATACAGTTCGGCAGAGTTGCGATTTTCCTCTGTGGAGAAAGTTTTGACAGCAGTGCAAATGTCGATTCTAAAAGAACGCGCACTGGCACAGGGAAAACGCATTTTGGTGGTAACACCATATCCTGCCCTTGAGGCAGTGACGAAAGCGAGTGTACCGAACTCTAAGGCTTTGCACCCCCGTTGGATACAATGGGCTACATCTCTGACGTCCCCGGATGTCACGTTTATCTTTGATTCTTCACTTCAGACACAGGAGTTTTTACAGTATGAATTTGTTCATCCTCCTCCTCTTTCTTTGCTACCGCTTGAGGAGTACGAATGTATTATCTATACCGATGGTTCGGCACAACCGGCCACGGGTTCTAAGCATGCTTATTCAGCAGCATGTGCTATTGTTGCAGGTACTATAGTGAACGGTGAGTTCAAACAGACTGTAGTGCATACGCAGGCACTAGGAGACAGTACTGCACAATTGGCCGAGCTGCGCGCCTTGGTGCTCGCACTTGAGTTTGCTAATCCAGACGTGACTACCCTTATTGTATGCGATTCTTACTACTGTGTTCAGTCTTTCAATGACAACCTCTTCTTTTGGTCGCAAAACGACTATAGAGACACAAAAGGCAGCACAATTAAGCATAAAATGCTTTGGGTTCGAGTTGCAGATCTGAAACAACGTCTGCCTCTCACACAGGTGATTCACACTCTTGGCCACCAGCGTGTGGGCGCACACGCTGTTGGTAACGGTTTGGCAGATGAAGCGGCCAAATCAGCAGTAGCCACGTGCACAGTTGCAGCAGTTACAAGATCCATGACTAAAATCGATAAAGATATTTTGGCAGCTATTGCTGCGACAAAAGAAGGTGCTAATTACCCACGGGGTTTCCCTTCCAAATACTCTTATCAATTAGGTCCCGAACAGGCTCCTTACGTAAGAATTCCAGATGTTGGTGATCGGAAAATTCCCAACGCGGACCGCAGACTTTCCTTGATAACTGCCGCACACGAAGGCATGGCTTCGGCTCATGCTGGCGTGTCTGCGACGGTTTCCATTTTGCAGCAGCGTTACTGGTGGCGTGGTTTATATAAACAGGCCCGTACTTATGTGCTTTCTTGTGACGTTTGTCAGCAAATTAAGCCTTCCACGGTTACGAGGCCACCACAGACACCGCTCTGCATTTCTAACAGACCTTTTGGGTGTGTTTACCTGGATCACTGCGGTCCATTTTCGTCTGACACTGCATATAAATATATCTTAGTTGCAGTAGACTCGTGCACACGTTTCATCTGGGTCTGGCCACAACGGAGTGCTGACGCTCGAAATGTCATCAGGGATTTGCGTGTGTTTGTGGGAATTTTCGCCTGCGGCACCTTCCATTCTGACCAAGGTCCAGGGTTCGCCTCTAAGGCTTACAAGGACGCAATGGGTTCACTGGGGGTGCAGGTGAAATTTTCGTCTCCATATCGGCCTGAGGGTAATTCGATTGTTGAACGAATGAACCGTGACTTAAAGCAATCCTTGACAGCTAGAGTCTTAGGTACTGGCAGGAACTGGCTGGCCCACTTGTATACCGTACAACGTGCACTTAATAATCTCCCTAGAAGACCTCTGGGTGGGCGGACCCCATACGAAATGCTCTTTGGCATAAGAATGTTTGTGCCAGACCTTGATGGTCTAGACATGGCGGCGCAATCCGCAATCTTTGACGTAGATAATCATTCTACTATGTTACAGGACTTACAAGAAGCCCGAGACAAACTTGCAATTGAACATTTACCTTCAGCCACAGACGCTGCTCTGCAGATTCCGGTTGCCGGCTGGCTTCCGAAAGTTGTAGACCTTGCCCGAGAAAAGGTGGAGAACAAAAAAGAATTTGGCCCCTCTTATCGTGCACCGGTTCCAGTCCTTGTCTTGAAGGGTACTCGTACAGTCATCTTACCACCGCTTCCTGGTCGCAAGGAAAACAGATACATCTCAGTGGAAAATGTCAAGTTACAACATCTGGCCGATCCTGAATAGTGTAACACCAGCGGTCTCTTGTCCAGTCATTTCAAGGACAAATGTTTGTGGCCCTCCAGCCCGAACGGTCACTGATGTTGCCATTGAGATGGTAGATTTGCCTGATCGCCTGCTAGAAGACCCGGATTCCCCCTGCAATGAGGAGACCGAGTAAACCTACCCCGCCACCGAGTCCGTGGCTCATCTACCAACAACGCCACTGAGACCAACACGTTATTCCTTTGACTCGGATTCCACCTCAGCACTCATCCCTTCCAGATTCAGTATTTTTGTATCCTGGTTTAGAGACAATTTTTTGGTCCCCCCATGGACATACATCTGGTTGGTGCTAATCCTGATTTTTCTGTTCATGTCCATTGGCTTTGTCACAGTCTTTTTTCTACTCATTAATGGTCACTATTTACCAGAACGCTCTGCTGTGAACTGGGTCGCTGGAACTTTGGCTCCACATTCTTCATCTCACATCATGAAGCGGGACCAAACATTTGTGAACATTTCAGCTTTTCCAGTTGCTGATGGCATCGTATGGGATGCGGTAAATTTCCAGATTCATGGATCAACCGAGATTATTAATGTACCAAATGTCCTCCGTGTTTCAATGGGTGATGTCGTTAAAAGTAATATTCATTCTGACGATTGGGATGTACATGCAGTTGAATCGTTATTTACTGATTTGAAATATTATGCTGCTTTTAATGCTGAAGATTTGTACATGAATTCTGCAAGTTATGCCGATTTATATTGTTATCAGCATTGGGGCAACCACTTTCTCCATAAACCAAGTACCCTTCGGGGTCCTTTTAATTACACACAATGGGAACATTGTCCGACCCCTTTGCTAGGCAGTTCCAAAACTCTTAGAGATAAGTTTACTTATTTTACAGACTTCAGTAGATCTAACCCTGGGTTCTATTATTTTAAATTAAACACTTCATCTACTCAGAAAATCATGTTGACCCACACCAAATTGCTGTATTCGGGTTCCTTTTTGAATGCCTTAGCTGTGGGTGGGTATGAACATTGGCGGGACACCATTGACTTAAAATCTATCTGGGGCTCCAAAGCATGGCAGGTACAAGGCACAGAGGCCTTGCACCGTGCTTGCCTCATCCCGGCCCAGATTTTATTTTTGAATCAAACCATCTATCAAACAACGTGTTGGGGTTTGGCTACTTCCAAACAATTAAATGCACCTTCCATTCCTGTATTGTCTTCCACTCCCAACGAAAGCTTGCTTTTTAATATTTCCATTGCAAATCTGCAGGCTTTGTTCCAGAACAATTCGTTTAATATGTCTACTTTTGTTCAGTCGCCCTGGTTGGCTTGGCCCATTTCATCTAATGCCTGCCACCTGCGTTTTCATGACACAGATCCTGGATATAAACAGGATAGGCCGGACCCCAGGTTTTCTGACTCTCGTACTGTTACAACATATTCTGTTGGTAAATTATGTAAACAGTGGTTGCAGCACTCTTCCTTAGATTCTGTTAAACAACATTTGTCTTTCCTATCAGGCAACATTGATCTGTCCGACTTTGTTCTGGGGCCTCGTGGTCCTCGACCAAAGAGATTTATTTATGAGACTTATAATGAACTCTGGAAGCTTTCGCAAATTGAAGTTGCTTCCCGTCTTCGGGAAATTGATCAAGCAAATTTAGAAAAGGTGCTTGCTGTTGTTGACAACAGTATTAATACCCTGTCTTCCCGCATTTATACGTTAGAGAATATTATTTCCTCTGTTGTTGATATTGTACAAGATGATGTTTCTGTGTTGTATCATGGTCAAAATCAATTGCGTTCAGTAATGCAGTTTGCATGGACTATGCAAACCCTTAAAATGGGGAAAGTTCCTTGGCACTTTTTGAACACCTCTGCCTTATTCTTACCTTTTAATTTGACTGAAAAACAGCAGTTCATGTCCATGAAAGATGCAGCATACACTCTGTTACATATCGAGGAAATAGAGCCCTTGCCATTCTCAGTAGCAGAATTAGATTCTGCTGTGTGGTTAGTACACGGGGTAATCGCTTTGCCTTTTTCTTTATTTGAGTTCAGTTCCTGCATGAAACATTATCCTGTTGGCCGCTTTCAGCCTTTAGGCAGTGCTTTCCTGCATGAACTTTGGTCCCTGCCTTTCATGTATAAATGTCTTAGGGACGGGAAGGAAGTTTTTCTCAAGGGAGAGTCATGCGATTCTACTGTGGGTCATTCTCTTGTTTGTAAACACATTCGAGTACACGGAGCCTGTAATGTTTCGGCTCCGAATCTTGCTTGTGTTTTGAAAGGCATTCCTGCTCCTGCTATATCTCCTACCTTCACTGTGCTTGCAAATGGTAGCTATCTCCTTCTAAATAATCAGGACTGCTGCGGCATGCTTGCTGGCATTCCCTATATTGTAACAGTTTCCCATAGAGTTGTCTGTTGCAAAAATTTGCTTTTTCCTCCCCTGCACGGCATCGTAGATAGTTCCATTTGGCCTTCCATTCCGACTTTGAGGGCAGATTTTAATAAATTGAGCAGAGTAAAGGCACTATTATTGAATCAGGAGGTTATGCTCACATCCGCCCGGGAGACGTTCATTCTCCAGGTGGCGAGTACCCACAGTGAAATACAGGCCCTGTTGAACACCAACCTCCCACAACATTTCAGTGAACTGATTCACCGTGTTTTCAATGCTTCACGCACCGAAGGTCTTGTGCACTTTTTTAAATGTGTGGGTTCTGGCCTTGTTTCCTCTTTTCAAACTATTTTTGGTGTAATACCAGCTTTAATTCATTCCATTTTTTCCAGCGTCTTTGGCGGCTTTCCGTTGATCCTCGCCTTGGCGGCTGGTATATTGCTTTTGGTCTGTTTACTACGCAATGGCTGCACTTCCTGGAGCCCACCTCGACCGCAGTCGCCTTCGGGTGTTCCGTGAACGCCTCCTCGCCGGCTTCGGCGCCCTGCCATTGGCGACACTTGGTGTGTCCTATAGACTTTCTTTTCGCTTTGCGTATTTCACTTGCGTGCAACCTGTGATGTCTTGCATCCGATGTCCTTTCTCGTGGTCCTTGGATTATTGCCTTTCCAATACGTCTCTGTTTCGCCCGGATTTTGTCCAGTTGGTGGGTCCCTTAGAGGCCCATGAACGAGACTGTTCCGGCCCTGGCTACATGGCGCGTGCGGCTGCACTTGGAATTTTGGCACAATGGGATGTCTGGGCGGCTGCTCAGACTCTCCTACAACGAAGTTATATTGAGTATCACGCAAGTTGTCCCACAATGCTGTTCGCTGCTCCCTCTTGCGAGGAACATGAATGCAGTTTTGATTTATTGGACTGGATGGCGTCTCTTTTTTCTGACGATTCCAACGATGTGGTCTTGGAAGGTGTGGCGTTTTTCTGCACTTACACTCTTTTTGATTAGGGGGTCTCCACGTTCAGCGTCCTGTCCCACTGGATTTTTCTGTTCTGTGTTTTTTTTTTTTTTCCAGTCCCTATTATTGTCCTTCCTTGGGGACTATTCCGCAACAGACTTTGCCTTTCTGCTCCATCTATTTGAACTCTGTCTTCGTCCTATGTCTTCGCCCGTGGACTGACCAGGGGAGGGTGTGGTGTGGTTTGTGGACTCATGGACTGCATTGCTAAGTTAGCTTAGGCCTGGCTGCCATGATGCCTCTTTGCGCACGTTACTTTGTGTCTTTGTTTTCCAGCCTCTGCTATTTTAGAACTGTTTGCCTTTCACCTTTCCTCCTGTTCCCTTTGGGTTGCGTCTGCACATCATGTACAAGGTCGAAAAACAATGTCCCTTGTTCTTGCTGATCTGGTCAGCCCCTCGCACTTAGACATAACACTGATTGCAGCTGCACTGGAGAAATTTGTGTGCTTTTAATATTGTGATTTCAATGTCAGCGGGACTTGGAGAAAAACCTTTCCAGAGAGAAGAGCTGTGCTTATCTGATGATGTAAACCTAGCATCTAGATATTGAGGTATGGGGGTCTGCCTGACAATGCCCAGAGGTCTTCTGTTTATATAATAAACTAGTTATTAGCACGGGGAGGGTGGACAGGTCATTTAGCCCTATATCCACTGTCTTTATAAAATGCTATCCCCGTTTGTACTATATGGAATTGTAACAATGTTTACCATTTTATCATTATTCATTATGCTGATAGTACTAGCACGTGTACTGTACCTTAGAGCACGATAGTTGAAATAAACATTTAAAACTATACAGTGTCTCTTATTACGCACGTTGTGGACAGGTATGAGTGAGTTATGAAAGGGTGTCCTTGCTCCCGCGAGTCCTGAGAGAGAGAGACAGTGTTCTGGGTTGTCTAAACATTGGTAGCTGCGCTGCTAATGAGACGCTAATGCTAGTCGGGTTGGGATTGTGGGAACTAAGGTGTATGGTTGGCTCACCACTATACTCCGCGGTCCTATTATCCTGTGCATAGCTCTGTGTATGTGCAGAATCCCTACAACAGCCCCCTTAAGGAATGTGAAAAAATATCTTTTAAGAGCAGGCACTGGGCCCAAGGACCACTGTCTACTCTTACATTTCTTTTCAAATACATCCCATTTTCCTTTATGAAAATAAAAAATGCTGCATTTTTAAGAAAAAAAAAAGGTTTTGTCATTTAAATTCAATCACAGATATGTTAGTCTGCTGAATACAGCAAACCACCATCCCTGTGATGGCTATCATTACTAATTCGTCACAAAAAGTGACTACCGCATTAATATTCATGACATAGGTCGATTTACGACCGACTAGGAATCACTATTTTAAAATTTAAAGATTCGTACATTAAGAATAGCAATTACCAAATAGCGATTTGATAAAAATCGCTATTTGGAAATCGCTATTTTTACAATTCATCCATGCCTGATTTAGAGTTTGGCAGATGGGATAATCCGTCACAAACGTGTTACCAGTGCCATAGGATATAATGCTCTTGTAATACAGCGGACAGGACAGCTTTCATGTTTGTGATGGAGTATCCCATCCCCAAAATCTAAATCAGGCCCAAAACCAACCTTGTTCTTGGTTTGACGCAACTTTGAGCCTGATTCACAAAGGCTAACGTACACTTTTGTGCAGGTTTACGATTGTTTGCTTTTCAAAAAGGGAGTTAAGAGTAGTATCTTTATGAGTTTGGTGTCACCACACATAAATGACCTATCTTTTTATGTGTGGAGACTCCGCACTTGTGAAGTTAGTACTCATAAATACCTTCGTGAATAGCAAACAATCAAACTTCACAAAAGTGTAAGTTTAACTTTGTGAATCAGACCCTTCAAGTAGACTTAGGGGCTGCCTCAAAGATGGGTCAAAAAACCTTCAATTAACAGCATGAAGAGTGGCAATGGGAACACTTTAGTGGAGCAGTCACCTTATGTGTCACTAAGATTTTCAGGGCCTTGGTAACTAGGTAACTAGGGGCACAAGCAATAAAAAGTGACGCTGTGGTGGCGATAGGGGCTTGTACATATGCCCCTAAATATTCTGAGCCTTGCTGGGAAGTGATGGAGCGTTGTACTGGTGACTGCACGCTCTTAACAGAACAATCCTCTTTTCGCTGTAGACGTTACCAATGTATGAAAGAGTTAACTTTTTATCGCACTAATGCAAAGTTAAATTGACAAAGTCGGGAAATATATCCAATATCCCAATCAACTGGATGTTGACTGATCAAGCTTTAACGAGCAAGAATTAATGGCGTAGTTTCAAGAAATTATACACTGGAATTGACGCACGCCCACAATATTCTCACACTTGGCATATGTGGCAAGAAATTTAAAGGTCTTTAAAAACAATGTTAAAGATCTGTGCTTTGCTGGAAGTGTTTTTCTTCCTCTATATATTTCTTGCCATATGCCCGTGACTCACCGAATTATGCAGCTCCTTCATATTATATTTTTTCATTTGAAGTCACTGTCACCGGAAGTGACAGGTAGACACTATTTGTCCCACCTGTAGGCACTCAGGACTAAATTCATAAATATGTTTGCACACCTAAGTGCCCAAAAATAGCAATTTACTCATATAAATTCACAGAAATAGGATTTATCAAATTTTATGTTTATAAAGTGTACTCACAAATGTAGAAAATCAGCCACCATGGTGAAATTGCTGCTTTCTCAAGCTTAGGGTTCAGATATTACAAAGTGGTGGTCTTGAATATTGCATTAAGGTTGTGAGTCTTCATAACCACCCAGTAGGTAATTTCCTGGGCAGGAAACACTTCTTAATTAATGAGGACAATAGATTCTCCTCAAGAGAAGAATATTTTCCCTGTGGAGAAAGAAAGGTAAATGGGCAAATGCAGGTTTGCACTTTGGTTATGCATGCAGAATTGTCCACCTAGTACAAATCCCGAAAGTGTACATTTTTCACATTAGAGCACTCCACCAAGCCTACAGTTGTTGTGAATTTCTACATTATGGTATATAGGTGTGAATATTTGTCTTAAGTCTAAGAGTGCCATGAAGGTGAAATGTGTGCTGCGGTGAGCTCTGAGTATGTGACCATTCCTCTAGGATCAGTTAGTGATCTCTTCACAAGAGCTGAGCTTACAATAACACCTCACTCCTGGTGGGGCGTTGTGTACATGGGACTTACTTAAGCTTTACATGAAATTTTAAATAGTTAAATAAACTTATTCAACAAAACTTTCCTGTGTGTGAGCAGAAAATACTACACTAAAGTACTCCTAGGATTATTTTGTGACTCACTAAATGTCAAGAATCTACTCTACAACTCCCTACAGAATTACATTATTCACGTTTTCAACAAGCATTGGCAAAACATTATCTAGGTTTCGTGAACCAAAATGTAAAGAAAGGCATGCGCAGGGGCTATCATAGCCTGAGCAATTAGGTGTCGATAGAAATAGAGAGAGGAAGGTGTAAACTAGACTCTCTTGTATGGTTGTTCGTCCAGGGATGTACTTTCAGGGGGGTTAGTGGGGCGTCACAGTATCAAAATGCATCCAATCCCAGGTTGATTGTCGGTTAGTAGGACGTCCTGTCCAGTCTGTCAGTGTTGGATTTTAGCTGAAAACAGTAATTGATACAGGCAGCTTAAACGAGTGCCCGCTAAACCTTTCAAGTTTTCAATTACCCAGTCCCTCCCAAAAGTACAAGCCAGAGAAAAACATTGGGAGTCATTCACAAAAACATATACCTGATGGTTCTTTAACCAACTGATGTTCAGAAATAACAGACATTTGAAAAGTATGGGGCATATGTACAAGGAGTTAACGCCGCGTTAGCGGCACGTTTCTGCCGCAAATGCGGCGATATTTTTATCGCCGTATTCACAAGCTGTCGCTAACCTCTGTTAGCGGCGGTTTTCCGGCGAAAACGTCCATTTTAAAGATCGCCACTTCTATTAGCGATAATGGCATGCAAGGGAGGCGTTCCCGTGCAAAAACGGCCGCTAACCCCACTTTGCGATATTTACAAGGGGATTCCTTAGGTATGGAGGACCAAAAAAACTGCCTCTAACTGCAGTTAGAGGCAGTTTTTTAAGACCAGAAAATATGGTCTTAAAAATAGAGATAACCCTTGGGGCCCATTTCAGCAGGTTTTGTTGCTGGACCGCGCTGCAAGCAATGTAGCTGTGCTGCCCTGCGACAAAACTACAGGGCAGGACTGCGCACCATCAATAAGATAGTGCGCATTCCTGGGTCTCACTCATGAAAAGTGTTGCAGCGCTGCGACAAGACAGCGTTGCAACACTTTTCACTACCCCCTTCTTGCCACACCTGATGCGCTGTATTTACTGGACAGAACTCCATGACGCAAGTCATGACAGATACGTCTGGAATCCTGGCGTATCTGTCTGTGCTAAAGTCACCCATTGCTGCAGTTGCGTCACAACCATGAAGCAACTCCAGCAATGCATGGGGCCAGCCTATCCCTGTGGCACTGTGTCACCCTTATTCCTGCCATCATGCAGGTGTTAAGTACTGACACAGTGCCGTTCTTGAG
Organism: Calotriton arnoldi; assembly: GCA_963921515.1. Classification (NCBI taxonomy): domain Eukaryota; kingdom Metazoa; phylum Chordata; class Amphibia; order Caudata; family Salamandridae; genus Calotriton; species Calotriton arnoldi. The sequence continues at coordinate 912,453 of CAWUFW010003762.1, forward strand.
GGGTGTCCAGGTGTTGGCGCAGTTGGAGATCCATCGGTGGCGGTTGCGCGCTGCGGTGTCATCATCTGTAAGCATTGGCGGAGTGGTGCTGCTGAGGGAGTTGACGAGACATACTTCGGTGGCCTGGATCCAGCTGCGAGGGGGGCGATGATGGCGGTTGTGTACGGTGGGCATGGTGAAGCCGTGATGTCTACAATGATGGTCGTCCAGGAGAGGCCGGTGGTGTGGCTGTAGTTGAAGGTCCCGATGGCGGAGGAGACGTGCTCGACCGTGTGTCCTGCTATGTGGCTTGCTGCGGTGACTAGCTGCTTGAGTCTGATGTTAGGGAGCTACCCCAGGAGGGGGTAGTGTTCTGGTCACTGGGGTTGTCCAGGTGGAACTTGAGTTCGCCGAGTAGGATATCGTCGGTGGATGGGAGAGCCTGGTGTGCAATGAGGTCTACAATGGTATTGGAGAACGGGTGTCCATGGCCCGGGGGGCCTGCAGATGAGGGTGCCGCAGAGGATGGGGTTGGGGTTGGTCCGAATCTGGAAGTTGAGGTGTTCCATAGTCACCGTTGGGTCATTAGAGTGCGTGGTAAGTCGGAGTGTGCTTCTGTAGGTGATGGCAATGCCTCCTCCTGGATGGTCTAGGTGATCCTTGTGGGTGATTTAGTAGCCGTCAGTGATAGCGATGGCGATGTCCGGTCCGGAGCAGATGTTGGTCCTGGCAGGTGATGTGGCGTCCAGGGTTGATGGCGAGGCGGGTGCTGGCGCCGTAGGGGTGGAGTGTCCGAGAGGAAGGGTCCTTGGTGCTGAGCGCGGACAAGGGGCAGACGGACGCAGACGGGCTTGCATATGGCTTGCCTTTGGCACGGGAGACGTCCATTACAACACAGGCATTACATCGCAATGCCTTTACAACGCAAATCCAACAACGCAGGTGCCTTCACATCGCATTCCATTACAGCGCATTGTGAGGTTAGTAATGGGGCATTTTTATTTTTTAGGGTGGTTATGGGTTTCGGGTGTCGGAGATGAAATGTGGGGTGTATTATGGGGTAAAATCTGAAATTTGGGGTGTGTTTTGGGGTCAATCATGAAAATTGGGGTGTGCCATTGGGTCAAATATGAAATTTGGGGTGTGCATTTGGGTCACATATGATTTTTAGGGTGTCTTTTGGGGGCTCAAAGATGAATTTTAGGGGTCAGGGTTTGCTTTGGGGTGCAAGGGTCAGTTTTAGGGTTGCACTCACTGAAGTGGGAATAGTAATGTTTACATCTTCGCAATCCAACACCTTTCCTACTTTTGCAATATGCCTAGTATTAGTATGCATTGTAATGGAATGCGATATAATGGTATGCGTCGTAACTCCATATATGCCTTTGGCACACCAGTGGTAAGCCCGCTGCGCCTGGCCGCACAGTGGCCGCCATTGGGAAGTGCTGCGGGGGGGATTGGACTGCTGGGAGGTGGGAAACGCCGGAAAGAACACTGGATGGGGCGTGGACGCGGGGGTGTGTGTGTGAGCGGGTGTTGTAAATATTTAAATGGGAGAAATCTTACCTCGAGGCCGGATCCCGTGTCTTCGTTGCTCCTGCTCTCCTGAGTCTGCTTCCAGGAACAGGAAGTAGGCAGCCAGGCTCCCTCCCCTAAGCCAATCACAACGCTGCAATGCGGCGTTGGGATTGGTCATTGGCACCGGGACGAGGCGTTCAGCCTGCATTGCGAACAGGACAGTGCGCATGACTGCTTTGTGCGGCCTGAGCGGGCCGTCCAAACAGTCACTGCGCACTTGAGTGGGCATGCCAATCCGCCCATGCCCTGCTCCGTGCTTGGAGCAGTCCTACCCACCCTCCCACCCGCAAAGGAAACATAGCACGATTACATCAGTAAGTTATCATCGTGTGATGGTTGTTCCTCTTCTGCACTGCTTTTAAGCAGTGGGGCGACGCTCTTCCGCCATAGCAGATGAGCTGCCACTGGGGGTGCATCATCTACGTGTGCTAGGCCTGGGCGACTCGACCCCCGGGCCCCCTGCGCTACGCGTCCCACCTTCTCCTTACCTGGACATTGACACCGTGTCGCAATCCGCTGCACTCTCCCCAAATCTGTGACTCAGCCAGCAGGAGCCTCAACCAGGTGTGATTTCACAAGTCTGGGTACAGCAGTCGCCGCTGGTGAACCTCCCGATGCAGCTGATGCAGCAGGGCCCCTTTAGGCGTGAAGTTGCAGCGCTCCCGCCACACAAGTTCGGCGCAGCTCAGGGGCCTCACCTTCCACAGCGTCCGGCCAGCCCAACATCATCCGGCCTGTGATGCAGAGAGGCGGCACCCGCCGTTGGTAATCCCCTCCGTGCACCCCGGTGTAGTGGTGGATCGTAGTATGCGATGCAGACCTCTCTACGTTGGTGCGCAGGAGCGCCTCTACCATTAACAGCTCCAAGGAGCGCAAGGCGGTCTTCTCACACAGGTCAGCAACGTGTCTCCATGCGACCTGCCAGACTTCACCACCAGGTACGGGCGATCGTCGCGCCTCAATGTCTACCGCCACGGCTCATCGACTCCACAGCTCCTCCGCATCCCACTCCAGGCTCTAGACGCAGGTCCAGCGAGGCTTCCAGGCTCCAGACGCAGGTCCAGCGGGGCATCCAGGCTCCAGGTGCAGGTCCAGCGAGGCATCCAGGCTCCAGACGCAGGTCCAGCGAGGCATCCAGGCTCCAGACGCAGGCCCAGCGAGGCATCCAAGCTCCAGACGCAGGTCCAGCGAGGCATCCAGGCTCCAGACGCAGGTCCAGCGAGGCATCCAGGCTCCAGACGCAGGTCCAGCGAGGCATCCAGGCTCCAGAGGCAGGTCCAGCGAGGCATCCAGGCTCTCATCCTGGTCATCCTGGATGTTGGGTGGCTTGCAGGGGTTGTTGATGTGTGCTGCACTTGGCCCTGGCTGCTACATTCTGCATTTTTTGGGGTTTTATGCCTATTTTCTATTGGAGGTTGCAGATAGGCTATATTTTGCATTAGAGGCAAAAAAAACTCACGTTGGACTGACTAACGTGAGTTTTTTTGCCGCTAATGGGCCTATCAGTAGTTTTGGCCCGCTAACGCCGGAATTCCTATCGCCATCGCCCTAATGTTAGCGGCAGTTTTCACCTCCGATCCCTGATACTATCGCCATGTAGCGATGGCTTGTAAATACGCCGCTAACATGGCGATAGTTTTCAGCAGTAAGCGGCGATAAAAAAACTGCGACTAACTAGCGTTAGCGATAGTTATCGCCAGTACTTGTACATATGCCCCTATGTTTTTCTCCTTTCCTGCCTGGAAAGAAGTTGTTTTCACTTAATAATTTTTTAATTAACTGATTAGTTAAAGGCTCAAAGTGACATCGTGCAAAATTTAATATATGTGAAAAGGAGAGAAAAGGAGACAAAAAAATAGACTCCCTGTTAAATAGATTGCCTATTTTTGAGAGCGTAAAGAGAGCAGGGTGGATGAGTAGGGCAAAAATAGACAACTTCCCTCTGTTATGTTTTTTTTTTAAATGGCAAGTATGCAATCTGCTCAGAGTCGTCGTATGCCAGTTCTGTCCAGCTGTCCTTCTAGCATGATAATTGTCGCCTTCACTAAGGGCAACTATAACTATGTGATTACGCAACCGTAGCACTTTCTGTGTAATTGCCATATATTCCACCATCTGTTTTATAATCTGCAGTGTATAACAAAATGCCTGTTTCTAGCTAAAATGAATTAAACTTTCCTATAAGAAACACAGTATCCCTGTAGAACGCATTCACAGCCACTTTGAAAAAGTTTGCTGGTCACCTTTCATGTGCTGACTGCTGTATTTATGTGTTAAGCGTGTGCTCGTGAAAATAAACTGTGGTAGACAGTATTAACGACCCCAGGTGATGGACATGTGGTAGACAGTATTAACGACCCCAGGTGATGGACAAGGAGGAACTGCTGGAAGGACTTTTGTCCTTTACATTTTTAGATGTAATGCAAGCTGTGTCGAAATAACAATTCTTACTTTGTCAAGTGAATTATTTGTGCACGTTCTTATTACACCATAGATTATGGTAGGGTTTTGTTTGTCTTGAATCTTCCAGTGCCTCCTAGCGAATCAATTACATTAATAATATGTAATGTAAAAAACTGAGATGAAGGGTTCTTTCCTAATGGAAAGAGGGGCTCCTCAAGGCCAAACTGTGGACAGAGTAAACTAAACAAGCATTTGCATTGCAATAGTTCTCGCATTTACGAGATTTTTCAGCTATTGGCATTGTAAATGACAATGCCTTTTATTTACGTGTTGATTTTTAAAACATAAATAAAAGGCATTGTCATTTGCAATGCCAATAGTTTAAACTCTTGCAAATGCGAGACCTATTGCATTGCAAATGCTTGTTTTAAGAAAGGTGACAACCCTACTTCTGATAGCAAATAAATCCATTGACAGCAACGCTTGAACCTACTATGCTACCAGAATTAATGAATCAGAGGGTGATACTGTTAAAGTCGAAAGGGGATAAACACTTTCTAAGAATTAAAACGGGTGACACCTTACAAATGCCTTGAGTTGAAAGTTATGAAGTGGGAGGTTTTAATCTGTATAAACACTATCCAAAGAGAGGAGCGGTTATGAGATAGAAGGTCCTGTACCAATGCTCCTAAAGAAGTCATCAACAACAGTGTGGTATCAGTTCCTAAGAGAGAAAGAAGAGTTCGACAACCTATTCTGGTTGTGAGTCAGTATGCTAGTCTCCAAAAAACATTTGAGTGTGCTGTGGAGGTAAATCTCCTATCTGTTCTTGTGCCCTCATACACCCTTGCGAGTGTAAAGCATCATCATTGGGCTGTGCTCCTCGTGGGGGTGGCGCTGCAGTCCCTCACGGGCCCCACAAGAGGGCTCTTTTGTGGGGACACTGGTCCCTCCCTTTATTTGCTTAAGGAGAGTCTCCAAACCCAAACAAATTTTAATTTACCTAAAGGGCCCCTCATTAAATTTGCTTGGGTACCGATAGGTAATTTTAACTCACTTTCACTCACTCACTTGGCCCACATACCCACATGCACAAGTGCGGCAACTCCTAAAAAGATCTCCACTAAAGAGCCCTCTTGTGGGGCCCATGAGGGACTGCAGCGCCACCCCCACGAGGAGCACAGCCCAATGATGATGCTTTACACTCGCAAGGGTGTATGAGGGCATTTCTCAACTCCAGTGAGCCCAAACCGAGTGTTGAAGGTTACCAATTAAATCAAAACATCAGGACTGCTTTGAAAGGCTCACCTTCATAAAAAGACAACCTATCTGAGACCCATTTCAAGCATTTAACCATAAGCTTTCATTCAAAATTCCTTACCAGAGACCATCCCTCATCCATCTCCACCTCAAGGGACCGAGTCCACAACTGAAGAAAAACGAAACAATTTAGAAAATGTTTCCGACGTGAAAGAGACATCCTGGGCCGTATCACAAAAAACACTGTGGGGCAGATTTACTAAGATTTTACGCTATGTTTGCTTCGCAAAAGTGACACAAAATATTTTTTTTCCGATTTACTTTCCAGAGCTAAACAAGTTTAGCACTGGAAATAATGTGAAAGTAACGCAAAGCAGCGCATAGTGCTGCTTTGCATTACTTAGCGCCAAGGTGTTGTACCATAGGTGGTGCATGGGCATTTGCATGCTACCATCCAAGGTTTCCAACGCTAAACCCAATTTACTATAAAAAGTAGAAAGGGTTTAGCGTCAGAAAATAGCGCACAATTCAACCAGGCACTATGAAGGAGAAATGTTTTTTTTCTCCTTTATTTTCCGACTTTGCGTGTATGCTGCACTGTACAGCACACATACAAAGTAGGAACATGTTACAAATGAGTATAAGCATAGTATTTTGTACTAGAAGGGTTCCATTCCAGTACAAAGCCTATGCTAGACTCTCTGAGACACCCTTGCATTATGGCGCAAAGGTGTCTCCTTGGCGCACGGCAGCTGATTTCAGCGCCGGCGCAAGGGAGAGGGGAAGAGAGTGTCATACTTCAGTAAATCTGGTGCTCTCCTGCTCTCTCCTTCTCATGCAGCACAGCATTTGTGGCTGCTGCACTGCGCTGCGTGAGAAACTAGTGAATCTGGCCCTGTGAATGCTAAGTTTAGACTGAGATTCTGCCACAGATTCGGGCTGACAGGTGCTTAAATAGCTGAAGTGCTATAACTGTTCTATTTTATCACCCGAGCATTTCAGCATCATTTGTTGACACATCTAAAGTAAACAACAGACCATAACACAATAACACACAAAACAACATAATAACACACATAAAGAAAATCAGGGCCCATCACCACAAAACAGTCAAAGAAGGGCACAATGCAGCTACTTCAGTGCCCTACTACAAAATTGCATTGCTAATAATGCATCATAAAAACACAGTAGCATAAAAAAACAACAGAACACATCACCACCACAACAAAATACCACACAACAAATATGCACCAACTTTCTTGCCACAAACTACCACCTCCAAATTCCGGTGATGAAAGGGGTTTAGTGCAAGCACTGCCTTAATTTACCACCAAGAACATGAAATAGCTCCAGTCCAAAATGGATTAGGATCCAACACCCTGTGTTTCAACCAAAAGCTCACCCTGTAGGGTTCAGTCACTGAACTATCACACATCATGGATTCTATCACCTTGTCATACCTAAAGCATCAGGGGCGTAGGTTGGTCAGAAAGATGGTGTGGGGGGGGTGAGCTTCAGACTTTCGCATGAGAGGGGCTAAAGGGGCAATGGAAAGTGAGACGAATGCGGGTTGGTAGGAGTACTAAGTGAGAGAAAACACATTATTTTGTAAAATAACCAACATTGTTGAAGACTTTCAAAACAGAGAGGGAAAAGTGTGTGTGCATTTTTGTCTGTGTATAGGTAAAAATTGCTGTTGCAATACGACAGACACCTCACCATACCCGACTGAAATCACCTGTACCTAACTATTTAGCAGAAAATACATTTATTAGGGGAGGGGTGTAACACCCCAAACACCCCCCCTGAAGCTACGCCCCTGTAAAGTACCCTTGATGAGCATTTTTGATCATGCCATAATTTACGGGCTCTATTATGCTCAGGAGGAGGCAGGCGGAAGGCACACATTCTCCACGTCACCAAAAAATATATTTTTTAAAAACTTATGGTCCAGAAAATAGGTGTAAGAGTGTTGAATATGCTCATGAGTAGAACAAACCGTGCATAATCTAAGGGGCAGATTTACATGCCCCATGCAACACTTTTGTGCCGCGGTTACATCACTTTTTGTGATGCAGCAGTGGCGTAAACAGTGCGCCACATTGCGGCCCATTTACAACGTGACGCATCTAGGTAGATGATTCACGTTGTAAAGCCCTGCATCACATTATACCTGCGTCAGGCATAATGTATGCAGGGTGGGCGTTTCCACGCGGGAAAACCTCGTAGAAGTGTTGCAGTAAAATCTACAAGATTTCACTGCGCCACTTCTAGGATGCCACTGCGTCAAAACCCTACGCCTGCTTGGAGCAGGCGTAAAGAGTGGCGCAGTGTATCAGGAATACGCCTCCCCATGCACTGCTGGAGTTGCGTCGTGCTTGCGACACGACTCCAGCAATGCGTGACTTTTGCACCGAGAGATGCGTCAGAATTTCTGACACATCTGTCAATCCTTGCACCATGGTGCGCCGTTTTGTAAATATGGCGCATCCATGGTGGCGCAAGGGTTTCGCAGGGAAACTGACTCATCCATACAGATGCGTCAGTTTCTTGTAAATAAACCCCCAAGAATATGCTGGATGGAAATGTACGTAAATACAAGGGGGGGGGGGGGGGAAGCACACCGGAAAACTGTGGGCATACCCAGGTGTAAACAATATGTGCCGGAGTTTACATGTTTTTTGATTACTTTTATGAATTGTTTTAGCGGTTCCTCCGGCACTTAATTGCTGGCCCAGAGGCCCGTTTATTCACCAATGCGTTTTGATTTAACAGGAGCGCGGCACTCGTCAGGGCAGTTTGCAAGGCTCGTTTTTCCACCCCTGCGAGCAATCACTCAGCATATAAATGTCAGAGCCTCTGTTCTCGTGCAGCCTGCCTTTCTTATCAAGGAACTGCGTGAGATTAATCCCCTTATTCGCTATTCCTTTTAAAGTGGCTTCTTTTCGGTCACGACGAGCGGTGTGATAAATTCATATTCCCACTGTGCCCGAGAAACAGAAGAGCGACTCGGTGTCTGTTCCACATCTATAAAGTAATTTATTCCCGCGAGACCTGGGCAAAAAACTGTATTTCAAATTTAGTTTGCTGCAAGGCCGCACTGTTGGAAGATGCTGCTTTTAGAAGTGAAATAAGGTAATATGCACAGGCGATTAAATGTAAGCAGTGTAATATCAGGAGCTCTTCGTTGCTTTGTGACACACAAGAGCTGCAGCCCTAGATTGTTTTTAAATATGTTTTTAAAATTCAAACATTACTGATGAGAAGGATCACAGACTTACATTTTACTATGTCAGGAAATGCCCTTATTGTTTGGGGTCCACGAGTGATTCATTCAACAATCTGCTAAAATTCCATATTTCCCAAAGTATTACTATCAACTCTAATCATAGTGGGGATCGCCTGTAGCCTGGACAATCTACATGTTAATGGTACGGATTAAGATGCCAAGCACATATTTTTCACCACCCTTTTCTCCGCAAAGAATACATTTACCAGGAGAAGAAATCACACTTTTTTCTGTACCACCTAAGACGAAGGAGTTGTTTGTTGCAATTTCCCATTCCAAGTGTACATTTAAATCCAAGTTTTTTTACAGTCAAATGTACATACTTTGTTGGGATTTGACTTGAAAATACCCAAATCGCTAAATCCGGACAAAATTTACACTAGCGGAATGCCCTCCATCATAAGCACAGACAGGTAGAGGAAATTTAGGGGCATATTATCAAGGGCTTTATCGCCGATTTAGCGGCACTTTTTGCCGCTAAATCGGCGATATTTTTAACGCCCTATTAGCAAGCTGTCTCTAACTGGCGTTAGCGACAGCTTTTAGGCGTTAGCGGCCGGGATTCACATCGCCTTGCATGTCAGCGATATATATCGCTAATGACATGCAAGGTAGGCGTTCCCCACTAAAAGCGACTGTAAACAGTCGCTAACACCACTAACCCCTATTATCAAGGCAGGCGAAGCGATAAAATAAATCGCGCTAAGCGCGTTTATCGCTAGATTTTAACACCTGCTACTGACTATGACTTACCTGTTTAAGGTATAGGAGGTGGATTCTAATGCTGAATCCACCTTCGCGTTAATGCAAGAATATCGCTGGTTTTCCAGCGATATTCTCGCATTTTGCCGCTATCGCTGGAAATATTATCGCTATGGAGATAAACCTTACTAATAGGGTGTTATCTCAGCGATATTTTCCAGCGATAGGCGGCGTTAACAGGATTCGCGCTAAGCGCGTTTAGCGATAAATATCGCTATTCCTTGCTAATATGCCTCTTAGTCTGCAGATTCTCCTCTCAAATTAGCACTTCCTCCAGAAATCAGTGCGTGGCTTTGTAAAGAAATGTAGTGCAACGCAGCGACCTGACGGGCATTGCACTCCTTTTCGTTCTCAGAGGCGTTCCATGGATGGAGCACAGACATTCCCGTGCTTCCACCCATGGATTTCATGCGATCCCAAATTTACAAAGGTTTGTAGACCTTGGATTATGTGAGATCGCTGTGCCTCTTGGGTGATGGCGTAACGAGATGAAAAATCTTTTTTTCACCGTTATTTCCTCCTTCTATGTGTTGCATTCTGTATCACACATAGAAAGAGGAAAATGCCTCGGGGATTGTTTTTGAGCAGGAAGGCATTCCTTCCTGCACACATACCATTCTTCTTGTAATGCAGGCACTTTTGCACCAGGGTGCAAAGGTGCCTGCATGGGCGCTAGAGTGCCTGAAATGCCCTTGCGCTATGAGAGAGCATAAGTGTGCCATATCTTAGTAGATAATGGCGGATTTCTGCTCCCGCTCCCTTTCACACAACACAGCGCAGCAAGTTGCCTTGCTGCACTGCGTTGCGTGAAAGGCTAGTAAATCTGGCCCACAATCTGAGCAGCTCACGAGCCATGAATACGCTAGCCTAAATACTTCACAGAGGGACAGGCGTCACAATGCCACAAGAAGTGACTCACTAAATTGTAAACTGTCAAATATTGGTAGTTGCACCTTCCACATGGTTACTGCCCACCGGCAGCAGGCACTAACCACTCCATGCTTTGCAACCTGAAAAGGGTTTCAAGCACTTGTGCAGGGTCTATAATTTCAAAGCTTCCCTTTTTTTTTTGACAAGCAGTACAGTGAGGAAAACAAAAAAGTGATGGGTGGAATGCTTTACTTAATCACAACACTGGTAAATACTCTAGGCCACAGTCCGGTCCACCGTTTTTTGCCCACCACGCCACCTCAGGAAGCAGTGATGTGCAAATCAGCTTTGGTCCTGCTCCAATAGGAAGAGTCCAGCCTGCGGTGCAGTGGCATTGGGTTGCACCATGCCCCGCTTTATCATCACTTGTAGTCCACAGCGAGGGGTCAGTGATGGGGACTGAGTCTACAGGGGGAAAGATTTGGGGTGTACTGGGGGTGTGCTTTGTGACTGTGGAATGTATTTGTATGTTTTGTGAGGGCATTGCAGGGAAGACGTCAAGCACGGCAAGTGTAACAATGCGGTTAGAGCTTACTCGCTTGTTGTTTCCTTCTTGTATATTTTGTATCTGCATTACTGTGCTTGTTTGTGTCTTGGATAATAGTTCACACACTTTCTTAGTTGCATTTTTTTGGCTTCCAATTGTGGCTTGCCCAGAATGTATTAATTTGGTCTTGAATGTGTGTGTTTTGTAGCATGCTGTCAGGCAGTGGTGGTGTATCGGAGGTGGGATGGTTTGTTGAGTGTGGTGATCTGTGGGTCATGGGTTCAAGTCCAGGCATGGCCGACCTGGCTTTCTATTCCTCCAGTGTCGGTGGGTTGAGTACTTTGGAGTCTTCAGTCACTTGGACGAGCATCGAGTCTGCTGTGGTATAGTGGTGACCAGGTGGGCATTGTGCCCTTTACTAATTTGCCGGGGGCAGTTGTGGAGATGTGTGCTGCCTCAGTTGGTCATGCTCAAACACGTATTGACTGGCGGTGCCAATTTCCCAGGGTCAATTGTCACAGAGACTCATAGGCAGCTGAGGGCTTGGTAGGTGGGGGAGACATCCTCCATCGGTGTATGGGTTTCTGAGTGATTGCTTCTGTAGTCAATGATGGCTTGGTGCAGTGGTTCCCAGGTAGTGAGCTGTGGCACCCCAGTGCCCCTGGCTGGATGTGTCCTTCTCCGGGCTGGGTGCGCACAAGCAGGAAACAGATGCAGCCACTGCATGGTCCTAGGGTGCACAAATGTTGTGAAAAGAGAGTAGACATATCCTTGCATTGCACACGCTATTCTACATACCTTCATCACAATTATTTTGAGGCATTAACATGGAAGTACTACAGAGGCCGGGCTTACATTCCCCCACACCAATTGAAGAAATGTAATGGGGAGCTGCAACCAATGGCCATTTGGTCAAGGGATCCCCGAGTCAAAAAAGTTTGGGAACCACTGCCCTAGATAATACAAAGTACAACTCTGAAACAAGTGTTTTCAGGCACTTGAGACCCTACTGGCCACTTCTTCAGAATTTCGAAATGGCAGAAGACTATGCCATAGAGCAATAAATATGCTGACATTGTACTTCAGAGCAGAGAGAACACACTCATCCCATAGTTGATTCTAATGGATTTAGCTAGTTGTCGATCGGCTCAGCGTCGTGTACAGTGAAGCCCTTTACATTCTGACTTAGACACTTGTTGAAGTTGGATCACCTTCAGTAGGGCAAACCACCAAATTGAGGCCAACCAGCTATTTGAGGCTGCGGCATCAATGGCATCCCCAGTTCCTGTCGGTTCTCCAGGCAGAAAGTTGGTAAAAGTTTCTAAGTCTGGGGAAATGAAGGAGAACTCCCTAAAACTAGCCCATAGTCCAGGGCCTTGGGGTCACCATTTGGGGGTTAGGATTCACTCCAGCAAAAGCCTGCAGCAGGGACCAGGGCAAATTCAATTAGAACTGATAAGCTGGGCAGTTGCAGGGAGAGAGGCTTCTGGAAGCTTGTTGTGTCCCTGTAGCTCAAACAGGAGGTCAGCCTACTGACCCATGGAGTAACCTTTGGCGTCCTCGGTGCAAGGAATGCAGGTGCAGTCGCCCTTCAGTGTCTTCATACAGAAGGCTAGTATTTCTTCTTATTTTTCACAGGTCCAGGAGTATTCTGAGTAGAGCTTTGTGGGATCCACTTTTATGCCTGTGGGAGGAGGGCAAACGTTTTTTCTAACACCTAAATCAGTTCTGTTCAGTTCATCACCTCCCTCTGGGTTTAGAACCAACCCCACTAGAGAGACAAAAGGGAAGCATGCTTGGTTGTGAGATCAATCTGTCAGAGACAAGTAGGTAACTTTTCAAGCCCAGCAAGGGGCTGAGAACAGCCCCCGAGGCCATCCTGCCAAGGGAGGAGCCCCCCACCCCACACTCACAGCCTTGTGTCCACTGTCTGGGGGCAATAGAAATGTTATTAATAAAGGTTTGCAAAGGCACTGCAGGCTTGGGGATGAAGGGCTCCTGGGTGCGACCACCACTTCAAGAGGTAAGTTGGGAAGTTAGGGGTTGGTTAGGCACCGTCGGTTTGGCCACCCAAGGCCGTGGGGCGTCGGGTGCAGGGGTGCCTTTCGGGGTCGGATCTTCTTACCAGCTCCTGGTCGCGGTTTGGGGAACCTTCCGGATTTAGGCTGCAGGCGTCGGCTGGAAGCTTGAGGCAGGCCAGGGGTCACTGGATCTTGGGTCAGGATCGCTGGGGTGACCTCCTCATGGTGTTTGCCAACTCGAGCTCGGGCCGTGGATGGCGGATGCAGAGTGGGGCGGATTTGCGGTGTCCGGCCGGTGCCAAAGGTTGCAGATAAACAAATCCAGTGTTCACGGGAGACACAGTCTTTGGGGTTGAAGGCAGGCAGGTCCTCCGGGGTTTTCGAGGTTGCTGGATGCAGGACACGCCGGGATTTCGCAGGAGCAGGTTCGAGGGGGAGACAGGCCGGTAGGGCTGGGGCCAAGTCAGTGGGCGTCTTCCTCTTGTTAGCTGGCTGCACGGCTGTTCGGTCCTTCTTCTTCTTCTCCTTGTAGTTTCTTCTTGTCTGAGGAAGCAAGGTTCAGGGGTGCCCCTAAATACTAGATTTAGGTACAGGTAGGTAAAAGGTAGGGACCAATGGGTCCCTTCCCTGGGGTGGGTACACCCCCTATTATGCCACCCTCCAGTGGGAGGAGGGCATGAGCCTGTCCCTGGTTGGCTGAGTCCCCCCATCTGCAAGATGGCGGGGACTGAGAGTTGTGCTTCACCTCGCCTCCCCCACCTGAGGGGTGGAGTTGGCAGAGGTGGGCACACCTCTCTTCCTCACTTGTTTTTCCCACTGGTTCTCCCGCCCAAAGTGGGGGTCAGAACCAGTGGGGACCAGTTGCTGAAAGCAGCAAGTGGCCTGGGGAAGCTCACAAAGACGGCAAGCCTTTGAAGCTTCCCCTTCGTGAACCCTGCCCATCCTGGGGGAGGAGGCTTGGCACCTCGTCCCAGGATGTGCATTGTTTCAGGCCCCAGAGAGCAGCAGGCTCTCGACCTAGGGGTCCAGAAACATGTCTGGTGGTGGCAGCTGAAAGCATCCACTCAGCCTGGACACTAGTGGTAGGTTAGTTTTCAGCGGGCATCTCTAAGATGCCCTCTGTGTGCATTTTTCACTAAATCCCACACTGGCATCAGTGTGGGTTTAATGTGCTGAGAAGTTGGATACCAAACTTCTCAGTTTTCAGTGTAGCCATTATGGTGCTTTGGAGTTCGTAATGACAAACTACCAGCACCATATACTCTTAATGGCAGCACTGCACTTACAATGTCTAATAATGGCCTTAGACACTGTAGGGGTACAAGGCTCATGCTCCTATACCCTCACCACTGGTATAGTGCACCCAGCTAGAAGGGTAACTGATCTATGCCAGGGCAGTGGGTTGCAGGCATGGCACACAGAGATGTGTGCCATGTTAACTCTTCACTTTGTTCTGCACCAAAACACGCAGCCTGCAAAGGCAGTGTGTTAGTGTAATGGTACAGGACCTCTAAGGGTGGCACAATAAGTGCTGCTGCCCTTAGAGGCCTTCTCTGGTCACAGTGCCCTGGGTACCTGTGGTACCATTTACCAGGGACTGACCTGTGGCCAGAGATGCCAATTGGATTTAGGCTTCAATGCAGTTTTAGGGAAAGAACATAGGCCCTGGGTACCTGATTAGCAGGAGTCCAGGGCACACTCAGTCAAAGCACATCAGCAATTCAGCAAAAAGTGGGGGCAACCATGCAGAAAGAGGGCTCTTTCTCACAGGAAGTTTTACGCCTAGCAAAATGCTCATTTTGCCAGGTCACAATAGCTGCAGTGGCAGGCCTGGAGACATGCTTTACAGTGTTACTTCAGTGGGGGGGCGGCAATGAGTGCTGCAGCCCACTAATAGCATTTAATTCACATTTAATTCTCATACCCTGCGTACAACTAGTTCCATATAATAGGGAGTAAATTAAATGTGCCATTAAGGTGCATGCCAATTATTTCATGTTTAAAAAGGACAGCACTAACACTTTATGGCTGGTTACAAAGGGTAAATTGCACAGAGTTCTACAGCCAATAAAACACGTTTATCAACAGAAAGCAAGAATCTTGGGGAATACCTTGCAAAAGATGGTAATTTCCAACAAATATTCTGGGCAGGGATAAGGTGAGATTTTCCCACAGAGGGCCAAAAACATATGGACAACTTCATCAAACCAGGCACAATAGTTATTTGATCTGATTGAGTTGAAGGAATAATTTTGCCTCATAAAAATATAATTTCAATCAAACTCTGGCCAAAATAATTTGAAATCTATGATCTTTACCAAAAGTTACATTTGTGTTTCAGTTTTCATAAACACCTCCAAGAAGATCTTGAAAATGTTCATATTAATTTAATCAGAGGTTTGGTCTCTGAGGGAATGATTTAGCCCTTGGTGTGCCAGCCACCAAGACACTGGAACAGGGATGCCTGTGCCTCTGCTAACCCAAAATGCTGAACAAAGTTGTTGGTGCCTGTTAGAACTGGGGGTCTCTAGTTGGCAATGGTTTGCACCTTTGTCCAAATAGGGACCCTTGCTTCTAGTCAGGATAAGGGGGAAACACTCCTAAAATAACCCCTGCTCACCCCCTGGTAGCTTGGCACGAGCAGACAGGCTTATCTCAGAGGCAGTGTGTAAAGCATTTGTGACCACATACAGTAATACAGTGAAAACACTACAGATGGACACCACACAGGTTGTTTATGTAAAAATAAGTAATCTTTATATAGACTTATCACAAGACCCAATAGCAAAAATCCACAATACTGTACTCAAAAATAGGCTTTAAAAGGTTATAAAATAGTTCAGTTCTCTCAAGTTGTAAATGCGACACTTTACTCTCAATGTACCTTGAATGCGTAACGCAAAGAAAACAAAAGGGTCGCAGGGAAGGTGATGCGTCGGTTCCTTACACTCAGGGGAGTGGATGCGTCGGTTCCTTACTGCTGCGCAGGGGAGTTGATGCTCGCTTCCTTACTGTGTGGGGAGGTGATGCGTCGGTTTCTTACTGCTTTCCGGTGCGATGCGACAAGATGGCACCTCGATGCGATACTCTTCTCCGGTACGATGCGACAAAATGGCGTCTTGGTTGCGATGCGACAACGTTGGTGTGATGCGTGCACGCCCGACGGCCGTGCGGCGACTCGATGATCTTTGGAGCCGCGACAGGCCCTGCGACGCGCTTCTCCGGCGATGCGACGATGACCTCTGTGGCAGCGTCTCGCTTCTCCGGTGATGCGCCGCGCTTCGGCGATGCGATGATGACAGCGGCAGCGGCGTCTCGCTTCCTCGGCGATGCGATGACCGCGGCTGCGGCGGCGACACGCTTCTCGTTGTTGCGTCGCGCTTCCAGCTCCCAGCGACACGCAGTCTCTCAGAAGGCCCAGCACAACAGCAGGCACTTCAATTCCCAGCAAGGGAATGCAGGGGGAGCTGGTTGGTGAAGTCTTGTATCCCTGAGACTTCAGGCAGGAGGCAAGCTCTAGTTCAAGCCCTTGGAGATTCTCTTCTTCAAGATGACAAAGCACAGCAAAGTCTTTTCTCCTGTCCTTGGCAGAAAGCAACCACTGCAGGCCAACCCCAATCAGCAAAACAGCACAGGGGCAGTACTCCTCCTTCAGCTTCTCCGGTTCTTCTCCTTGGCAACAGGTTTCTTGATTTCCCAGAAGTGATCTAATTTCCTAGGGGTCTGGGTCCCCTTTTTATACACCTTTTCCCTTTGTTCTCTGAAGGCAGAGAGGCCTTTGCCTAGTCCAAAACCAGTTCTGGTCAGTCCTGGAGCACTTTGTTTTTCTGACTCCTTCTTTCCTTTGAGAGTGAGGGGCAGAGCCATCAGACGCCCGGCAGGAGGTGGAGCCAGCATTGTGGAAGGCAGGCACAGCCCTATTCAGACCCAGGTGCAACTCCTCCCACCCATCCTCCTTCAGGCAGACCTATTCAGCCTAGTGCTGACTCACCCTGCCTCCTGGAATCCCCCAGCCCCTGTCACTCACAAACCCAGACATACAATACACAACCTGAGCAGAGGCAGCTGGATGGTTTAGGCAAGAAAATACCTACTTTCTAAAAGTGGTATTTTCAAACAAAGAATGTTAAAACCAACTTCACTAAAAGATGTATTTTATCATTCTGAGTTCAGGCATACTAAATTCGTTTTTCTACCATGTTCTCTGGGTCAGTTAGGATTATAAGGTGTAATAATCAAACTGCCCATTCTGGCCTATGGAGAACAGGTAGCCTTGCAATAGTGAAAAACGAAAATGGCTGTAATTCACTATTAGGACATGCCACACACACCAGGGCATGTCCTACCTTATACTTACAATGCACCCTGCCCTTGGGCCTACCTTAGGGGTGTCTGATATGAAGATAAGGGAAGGTTTAGGGACTGGCAAGTGGGTGCACTTGCCAAGTCGACATGGCAGTCACAGACTGCACACAGGCTCTGCAATGGCAGGCCTGAGACACATTTTACAAGCCGCTTCTGTGGGTGGCACAACCAGTGCTGCAATCCCACCAGCGGCATTGGATTTACAAGCCCTGGGCACACTCCGTGCACTGTACTAGGGACTGACAAGTAAACCAATCATCCAATCATGGAGTCACTAATCCATAACACAATTTATCATGGGGAGAGCATATGCACTTTAGCACTGATCAGCAGTGGTAAAGTGCCCAGAGTCATAAAACCAACAAAAACAGGTCAGAGAAAATATAGGAGGAAGGCAAAAAGTTCAGGGATGACCCTGCAAAAAGGGCCAAGTCCAACACAACCCCCTTCCAGCCAAAACGCAGGGGAGACCAATCACTACCCTGATGGGCTTCTCTGCTTTGGGCGATAGAACCTGGACCCTGGCCCACAACAGCAGGGGCATACTCCAGTTCTACGCCAATCTGAACCTATTTGGATCCCTCTGTCCATACTCTCAGGGCCCACCCAGCTAACCCATGGGGAACCCTTCTCCTCAACTGTGGACACCACCTGTGCAGCACCTAACCTTAGCTTGCTCACAGGTGTGTCCCAACCGACAGACAGTACCCACATGGCCAACACAGATGTGTGGCCTAGTCCACCCCCGGGGTGTGACTTCTGTCCCCCTCCCAGGGGCAACTCTGTCCACCAGGACAGCAAGCCACAGTGGCCACTGACAGCCGTCAGTGATGAGAGCCAGGCCCCAGGCCTTTCATGGCTCTCCAACCTCTGTGGTGTCAGAGAGCGGGGGGCAGTAGCCCCAGGTGCCTGGCACCCTTTGTCCACTCTCCCAACCGTCAGGTCAGGTATGACATCCTGACACTGACCCACCAGCCCCGGGCCTGTAACCGGCGGCTGGACAGGAGACTGGGGTGGGCTCTCCCACACCTGGTCCTCCTCCTTGGGGCTCTGCACCCTCCCACCTGGAGCTGTACCCCCTTCCAGAATTGTCAGGGCACCTGTGGCAGGGGTCCTGCACACTCCGCCCACCAGTTCAGGGGTTCTATCCTGCAACTGGGATCCCAGCATAGGGTCTGTACCCTTAGACTGGGCAGAGGCCAGGGGTGAGGCTGTCCTCTCCCCGCCCCCTTACTGGGGTCCTGCACCCTCCCACCTGGAGCGGTGCCCCCAGAAGACAAACTGGTAGGGGCACTGTTAGCAGCTGCTCCTTCCTCCAGGTCAGGGGGACACCCTGAACCTGGTCCTCCAACCCAGGGTCTGTACCCTTAGGCTGGACCTGTGCCTGGCAACCCAGGACTTCCGGGAGGGTACACCAACCCCCCCAAGGGAAACACACTCCTCTAGAGTTGTGTAATAATCTGCCTGGCGCACCAGGACTTCCTGGGGAGCACGCATGCCCCCCCAGAGGGTAACACAGCTCTCATGTGTTGTGTGACAGTCCGCCTGGCGCAGATCTCCCGACCCCTGTCCATCTGACAGCGCGCGAAGATCCCCCAGGACAGAAGTGGTGTCACCATGGTCATTCACTGGTGACTCAGCCCTTCTGGCTGGTCCCTGACCCACTGGTTCTTCCACTGGGGACTCTCTCCCCCTCTCACCCCTCACTCTGGACTTCTGCACCCTCCCAAGTGGAGCGGCACTGCCAGATACCAGAAACACTGGAGCTCCATTTACAGACGCTCCAGGTTCTCTAGACACTAGGAGATCCTCCTCAACAGGCGGCCCATCAGGACAGCCTAGGCTCCCTACCTGGTGTTCCCTTAAAGAACCATCCAGGCTCTGAGACTGGGTTTCGGGCACCTTGGGACACGCAGCCCCACACTCACTCCTTCTCCACTGAGACAGGACGTGAGCCCCTACACCCCTCCCACTACACCGGGACCTAGCTGGGCTACTCTGAACCACTTCCACCACTCTGGGCTGGAAGATACCTGAGCCACTCCTCTTAGGGTCACTCCCCAATGCCTTTTCAGACCCTCTGGAAACCACCAAAAGGTCTTCCTCCCTCGTGAGCTCCCTGGGGTCAGAGAACTCACTCTCCAACAGGCGTTGGCATAGCTCTGGAAAACAGGGACTTACAATATGCTCTCCCACAATTGGATCACACAACCCCTCACAGGTGTTAACCAAGTTATCCTTCACCTCACCATCCAGTGCCTCACACATGTACCCCACACCACTCTGCTGAGATTGGCAAGACAGTATCTGACTGTCTCTGTCACTCAACCCACACTCTTCTGGGCGGTCTTCACACTCACACCCCAGGAATTCAAACATGGGGGAACCACTCTCCCTGCACCTCCCATCTAGAGTCAGTAGAGTGTCCCTCCTGCTACTAGGACCATGAATCCCTGCGTCAGTTTCCCTATTCCTCTCAGGGACACTGCGCACTACTGGAGCTACCTCATGTCCTTGAACCTCCTGGTGTATATTAACCCCTCCAAGTCAGGCACCACATCTCTGGGTGTGTGTACTACTCCCTCAGCACTAGGTAATACAATTTTGCTGCCACCAGAGGGAGGAATCCCTAAGCCCCTGGCTTTGAACTCCAACACCCTCATCATTCTCTCATGCTCTAAAAGCATCTTCCTTTCTTCCATGGCCAACCTCTTACTTTCCAACTCCAATTTCTTATGCTCAAGGCTATCATGGCTTCCCTGTTTTAGTTTGGCCATTTCCATTTCATGCATCCTGCTTTTGTCCCTGTCCTCCAGCTCCTCTGGAGACAGGCCCTTTGAGAAACACTGCTGCCCTCCCTGGAAGGCGCTCTCCTCCCAGGTAAGCCCAATGGCCCCTCAAGCTGCCCATCTAAATTCTCTGCCTCCTCCACAGGCTCCTCGGACTGCCCACTGGCATTCCGTGCTTCCAACCAGGCCCTCAGCGCCTTGTGAAACTCCTCCTTCCTGGTGAGGCCTCTCATAGAGATTTTAAACTTTTTGCAAACAGCTTTGAGTTCTGGCACAGTGTAGGTATCAACCCTATCTTCTTCAAATTCAATATCTGCAGGTGCAATGGATCCTTTTTGCTCATGGTGAAAATTGGCAGTTCTCAACAAAAATAAAGGTTCCAAGGAAAAAAAAGTCCTATCAAAAGGTATGTGGTCGCGTATTGGTCTGCACTCACTAGTAGTGTACACCAATCACTGTATATGAATCACAAATGCAAGTCCAAATCCTCACCGCTGACCACCAATGTTAGAACTGGGGGTCTCTAGTTGGCAATGGTTTGCACCTTTGTCCAAATAGGGACCCTTGCTTCTAGTCAGGATAAGGGGGAAACACTCCTAAAATAACCCCTGCTCACCCCCTGGTAGCTTGGCACGAGCAGACAGGCTTATCTCAGAGGCAGTGTGTAAAGCATTTGTGACCACATACAGTAATACAGTGAAAACACTACAGATGGACACCACACAGGTTGTTTATGTAAAAATAAGTAATCTTTATATAGACTTATCACAAGACCCAATAGCAAAAATCCACAATACTGTACTCAAAAATAGGCTTTAAAAGGTTATAAAATAGTTCAGTTCTCTCAAGTTGTAAATGCGACACTTTACTCTCAATGTACCTTGAATGCGTAACGCAAAGAAAACAAAAGGGTCGCAGGGAAGGTGATGCGTCGGTTCCTTACACTCAGGGGAGTGGATGCGTCGGTTCCTTACTGCTGCGCAGGGGAGTTGATGCTCGCTTCCTTACTGTGTGGGGAGGTGATGCGTCGGTTTCTTACTGCTTTCCGGTGCGATGCGACAAGATGGCACCTCGATGCGATACTCTTCTCCGGTACGATGCGACAAAATGGCGTCTTGGTTGCGATGCGACAACGTTGGTGTGATGCGTGCACGCCCGACGGCCGTGCGGCGACTCGATGATCTTTGGAGCCGCGACAGGCCCTGCGACGCGCTTCTCCGGCGATGCGACGATGACCTCTGTGGCAGCGTCTCGCTTCTCCGGTGATGCGCCGCGCTTCGGCGATGCGATGATGACAGCGGCAGCGGCGTCTCGCTTCCTCGGCGATGCGATGACCGCGGCTGCGGCGGCGACACGCTTCTCGTTGTTGCGTCGCGCTTCCAGCTCCCAGCGACACGCAGTCTCTCAGAAGGCCCAGCACAACAGCAGGCACTTCAATTCCCAGCAAGGGAATGCAGGGGGAGCTGGTTGGTGAAGTCTTGTATCCCTGAGACTTCAGGCAGGAGGCAAGCTCTAGTTCAAGCCCTTGGAGATTCTCTTCTTCAAGATGACAAAGCACAGCAAAGTCTTTTCTCCTGTCCTTGGCAGAAAGCAACCACTGCAGGCCAACCCCAATCAGCAAAACAGCACAGGGGCAGTACTCCTCCTTCAGCTTCTCCGGTTCTTCTCCTTGGCAACAGGTTTCTTGATTTCCCAGAAGTGATCTAATTTCCTAGGGGTCTGGGTCCCCTTTTTATACACCTTTTCCCTTTGTTCTCTGAAGGCAGAGAGGCCTCTGCCTAGTCCAAACCAGTTCTGGTCAGTCCTGGAGCACTTTGTTTTTCTGACTCCTTCTTTCCTTTGAGAGTGAGGGGCAGAGCCATCAGACGCCCGGCAGGAGGTGGAGCCAGCATTGTGGAAGGCAGGCACAGCCCTATTCAGACCCAGGTGCAACTCCTCCCACCCATCCTCCTTCAGGCAGACCTATTCAGCCTAGTGCTGACTCACCCTGCCTCCTGGAATCCCCCAGCCCCTGTCACTCACAAACCCAGACATACAATACACAACCTGAGCAGAGGCAGCTGGATGGTTTAGGCAAGAAAATACCTACTTTCTAAAAGTGGTATTTTCAAACAAAGAATGTTAAAACCAACTTCACTAAAAGATGTATTTTATCATTCTGAGTTCAGGCATACTAAATTCGTTTTTCTACCATGTTCTCTGGGTCAGTTAGGATTATAAGGTGTAACAATCAAACTGCCCATTCTGGCCTATGGAGAACAGGTAGCCTTGCAATAGTGAAAAACGAAAATGGCTGTAATTCACTATTAGGACATGCCACACACACCAGGGCATGTCCTACCTTATACTTACAATGCACCCTGCCCTTGGGCCTACCTTAGGGGTGTCTGATATGAAGATAAGGGAAGGTTTAGGGACTGGCAAGTGGGTGCACTTGCCAAGTCGACATGGCAGTCACAGACTGCACACAGGCTCTGCAATGGCAGGCCTGAGACACATTTTACAAGCCGCTTCTGTGGGTGGCACAACCAGTGCTGCAATCCCACCAGCGGCATTGGATTTACAAGCCCTGGGCACACTCCGTGCACTGTACTAGGGACTGACAAGTAAACCAATCATCCAATCATGGAGTCACTAATCCATAACACAATTTATCATGGGGAGAGCATATGCACTTTAGCACTGATCAGCAGTGGTAAAGTGCCCAGAGTCATAAAACCAACAAAAACAGGTCAGAGAAAATATAGGAGGAAGGCAAAAAGTTCAGGGATGACCCTGCAAAAAGGGCCAAGTCCAACAGTGCCTGGCCTGCTGTTTGTGTCTGGGAATTTTAAATTAAAGTGCTAATGAATGAAAATTACTTTTATTTGATTTAGTTTAAATCATAAAAGAGCGGCACAGCCGCTGATACACATAAAATTCACAAACAAACCGATTTGTTGTAATAAAAGCAAGTTAAAACAGTGTGCAATTGATTCCTACAGGTTTGTTGCTTGCCAGTCATGCTATAAAAAACGTACTTCTTAGGAGGTTATACTTGGGCTGTGTCCGGCCAGGCTGGATATGAGATCTCTCAGAGTGGCCCTAGGGCGATTAGCAAGTATAGTGACGATGTTCATAAAAAAAGAAATATATGATTCTAAGAAACTATGGGGGCATATTAGCAAGACCGGCGATAAAATTATCGCCGTTTTAGCGGCAGGAAACTGCCGCTAAAACGGCGATAATGGGCTTGTTAATATGCGTTATAGAATTCAATAGAAGCCCAGGTTAGATGTCCTGCACATCTAACCTGGGCTTCTATTGGAATTCTATAACGCATATTAGCAAACCCATTATCGCCGGTCTTGCTAATATGCCCCCATGTCTTTGTGTGTATATTTCCTATATAAAATCTTTTGAGTTCAGCTTAGTGGTCTGCGATAAAGTGCTGGTGCCATTGATGATTTCCTGTTAAATCTCCGAGGTAAAGTGCATCGTGCTGTAAACAAGTTGACTGCGGAATGATTAATTGCGCTTTATCACCTTGCATGCCTAACTGGTTCGAGTTCTCTGTCGCTCTTTTCTAATTCATTTGCAGCTAAGCTCAAAAACTTTATTGCTTTACATGCCAGTTGTACTGTCGAGCCTCCTAAGCATTTTATTACGGCGGATCTACAAGTCCTTATTTGTTCTCTTTTCATTGTTGGCCGTGGGAGTTTGTTCCAAAAGCATAGTAGGTGGAGCAATGATTCATCTCCTTGTCCACAAAGGCGGCAATCCATTGAGGGCCAGGTCCGTTTCCATTTTGCGATAAGGTCTTTCGATGGATAAACTCCGACTCTCAGTAAAATCAGTTTCCGCTTTATGCGATTTGCAAAATGTTCCGACAGATATGGTTGAGGCTTTAGCGTTTTATATGTTGGCAACACCATCCATGCGTTGATTTTTTAGGTCAGTGAGGCTTTGTCTTTTTCTTGAGATTGTTGCTTGATGGTTTTATTGACTATTTGTTTAAACTCCGGATAGGATGGTATTATGTGCCAGGCTTCCTCTAACTTTAAAGCTTCAATCGATTGCTTCAGAAATGGGTAAACCGAGTTACTCAATCTGGATTGCCTTTCAACCTCCAGCCAGCAGTAATGTGCCAGAGACTCTTCATCCGCTGCCCTCATTCTCCAATAGTATTTTGCAAGAGCTCCTTGTCTTGACGGGATCTGGTTTTTTAACCCGAATACCAATCTAATCCGGGCTTGTGGAATGTGGCGCGGAATTGTGAATAGATTTTTGAAGAGGCTGGTTTGGGCGTTGTTCAGAATTATTGCGTCCTTTGGGGCAGATTTACAAGAAAGTGACGCATCTGTAGAGATGCGTCACTTTCCCTGCGCCACACTGAGAAACCCTTGCGCCACCGTGGATGCACCGTATTTACAATACGGAGCACCATGGCGCAAGGATTGACAGATGCGTCAGAAATTCTGACGCATCTGTTGGGCCAAAAGCCACGCATTGCTGGAGTCGTGTCGCAAGCACGACGCAACTCCAGCAATTCTTTTTGAGCCCTATTCCCACTACACTGCGTCACTCCTTACGCCTGCTTCAAGGAGGCGTAAGGTTTTGACGCAGTGGCATCCTAGAAGTGACGCAGTGAAATCTTGTAGATTTCACTGAGTCACTTTTATGAGGCCTTCCTGCGTGGGAACGCCCACCCTGCATACATTATACCTGACGCAGGTATAATGTGACGCAGGGCTTTACAACGTGACGCATCTCCCTAGATGCGTCACGTTGTAAATGGGCCGCAACATTTACGCCGGGCTGCGTCACAAAAGTGACGCAACTGCAGCACAAAAGTCACACAAGGGGCTTGTAAATCTGCCCCTTTGTGTTTAGGAGTTCCGATCCATACGTGATTGATGGCAAGAATTTTGCTGCCACGACCTTTAATAAGTGAGTCGTCGAACAGTCACTAAGTTTTTTTGCAAGATTTTAAATGCAAATAGTAGCTGTTTTGCTTTTACTTTCCGCTGTTCTAGGTATTGCTTGTAGCTAAGATGGCGATCTAATGTTACTCCTAGGTATTTATATGTTCCCTCCTGATCCAGGCGGTTACTGTTGATCGTCCAGGTAAATTTCAGTAATTTTTTGTGTGGGCTAGAGAAACACATACCCTTAGTTTTTTTAATGTTTATAACTAGTTGAGCTGTGGCTGTGTATTCTGCTAGTTGATTTATCAATCGTTGGAGGCCGCAGGGCGTTTGGGATAACAACACGATGTCGTCTGCATATTGCAGACTTGATATTCTCACTTTCCCCAATTTTGGAGAGTCCCCTAATGTTAAACGTAAGTTATTGTCTAAGTCGGCTGTATATATATTGAATAAACAGGGGGCTAGAACGCACCCCTGTTTTAAGTCATTGGTGGTAGTGATTTTGTTTGTTAGACTTCGACCGACCCCATTTTTATTTGGACCCATGTTTTTGAGTAGAGGTTGATTATTGCATCCAGTAGTTTTGTGGGGGCTCCCCAGGATTTCATTTTTGCCCACAGGGCGGATCTGGGGACCTTGTTGAAGGCTGCTTTGAGGTCCACGAAACAGGCATACAAAACTTTTGAGTTGGCAATAGCTTGGTTGGCCAGGAGCGTGACAGCAGATATGTTTGTTAAGGTGCCCATCCCGGCTCGGAAACCTGTTTGTGTGTTGGGGATCAGTTTAGTGCTGTCGACCCAATTCTCTAGATCTTTCAACAAATTTGCAGCGTAACTTTTTGCCTCAACGTCAATGAGGGCTATTAGCCTATAGTTAGATGGATCTGAATGGGCCCCTGACTTGAATATAGGGTGCAGGATGCTTCCTCGCCAAGAATCAGGGATGGTGTGAGACTCCAAAGTGTGAGCAAACAGGGATGATAAATGATTGGACCAGAAAGCTGGATCTTGTTTGAATAAGGCGTTGGGCAAGCCGTTTGGTCCCGGGGCCCCATCTGACCTCTGTTTTTTTAATTGCGTTCAATACTTGTTTTCGTGTGATCTGTAGATGGGGGACTAGTGGGTCTGACCCTGATGTTTCAAATGGACCTGGCTGGCGTTTGCCTTCTGGTTGTTTGACTTTGGGGTTGCCATGATCTATCGGGTTCAATGTGCTGGTCGTGAAATCTGGGGCCTGGGAGGTCAGTTTCGGTGTCATAGCCGTCCGGGGTTCTTTGGTTGGAGTGTCCCTAAAGGTAATGGTGCCAGACCGTCTCGCCTTCGATGTATCGTTATTAGCGGGAGCACCAGGGAGTATCTGGGTGTTAAATGTAGCTACTATATGAGCTGTCCATGCATGTTCAGTTATATCAGAATTATAATGCCGATTTTTTTCCTTTTAATAGGACATTGACATGAGCCCAGAACTCTTTTGAGTTTTGTTGCTGGCTAACATAAAGCATTTTGGTCCAGAATTGCTTGTTGTATGTGCGCTTTGCTGCGCGAATCTGTTTTTTTAGTTCTATTTTCATTTGTTTGATTATGGTCAGGGCCTGCCGAGAGGGTTGTAGGCCATGCATTTGCGTTAGTCTAAGAGCTTTGTTTAGTTGTCTTTTTTTTATCCTTAGGGTATGAGTGTACCAGGCTGCCCCGCTGGTCCTAGCAGTTTTTTGGCTTTTTGAACTGGTTGAAAACTTTCTGTTTAGACTGTTGACGAAAGACTCCCAGGCCTCTATCCCTGATGGTTTCGCGTCAGTAGGGGCCAATAGAGCAAAGCAGGACTCCATAATTGCGTCTACATTGTTATTGTTCCATATTAATCGTTTTAGATTGTACAGTTGAGTGGGTTGTGTAAGGGCACGGGTTGGCCGGGACCTTTCTTGCGTGTTGGTCAGTATAAAAGATTGAGGATAATGATCGCTGTCTACTCTTTCCATTATTTGAAAGTTCGTAATGAACGGAAATAGATCGGGATCTGCTAGCGTGAAGTCGATGGTTGCTCCTGATTTTGCCGTCACTCTTGTAAAAGCTGCTGGGCTGTCTTGTGGACCTCAACCGTTTAAGGTGTACAGCGAAAGGTTGTCCAGTAGTGTGGCACATTTCGTACCCAAAGTGTCACGTCTGGTTGCGTTGCCGTTCCTGGCCTTCATGTTTATTGGTAGATTTTTTTCCTGGGCTTGCATCAGGTTCATATTGAAGTCCCCGGACAGTATTATGTTGGCATATGGGTAAGTAAGCTTTAAGGCTTTGAGAGCAGCGACCAATTGTTGGATGTTTCTCCCCTTGTGCTTATAAGCGGGGTGCATGTAGATATTCAGAATTAACAAAGTACAGGAGGTGGAGGCTTTAAGTTTAATACATTGCATCCAGGGGGAGACTAAGTCGATATTTTCTTCTTTCCATAGGATATCTGTCGAAATATAGGTTGGTAGGCCACCTTTTGCTCTTCCGTGTATTGCCTCCTTTTTAGCTGGAATGAGATGTTCTTTGTAATCTACGATTGGAGTGTCTGTTGGCTGCCATGTTTCTTGAAATAGCAGTATATTGTACTGTTGGATGAAGTCTGCGAAATCGATTTCCTCGATTTTGGAGGCTAGGCCATTCACGTTCCAGGAGCAGATTTTACAGCCCTGTAATGTATTTGGGTTTTTGTGGGTTTTTGTTCACGCTGCTCCTTGTTGTATGTTTAGGGGTCTCAAGTGCTGATTATCCTCGTTATTAGCTGTTTCTGAGTGCGAGATTGTAATCGTGATTTGTCTTATTGATTGGGCTTCGCCTTTCGTTTGGTCTGGATTATCAGGACCTTTTGCTCCTTTTAATACACCCTCTGTGCGGTAGAGCTGAGTAGTGGGCTTGGATAACAAGGTGGTGCCGCCTTTTTTAATTCTATACCCCATGATGCAAATGCCTCTTTGTGCCTCAAGATCTGTTCGATGATAGAGTGATCTATCCAAGTGGCTATTGTTGTTTCAGGCCCTATTTGATTTGGGTTAGGTTTGAATTCAATTCTTTCCAGGTCCCTGGATTTAATATGTCTCAGGGCTGGAAGAGTTTTGAGTAGCCTTATTATTGCACTTCTATTCAATATATCGAGGGCTCCCTCGACTTGTAATGTGGGACCAACTCTATCTGACCGTGAGAAGTAAGCAGTTGTGTTTTTGTACGGTTGATCGGGGTCCCTTTTGATGCTTCTGTTGGGCCTTGATGATGTGTTACCACGTGATGGATATGTCCAGCTTGATCTTGTTGTGTGCATTCGATGGACTCTCTGCTCCTCTGGGACTGTGGGTTAGTTTTGATTTCGTTATTGGCGGTGCGCGCCTGTGTGACTCCTTTCCCGCTAGATGCTTCATCCTGAGTACGAATTTCACTTGTTTTTGTCTTTAATTCGTGAAAGATCTGGTTTGTACCTGGTTTTAGAGTTTCTTTGCTTGCTGTGTTATTGAGTTCCTGCTTAACCGGAGGTTTGAATATGTCATATATTTTACTTATTGAAGAGGTTTCCTTTTTTTGCGCGTTATGGTTTCTTGGAGCGGCAGCCTCTGTTATTGCCGAGTTGTTATGATCCAGCGTGCAAACTTCGCCGCTGTTGCTTTCATCACCTTTATCGTGGATTTTCTGGGTAGATGTCAATGATATTTGTGAACTAATTTTGTTTAGTTTACTTTTCCTTGATTTCCTGAAGCGTTTTCTTTCCCGCTTTGTGAGGGGTGTTTTCAGGCTTATTTGTTCCTTGCTTTCTACAGCTTCTTTTGGTGAATTACTTTGGTTAGGAGTTGGTGCTGAACCTTCTGAATGTGGTTGTTCATCTGGTTGTTCGGACCCTTTCTCAGCATCTGATGGAGTTCTACATTCGCCTGCTTGAGACTTAATTTCCTCTTTCATCCTTTTGTTGTTACTCCTGGAGGTTTCCCCACTGACTCCGTCCATTTCCTTGGGGTCTCTTTCCATGGGTGTTATGGAGATAGTTTGTGTTTCCCTGACTGCCCCCAACAGCTCTGACATTATGGTTGAAACCCTTGCGAGCTTATCAATTATTTGGTGACAGTGGCAGGTGTGATATGTGATGTCCTGCTCTTGTTGTACCTTTATTATCATGGTATTTAGATTGTGCAACTTTTGTTCTATCCCCTGAACATATGTTGCTAATATGTTTAGTAGCTCGGCTTGGGTATCCAGCTTGTCGGCATGATAGGTCATAGCAGATCCGATCGTTTCCATGGTGCCTAATAGCTGTATCCAAAATGATCCTGTTGGTGGGCTTTCTTGTACTTCCGTCGAAGATTGGCCCCCTTGTTCCTTGGTGTTTCTTGGTTGCGCAGATTCACGTAAATTTTGTGCTTCTGAGGGGCTGGCTGGCGTGAGTTCTTCGGCCTCATAAGGCTCATGGGGAGCTGGTCCCTTTATCTTTTGTTGAGGTGGTCCCTGTTCCGACTGCTGTGCAGTTTGGGATTGGTTGATTGATATCTCATAATTGGCGGGAACTTGTTCTTGCCCGCTAGTTATTAGAGGCCCAAGTTGGTCGAAAGATTGAGGATCTGCCGGTGAGTCTAATAGTGCGCAAGTACTTTTAATACTGTCTTGCCAAAGCACCAGGTCGTCATCAGGACACTGCAAAGCGATTTGTCGTTGCTGGTGTTGTTGGCTTGGTTGGGCCGGGCAGATCCATTGTCTGGACATAGACTCCCAGTTTGTTCCTAGGGCGTTATGGACTATGGCCTCTACGGCCCGATAATAGGGTCCTTGGCGGATAAAGGAGTTCAGACAGCCTCGTATTGGACTGGCACAACTTGCGCCTTCTGTTGTGGTAGGCATAAGATCCCCTTGTTCCGTGCCTTCCTTCTTTGCTATTTTGATGTCGTTTTTGCTATAATTTTCTCTGTATGTCTCATTAGTATTATTACCTGGCTTGTCTCCCTCAGTTTCCTTGGCTTCCTCGGCTGCTTTATAGGCTTTATGCTTCTCCGGAGATAGTGCTAATGTTTACATAACAGGAGCACTTTCAGCAGGAATATAATGTCTTCCAGGCCACCATCTTACCCAGTTGGAATAGTTTTTGTACAAAATAAACCTCTAAAAATAGCATTTGTTTCAGTAAAAACAAAAAAATAAGTGACTCTGACAATAGCATACTGAAGTTTCCTCTCTTTTGATTTGTTTTATAAAACAACACTTTTCTAACGAGTAATTTGGAATTAGTTTTGGCTTGCTTTGCATCCAGGACATCAGACACGTCAGAGCTGTGTGCACCATTTTTTATTTCCTATGTCTCCTTCACTAGTCGGACAGAAGACCAAGAAGCTGATAATGACCCAAGCTGTTCTCCCTTTGAGTCTTTAGCCACCCAGGCTTTCATGGGTGTAGCTTCAGGGGGGCTTGGTGGTTGGGTCTGGGGGCCCTAAGTCGGGTCTGCTATGTCTGTGTCGGTTTTTCTTGCCGTGGTCAAAGAATAAAAGCCAAACCAGTAACCTCTGATGTTAAGCAGGAGAGGGAGCGGTAAAGATAATAATCTGGTGGCTGAATTATTTCAAAACGTGAAACCAGATAACCTGGAATCAATACGGCTTCCCTGCTTGTCCAAATTGTGTGATCTGATGCAACTATTTTATTTCACAGAGCCCCCTTTTCATTATTATCATATGTGAGATCACTTTTAAATACTTGAGTTCAGGATGTGTGCTGTACAAGCACCTCTTATGTTTCATTTAATATTCAATAATGTTGCTCCATCAATAATAAGAATATAGGCCACGTTTAAGGTTTACATGACTACTGACTTGCTTCTTAGTTCACTAATGACATTGTCATTGACGGGCGAGCCATTAATGTTTAAGTTCATGTTTAAAAAACTATTGCTTTTAATAAATGTCTTTCTATCCAGTAATATAATCTGATATACAAATAGGGAAACGCTTATGCATGTTGATTAAATCCAGTTTTTTGAATTTTGAAGAGAATATATCATGTTTTTACCTTATGTTTGTTGCTCGATATACATACCAAACATTTTCAGGCTTGGATCATGAATGGACTCTTAGAGCCAAGCCAGACCCTTGGCTCAGCTCTGACTCAGCTTTCCCTATTATCTTGCTGGCATTCCATCCTCTATTTGCGACTCGGTCTTAGTACATAAAGCAGTGTCATTCACTTAATAAAATGATTCATAAAAGGCGAGGACTGAAAACATGGAGCCCTGCCTAGATGCATGGACTTGACAAATCTACCACTGAGGCTTGTCATAGCACAGATGATAAAGAGTGTGCAGTGATAATACATTTAAAATAAGTGATCCCAGGGACTCCATGCCATTGTGTTGTACATAACTGTTAGACGGGGCATCCTTGGCGTGGGTCTCCCTTCCATTTTTTCGCTATGCCTCCTCTGTTGTTGACATGTTTTTGCTGGTTTAGATGCTTTGGGCACTTTGCCACTGCTAATTAATGCCAAAGTGCAAGTGCTCCCTATGGTAAATTGATGTATGGATTAGTGACTCCATGATTGGCCTATTTGATTCACTGTCAGACCCTAGTACAGTGCACTGTTTGTGCCCAGGGCCTGTGAGTTAAATGCTGCTGGTGGGCTTGCAGCACTGGTTGTGTCACCCACAGGAGCAGCTTGTAAAGTGTGTCTCAGGCCTGCCATTGCAGAGCCTGTGTGCAGTCTGGTACTGCCATGTCGACTTGGTAAGTGCACCCACTTACCAGTCCCCAAACCTTCCCTTTTCTGCATGTTAGTCACTCCTAAGGTAGGCCTGCGGGAAGGGTGCATTGTATGTAAGAGGTAGGACATGCCCTGGTGTGTGTGGCATGTCCTGATAGTGAATTACAGCCAATTTAGTTTTTCACTATTGCAAGGCTACCTGTCCCCATAGGCCAGAATGGGCAGTTTGATTATAACATCTTATAATCCTAACTGACCCAGGGAACATGGGAGAAAAACGAATTTAGTATGCCTGAACTCAGAATGATAAAATACATCTTTTAGTGAAGTTGGTTTTAACATTCTGTGTTTGAAAATACCACTTTTAGAAAGTAGGTATTTTCTTGCCTAACCATCCAGCCTGCCTCTGCTAGCTTGTGTATTGTATGTCTGGTTTTGTGAGTGGCAAGGGCTGGGGGACTCCAGGAGACAGGGTGAGTCAGCACAGGGCTGAATAGACCTATCTGCATGTAGAGTGGTGGGAGGAGTAGCACCTGGGCCTGAATAGGGCTGTGCCTGCCTTCCACAATGCTGGCTCCACCCCCTGTGGTGCGTCTGATGTCCCTGGCCCACATTGACAAAGGAAGAAGGTGTGCACTGGCAGAATGCACCCAGAACTGGTTTGGACTAGGACCCTCTGCCTTCAGAGGGCAAAGGATTTGCTAGTATAAATATTGGGACCCAGACCCCAAGATTTTAGATCACTTCTGGGAAACAAGAAGAACCTTTGCTGAGGAGAGGAACCAGAGAAACTAAAGGAGGAGACTATCCCTATGCTGTGTGCTGTTTGAGGGATTGGCCTGCAGTGGTTGCCTGATTGCCAAAGAAAGGAGAAAGGAACTTTGTGCTTACTTTCATCATCTTGCAGAAAATCTCCAAGGGCTTGAAGATTGAGCTTGCCACCTGCTGAAGTCTCAGGGATACAAGACTTCACCAACCAGCTCCCCCTGAATTCCCTTGCTGGGAATTTGAAGTGCCTACTGTTGTGTTGGGCCTTCTGAGAGACTGCGTGTTGCTGGGAGCTGGAAGCACGACTCACGAAGAAGAAGCATGTCGCCGCCGCAGCAGTTGTCGTTGCATCGCCGAGAAAGCGTGCCGCCGCTGTCGCCATCGCATCACCGAAGCGCCTCGCATCACCGGAGAAGAGTGTCGCCGTCGCAGCAAATGCCGTTGCATCATCGGGGAAGCGTGTCGCAGGGCCTTTCGCGGCTCAGAAGATTCACCGAGTCGCAGCACGGCCATCGGGCGTGCACACATCGCCCCCTTCGTTGTCGCATCAAGAAGAAGACGCCATCTTGTTTCATTGCACCGGGTCATCATCGCTTCAAGGCGCTGCTGGTCGCATCGCCACAGAAGCGCAGTAAGAAACCGACGCATCACCTCCCCACGCAGTGAAGAACCGACGCATCACCTCCTCTCCGGGAAGCGACCGACGCATCACCATCCCCTACGCAGCAGTAGGGAACCGACGCATCACCTCCCCCGGAGCAAGGAACCGACGCATCACCGTTCTTGCGTGTAAGGAACCGACGCATCACCTTCCCTGCAACTCTTTTGTTCGTATCGCGTTACGCATCCAAAGGTACATTGAACGTAGAGCGTCGCATTTATCACCTTTATTGAACTGAACTATTTTCTACCATTGACAGTCATATTTTTCATAGTGTATTGTGGATTTTTGTCGTTTTGGGTCTTGTGTTAAGTCTATATAAAAATACTTATTTTTATAATACAACCTGTGTGGTGTCCATCTGTAGTGTTGTCACTGTGTTACTGTATGTGTTCACAAATGCTTTACACACTGCCTCTGAGATAAGCCTGCCTGTTCGTGCCAAGCTACCAAGGGGGTGAGGAGGGGTTATTTTAGTAGTGTATCCCCCTTACTCTGACTAGAAGCAAGGGTCTCTATTTGGACAAAGGTACCTACCTCTGCCAACTAGAGACCCCCAGTTCTAACATTGGTGGTCAGCGGTGAGAATTCTGGACTTGCTTTTGTGACTCATATACAGTGATTGGTGTACACTACTAGTGAGTGCAGACCAAACGCAACCACTTACATTTTGGTAGATTGTTTTTTCCTGGGATTTCTATTTTTGCCAAGAACTGCCAAGTTTAGTCACCATGAGCAAAACAGCATCCATCGCATCTGTGGATTTAGATTTTGAAGAAGAGAAACTAGAAAGTTACACTGTAAAACAGCTGAAACACTTCTGCAGGGAATTGAAAGTTGCTATGACCGGTCTCTCCAAGAAGGATGAGTTCCAAAAGGCGCTGAGGGCCTGGGTGGAAGCAAGGAGCACCCCTGAGCATGTGGAAGAGCATGGGGAGGGGGCTGAGGATGCAGGAGGGCAGCTAGATGGGCTATTGGGTCCAGGAGGGAGGAAAGCACCTTCCCCAGCAGGCAGCAGTGTTTCTTCCAAGGGCCTGTCCCCAGGAGAGCTGGAGGACAGGGAGAGAAGTAGGATGCATGAAATGGAGCTGACCAAGCTTAAGATGTGTGGGCAGTTAGAATTGGAAATTAAGAAATTGGCCCTAGAGGAAAAGAGGATGCAAATGGAGCATGAGAGAAGTTTGAGGGAGTTGGAGTTGAAAGCTAGGAGCTTAGAGATTACTCCCTCTGGTGGCAGCACACCGTCCATGCCTGTTGAAGCAAGGGTGTATATACCTAAAGATGTGGCGAAAGAGTTTTATAAAAATGATGACATTGGGCAATGGTTTAAAGCCTATGAGGTAGCTATGACCTCACACCGGGTCCCTGAGAAGGATTGGGGAGCGGGGTTATGGGGGCGGTTCCTTAGTGAGAGGCGGGATACCTTATTAGACTTGCCCTCTGAAGTCCACAATTCTTATGGTCATATGAAAGAAGCATTGATGTCCAGGTATGGGTTGACTCCTGAACTGTATAGGCAGAGGTTCAGGAATTGCAAAAAGTTAGAGGGCAGTACCTGGGTAGAATATGTGACTTTTTTTTGCAGAGCATTGGATGGTTGGGTGAAGGGTAGCAAAGTGAATGATTTTGAAGTGCTCTTTGATTTAATTGCATGGGAGCACTTGTCAGGAAATCTTTTTCCAGAGCTACGCCAGCACCTTATTGATAGTAGGCTGACTAACCCTAGGAAGCTTGCTGAGGAGGCGGACCGCTGGGTGAGTACCCGGGTCCACAAGGGTCACGTGGGAGACTCCACCAAAGGTGGGCAGGGTCCCCAGCAGAGGAGTGGGGGGGACAAGGGTAAACAGAGGGAGTTCCAGAAAGGGCCCCAAAGTAATCCCCAAGGGAACCAAGGGAAAGGTTCCCAGCCTCCCCCTGAAAAGAAGCCAGGGGCCCAGACAGATAAGCCTGTTCACAGGGGGCCCAAGACTTGCTTTAAGTGTGGTCAAGTGGGCCACTGCTCCTATGATTCAAAATGTCCCTTGTATGGGAAGACAGCACCCACTGGTGCACCATCCCGGCAGGTGGCTAGTGTAGCCCTGGGGGAGGAGATGGATGCCCAAGGTGGGTGGGTTCCCGTAGCAATGTCCTTGGTCTCTTTAGGAGACAGTGAGATGGTCCCCAGGGCCCAACTGCCTGATAACACTAAGAAATACAGGCAGTGGGTGACCATCAATGGCCAAAGGGTGGAGGCTCTGAGAGACACCGGAGCCAGTGTGACACCTGTCAGTTGTCGGCTGGTGTCTGAAGAGCAGGTGATCCCCAATGCATTCTGCCCAGTAGTTGCCGCGGACAACTCAGAGAGCCACTGCAGAGTGGCTCAGGTTCCCTTTGAGTGGGGGGGGGTCTCAGGTACCTTTCAAGTAGCTGTGAGGCCAGCCATGCCTGTAGACTGTCTGTTGGGCAACGATTTAGAAAGTTCACCTTGGGCAGAGGTGGAGAGAAGGTCTCATTTAGAGATGTTGGGTCTGCCTGAGTGGACGTGCGCGACCACTCGGTCTATGGCAGCCAGTAGAGGTGTTCAAGAGGACCTGGAGCCTGAGAGGGTGGCCCAGGTGCCTGCCTTGAAGAGAAGAGGCAGGGGGTGCGGGAAACCAGCCCCCGTAGTTCCCACGGTCCAGGAGGAAGCAGAACCTGAGGGGGATGCTCTGGAACGTAAAGGGGAGCAAGTGGCCAAAGTGGGGGACCTACCTGAGCTGACCCATTGGCAGCAGGAGGGAAGCCCCTCCAGGGAGGAGCTCTGTGAGGAGCAGAACAAGTGCCCTTCTCTTGTGGGTTTGCGGCAACAGGCCACAAACCAGGCAGCAGGTGATCAGTCTGGATCACATTGGATCTACTGGGAGAATGGTCTCCTGTATAGCGAGCCTAAGGTTGCTGCGCCTGAGTCAGCCCGTGTGCTGGTGGTACCCCAGCGCTTCAGAGCCTTCCTACTGGGTTTGGCTCTTGATGTGCCTTTAGCAGGACATCTGGGGCAGGGCAAGACCTTTGAAAGGCTTGTCACCCACTTTTATTGGCCCCAGATGCGCAAGAGATCAGACACTCATTGCAGGACATGTCAGACTTGCCAGGCAAGTGGAAAAAGTGGGAGGAAGCACAAGGCTCCCCTCCAGCCATTCCCTGTAGTCAGCACCCCCTTTGAACGGGTGAGTATTGACATTGTGGGGCGACTGGACCCCAAGACAGCCATGGGCAACAGGTTCATCCTGGTCTTGGTGGACCATGCCACCCAGTACCCGGAAGCCATCCCTCTTCGGACAGTGACGGCCCCCGTGGTGGGATGTGCACTGATGGGGATTTTCTCCTGTGTGGGCTTCCCCAAGGAGGTGGTGAGTGACCGTGGTACAAACTTCATATCCAAGTATATGAAGTCCCTGTGGCAGGAGTGCGGTGTTACCTATAAGTTCACCACTCCTTACCACCCTCAAGGAAATGGGCTGGTTGAGAGATTCAACCGGACCCTGAAGGGCATGATTATGGGTCTGGAAGAACCCATGAGGCATAAGTGGGACGTCCTCTTGCCATGCCTTCTCTTTGCTTACTGTGAGGTGCCACAGAAGTCCTTAGGGTTCAGTCCCTTCGAACTGCTCTATGGTCACCCGGTAAGAGGACCTCTGAGTTTGGTGAAAGAAGGCTGGGAGAAAGCTCCCAGTAAACCTCCCCAGGATGTATTTAGCTACATGTTGGCCTTTAGAAACCAAACAAGGCGATTCAGACAACTCGCTGAGGCGAATCTGGAAGCCAGCCAGGAGGAGATGAAACGATGGTATGATCAGAATGCCACTCTGATCGAGTTTCAGCCTGGGCAGAAAGTGTGGGTCATGGCCCCCGTGGAGCCTTGCGCGCTCCAGGATAAGTGGACCGGACCATTTGAGGTGGTGGAGCGCAAGAGTAACGTCACCTACCTGGTGGACTTGCGGTCTCCCAGGAACCCTTTGCGGGTCCTACATGTCAACCGCCTAAAGCCCCATTTTGAGAGTTCTGAAGTGGGCATGCTCCTAGCAACAGATGATGGAATGGAAGAGGAGACAGAACCTCTTCCTGACCTCCTGTCTGCATCAGAGCAAGATGGGTCAGTGGAGGGTGTGAACCTCTCTAACTCCCTGACACCTGAGCAGCAGGAAGACGGTCGCCAACTGTTGGGACAGTTTCCTGACCTGTTTTCCCTGACTCCTAGTGTCACTGATTGGTGCGTCCATGATGTGGACACTGGGGACAGTCCTCCTGTCAAGCACAAGGCTTACAGAGTGACTGACAGGGTGAGAGCTTGCATCAAGGAGGAGGTCTTCAAGATGTTTGCATTGGGGGTGATTGAGTCCTCTCACAGCCCTTGGGCCAGCCCAGTGGTCTTAGTCCCAAAGGCT
The DNA here is from genome assembly GCA_963921515.1 of Calotriton arnoldi. Classification (NCBI taxonomy): domain Eukaryota; kingdom Metazoa; phylum Chordata; class Amphibia; order Caudata; family Salamandridae; genus Calotriton; species Calotriton arnoldi. The sequence continues at coordinate 949,753 of CAWUFW010003762.1, forward strand.
GCCGCGCCTGGTGCCACGCCCGAACTCCGGTTCTGTGTGGACTACCGAGGACTCAATTCAGTCACCAGGACTGACGCACACCCCATCCCCAGAGCTGATGAGCTCATTGATCAGTTAGGGGCTGCCCGGTACCTCAGCACGTTTGACTTAACGTCTGGGTACTGGCAGATCGCCTTGACTGATGGGGCCAAAGAGAGGTCAGCATTCTCCACACCAGATGGCCACTACCAATTCCGGAATATGCCCTTTGGGGTGAAGAATGCCCCTGCCACCTTTCAGAGGTTGGTCAACCAGGTGTTGGTTGGACTGGAAGATTTCAGTGCCGCCTACCTGGATGACATCGCAGTGTTCAGCGCCAGTTGGGAAGAACATCTGCGCGTCACCTCTGGGAAGTGTTGATGGCGCGCTTTACGGTGGAACACCGCCCTGGTACAGAACACGCCAATGCTGATGGTCTGTCTAGATTCTTCCGCCTTAGTGATGAGAACTCCCTAGAGGTAGGATAGTTCTCCCCACATTTCAGCTGGAGGGGACACATGTTAGACCTGGCATCCTTGGGGTGGGTCTCCCTTCCATTTTTTCGCTATGCCTCCTCTGTTGTTGACTTGTTTTTGCTGGTTTAGATGCTTTGGGCACTTTGCCACTGCTAATCAGTACCAAAGTGCAAGTGCTCCCTATGGTAAATTGATGTATGGATTAGTGACTCCATGATTGGCCTATTTGATTCACTGTCAGACCTTAGTACAGTGCACTGTTTGTGCCCAGGGCCTGTGAGTCAAATGCTGCTGGTGGGCTTGCAGCACTGGTTGTGCCACCCACAGGAGCAGCTTGTAAAGTGTGTCTCAGGCCTGCCATTGCAGAGCCTGTGTGCAGTCTGGTACTGCCATGTCGACTTGGTAAGTGCACCCACTTACCAGTCCCCAAACCTTCCCTTTTCTGCATGATAGTCACCCCTAAGGTAGGCCTGCGAGCAGGGTGCATTGTATGTAAGAGGTAGGACATGCCCTGGTGTGTGTGGCATGTCCTGATAGTGAATTACAGCCAATTTCGTTTTTCACTATTGCAAGGCTACCTGTCCCCATAGGCCAGAATGGGCAGTTTGATTATAACATCTTATAATCCTAACTGACCCAGGGAACATGGGAGAAAAACGAATTTAGTATGCCTGAACTCAGAATGATAAAATATATCTTTTACTGAAGTTGGTTTTAACATTCTGTGTTTGAAAATACCACTTTTAGAAAGTAGGTATTTTCTTGCCTAACCATCCAGCCTGCCTCTGCTAGCTTGTGTATTGTATGTCTGGTTTTGTGAGTGGCAGGGGCTGGGGGACTCCAGGAGACAGGGTGAGTCAGCACAGGGCTGAATAGACCTATCTGCATGTAGAGTGGTGGGAGTAGTAGCACCTGGGCCTGAATAGGGCTGTGCCTGCCTTCCACAATGCTGGCTCCACCCCCTGTGGTGCGTCTGATGTCCCTGGCCCACATTGACAAAGGAAGAAGGTGTGCACTGGCAGAATGCACCCAGAACTGGTTTGGACTAGGTACAGGACCCTCTGCCTTCAGAGGACAAAGGATTTGCTAGTATAAATATTGGGACCCAGACCCCAAGATTTTAGATCACTTCTGGGAAACAAGAAGAACCTTTGCTGAGGAGAGGAACCAGAGAAACTGAAGGAGGAGACTATCCCTATGCTGTGTGCTGTTTGAGGGATTGGCCTGCAGTGGCTGCCTGATTGCCAAAGAAAGGAGAAAGGAACTTTGTGCTTACTTTCATCATCTTGCAGAAAATCTCCAAGGGCTTGAAGATTGAGCTTGCCTCCTGCTGAAGTCTCAGGGATACAAGACTTCACCAACCAGCTCCCCCTGAATTCCCTTGCTGGGAATTTGAAGTGCCTGCTGTTGTGTTGGGCTTTCTGAGAGACTGCATGTCGCTGGGAGCTGGAAGCGCGACTCACGAAGAAGAAGCGTGTCGCCGCCGCAGCAGTTGTCGTCGCATCGCCGAGAAAGCGTGCCGCCACTGCCGCTGTCGCCATCGCATCACCGAAGCGCCTTGCATCACCGGAGAAGAGTGTCGCCGTCGCAGCAGATGCCGTCGCATCATTGGGGAAGCGTGTCGCAGGGCCTGTCGCGGCTCAGAAGATTCACCGAGTCCCCTTCGTTGTCGCATCAAGAAGAAGACGCCATCTTGTTTCATTGCACCGGGTCGTCATCGCATCGAGGCACTGCTGGTCGCATCGCCACAGAAGCGCAGTAAGAAACCGACGCATCACCTCCCCACGCAGTGAAGAACCGACGCATCACCTCCTCTCCGGTAAGGAACCGACGCATCACCGTCCCCTACGCAACAGTAGGGAACCGACGCATCACCTCCCCCGGAGCAAGGAACCGACGCATCACCGTTCTTGCGTGTAAGGAACCGACGCATCACCTTCCCTGCAACTCTTTTGTTTGTATCGCGTTACGCATCCAAAGGTACCTTGAACGTAGAGTGTCGCATTTATCACCTTTATTGAACTGAACTATTTTCTACCATTGACAGTCATATTTTTCATAGTGTATTGTGGATTTTTGTCGTTTTGGGTCTTGTGTTAAGTCTATATAAAAATACTTATTTTTATAATACAACCTGTGTGGTGTCCATCTGTAGTGTTGTCACTGTGTTACTGTATGTGTTCACAAATGCTTTACACACTGCCTCTGAGATAAGCCTGCCTGCTTGTGCCAAGCTACCAAGGGGGTGAGCAGGGGTTATTTTAGTAGTGTATCCCCCTTACCCTGACTAGAAGCAAGGGTCCCTATTTGGACAAAGGTACCTACCTCTGCCAACTAGGGACCCCCAGTTCTAACAATAGCCATAGTCAGGAGTTTCCAGGGAGAACTACCGGGCCCAGGTGGGATGGGCAGGAGCTTAGTATCAAGGGTGTGTTCGGGGTGTGACACTCCCCAAATGCATTCTTAATAGTATGGTCTTGGGGCCCTGAATCGGTTCTGCCATATCTGGGTCAGTTTTTCTTGTTGTTCTCATTTCACTAAGAGCTTGTATCCTTTCCGGAGCAGAAACCTAAATAGATATAGTGACTGATTTATCTAAACAGTAATACATCTGCACCACTGGAAGTACTCCTTGAACGGGTGCAAATTTACTACTTTTTGAATTTAACAAACATTGCAGTGGTAGGCTTGGATTCTCTTTGCCCGTCTCAGGTTTCCAGGTATATTACTGGCAATCGAACACCCAAAAGATGATGGGATGAATGCTTACAGATAGTCTAACCAGTGGCAATCGCTCTGGGTAGCATTCTGACACATTGTTTTTCACCTGCTGTGCCATTGTAGACAAAGGTCCGCATTGGAACAGTCCACCTATAACCTTGGTCATCTCACCCCTCCACCCTGTGCCTACTACTTTTTTAGCTAGGAAATTTGAGATTCAAACCCCCCAGTCTCACTGACTAAGCTACACCCCTGCTAGTTTTTTTCTATTCATGGTGTACTTAGTACTTAATTAGCAATATACTTGGAATCCAATTGTTTGCCATCCTTTGAATTTCTACTTTTGTGTGCCTTTATTGACATTGATTACTTTTCATAAACATTGACATACTTGATATAGATTGCGAAGGCTCAATGTACTCTTTGGGGCCTTAAACAAATTACTGCTGACTTTCCAGCTATCACCACGCCCGCATCAGAGTTTATTTCCAAGACAAGTTGTATGTTTTCCTCTTTCTATTAATAAGGTATGTCCAGTTTTATTTGCGACTTCATTAATTTCTATATAATCAGTTACATTATTTTAGACTTTGACCTATAAGTTATTCACTACACATAAGTACCATTCATGATACTTTTCTCTTGTCTACACAACTGGTTGTAGCACTGAAATTGCATTCTAAGTACCTGTGTGACCAGCCGGTATGCCTTGATGGCAATTAGTTTATGTGCCCTCTATGAGAGAAGTCTTTTCTATCTTACAGTTTGGATTTTGTTTAATGTGAGAGCTTCTAATTCATTTATTTTAACATTATTATTTCTAATTTCTCATTATTATTTTAGATCTTTATGCTTGGCCTCTAATTTTTTGGTCTTGATAATAATCTTGATAGGGTCGAAACATCAAGAGTAGGGATTAATTACAACAATAATGATTGGCGAAAAAGGGTGCGTATTGTTGGACTCTAATGGATTTTGTTATTTCACAAGATAAATGAGTAGTCCTATAATCCTTTTCTTTGTATTACATTTTTTTATCACTGTTTAAACCTCACTGTATGATCAACTGAGCACTGTAAACCTAGGTCATGTATTTATTCAACATATTTCATTTGGCAAAAAAAAATTAAATTATTGGATGACATAGTATCATGAATTGTGTGTACTCTGCTTTTGGACCTACTGATTATCCCAACACCTTGTTTTATTTCTTTTAAATGATGCGGCTGTTAGACACTGTTTGTGTGCTTGATAAGTACTGAAGGCTCCTGTTTTGGCCCTCTTACAGGTACCTATGTTTTCTCCCACGATGTGGTGATCATCGTTGTTGTTTCCTATTCGTGACTGCCACGCCCTTCTCAGCATGAAAAGGCCTGTCCTAAGGAGGGAAGGCCTTCCCAAACTGTGTAGCCAGTGGTTATGTGACAGGCTGGCTGCTAACAAGGGGTTTCTGAAGGCGTAGCCAGTTCAGGCTCCGCATTCAGAAACCAATATTTTTCCTCAACTCTAAATAAGGTGGAGGAACTATAAATGGGCAGAAGTGACATCTTCTGATCTATGGTGTTATATTATGCGTTGGCTACCACTGGGTGTCACCTCATTGTGAAGGTAGTTCGGATTTAACAGCATGGGAAAATGTGTTTAGTCGATGACTCCTCTGCACTCTCGTACACATTTATTAAAGAACTGTTATTATAAATTCTCATATTTACATTGCAAGCACTGATTATCGCCATGTCTCTCTTTCCTGTCTCAGGCCTTACGTTTATGAGGTGACTGCTCCTCTGAGGCAATGAGACAGAGAACCCTTTTTTCATGATTCTAAGTAGGGACCTACCACTAGTAATTAGGCCACAAACACAATAAAAGTTTCAGTCAAGCTCTCAATAAATTATTCCCTTGCTCAACCCTTGGTAGCTGGCAACGAGCAGGCAGGCTTAACTTAGGAGACAGGTGTGTGAAGCATTTAAAAAGAGCAATACATTAAATAAGTAAGACACAACACACAATAAAAATCCATCACCAATTTAAAAAATAGGTTATATTTCTATGAACAAATAGACACCAAAACGACAAAAATCGAATGTGGCGAACTGGAGATATGATTTTTTAAAGAATAAACACTTTCTAATGCTTAAAAGTTCAAAGTGACACTTTGGGACAATTGGTTGCGCTTTACCGGCACAAAGTCAAAGTTTGAGGCTGACTGTGATGGAGCCCTGGTCGGATGCACTAAGTGGGAGTCCTTGGTTAAAATTTTACCTTAGCACTTAGAAACTTTACGGGAGCTTTTTCTCTCGAAGTCGAGCAAGGATACTCGTCAGGCCAGGTGTTGAGTTCAGCATGAGGCCGCAGTGAAATCCTGTGAGTCTTGAGCTCCAGAGCTTTCAGCTGGAACGAACCTGAAATCCAAGCCAGGTCGCTGTACACCGACGGCGGCCTGTCTCTTGTCGACTGGTCGGTCACCTTATGGAGCTTTTTCCAAACGTTGCTCCAAGCTTCTGGAACTTCTTCCTGAAGTTCCTCTTGAGGGCTCAAAGTGGCCAAAACACCAATCCAAGGATCTAGAAGGTATGAGATGGTCCTTGGAAGTTTAGGACTACAATTCCCACAATGCACCTGGCCAAATCCTTAAAAGTCCACTGGGCGCACTCCAGGCTGGGGACTTCTTGGGGGAGATGGTGCAGGTGAGCTCTGTTAACCTGTTGCTTTCAGGAAGTCCACTCCTTAATCCTTTTTGAAGCAAGGCAAAATCCTCAGGGCTGTAGTTCCAGGTGTGCAGCAGGAGCAGTCCTTCAGAGTGCAATACTTTGGTGTGCAGACCGGAGTTCAGCAGGGCAGTCCTTCTTCTCCAAAGTCTGGCATTTTCTTGACCCAGAAAACACTATTCATCCAAAATGGAGAAACTCTCTTCTGGAGTGTTAGATCTGGCTAAGCCAACCCACTGATGTGGCTAAGATTCCCTAACACTTCCCTTCCAGCCCCTTCACTAATCTAGTTATTGGGGCTCCTGTCTGGCTGGGGGTGCAGGATGTGGGGGTGAGCATGTGCTGCCCTAAACTGTCATTCCCTCTTTAAAGACCAAGGGGCATATTATCAACGGCCAGCGATAATTATCGCTGGCCGTGCTTAGCGATAGATTACTTATCGCTGGCTATCTCCGGAAATTATCGCCCTGGTAGCGCGTTATTAACAACACGCTTCTCCAGGGCGATAAAAATTCCAGAGATAGCGAGGTTATCGCGGTTTTGCCGGTAACATCGCTGTTTTTCCCGCGTTGTTCCCTGCAAAACGGCGATAACCTTGCTGATACGACCCTGTGGTCGTATCAGCACAATCCACCCCCTATGTTAGGGATGGCTAAGTCGGGATAATAGCAGACATTAGAATTTGCCGAAAACGGCCGTTTTCGCCAAAATCTAACGTCTGCTATCATCCTGTGGGCTGCCTTGTAAATATCGCGATGTGCACATCGGCGATATTTACAACGTAGCCCATCTGGGGTACGCCCAGTAACGCCCACTTTGCATCTCATTAGAGATGCAAAGCTGGGCGATAAGAGAAAGGGCGAAAAGCATGGATTCACGCGTTAGCGTGTCCTTGCTAATAAGGCGTTAAAATTATCGCCGCTTTTCGTCCGAAAACGGACGCTAAAGCGGCGATAATTGTATCGCCTGCCCTTGTAGATATGCCCCCAATTTGGCTACTCCACCCCCATCCTGCCTTTTGCTCTGCCGCTTCCAGTTCTCCTCCCACAGGAAATCATTTGTCTCTAGTGAGGCCACTTCACACTTCATTAAAGACAGCTTTGCTCAGCCTGGCAGAGGCGGACCAATCACAGCAGTGCTGGTGGAAGGCTGAATTTTGGCTTACAGAAAAGAAAGTTCTATAACTTCTCTTCTGTGATAGTTATAATAAATATAACAGTGGCAAGTTGTTGGATTTATTCCAATTTTGATACTTTGAAGTGTATTTTTTGCTCCTTTTTTTCAATAGTTAAACTTTAATAAAGTATTCCCATGTTAGCCTATGGAGCCTTTGGCTACAATGGGGAAAACGAAATTGACAGTTTTTCCCTCACCAGGACAGATCAAAAATCATTTATAATGTTATTCCTTATAGTTACAAGGCACCCTACCCCTGGGGCACCTAGGAGAGACCTGTCTGCATAGTTTACATGGTGATACATACAAGGTATGATCTGCTCTGGAGAAACTATTTTCTCTGTGACCATAGTCACACTGGCTCCTGTATCTCTTATATGTACAACTACAGTACGTTGAGACTTCGGAAGTACCTTTAATTCCAAAGTCAAATTTGCATATAATTTTAATGTAAAGGCAGCCTGAAAGGCAGGACTGCCTTTAAAATGACAGCAGGCAGCACAGCAGTGCACACTTAAGTGCATTAAGTCTGCCGGGCCACTAAATCTACATGCCCTATTATATACCAAGGACTTACAGCTAGGCTGTCAGTACCAATTGTAATTAAACCTAATTACCATATACCTTATAATCAGAGCACTGGCCCTGGGTCTGGTAGGCAGAGCCCAGAGCATAGTCAGAGTCAGTTACCACCATTATCAATCAAAAAATGGGGGTGGACAGGGCAAAAAGGATGACTTTCTCATATAGCCCACCTAAACAAAAGGTGATGGGTAACTAACCTACACCCGGAAAAACTTGGAAAGTCCTCCTACATTGGCATGGGCCATCCCAGGTCTGTGTTCCACTGTAAAGTCCATCCCATGTAGGGAAATGGACCACCTCAACAGTTTAGTACTTTCCCCCCTCATCTGCATTAGCCATCTGAGAAGTGTGTGATCAGTTTGAAGACAGAAGTGAGTGCCAAACAGGTATGGTCTCAACTTCTTCAGGGACCAAACCATTGCAAAGGCTCTCAATTGCACTCCATCCTTGTTCTCTGGGGAGAAGTCGCCAGGTGATGAAGGCAACTGGCTGATCAAGGCTATCTTCATTTACTTATGCCAACACTTTCCCAGTCCCTTGTTCTGAAGTATCTGCCAGAATCACAAATTCCTTTGTGTTGTCAGGGGCCAGTAACACTGCTGCTGAACACATAGGGCCATATTAATGGGCTTTTGCAGTAGGGAAGCGCCGCAGGCCTCCCTGTTGCGCTGCCCTACGGCAAAAGGAAAGGGCAGGAATGCGCTGTATCTATATGATACGTCGCATTCCTGTCCTTTTCCCCTGTGCCGGCGCACAATGGGCTGCCGTGCGCCAACGCAGGCACCTTTGCACCATGGTGCACGGGTTCCTGAGTTGAGGGGATGATTGATTTTGTGCAGGAAGGGACCCTTCCTGCACAAAATCAATCCATTCAGGTGCTTTTCTTTTTCTATGTGTGCTGCAGAACGCAGCACACATAGAAAAATGAAAGCACGAGGAGAAATGTTTTTATTTCTCTTCGTTGTGCTTCTCCAGGGGTGGCGTTAGGTTCTGACACATTCCCAGCTTTATGATGCCTCGTAAATCTGGGAATGTGTCAGGTTCCATGGGTGTTGCGTGGGAACACCCACAGCAACACCCATGGAACGCCCCTTTCACGCAGTTTTCTGTGTGAAAGGGGCACATATTTATAAGGCCATGAAAACCCACGTAAAGTGGCTGTACGTGGCCGTATAAATATGTGTTGGCACATTGCGCCACCGGAACGTCAAAAAAGTGACATTCCGGGGGTGCAAAAGTGACGATAGGGCCTCATGAGGCCCATAGCATCTTTCAGAGTGTCAAAGAGCTTCTGACACTCTGGAGTCCAATTGACTTTCTTGAGTTGCTTTTTAGAAGTGAGTGCTGTCAGGAGAGCCACAATGGTTCCGTAGTTCTGATCAAATCTTCTATAATACCCAGTCAGACCAAGGAATGCCCGGACCTGTGTCTGGGCTGTAGAAGCTGCCCGATCCAAGATAGTTTGAATTTTGGGCTGGAGAGGTTGTACATGGCCTCCACCTATACGGTGGCCCAGGTACACCACTAAACTCTGCCCTGTTTGGCACTTGATGGCATTAATAGTTAGGCCTGCCTGTTGCAGGGCCTGAAGCACTTCCGTCAGGTGGATCAAATGATCCTCCGAGGTGGAACTGTACACAGCTATATTGTACAGATAGGCTGCACTGAACTGTTCCAGCCAAGACAAGACCCTATTTACCAACCTTTGGAAGGTGGCAGGGCATTCTTTAAACCAAAGGGCATTGCTTTGAATTGGTAGTGTACCTCTGGTGTGGAGAATACAAACATCTCCTTTGCTCCTTCACTGAGGGCAAACTGCCAGTAGTCTGAGGTCAAATCAATTGTACTCAGGTACTTAGCAGCCCCTAACCTGTCAATGAACCCATCAGCTCTAGGTATAGGATGAGCATAAGTCTTAGTGACTGCATTCAGTCTTCTGTAGTCCACACGGAACCATAACTTCTTCTTTCCCCCTGGGGATTAGATTCAGATTTAGATTCAGATCACTTTATTTTGCATAGTTACCAAAAACCATTGCATCACGATTTTTATAAAACAAATATTCAGTAAAATTTCATCAACCATTGGGGATTAGAATTGGGTACCAGAACCACTAGGCTGGCCCGTGGACTGTCATAGGGCTCAATTACTCCCAATTCCAGCATCTTAGCTATCTCAGCCTTGATGCTGGATCTGACATGGTCAGACTACCTGTACAGTTTATTTTTGACAAGTTGGCTGTCACCAGTGTCAATGTCATATATACACCAATCAGTGATACCTGGGGTCAAAGAGAACAGACCAGCAAACTGCCCCAGCACCTGCTTGCAGTCTCTGTGCTGCTGGTCTGTCAATTTGGGAGAGAGTACAACTCCCTTCACTGACCCATCTTGCACATTGCTGGAGAGGAGGTCTGGCACTGGCTCAGTCTCCTCCTCTCCTCTCTCATCTGTGACCATCAGCATGGTCATGTCTGCACTGTCTTGGTGGAGTTTCAACCTATTGACATGTAGGACTCTGTGGGGGTTCTGGGGGTGTTCAGGTCTACCAGGTAGGTAACCTCACCCTTCTTCTCTAGGATTGGATAGGGCCCGGTCCACTTGTCCTGGAGGGCCCTGGGATCTACAGGCTACAACAAACTCACCAATTGTTCTGGAGTGTACTCAGGCATGGTAGCCTTTTGGGCATTCCAGTGCTTCATGAGCTGCTGGGGGGCTTCTTTGTGCAGACTGCATTTCCTCTCTTGTGTCCTGACTGCTGACGTTCATAACACTTCCCTGCCTTCAAAAGGTCAAGTAACTTTACTGCCTTTGCAGGGTCAAAGGACTTCCCCTGATACTCCCTTCCCTTGAAAGTGGATTGGCTGGGGTCCCTCCCCGCACAGGTTTTTGTGGATCTTGTGAGGACTCTTTTGTTTTTTTATCATCTTTCCCCTGTGCTTTCCCCTGGGAGGTTGAACTGTCCTCCTTTCTTCTGATCACCCCCCAGGTGTTGATTAGAAACCCGGGTTCTCACCCACTCCTCAGCTGTTTCTCCTAGTTCCCTGGGACTGGACAGCTTAAAGTCCACTAGGTACTGGTGTAACTTCTCTTGTACATGAGTCAGGATTTGCTCTGTAAGAATTAAATTGCTCAGTCCCTCATAAGTACTCACCTGGTTACCTTGAACCCTGCCCTCTAGTGCCTTCACTGAGACATCTACAAAGTCCACCCAGGTCTCTGTGTGGACCTTATGGGTGTCCCTGAACTCCATCCTGTACTGCTCTGGGGTCAGACCAAATTTCCTGACTAGACACTTCTTCATGTAGGAGTAGAATTCTGCCTCATCCCATACTAGGGTCAGGAGCCTATCCCTCCCAGCTACTGGTATCAACTCCCACAAGAGTGAACCCCAGTATTTGGAATGAACCCTTCTCATCCTAAGGGCCCTTTCAGATGCAGTCAGCCATTTGCCTATATCACCCCCTTCTTCATACTTGGGCACTATCCCCTTGGGAAGCCTGGGATCAAACCCACCACCCATGGACATACCAGCATCTTCCTCATTGTCGCTGCCACCATTTCTTCTTGTTTTCACCCCCACCAATTCTCTTCAGCAAGGTCCAACTTCTCTTCCAGAGCTATGGAAGCTAACTGAGCCTCCAGCTGTCTCTCTGCAAGGGATAGCCATGGTTACTCTGTCGGGGAGCCTCCCCTCCCTCCTAGCTGGAAGTATGAACCTGGTACTGGAAGTAGGCTGTTTTCTCTTTCCACATAGTGGATGCCTTTTCTTTACCTTTCAATAGCACGGCCTCCATTATACCGCATCACTTATGGTCCCAATTGTTATTTCCGTATCCGTCTATCAATCAATCAATATAGAAAGGCATTTTTGTTTTATTATGAATGTCATGGCATTTCCTGAATTTTCCTTTGTTTCCCGAGTTCTCTGCCATTCTCCTTCTTCCTTGGGCATATTTCGGCACTGCATGGAGCTGCTGTCCACACTGCTCATGTTCTTTAGCTGGGCTGGGGAGGAGGCACCAGTAGCCTTGCTTCAGCAGGTTGTATCACCATGTTCCATGAGATTGACAGCTGGGGAATGGCTAGTCCAGCATTGCCTGGCCCTGACACGATTCCATCTTTGAAGAGGGCAGCTGAGTAGGTTTGAAGCCTAGAGAGGCCTTCTCAGCCATCTCTCCATTCCAGGTAGTTCTCTACCTCTCTGTGCCATGCACACTAGCCCACTTTGACCATGTTGGGCAATGGCAGCAAGTCTGGACCAAGACAGGAGGCGATCTAAGTACATATGCCCTGACTGACAATTGTCCTCTTTACATGTTGCTGTGGCCTCACCCAGGCTGGAAAACAGTAAGAGTTTTCAATTGTTTGATGTTTCTTAGATTCCAACTGAGTTTTATTGATTTAAGGGGCATATTTATGTAGAAGTCACACACTGCAGCACAGCAAGTCACCTTGCTGCACTGCACTGTGTGACAGGGAAAGGGCATGAATATGCCACGTTTAACACAACATGGCGCATTCCTAACGTTTCCTAGTGCTGGCACACAATGTGTTGCCTAGCGCCAACGCAGGCACTCTTGCACCATGGTGCAAGGCTGCCTAATTTGTAAGCAGGATTGTTTTTGTGCAGGAATGGGCACCTTCCTGCACAAAAACAATCACATGAGGCATTTTCTTATTTCTGTGTGCTGCAGAATGCAGCATGTGGCGTCCTCCCCAGCCCGGTAGCATGCAACAGACCACGCCACACACGGAGCTCTGGTTTGCACGTCTTTATTTTTCAGCATGCAGCCATCAGCTGGACGCACTGTGTCACAAACTTTATTAACCATACCCAGCCACATCCGTCAGATTACGTAATACTTGTAAGGAGTCTTTTGAGGACCACTAGAGTCTTCATGCACATAAACACAGGACAAGACACAGCACATAAAAAGGAAAGAACAAGGAAAAATAAAGATATTTCTCCTTGTTATACCACAGCTGGTAAGGCGTAGCATTTTGGTGCATTCCCTGGTCTACCAGTGATGGTAAATCTGGAAATGCATCATAATCCATGGGAACGCCTCCCTAGGGCAGAGTAACACAATGCAGAAATTTGCGCTGCTTTGCGTTACTCTGGATTTATCAAGCCACTCAGGGCTACTCAAGGTGGCCTTGCGTGACTTGATAAATCACATTTTATGGTTGCGTCACACATGCACCCCGTTGTGTGGTCCAAAAGCGATGCAACCCATACATAAATATGGCCCTATTAGTTTTATCCCAGTTATTAGTTGGAGTAATCTTATTCGAGAGTTGTGTTTGAGTACTATGTGAATGTATTGTATGACCTACTGTTATATTCCATATAGGTACCCTATATAGGTGCAGGTAACATTGCAACCTTTCACCTATATTCTTCCCTACATTACATACATAACGGTTCTTAGGCACTGACCTTTTACCCAGATATGACACTGCATTCAGAATGCGGGTTTTTCCCTGGTTCGATTCTCATACATTATGCATGAGGCTTCTTGGAAGCACAGCAGGACTAACAGTAAGATTACCATCTCCTGTATAATATCTCTGTATAAAGTTCAGGCCCAACGTCATCCTTTAGGCTGACACAGTAACACAGCAAGGTAGGACTCTTGGGGAGACCTATGGGTATATATACAGCACATCTTGCTTAGGAAGATAGAGGAGACGTGACTTCCCGGCTGACACACTGACCAGAGACGCTGAGGTTCCAGCATGCAGACACTCCAGCTTGCAGTGGTCTAACATCCCTCGCGGGGTGTCCAACTCGAGACCAGGACGGGGTCCCACATTCTCATTTTCAGGTAATGGGGTGGACTAGAACCTAGAGGGATTCTTGGCATAACACCTACACAGATGCTAGGTCCATTTAGGTACATCTAGTTAGGGAGGCATCGTAGGAGTATGCACTTTTTATCATGTGTTTTATGTACTTGTATATATTCATGATTTCTGCAAGATGGTAGAACTATACCATTCCTTTACTTTCGTAGTGCTGCTAATCATATATCTCTGCTACTGTCTAATGGTTGTTGCAGCTCATATATTCTACACTAGAATAACAACTGTTCAATAAATTCTTATTGAAAACGCCCAGCCTGTTTATTCTGTGTATCTCTCTGAGACGAACTAAGTAAGCACAAGTGACTGAGCGAAAGGTAGTATATTGTTTCCACGATCCTGGGGAATCAGGGTTGTCATGTTCTGAGGTTGCCAAGAACTATTCTCTCCCCGATAAGAGGAGACTTTAGTGGCACTGTGAGCTAGCTGATACAGATAGGCTAACATATCCGGTGGGAGTGCACAGAATCAGTCTGCCACCAAACCCACAGTTTATGTTATCCAAACGCGCAGATCCTGTATAGGGTATATAGGAACTACACAACACTACCAATTCAGGTCTCTGATTCCCAATCTGGGATTAGGAGAAGCAATCCTCCTGTTGGCATTTTCCTGCACCTGCTTGCAGTCCTTTTCATGTATGTTGTATGCAAAATGCGTCCTTTAAGTAGTCTTTCAGAGTTTATCATGTAGGTCCCTGCTACGTTCGGGTGGCAATGCGCCTCAGTGCCTTACCCTGGAAGTTGCTCTGGCACTTGTTGACAGAGGCTTCATAGACTTATGGTTAAGATGTCACTATGTTCCAACCCCTTCCCAGAATTTTTAGGAATGTGAGTTTAAACCCTTGCACTCTGTGCTTTGCTTTTTTGCCTGGAGGCGTCTGGCTCCTAACGGACTTGGTGGGTTGGCAGCTGGCTCATTCCATGTGGCTTGCGGGTCCTGGGAATGGATGTCTATCTGTGTGTACCTCAGGCTGGTGTCCCAATGTCTTCTGGTGTGCCTTGCCAACCTTTTAGAGGCCATTGCCAGTGGTGATGTGTTTTCTCATCACTTGTCCCTGGGGTTGGCTGGTTTTGGGGTACATGTCTTGGCATCCCTGTTTTTCAGCCTCCTATTGGGCACTGGCATGCCTGGTTTGTAGGTTTTTTTTTCATATTCATGGTTTCAAATGCCTGTAGGCTCCTCTCTTCAAGCATGGGATGTTGTCTCATAGCGGTTCTCTCTGTAGCTTTTACCACATGCTGTTGAATATCTTGGTGCACCTCTTGCTTCCAAAAATGGGGTGGGCATGTTAAATGGTTAAAGTTGTCTTCTTGGAGGTCTGACATCGGCCGTCATTTATCCTGCCATGGACTTGAATTCCTGTCTAGGCACCTGGTTGCATGTCAAGAAAATACAGTGGGCCTGATTTAGATCTTGGCGGAGGGTAATACTCCGTCAGAAACGTGACAGATATCCTGTGCACCGTATTATGATCCCATTCTATCCTATGGGGTTTGTAATACGGCGTGCGGGATATCCACCACGTTTGTGATGGAGTATTCCATCAGCCGAGATCTAAATCAAGCCCAAAGTTTTTATTTTGAGCGTGCCATATTTTTGTGTCCAGAATATCGACTTCCAACATATCATATAGGTATGTGTCCATGTTATGTAATTTACTGTTCTCCACATCTATTTACCAAGATAATATATATCATCAAGGGAGATACCTGTGGAGTTAAGAATGGTAAATCTGCACATACATATATGTTGATTAACTTAGAGTTATGTTGATAAACAATATTCTGGACACAATATTCTTGCAGATTGATAACTAAATCTTTATAAAGTGGGAGTCCTCTGCCTGTTCACTGGGGGTGTACACTGGAGCTGCTACCCTGAGCCACTAAGTCCATTGCGATTCCCCAATGCTTCTTTTCTTGCTTGACACAGTGTGTGGAGATTGGTGTGTTGTTTGCACAGATGGTTCGGCTGCCATTTGCTAGGAAAGCCTGAGTCTTGTGCTGCACTTCTTTTATGGTCTACAGGTGCCTATGCCTGTGGAGTTGCGTGTTTAGCCCTACGGAGCCTTAGTCATTTAGGTTCACTCTGTCTTTATTCTTCTTCTCATTGTCTTGTTCTTGCCACTGCATTGCTTGCTTGTAAAGCTGAAGCTTGATTCCTCCTGGAATGAGAGCTTGTTGCTCAACAGCCATTGGTGCATTCAGGCACCAGCACAAGTAGCATTCCTTTGGCTTTTGGGTTTGTTTGCTGCTATTGCAAAGTGGTTCTGTGTGGTCAGTAATGATGTGATGTTACTCCTTGAATTGTGGATCGCAATGGGTCTTCGTCTGTGATTGTTCTTTTGGCTATCTGGCATGTCCTCTGGGTTTCTTTCTTGTAGTTATAATCTGTGCCACTCCATTCTTTGGTTCTGGCTGTAGTTCCTACTATATTCCACACCTTGTGGACATGGAGAGTGCCTTTCAAACAGGCCCCCAGGGTTGTTGGGAGCCATTGCCCCAGCCTGGCTCTTTGTCTCTTTATATCATCTGGGGTTTCGGGCCACTGTAGCTGCGCTGGGTTTGGGACCCCATGTCAAAGGGCTTTTTCCCTCCTTGGGAGGTATTGCTGGTCTCTCTTTCTCTGGTGTCAAGTTGGCATTTTGGTTTCTTGGTTGCTTCCTTGGTATCTTTTTCTCTCCCAATTCACCCGACCAGTCTTTGCTGTGGCTCATGCCTGTACCAGTTCATCAGCAATTCCATGTGTCACTGGATGGGTTTTGGCCCTTTGGGGGCTCTCTTCAATTGAAGGGATTTTGTAGGTTCTCTTTAAGGATTCCTGGCTGGTCTTTGCTACTGCTTCAACTCCTTCTCCCAGGAGGTTCTGCATTGAATGGGTCAGCAGTCAATGGTGCAGTGTGATGTGACTTGCTGAATAGTTGGGAAAGTTTCAAACCTTTCCTGCTCACCTGTGGTGGGGGGAGGGTGGAATCTCTCTGGATCCCGGCCCCTTCTTTCTTTTGGATCCCATTGGACAGGTTCCTCATGAGGCTTGCTCCTTTTCTTTGGGTCCAGGCTTCAGTTCCAGTTGTTCTTCCCCTCTCTATGTCTGGCTCTTTCTTGAATTGGAGAATCTTCAAGAGTCTGCTCATCTGCATTATATCTAATGGCTCTTATAATAAGGTGGACTGAGTATCTGCGATGTTTGTGATGGAGAAACATGTTCTCCAAACTCTAACTCAGGACCTAAGTTGTTATCAGGAGAGGTTTCTAAAAGCACAAGAACTGATTTTAAATAGAGGCCAAAATATCTCACCACGAGTGTACAAGACATCAGTTCAAAAAACTACTATATGGAGACAATCTGGGCCAAAAGATTCAGGTCAAATAAAGCCAAAATTAATTTATGACATGGACCACAAGACCAAAAGCTGGCAGGCAATCTCCTAACATGGCGTTGCCATCATCATTGCTGTGCACCATAGGGAATGGTCATTGCAACCATCACTGACAATTGTACAACCTCTTAAAATGTGCCTTAAGGTAACCTGTCTCATTGGTATATAATTGGGGTTTAAGCTATAACGTTGAACCTGGAGCCAAGTTTTCCACTTATAAATGTGAGTTTTGCAAAGGTACAGTGCAGCCCACACGTGACATTTAGTTTGACATGAGAGGTAAACTTTCTGTGCCAACTTACAGTGGCCTTACTGAAAAGTCAAATAAGTCAGTTGGTTCTGGCCAAATTTGCGAATGTTATAAGGACAGAGCATATGCAGTGTGAGATGAATAGTATTGTCCCAGTGCCAGAGCCAAAATACCAGGACAAAGTAATCCAAACAAGCGAGGACAACTCAAATAGATGTCGTTTCCCAGACTAGCACTTTACAAGGAAGTACGAGAATCTAATCCTATATTCGCCATAACCTAAATGTATACCTTAGTCCCAATATATTGATAAAAACATCCAACCTCTTGAAACCCCTCTTCAATAATAGAAAAAAAAGTCATAGGAAAACAGGGCACCACCACTGAAGGGCGGTACAGCAGGCCATGTGGCAATTTAGCATTCAGTACTCTTAGTATAAGCAGTGTGAATGTTAAAGCTTCTCCTGAGAATGCTCTTGATATATTGTCGAAACTTCCCCACTTTCTATATTGCAAAATATAATATATGTATTCAACTATGGTGCATATAAGAATGTTTATTTATAATATTTTACTCTCTATAGAGGATGCAATCTAAACCATATCTATGCATCACATTCTGCAGCATAATCAGTTTTCATTAAATGATGTGTACATTTCAGCATACTCTCTATATGATTTCTGAGGAATGTACTATCTACATCTTATCATAACATATAGATGCAAGCATAGATTGGTATACGAGTGCATTTGAATATCTATTGTATATATTTCAAGATGAATTGTATGAATCTCAATATATAGTCTTCAGTTTCATATAAATTGTATGTATCTGGATATTTGTATGTATAATGAATACAATCGAGTAACAAATATTCCCAAGCTATAGAGTATACATTTCACTCTGTAGTCCATTTATTTATGAGACTTGAATAATGTCTCCAAAGTTCTCCCCCCCCCCCATTCCCCCCACACAATCTATATCAAGGCAAACGTTGTGCCTTTTCTTTCAATCTGAAAGATATTCTGGGTGTGAAGTCACAGCTGATGGGAAGTATTATTCCACTTGAAAGCATCTTGTTAGAATGGCCAGCCTGTTTATAGAGATTGACAGAGAGGAGTTCAGGTTATTAGATATATTCCTGTTATGGATTTAGACATGTCTAATTCTGCACTATGTCCTAAACCAGTTGTGGCATTTTTCATAAACAGCCCTGGCTCTGAGTTTCAGTACTGAATTCTGATATGCAAGAAGGGTGGGCTCTATTAAATGCTACGGTAAATGCATTTCTACCTCTCAAGAACCATGAGCTCACTTTGCACTTTGAAACATCCCTCCCAGTTGAAGGGACCAAAATTAAGAAACCCCAGGGCATATTAACAAGAAACTGTCAGAGCGCGGTGTTACGCCAAAATTGGTAACACCGCGCTCCAACAGTTTCACAAGAATGCGGCGCACTCCTGCGTTACCCCTAGCGATGGCAATAAAAATGCTGCCTAGGGCCAGCGCAGGCACCCTAGCGCCATTTTGCTAGGGAGCCTGCACTACAGAGGCAATTGTTTATGTGCTGGAAGGGACACCTTCCTGCACATAAACAATGGGGCATATTATCTAAAAAGTGCGCTAAACATCGCAAAGCGTGTTTAACGAGCACTTTATTATCGCCGGCTATCGTCGGAATAATTTGCCATGCTAACGCTGTATTAGCGACATTTAGCGCTATGGCGATAATTATTCCAGCCATAGCGGTGTTTTCCATGAAACATCGCTGGTTTTCCAGCGATGTTTCATGGAAAGCAGCGATAACCTGCTGATACGACCCTGTGGTCGTATCAGCATAATCCACCCCCCATGTTAGATATGGCTAACACCTGCTAATTGCAGGTGTTAAATAAATGGCGATGACCCCGGTTAGCGCGACTTTTCACGTCGCTAACTGGGGCCATGGCCACCTTACTAATAGGCGATAGGCCTGTTAGCGGGTGTTTCCCAGGTATGTTCGTCAGGAACGCCCACTTTGCATGTCATTAGCGATAAATACGCTGACATGCAAAGCGGTAAATCACGAGGCGCTAATGCCCGAAAACTGTCTCTAACTGCTGTTAGAGACAGTTTGCTGATAGAGGCGATAAGAATATCGCCGCTTTAGCGGCAAAAAGTGCCGCTAAAGCGGCGATAGTGCCCTTGCTAATATGCCCCAATGTTTACAGGCGATTTGCTCTATAAATGTGTGCTGTAGGATGGCAGAAGGTGAAGGAGTTAGCACCACCAGAACGTCGGAAAAAGTGACTTCTGGTGGCGTTAACTCCTTGTAAATATGCTCCCACCTTTTCTAAAAAAGTCTTGTGGCCGATGTACCAATTGGGTGAAAAGTAAATTAGATGTCTCCGATGATGCTCACATAGCTCACCTCATTAATATGCATGAGTCGGCATTCAGTTGTGGGTCTGGCTGGTGACTGCTACAAATATGGGGTTAGAGCCCTGCATTCATTTTTGCAATGCTTGCATTTCCCCTTCAGTCTAGAAGCTGTCTACCATATACAGTGTCCACTTTGCATATAGCTACCAGCTGCCCTTAGCATTCGACACTCAATGAACCGCAAACGTTTATAAAAAAAATGATTTAAAATTTAAAAAACGCAAAAATTGGTTCCAAGACATTAATACGTTCCATCGAGAGATAAAAAGAAGTGGGAATGATCCTTAGAACTTCCTTTTCCTAGATATTGCAACACGTGCATTGCGATTCACAGTGCAGGTTGTAAATTGCACAGAAGGTCAATGCAAATGCCGCTTTGCATTCACAGTGGGTTTCAATGCACAGCAGTGTAATGCAAACCACGTTTATGCATTCACAAAGGGAACTATTTCGCGCTGCTGTGCCTATGCACTGTCAGGCCCAGTGCATTCATATTTACTGGGAATATAAGACAAGCCAAACTCCAATCAGATACAAAAAAGAGGGCATTTGCATGTAGGCGAATCCTTGTCTACAAGTGTAGGCGCTGTCAGTTGCACTAAAATCTTTGAAAATAGCTTCCGTCGCAATTTTCTGGAAAGGTAGAAAAAAGTTTCTCAAAGCAATTATTAACAATTTTAAAAGCGGTCTGACGCTGATCATGCCTAATTTTCAGAACATAGAATTTCAAAGACAGAAATTTCAGTTGTCTATAGAGCGTAGGAAAGATTAAAGTAGGCCTGTTTATTGGCAAGTAATGCTCCTTAAGAAAATGTAAGTGCTTTTAGCAACAGACCTGACACTCATGTTATTATCCTTAGAGCAAATTGGAAAAATAGAAGCGCCAAACTCTTGAGGATGGTTGCCTGGGCTACTAATTGTCTTTTTCTTAGTAGCCAATGATTTAGCGATTCTGCGTATTAGGTTAAAGTGTGAAATTCTATTCCCTTTG
The DNA here is from genome assembly GCA_963921515.1 of Calotriton arnoldi. NCBI lineage: Eukaryota > Metazoa > Chordata > Amphibia > Caudata > Salamandridae > Calotriton > Calotriton arnoldi. The sequence goes on from CAWUFW010003762.1 coordinate 970,349, forward strand.
GACACAGAAATATCTCCAGATAATGTGTCAATTAGCAGATTAAGGACCATTCTCTCACTGACTGACGCATGTGTCCTTCTAGGGACCATTTCTTGTAAGGTGATGTTAAAATATATGAAAACTACCTGGGCAACAACCAGCTGCAAATACAAGATGGTGGGGCATATTTACAAGAGCTTATTGCCACCAGAACCTCACTTTTAATGGCGTGCTGGTGGCAACAAGCCCTTTGCCTTATCTACAAGGCGGCGTTAAGCCACTTAACTTGTAAACGAGGCCCCTTTTCATGCTGCACTTAGTGTGAAAGGGGCGGGCAATGGGTGTGGCAGTGGGTGTTCCACCTCAACACCCATTGCTTTTGACACTGCCCCTATTTACAAGAGTGGTGTAAATATGGGGCAATGCCAAAAATAAGACCAGGGAAAACCTGGTCTTAACCTGGCAAAACGAGGAGAAATGAATAATTTCTCCTTGTTTTTGCTTGTTTCTATGTGTGCTCTATTCTGCAGCACACATAGAAAGAGCAAATCGCCATTAGTGAGTGTTCATGTGCAGGAAAGTGCCCCTTCCTGCACATAAACAATCATTAAAGAATGACTAGTTGCAACTTCTATGTGTGCTGCACAAAGCAGCACACATGGAAGTTACAAATAGCCATTAGTGATTGTTCATGTGCAGGAAGGCACACCTGGAACGCAGACTCCCTTGCACATGGGGGCCTGCATTGGCGCTAGGCAGCTAGATTTAGCACCTGCGCTAGGGGAAATGCTTGGGTGCGCCGCACTCTTGTGAATAAGGCACATCCCTCCGTTTTTAAACTGACGGAGTGGGGCATTAGCAGTTTTGGAGCTACACCGCACTCCGCCAGTTTATTGTAAATCTCATTGGTCTACAAGAGATATCTGAGCAACATCCATTTATTTAACCCCTTCCCTGCGGGGGTAATTCCCCCACGGTTGCGGGGGTGCGGGGGGGTGAGCGCGGCACCGCGGTGCCCGTGACGAGACCAGCTCGCCATGAGTCACCGTGGAGCTGTGCTCATGACGAGCTGGTCTCGTCACAACCCCGCCCACTCATTAATTCTCCCGCACAGGCGGGGAATTAATCCCGCATGGGCGGCGCGCAGCCGTTATGACGAGACCAGCTCGTCATGAGCACAGCTCCACTGTGACTCATGACGAGCTGGTCTCGTCATGAGCATCGAAGTGGTTAAGATAGGGATGCTTAGAATTACAAGTAAGAATCTAGTGGAATTCTTTTGATTTCCAAAGGCCAAGATTAACTAAATGTTTTACGAGGGTGCTCATGCGATGCAAAGCGACACAAACAATGCCATCAAACAACTTTCTCACTGCCAATCAATGTAAGCATATACCTGCTAAAGTCACACAAAGTGGTGCAAGCCAGCGATACATAGAATGCTAACGCCAAGCAAAAACAGGCACAAGGTTGGCAAAAGTTGGGATGGGTGACAATGATTTGTCTTCATAATACTTGTGTCAATGGCAAAAAATCACGTATTACACAATGTATCCTTGGGCGGTTGCTGCCTGGGGATAATTGTAGTCTACTACAAGAGTCATGCATGCTAGCCCTCACGCAAGGACACAATGCCACATCCTGATTGTATCATGCCGAGTTGTTTGTGTTTCCATCAACATTGACACCATCACCGTGCAACACAATGTTATTATCCTGTGCAATTGGCTTTTGCACAGTTTATGTTGGGCAAATATTAGCAAATCGACCCATAAGAATCTTTAAATATTTCGCAATTAGCTTTTAGTGGTCTTGTAAAGATCAAACAGCACCAGTGAATCGTGTTACTCATCTTAAGAGAACGTTCTAAGAATGGTACAAAAGGTAGAAAGTGCCAGCAGAGGGGTCAGGCAAAAGTGCCACAAATCACTTTGCTTTTTGCCCATTGTCAGATGACCATGTCCCGCAGAAACATAAAGGTTAAGAGCACCAAATGCCAAATTAAAAAAAAAAACTGTTCGTACACTTACTAAGATGCATTCTTTAACAATCCTAAGTAAACCATGCCTGACTTCGCAAAGCTAGAGCAATTGCTATTTTTTTAATTTAATTTTAATTGCAAGCATAAGCCATATAAATAAAAAGAATAAAAAAACTAAACTTGCTATCACTTAAATGTGATGGTCATATCCTGTCAATAAAATGTAATAATAAAAAATGAACTATCGGATGTAATTGAATTGACCATTGTGGGTGCCTCCTGAGAGACAGGTGTAATTAGAGCAGGTATAGAAACCCTTTTTAGTATTAATACCAATCACAGGAAGGTATGATTCTTTTTGGTGCAGAGAAAAGGTACTATTGACTTTGAATTACGTAACCTGAAGACATAGTTCAAACTCACAAGGAAGAGAAAAAAATATATATATAATAAAGAATGGAAATAAAAAATTAATTGGCAAGGTATTAGGCCACTAGCCGTAGCACTGAAGTGCACTTCTTTTTAGGTGGATGTGCACACCTGATCAGAATTAAAACATCCCTCTAGTGCAAGAGAGCCAATGGCTGAAGTAGGCTAACCCTTAGCCGCATACAGTATGGTGTAGTGGACTGGAGGAAAATGTGAATGACAGTCAAACAGACCATTGGATGAGGGGACTCAGCCAAAACCCCTTAGGTATGTACATATGTATCTTCTGTTACTTCTGATTATTTTTATTACATGAGGATGAAGAGACAGAGCTGTCCATGGGTCAGAGGTACAAATAGTGAAGCATGGATTTGGAAGGATTTGAAAATATATTTGATAATCTGCATATGCATTTTTGATTTCCTAATGCTTTCTGCCAATGCTAAAATAACAACTTTAGGTCCCGCTGAACCGGTACAAAAAGTACATTCGCACACTTGGGCATATGTACAAGGAAATGGCGCAGCGCGTTGCTGTGGCATATTTTGCCGCGCTGCGTCATTTAAAAAACGCAGGAATGCACCTTATTTACAAGAATGCACCGCACCCCTGTGTTTTTCCATTCGCTGGCGCTAAAAATAGCTGCCTAGCGCTAACACAGACACCCTAGCCAGAGATGATTGTTGATGTGCAGGAATGTGTCCACATAGAAAAAGCACATTGGAAAAGCAAAAGCGAGGAGAAATAAAAGTATTTCTTCTCGTTGCACCAATCAAATGCCTGCTTTTGCATGGTGTTAGTTTTTGGCACTTCCTCAGATTTAGGCATCCTTGTTAATCAGGGCAACGTCAAAAAGCAATCGGTGTTGAGGAGGAATGACCACAGCAACACCCATTGCATGCCCCTTTCACACAGATACCTGTGTGAAAGGGTACCATATTTACAAAGAGGCATTAAACCATGCAAAGTGGCTTAACACCACTTTGTAAATATGGTGCAGGGCATTGCGCCACCGGAATGTCAAAACAAGTGATGTTCCGGTGCCCCATTGTTTTCAAACAGAGCGGTAAGGAGGTAAAGCGCGATGGGAGGGAAAGTGTGGGAAGTCCAAAGAGAAAGTGGATCAAGGGTTGTGTGCCTCATATAGACATAGTGGAGACAGACACCACTGGCTGAGAGGAAAGAGATAGGGCTGGCTAAAGAGAATGGCCTGAAAAGAAGAGCAAGGCAAACAGAGTGCAGGTCTGAGTGAAAGGATTTAAGATATGAAGTTGCATATAGAAAACCATACTTGCATGTGTTAAACTTTTAAACTTTCAAGCCATTTATCTGCTGCTCTGCTGTCTTTTATTGTTTTCTCAATTTGGCCTTTCTTATGAATTGCAATCTATTGAAAAACTGGAATTGTGTCAAATCCAAGGACCGCCTCCCAGCTTGAAATATAACAACGCAGCACAAGATGCTTCACTGCATTACATTTCTGTACAAAGCCACGCAAGGTGGCGCAAATCGCACCTTGCATGTCTTTGTAAATTTGATTTAAGGCCCGATGGCCAGATAATTTAAGGAGATGCTATGTCCTTGCATCACGCAGGGTGACGCAAAGCATCACAATTCCTTCATTCATATTTACAAAGACGCACCAGGGGTGATTTGTGCCACCTTTCGTGGCTTTGTAAAGAAATATAATGCAATGCTGCTCCGAGTGCTGCATTACATTACATTTCGATCTGGGAGGCATTCCATGGGTGGAGCATGGGCGTTCCCTTGCATCCACTTAAGGATGTTGATGCAATTTCAGGTTTACAAAAGTTTGTAAACATGGGATTGCATCAAATCTGTATGTCAGGAAGCCGTATGGAGAAGGCTATTTGCAGAGCTACTGCACCTTGGACCATAAGCCAAATTATTTTGACTCCCCACAGACCCCCGGAGGGCACTGACTGTAGACGCACGGTCCTAGGGGGTGACGTAGTGATCTGGGGGCTGTGGGGTGGCCATGGAGACGGCGAGAGAAGCGGGGATCAGCGCCTGAACACGCCTGCGGAGGCTTGGCCACCATTTTGCAGAGCTGAGATGTACTGATGCCGCTGCCCACATGGTCAGAAGCGGGGCGCAATGAGTGAGCAGGACAGCGGGGGCCTATTCCCCCCGCTCCAACGCACGATCACAATCTCCTTTCCACCTGCAAGAAAACCTTGGGGCGCAGGGGAGTAATGAAGGAGTAGAGACTCCTGCGGCATCGTTGCTGGATAGTACCCGGGTCATGAGGCCACGCGGAGAATTGGTACCCGCAGGTTGCTGAGCCCGAAGGTAGGAGAGGCCCCGATGCCTCCCTTTTCAATCAATCAATCAGGATTTATTTAGTGCTGCTAATCACTCAATAGGGTATCCAGGCACTTGCAGGTCCCAGAGTCTCATTTGAACAGCCAGGTCTTGAGGGCCCTTCGGAACTCTGGAAGAGAGGTGATGGATCGGAGCTGAAAGGGGAGGATGTTCCAGGTCTTTGCTGCGATGTAGGAGACTCCACTTCTGCTTTGGTGGATGCGGGGCATGTGGGCAAGTGATAGGGAGATGGAGCATAAACTTCTTGACAGTAGGTGGAAGTTCAGGCGGTGGTTGATGTAAGCGGCTCTTTGGTTGTATAGAGTCCTGTGTGCATGGGTTAGCTGCTTGAATTACCATCTCTTCTGTACGGGGAGGCAGTGGAGTTGCCTGAGGTGGGGTGTGATTTGGGAATGTCGGGGGAGGTCAAGGATGAGCCTGGCTGTGGCATTGTGTATGGTTTGAAGTCTCTGTAGGAGATGTGCGGGAATTCCTACATAGAGAGCATTGCCATAGTCCAGTCGCCTGGTGATAAGTGCTTGTGTCATGGAGCATCTCGTGTGCAGTGGTAGCCACTTGAAGATCTTCCGTAGCATGCACAGAGTGAGGAAGCAGGCAGAGGTGATGGCATTAATCTGTGATTTAATGGTGAACTTGTTATCAATGATGATTCCAAGGTTTCTGGCGTGGTGGGCAAATATGGGTGCGGGTCCTACGCCCAGTGGCCACCACGAGGGGTGCTGCTGTTGCCGAAGAGCAGTACTTCTTTCTTGCCTGTGTTCAGCTTCAGGCAGCTGTCATGCATCTGTTAAAGTTGGTCCTGGTGGTGGTAGGGTTTTGCTCCTGCTTTGGCCCTGGTGGCTGTTGGGTGACAGTGGGGCCTTATGTCGAGGGGCATTATAGACGCTCCCAGGAAGCCGGCGGGGCCGGGATTGAGACATGCAGATGACTGTTAAGGCCCTGATGGATGCGCAGCCCTGATCACCACCACATTACATCTGGACCCTGGGAAGCGAGTGGAGCACACATGTGGTGGTGGGATTGTTCATGCCTGGGGTGCTGCGAGGGAGGCACCGAGGGGCTATGGGGGGTGCTATCGCCTAGTCCGCAATCTTAAGGAGGGTGACTCCGGTCCCTGATTGTATCGGGAGGTGGCTGGTTGGGGTGGCCTTTTACCGTCCTGGGTGAAACCATGGTGCCCACCGGTGGTTACTCATGAAAGGCCCAGGAGTATTCCAGTGGACTACCCACGGGGTTCCTCACAAAGGAAGACTGTGATGTGCAGGAGACCGGGTGCAACTTCTGTCCACTGGGGTGCCACAGACCTATTAGATGTAGCGGACATCATGGTCTGTCCCAAAGCCATTAGAGCCCACCTGGGGGAGAGCACCCCATGCCCAGAGAGCAGGGAAAATGGGCAAATAACCCCTAATGGACAAGGACTTGCCGATTCTAACTGCGACCGCCCTGGCAAAAATAAAGGAGACCAAAACAGTCCTGGAACTAAAAAAAAATCAACATAGTGGCACAAGACGTTAACCTCCTGTGGGCCTGTCACTGGAAATTGGCAGATAGAGCATCAGACTTTGAATCTACTCTAGCCCAGGTCCACCCCACAGTGAATGAGACTGCCGCTCGCATGCTGGCGTTGGAGAAGGAGGTGGCTTCCTTGGCAGGACAGGTAAATGATGTGGAAGGCTGCTCCCGCAACAACAACATTCATTTGGTTAGGATCCCAGAGAGACTTGAAGGCCCATGCATGGAATTATACCTGGGGGAGTGGTTCTCCTCGGTGGTCCGGGTGGTCCTCAAAGTGTTTTACAGTGGAACGAGTGTATAGGGTCCATGTAAGGTCACCGACCCCTGGAGTTCTGTCGCGGCCCTTGGTGGCCAGATTGCTGAACTATCGCAGGTCAACATATTCCTAGATTACGCTACAGTTTTGCAAAGGGAGACCTTCCTGGTGATCAAACATCATCTCCTGACATTGGACATCGCTACAATCTACTCTGCCAGGTGTGGCTTTGCTTTGTGCCCCAGGGTGAGACCCACTTCTTTACAGAGGCAGAGGAAGTATGGGACTGGTTGGACAGATGGGGTCAAACTCCCTACACCCCAGTGGTGGAGGGAGGTTCCAGATTCCACAATGGCAGGAACGCAAGAAATGGTGCAAAGTGAGACGACAATGGACACCTATGGCACCAGCCAGGGATCAAGCAATCTCGGTCAAAGCAAGGCTGGTGTGGACCTCCAACACAAACACTCCCTGGAGACCATTAGGGAGTGAGTCTGGGGGAATCACAGAAGGGAAGAATCTGATCAAGGGGAAGATGGAGACAACAGGCTGATGTTCACTTCAATGACCCCGGAGGAAATAATCTGAGGATGCCCATTGCTGTCCCCGCAGAACTGTGGTGTCTTGGCAGATTATGGATGATCTGGGGCTTGTGAGTGGGGGGAGATCCCAAAAGGGCCTTGCATTTGTACACAGCTTGTGGGCTACTGCGGCTTTAGCCCTTTAACCACGAATTGGAGTGACACAGTAGCAACTGCAGATGATGACACTCCAAATCTTTGACTTTATTGGGCAACGGACATGCATATGGGTGGTGGCCAGTTCCAAACCGTTGCTTGGTGAGTGAGTGAGGGGAGTTGGGATACTGTTAATTTTAGCGTTGACTAGATAGCAATTACGTTGGGGAACACAGGACGAGGGAGAACGAGAACACAGCCAGAAGCATCACCAACATGTCCATCTCCCTCCAGTAGTCACGAACTTGAACGCAACATAATGATGACACACACCCTCCTACTGCTCACATGGACTATTAATGGGATGGGAAGTGAAATTAAGTGGGGACTGGTAACCAAGGCTATTACACGTCATGCAACTGACATAGTGTTTCTACAAGAAACACACTTATAGGGTTCTAGCTGTGGCTCTTTCAGCAGAGGGAGGTATGTGGTGGCCGGCCACTCAAGTTACACCTCGGGCTCCGGGGGAGTGGAAATCTCACTAAAAAAAAACACTCATTTGCTGGTGGCACATGTCTGATCAGACAACCGTGAACGCTACTTTGTGGTTCTGGGGAACTGGGAGGGTGAACTCCTGGTGTTGGTTTATATCTATGTTCCACCTGGACTGCAGACTGACTCACTGCAACACCTGGCACACCTACTGTGGGACCTACCCCTGTGACGACAATAATAGGGGGAGACTTTAACATGACGATGTATCCCCACATGGATAGACGGCCCCCACTCAGGCCCACGACCGCCAGATGGGGAAATCAGGTGCCTTTATGCAGGCGATGGGGTTGGGGTTATATGGAGGAATATGCATGGAACACAAAGAGGGTACATAATACTCACTCACAGATGGATTACTCCCCAATGCCACTGGTGATGCTCCATTGATTTGTTAAAGCTAAATTCAAAGCAAGGGGGATCTCAAACCACTCACCATTAAGTGTGACACTGACAACGAAAAAGCAGGGAGGCAGGAGAGATTAGGGACTGACAAATGAGAAAGTCGTGGAATGCCTCACCATGGCCATGGAGCACTATTTTAAAGAAAACTCTGAGACAGAAACTGAGGCAGTGATTAGATGGGTAGCATACAAGGCCACAATACGGGGGTAGTTATAATAGATAAAATAGGGAAAAAGAGAGAAAAATCACAATGCCCCCTAGATCTAGAAAAAGAGCTTATTGTAATGAAGGCAGAGCGCAAATCAACACCATCAGCTGCCAAGTGAATGTGTATCCTCACTAAAACTGAAGAGTTCCGCTACCTAGTAACCGAAGAGGTTACACTGTCACATATTGCCAAGCAGAAATGTATATATGAAATGGGTTAAAGCCAAGAAGCTATTTGCATGGCTGAGTAGTGGCAACAGGGACAGGAATCATATCGGACGTATTGTAGCACTGGACGGCTCTGCCGCTGTGGGTAGTGAGGAAATAGCAGAAGTATTGACTGGTTATATGTAGACCTTTTTTGCCCCCCAGTTGACTTTCACAGAGCAGGACCTGAAACATTGTGTGGGAGATTGCCCCTGTGGACGGCTTGAAAGGACAGCTTACCTAGAACTAGAGAACACTTGCACTTATGCAGCTATGCTCAGGAAGGACCCCGGGCCCAAGCGGGCTCCCGGCTGAATTTTTAAGAGATTGGTGGAAAAGATGGTAGGTCCACTGTATAGCATGTACACAGCGACATATCGAGGAGGGGAGCTCCTGAGAAATGTGTGCACAGATACCCTTGTACTTATTCTCAAAGCCGGCAAACCTCGGCACAAATGGGACTCCTATAGACCGATATCCTTTCTTAATGTGGACACAAAAGTCTTACCTAAGGCTTTAGCGAACAGACTACAGGGCATGATCACAGCTCTGGTACACCCAGACCAGAAAGGGTTTATACCCCAGAGGTCAACTAAACTCAATCTCCGACGCCTATACAATAATATTGCGATAGCAAACAAATTAGAAATCCCCCTGGCATTTACATCCCTGGACACGAATAAGGCAATCATTTCGATAGAGTGGCCATTTCTATTTGCCATTATGGAGAAAATGGCATTCGGGACAAAAATTCTGAAATGAATACGAGTCATTTACACATACCCTAGAGCACGCCTCAAGGTGAATGGAATCCTGTCCCTGGACTTCCTCATCCAGAAGGGCACAAGACAGGGATACCCCCTATCACCAATGTTATTCGCCATAGCCATAGAAGCCCTGGCGGAATGGATACAGGTTGATGCCCAGATACGGGGACGGCGTTCGAGTGATTTATGGGAAGATCGAATATCACTATACACCGATGATATACTGCTGTATATCGTGGAACTGGAGGCTTCGCTGGAACATCTGATCTGGGGGAGATATTTGCCTTCTATGGAGCATACTCGGGGCCGGGGAGAAATTGGGAGAAATGTCTGCTCTTCCTGCCAGCCGGTTGGTTGCCGTTGCCTCTGAAGGAGGAATCCCAACACTTCAAATACCTGGGCCTTTTGGTGTCCAGGGACACACAAACACATTACGAGGACAACCTGATCCAGGGGCGTAACACATGCCCCCGCAGCCCCCACGTTGCGGGGGGCCCCGCGCTCCAGGGGCCCCCCTTAGCGCGGAGCCAGTAAGCACTACACAGACATCTGTGACCGTCTCGGAATTTTTGATAGGAAATTAATTACTACGTAGGTTACGTAACTTATGTTATGATACGCGCGCTCTAGTAGACTTCATAAATTAAACGGGGGGGCACGCTCCAGGGGCCCCCTCAGCGGAGCCAGCAAGCACCACTACACATCTGTGACCGTCTGGTAATGGGATAGGTAATTAATTAATAGGTAGGTAAGGTTACGTAACTTACGCTCGCTCTAGACTACTTCATAAATTAGATGGTAAAAAATGGTAATGGTGCGCAGCGCGCAGATATCTCCGCCGGCGCGTCTGCGCGGTCTTACTCTTCACCCTTAGGGTGGGGCTGATGACCAATTGTCATGCGCATTGCGGCTCACGCAATTAAAAGTGTGCGTGACTGGTGAGGCGAGGAGGCATCCCAGAGGCCAGAGACGACTGAGAGGTACCGTGCGACCTCCGGCCATAATTTAATTATTTCTAGCCCCTGGCTAGTGGCTAGCCTTGCCCTGTCTTCTCTTCTGCCACCCGCAGGTGAGTCTGTCTGTTCCAGGCCCAGCAGTCGGGGTGGAATGGAATGGGATGCATGCATGCATGCATCATCATGGGCCGGGCAGTGGGCGCAGCGGCCGGGCGGCCGGGCCGGGATTAAAAGCAAAAAGTAATATAGGCCCGGCCCGGTTCTGCACAGTGGACGGAGTCTGGAGACCGTGAAGATACATATCTCCAGTTTGTGAGAGCGGTGTAATGTTGGGCCTCAGGCCCACATGACGATGAATTATCGACACTGACACATAAACATACTGTGTAGTAACTGGCCCCAAGCACGTGCACCCGGGCCCTTTTATTAACAGGCTCATGTCACTCGTGACGCCTGTGATGGATGGGTGTGGGGTGCATGTGTGTCCACTCCCCAAGGGAGTGGCTAGCCAACTCAGTGTCTGCTGAGACACTAGAACGTGTCCAGCAGGACACTACATTCCTCCCCAACTTTAATGAAGAACAACAACAACAATTAGTTCAACCTGTGGAGAGATTAAACAGTTAACTAAATACCAGAGGGGTCCATCCAGTCTTCTCGAGTCAGGTGGCAGGAAGGCGTCAGACATGAGCTGCAGTGACTTTGCTTGCAGCAGGACTATCTCGGCAGGCACCCATAGTTTAACCTGAGGGGTTCAGGACAAAACCGCCGGCTTGGAGGCGTCCGCTGCATACCGTCAGTTCACTGATGATGAGGACGCCTTGCGGTCTTGCATGGCTTCCACTTTGCTGGCGTCGGTGATGGTCTGTGGTGAGTTCTAACAGTTCCTTATAGTGGGTTGCGTCATGAACATGGATGGGGTCCCAGATGAGAGTTCACGGAATTGTTGCCTGATCAAATGTCTCTGTTGAACCTCTTGGCTGTAACCGATAACCAGTCGGTGGGGCAATGTCTCTTTTCCTCTCCCGCCTGGGAGGCCTAGTGTCGGGGTTGCTGCGGGACTGCAGGAGGGCTGCGCTGGGGACGCTTGTGTGCCCGACTGGAGGCAGCTGCAGGACCACCTAGGAGCCATTACTGAGTTGCACGCCCAACCCTCGAGGGTGGATGAGTCTTGGCCAAGACTTGCTCTCGCTGCCGCGGTTCAGGTGTCGGCCAGGTTCACAGGTAGCCTCTGGTCTCTTTTGTCGGCTGTTGTGGCAACGGTGTAGGGCCCAAGTCCATCGGTGCTCTGGGAGTGGTTTCGTGTGACGCACTTGATGAGGACTGGCGTGATGGTATAGCCATTTGTGTGGTGAATCTGGACGATGGCTGGTGATGACTTGCCTTGATGATTGCAGGCTTTCAATCTTGAGTCGATCACGTGAGGCAGGGAGTGGCCAGGTACCTCCATCTCCCTTGGGGAGGTACTTGCATCCGTGTACTTGGACTTCTTGGGCTGTTGGGACGTTGGTGACAGAGGAGTGATAGACGCGCTGAGAAGCGTGAGGCATGAGACTCGGTTCGCGCAGGCTGTGCGGCTTACTCTCGGACTCCCGCTGTGCGGTTGCCAGTTCCTTCTCGGGTTATCATCCTCTTCCCTTGCTGTCGCTATGTCAGGACTTGCTCTCTTTGTAGCTCGGGTTCTCTTCACCATCCCGCCTGGCCACTCACGACTCCTCCTTCTGAACTTGTCCGTTTGTCCGATTCTTGGTGTGGACCCTCCGGTCACACTTCCACGTCTCTTGCTGAGTGTGGTGTCAGGCACATGGCACTGATGATGTAACTGCCATTGGGCCTGGACGACAGGTGGCGATGATCAACTAGGAGAGGAGGTTTCTGGAGGGACGTCGTAGCTACATGACTTTGCCTCTTCTGAATCTGTTCTTTCACCTCTGGCATTTGCGGTCAGGAGCAGGGATGCCGTTCGACTCCGACTGCCGACACTCGGGGCTGGACAGTCGCACTGTGAAGCGATGGGAGCAACGCGGTTTGCGCTTGCTGCAGATTTCTCTTGGTTCTCCCTTGGTGCTGTCTCCAGGTCGACGGTCGCACTGTGAAGCGATGGGATCAACGCGGTTTGTGCTTGCTGCGGCTTACTCTTGGTTCTCCCTTGGTGCTGTCTCCAGGTCGACGGTCGCATTGTGAAGCGATGGGATCAACGCAGTTTGCGCTTGCTGCGGCTTACTCTTGGTTCTCCCTTGGTGCTGTCTCCAGGGCCGTTGGTCCACCTTGGTGGCTGTCAGGTGTCTCTGGGGTGCTCTTGGCTTGGGGTGCTACGAGTCCTCGAGCTTCTCCTCTTGTTCTCTCTAGCGCCCCTGTGTCTGTCCGGCTCTGCCAGGTGATGGGATCGCAAACTCCTCTTTTCCTTCTTCTCCGGGTGCAATGTCATGCACCATGTTCCAAAAGGCCAACAGGGCCTGTCAACTTCAATGGTCTGTGGACCATGCGGGCGAGACTTCTGTCGCTCTTCTCTGCTGCGTGGCGAACAGCCGCTCGTCTCGATCGTTCTTTCTTCAGGCAGCGTCTTGAAGCTCCTACTCCGGGTGTTCCCTCTCCTGGGAATGGCTTCCGCGGGCAGTGGTGAGCTGTGGTGGGAGCTGTGGTGGTGGCTGGCCACTCGTAGTGTGCGACTCTCCTCTTGCCTGTCTTGGGTCACCGACGACTCCGTCTTGAGGCATAGTGAGGGAGGACACTGTGCTGCGTTTGGCCCCTTCAGGGCTCCGTTGCTGCTGTGGAGATGTGTAGGATCTCTCTGCTGACTCCAGCAGTGCATCTTCTATGCGACCGTCTGGCAGGTCGGCTTCACTTTTGGCACGCATCCGACGCAGTGCGCCTCGTCTTCTTCTGAGACGCTTTCTTCTGACACTTCGTGTGCCTGTAGTGTTACTTGCGGTTGTGCCTGTATGCCAGAAGGAGCAAGTGATGCAATCTCTTCTCCGGTGGTGGCATTGGGCAGCCACGTGTGGTGCGTGCTCAGCACCAGTCTTTGTTTGCGCTGTCGGTGGGGGTTTGTGTCGCAGTGTCTTTGCTGGAGGTGTAGTCAGGCATCCACCGGTGGTGCGCTCTTGGCTTCAGTTACCCTTGCAGCTCAAGGTGTGGCAGCTATCTGGAGACTTTGCTGTCTTTGAAGGTGTCCATGCTGCTCTTACTTGCAGGGTGCGGAGGGCCGCTCTCTGAGCACTCCCTTTTTTTTTTTTTTTTATTTAAACAGTTTTATATAGCGCTGGCTAGACCCGTAGGTATCAGAGCGCTTTACATAAGGTCAGCAAAGTTACAACAATTATAACAATTACACGTTACATCAAATATATGAGATACATTAACGGGAGAGACCAGTAGAGAAGGAAGGGGGAGAGGGGGAGTGAGAATGGAGAGGGCGAGGAGGAAGACGGAATAAGAACTCCCTTCTGAGGGCACGTCTGCTGTGCCTGGTGCAGTCTGTCTCAGCGACTGGGCCAGAGCAGGTAGTCTCTCTCTTAATGGTGGTGTGCTCTCTGGGGTCTGTTGACGGCTGTTGCTGGCTATCTGTCCTTGGGAGCCACCAGGTGGCGCTGCGGTCGTTCCGGTGACTTGCCCTGGTGTGCTGCAGGTGCTGGGTGCTGGAGGAGCTGGTGCAATATGTCCCACTGTCCACTAGGTGGCAGTATAGTGCTTTCTTCCAGTGCGTAGACCGTGCAATGGCCACTGGGTGGCGCTGAAGGCAGTTCCTGGATGCTCTGCACTTCGCCGGTGCTGCGAGACTGCTCGGTGGTCCCCGGTGTTGGAGGTCCCGTGAATCACGCCAGCATGGTGCAGGTGGGTGCCGAAAACAGGAGGGTACTGCTGCGGTAGGGTAGGGCTGCGCTCTGGTGTGGATTCACTTTTGTTGCAGAGTCTCTTGGGGTCGGATTGCAGAGCGGTGGATGGCTGCTCCCGCCCTTTGTTGCTTCCAGTGCCTCATTTCACTGCCCCCATGCACACGCGGCCATTCTCGTCGCTCACTTGCAGCTTTGTTGTGCCAGGCTGCGCTGGACGCGAGCTTCACGCTGGGGCGGCGGGTCGCTGTGTTGAAGCTGCTCGCTCCGGGACAGTATGTATTGTTCTCCTCCTACGTGGGGTGGGCTCCCGCTTCAGATGGGGTGTCGGCAGGCCGGTGGCGGAGGTATGCCATGGCTCCCTTTCCTCGCCCTGCCGCGGCTCACCTGCTGCTCCCTACGGGTGGCGCCGACGAAAACAGCACTCTCCGCTGCGTGCGAAGTGGTGCGGTGCCTGGCAGCCGGCCTAGGGCTGCGCGGCGCTCCTTTCTAGCACTGCGGAGGTCGGCGCTCTCACTGGACTCGGGCGGTCGCTGCGCCGCGCGGCTCGTCTTTTCAACTGGGAACCGGCAGGCATGAGTATGACTCCTCCTTGTGCAAGCACTGTGGTGGCGCTGAGTGGGTGTCCGCTGCACCAGCGAGGTAGGGTGAAGCGGGGAAATCGCTTGCGGGTCACTGGGCTCTGCAGGCACGCTGGTGAGCGGAGTTTCCGCACTCACCGGGATCGCCAGTCTGTCCTTCATGCATCAGTGGGGAGTTGAGGCACGGCTGGACTCTGGGCGACGCTCCTTGGGCTGTCGAGAGCGGTGTCGCGCCTGGTCACTACGGCAGCCACTGGTGGCCGTGGGTATCGCTGTGGGATGCCGCCTCTCAGGCTCGATTCCTTCCCCTCGCGGGACGATGAAGTGCCGAGCTGCAGGCACGCGGGGTGAGCTATCCCACCCTTGTCGCCAGTGTAATGTTGGGCCTCAGGCCCACATGATGATGAATTATCGACACTGACACAGACATACTGTGTAGTAACTGGCCCCGAGCACGTGAACCCGGGCCCTTTTATTAACAGGATCACGTCACTCGTGACGCCTGTGATGGATGGGTGTGGGGTGCATATGTGTCCACTCCCCAAGGGAGTGGCTAACCAACTCAGTGTCTGCTGAGACACTAGAACTTGTCCAGCAGGACACTACAAGTGGAGCGAGGTGGCTGCGGCTTTCGCACCGTGGTAGGACGTGGCCAGCTGCAATCAATCAAAAATTTTAGTCATGTTTAATCATGATGATTGTCACTGTGACTGTGACAATCATCATGATTAAAATGTTTGATTTATTGCAGCCAGTGTGTGCGCAGCGCAACTGCAACTGCATGCTTCATGGGGCGGGCGGCCGCCGGCTGGGCCGTGATTTAGGAGTATAATACAGGCCCCGGGCCTGGTTCTGCCAGGCGCTGCGCAGTGGAGACCGTGACGAGGATTGCCAGCCCCAGTGAGTGAGAGCGAGGTCGGCCAGTGTGGTTACTGACATCATTATAAAAACACGAGATTACATAATGAGAGAGATTTTAGCGTGAGCTGCAGTAAGCTCACTTAAATGTTTTCATCTGCCCACATGCATGCGTTATATAACCTTATAGATAGAGCCTTTCTCATCCTTACAGGCACATAACTGTCTTGCCGACTCCGGGAGCTTTGCCTGTTGTAAGTAACTAGCCTCAGGTGAAAGACCTTGTATGCTGGTCGTAACTGAGCCGTAGGAGGTGAAGTCTCTGTAGTTCTATGAAAATGAAAAATCTACATTACAGGGTGTAGCACATTATATCCCGGATTCAACACACGTCCTATAAGAGAAATATTGCATCCTGGTTTGGTTTTCATGGGCTATGCAGTGCTAGAGGTGAAGGGCTCTATCTCACTGGCCGGGGAAAGGGTTATACTCCTGGCATGTCTGCACATTCGCTCATTCTTCTGACGCACATACAATGAACAACAATTTCTTGGGTAACAGCCTGAATCCAGTCCCTAGAGATGATCCAGATTGTAGGCTGTGCTGTCGGTGAAAATATGTGCAACTGTGAGCCAATCCAGCCATATAACAAAAAGCACTACAACCCTAAATCGGTGCAGAGATAGGGGTCAAGGGACTCTTGGCACCAGCCATATGGTGATTCCCAGGAGGAACTCTGCCCTAGTGGTCTGTACACTGGTGATTACACTATACTTTACACGCTTAGAGCTTTTAAGAATGTGTGTGTAAAGTTTAGTCACTGTTTCCTAATGAGGCCGCAGAGACTGGGGTCAGGATTAGATTTTTATGGTGGGCCCCAGGGACACTTATATTTAACAGATGGTTGTATCAATATAGTCTGCTGTGGCTAAGACAGACTCTGCTTTTTAATCATCTAGTAAAAGTGACAAGCAGTAAAACAGTAGTAAGGCTGGTCTAGATAGGACTTCCTCAGGCTAAGTTACACTGTTGTAGGCCACTCGGTGGGTTTCCTTACTTTTATTTATTTCAATTACATGTTTCAATTATACAGCCCCCTCGCCCCAATAAAAACTTTAGTTTGAATAATTTGTGCCGTAACTCATTTCTTCCTTACTGAAGTGAGCAACTCAAGATGAATAAACTCAGACTTAATATTGTCGGACTGAAAAGGAAAGACCGTATTTAGAGTTTGCAATCAATGTTACTATAGCTTAAATACTCCTATCACACATGCAAGCACAGTAACTCCACTGAGCCATAAGCCAGATGGAATAAGTTGACCCCACCCTGAGCCAATGCCCAAGTAACGTCAGTCCTGTAATGAGCCTCAAGCTAATCATACCTTTAAGCCACAGCGAGACTAGACCTAGTAACTTCATGCTTCCCTGAGCATGGGTGCAGCAATCTCAGGCTCTGAGAAGAGGCCACACATTGCAGAATAATGGCAGCCCATAAACAATGCCCCGAATGGGTCCAAGTCTGTAAAATATATTTTTTTTAAAGAACAATGTATTTGACTATCTCCTTCTTAAAAAGATGATACTGCAGACAATGTTTGTGTGTTTGGAAGGCAGTTTTCATGTTCATGTCCTTCATAAAATACTGTAGCTGTTTTGGTTAAGTCAGCAACACAAGACAGTTAATGACACTGGATCATATTGACTACTGGTACCAATATTAAAGAATGAAGCTTATCCACCGGAAATGTGGTGATGGGATCTACAAATGAGCTCAAAGGAGAATAGGTTGAGGTACGGTCGAGACTGAGTAGTACTGGGCAGATTTACAAGCCCCTTGCGCCACTTTTGCGTCACTTTTCCCATGTTAAAAATGACGCAAAAGTGGCGCAAGGGGCTTGTAAATCTGCCCCATAGTCGTTGAAATGTCACTCATAATTACACTGAAATTATGAAAATGTCACACATGGCAATCAAACCTTGGCAGCTATGCCCGCAGCAGCCCCCGTGTTCCAGCCTCCAGGGGCCACATCAGCGCTGTAGCGCACCCAGGCAGCACTACACTCTCTTGCTGGCGTTGGTTGCACCAGGGAGTTGCCTCATAACAGTCCTGCCTCATTTATTTATTTATTAAGGAGTTTTATATAGCGCTAGCCTGACCCGAGGGTATCGGAGCGCTTCACAACAGTTTTTTGACCAAGATTCATACAATAAGGCAGCATTCTACATATAAATTCACTTTACAGCAGTTTTTGAGCAAGATTCATACAATAAAGCCGTATTCTCCATATAGGGTTCGGAAAGTCCATGTGTGCTGAGCAGCATTGAGGTAGTACGTGAGTCCAGAGATAACCTCATAGAGTGCACGTTGTCTGGGGTGGATACAGTAAAGCAGTATTCTACATATAGGTTCGGAAGTCCAAGTGTGCTGAGCAGCATTGAGGTAGTCCGTGAGTCCAGGGATAACCTCATAGAGAGCACGTTGTCTTGGGGTTGAACCACTTAGGTTGGGGGGAGGAGCGGAAAGGGGTCAATTAGCAGGGAGGAGGTAAGTCTTAGAGCTACTTTGTCTGGGAGAGACGACGAGCAGGGATTTGCGTTTAGATGGCGGTTATCCATTCTGGGGAGAGCGGTTGAGGAAAAGGACTTTTAGGTGTTTTTTGAATTCTGTGAAGGATGAGATAGTCCTGATACCGACTGGGATAGCATTCCAGATTTTGGGTGCGTTTCCGGCGAAGGACCGTGCGGCAGTTTTTTGTTTGCGTGTTTTCATAGGGATGAGTAATAGGGTGCTGGAGCTCCTGAGGTTCCTTGTCTGACCAGCCCTCTTGAGCTTAGCAGCCAAATACTCAGGTTTACCTGTGTGCAGGGCTTTGTGTGTGAGGCAGGCAGTTCTGAAACTGGCACGCAACTCGACTGGGAGCCATTTTAGTTCTCTGAGTGCTGGTGAGATGTGGTCGTATTTCCTGATTCCAGTGACCATTCTAGCTGCTGCGTTTAGGGTAGTTTTGAGGGGAGCTAGATGAGATTTAGTTGTACCAGTGAGGGTGGCATTCCCATAGTCGAGTCTGGATAGCACCAGTGATTGGGTGGCTTGTTTGAGGTCGTTGGTTGGGATGAATGGTTTTATTTTGTTAAGTAGCTTCAGGTTGACGAAGGCACTCTTTGCGGAGTTCTTGATGTGTTTGGCCATGTCGAGTTTTGAATCTAGGGTAATTCCTAGTGATTTAACGGAGTGGGTCAGAGTGTGATTGCCGTTAAGAGCATCCAGAGCTTTTAGCCATTCCGAGATATGAGGGTTCTCTTCTTTGTTGGAGATGAGGAGGATTTCGGTTTTATCTTGGTTGAGTTTTAGGTGGTTAAGCGACAGCCAATATTGGATTTCTTTTAGAGTGACATTTAGTTTGTGAATGTCATCTATGGAGGAGGTTTCTAGATAGATCTGGGTGTCATCTGCATAGAGGTGGAAAGGGATGTTAGCATTTTTGAGTAGGGTGGTGAGGGGTTCCATGTATATGTTGAACAGTTGAGGTGAGAGCACTGAACGTTGGGGGACGCCTCTGTTGACGGGGTGTAGGTCGGAGGTACAGTTTTTTATTTTTATCCTTTGTGAGCGGCTATGTAAGAAGGAGGAGAACCTGAGTAGGACCACCTCATCAGCACCTACCCTTTCTTGCAAAGCCCTGACGAGAAGTTGGTGATCAACCGTGCCAAAGGCTGCCGATAGGTCTAGGAGAATGAGGAGGCAACATTGGTTGGAATCGAGGGATTTGTGGATGTCGTCTGTGATGTTAAGGATCGTGGTCTCTGTGCTATAGCCTTTTCTGAAACCCGATTGATGGGGGTCAAGAAGGTTGATGCTATCCATGTGCTGAGTCAGTTGTTGGAGAACGCATTTTTCAAGGATTTTGGATAGGAGGGGGAGATGGGAGACGGGTCTGAAGTTATTCAGTTCCTTGGAGTCAAGGCCAGGTATTTTTAGTAGTGGCGTGACTTGGCCAACTTTGAGGCATTCAGGTATGCTGCCGGTTCTCAGGGAGCTGTTTATGATCTTGCACCAGAACGGTGCTATGGAGAGTTTCAGTCTTTTGGTCAGCTGGGTGGGTATCGGGTCAAGGACGTGAGAGGCTGGTTTGGAGGTGGAGATCAGTTTGAGGATCTCGGTTTCCGGGATGGGGTTGAAGGATTTCAGGTTTTTGGGGTGCTTGGGCGTGTTATCTACTGTCACTGGGGGCAGGCTTTTGCAGACGGGGTTGACGTTGATGTCCAGTGAGAGCTCAATCTTGGTGATTTTTTCTTCGAAGAAGTTGGCAAAGTTTTCACACAAGTCCTTGGAGGCCTGTAGAGAGGATTCCGGGGGCTTGGAGGTTTGTTGCCTGATGATTTTGAACAGTTCTTTAGGTCTGTTTTTTGCGTTGTCCAGGGCGGCGCAGAAGAAGGTGGATTTGTCGCTGCTGATGTGTTTTTTGTATTTCCTTCGGGCTGCTTTGAGTTGTTCGAGTAAGCTTGGGGAGGGGTTGCTCCTCCATAGTCTTTCTGTAGCTCTTAACTGTCTTCTTTCATTGTTAATGTCCGTGTTGAACCAAGATCTGGATGGGATGTTCCTGGGTTTTTTTAGTTTCAAGGGGGCTACTTGATCTAGAATGGATGTCATGTTTGTGTTGTAGTGGGCGGTGAGTTCAGTAGTGGATAGATCATCCGTGGAGGCCGTGAGGAGAGAGTTAACCCTTCCCTCAAGGTCAGTCATGTTAATCTGAGTGAAGTTTCTAGTCCATTTCGGAGGATCTTGGGTGAGGGGTTTAAGTGTGATCGGCTGCGTGAGGTGGAAAAGGATTTAGTGGTGGTCAGACCAGTCCACGGGTAGGGTGCGGTCTGTCATGACAGTGTCGTGCTGGCATCTAGGATTGCTCCTTTGTTGTGGGTTTCCTCTAAGCAGTGTTGGGTAAGGTTGTTGCTGTGAAGCAGCTCCTTCAGGTTCTGGATTTGCAGGTTGTTTTCTTCATTCCAGTGTAGATTGAGGTCGCCCAGAATAAGGTTGTTCATGTCTCGGAGAGAGCAGTGGGCAATCAGGTCAGACAGGTGTTCAGTGAATGTGGGGGTGTTGCCTGGGGGGTGGTAAATAAGGTGGCAGATAAGTGTTTTGTTGTTGCTAGTGTTGATGTTGGCGGTTAGGCACTCAAAGGTGTTGTAGTTGAAGGAGTCTATTTCCGTCACGGAAATATTGTTTTTGTGGATGATTGCTATGCCTCCACCTCTTTGATCTTTTCTATCTTTGTTGATGATAACAAAGCCAGGGGGGACAAGAGTATCCATGAGTGGAAATGAGGAGTCATTTAGCCATGTCTCGGTGATGAATGCTATATCTATGTCGTGGGTGAGGATGGATTCCGCTAGCTCTGTGGCATGCTTGGTGGCTGATCTGCAGTTTATGAGCATGCAGTTTGTGGGGGACGTCTCTGTTGTGGGTTTTTTCATTTGGGGGGCCGTGGGGATGATAGTGCGTGTGGCCGGGGGTCTAGGGGATTTCGGAGGGGCCTGTTCTCTTCCCAGTCCGGTGATCACCTGTATTTTGGATAGGGGGGTGGAAGTAATAGGATTGTCGTACGAGGAAGCGAGAGCTGCCGCTTCACTCGCAGATGTTTCATCTCTAGTTCTTTTTGGTCTCTGTGTCTGATTAGAGAGGGGGGTAGAGATCCCTTTCAGGTGGGGAGTCTTGGAGAACCTCTGTTGAGAGAGAGAAGGGAAGGAAGGGAAACGGTGAGGCTTTTTTTTTTTTTTTAAATCATTTTATTGCATACTTCAGGTTACACTGCCAGTGGCCTACAACCCGGAGGCCGGCGGCTTATCTGTTCAAGTGAAAGTACACAGCTTTGTTTGCCAACAACCCAAGGGGCAGGCAGCAAATTTCAGTCTGTATGCATCCTTTCTGTAAGAAACAGCCTGCAGCGCAGTTATTTATATCGAAACAATAAAACCAACATGAACTTTACCCCCCTCCCTCCTCCCTCTGCCATACTTACAAGTCCAGGGGTTGTCCCCTCAAATGTCTATTTAAGTAGTTTGCCATGTCATTTACATTCAGCCAGTGTTCGCATAATCAGCAGTGTACATCCCAGTCAGCCGGTGCCCAATGCCATGCTCGGGTCCTCCCTCCAATCATATCATCTTTTTCGTTTGATCAAGCAGATCTCTCCCGCCCCCACGCGCCACTAGTCCCCCTGAAGATCTGCGCCGCCCGATCGCAACCAATCGGCAAAAGGTTCCCATATGTCAGATGGTCTAGATCTACTAGGCATTAGTTCCCAAAAGACGGTCAACTGATCCTTGCAATACGTAACAGCTCTGACCCAATCAGCCACTGCAGGAGGGGTCTGTTTCTTCCAGTGTATGGCCACCTGTCTTTTCGCTAGCAGCAGCATCATGGCCGTGAGTTTGCGGTGTTCTTTCGGGATTTCCTGTACATGTCCCAGTAGCGCCATCAACGGCGTCGCTGGTAGTGAGGTATGTATAATATGTCCTATGTGTCTAAAGATGTCTGTCCAATATTGCGCTATAGGTCCGCAATTCCAGGCTAGGTGGGTAAATGTGGCGGTCTGAGCGCCGCACCTCCAGCACCTCGCATCCGGGTGTAGGCCCATTCGATGCAACTGTGACAGTGTGCGATATAATCTGTGTAGGAAATTAAAATGGATAAGTCGCAATCTATAATTCGGCGACAGGCATTCCAGCTGAGAGCAGCAGAACTGCCACTGGTTATCAGTGATCGTTAAATCGGTATCTATTTCCCATTCTGCTTTGGAGGTGACTTCAGTGATTGGAGATTCCCTCTGTGTGTTGCTGTAGATGCGTGTAATAAGTTTGCGGGAGGATGGATTCGACAAGACATTTTCTAACGCAGGCAGAGTAGGCGGTGCGTCTGGGAACTCCTTATATCTTGATCTGCATGCTGCTCTACATTGATAATAGAGGAGCGTATCTGACACGGTGGGTGTCTGTGGAGCACACATCTGTGTTAATGTCAAAAATGTTCCGTTTGGAAATAGGTCGCTCCCTGTCTCTAATTTATGTGATTGTGCCCTCATTGCAATTGCCTTGTCTAACAGGGGGTTCAGTAGGGGGTTACCTCCTATGGGCATAGACGCTGCATACAGCTCTTCCTGTCGAGCTCTCTTCGCGATTCCTCTCCATGCCCACCGCACCGCCTCTATCGTGTCTATTTCTTGGTGTGGGCGTTTATATGGTTTATAAATGGCCGTATTAAGCGGGAGTGGTGCAATTCTGTCCATTTCTATTGCCACGTGAGGTTGGAATGGTGTGGGGTGGTGCCAGAAATGTAGGAACTGTGCTTGTGCGCTGTAGGCATACAGCTCAAAGTCTGGGGCACCCAGCCCACCCTGTGTGAATGGTAGTGTCAGTATTTTCCATGAGATTCGGGGTTGTGTACCCGCCCAGACCAGTTCCAATATGTTTGAGCGTAGCCGCTTAAAAAAGTGAACGTTCAATGGCATTGGAATGTTTACAAACAGGTATAGGAGTTTGGGCAATATTACCATTTTTGTAATAGCTATACTTCCTGTTAAGGACAAGGGCAGTTTCTTCCATCGTGGTATCTTACTCTCCAGCCAGTCCATTGCTCTCCCATAATTGGCCGTCCATATCTCCTGTACAGATCTACTTATGTGAATGCCTAAGTATCTCGTCTCCCCCTCCGCCCATTGTATCGGGAATTCTGAATCAAACGGAATTGTAGCATCGGTGAGCGGTAGCATCACAATTTCTTCCAGTTGATCTGGATCCCAGTTATCCCGCCATATCGAATCAATTCTCTCATTACTGTGTCAAAGTTGTCCCTAGGGTTAGTCAGGTATATAGTCATGTCATCTGCGTACATCGATATCAAAAGTCCTCTAGACGTGAACCCGATGCTTCTCTGTGTGGTGCTGCCGAAGCCTGGCCGCAAACGGTTCTGTGGCTATAGCAAACAGTAATGGCGATAGTGGGCAGCCTTGTCTTGTCCCTCTGGTGATGTTAAAGGGTTCGGACATCTGCCCATTTATCTTAACCCTCGCTGTCGGGTTCGTGTACAATATACGGATCTGTCTGGTGAATGTGGGGCTGAAACCCAGGCGTGTCAATAAGGTAAAGAGGAACTTCCATTCCAGTGAATCAAACGCTTTCGTGGCGTCTAGGAGTGCCACCGTGGCCTGCACATGGGGGCTAGGTAATGGAGTACGCCAAAGATCGTCCTCAGGTTATGGGCAGTGGAGCGGCCTGGGATAAAGCCTGATTGGTCTGGCAAAGCTATCTGTGGCATCATAGGCTGTAGTCTGTTTGCCATTAGCTTGGCATATATTTTGGCGTCCAAGTTTATCAAAGATAATGGACGGTACGAATCCGGGTTAGTCGGATCCTTATCTGGCTTCAATATAGTTATTATGATGGCTTCCCGAAGTGTCGGCGGGAGTATACCAGTTTCCATTGCCTCTAGGTATACCTGCAATAATTTGGGGGCTAGGATGTCAGCGTATTCTTTATTAAATGCTGCCGTTAGGCCGTCCGCCCCTGGGGCTTTGTCCGCTGGCATACTGTTTATAACTTGTCTAACGTCTTCTGCCGTAATGGGCAACTCCATATATTCTCGGGCCCTATTATGAAACCAGGCCAGCGCCAAATCATCTAGATAGTCAGCTATGTCTTCCTGCGATGGGTCTATTTGTGAGGTATATAGTTGCTTATAATACAGGGACATTACCCTCAGTATGTCAGGCGGTGTCCTAGCTATGTCTCCGCTGTCCGTGTGTAGTTCGGTTATATAAGTCGACCCTTGAGGTGTACCTAGTAATCCTGCTAATGTTTTCCCCGGTCTATCACTCTCTCCGTATCTTCTTGCCTGGGCATGCTTATGCAAATATGTCGTTTCCTCTCTGCTTCTTCCTGAAATTCTGTTAGTTTAGACCTTATCTGTGCTATGGTCTCAGGGGACGGGCCAGATAGTTGCGCCTGCTCCAACTCTTTAATTTCCCTCTCTAGTCTGCTAAGTGTGTTGCGTATATCCTTTAATACGCCCGTTTTGAGTGCTATGCAGTTGCCTCTCGTGACCGCTTTAAATGCTTCCCAAAGCGTGCCTGGCGAGTCCACTGTGCCCTCATTTAGCTCGAAGTATTCTGTGATCTTATTGCGTAATTCTTCGCGGAAGACCAGGTCCAACAGGGCGCTAGATGGAAATCTCCAGGAAAAGGGCCGAGCATACGCGGGAGGCATGCACAACTGTATCTGGGCAGGCGCATGATCTGAGAAAGTGCGGGGTGGTGCGTGGCCGCTGTCAGCCAGGTGTGGAGGTCCTTAGAGACTAACCAAAAATCGAGGCGTGACCACGCATTTCGATGGTGTGTGACGCAGGTGCCTGCCCTGGCCAGTGGGTGCATGGCCCTCCAGGAGTCTATTAACTGCAAGTCTTCCATAATGTCATGTAGCATTGCTGCTGCCTTTGGGTGATGTGCTCGGGGCGAACCCTGTCTGTCGGCCTGTGTCGACAGGACTACATTAAAGTCTCCTCCCCACAGCACAGCCGTGTGTCCTAAAACGGTGAGGCTTTAGGGGTGCGGCGAGGTTGGAAAGGATTTCACTAAGACCCTGGATTATGGTTGTTATCTGGTTTTCAAGCAGGGTGAGCCGCTGCCCAGTCTCTATGTCGGTGTGGGTGTTCTGGGCGGGTAAGTTAAACCTGGGGGGGAGAGCCTAACGTTGTTGAGTTCCTCATCATAGGGAAGGGGGTCAGGGGTCGGGTGAGGGTGGTTGCCGGAGGGGGGTAGAAGGGTCTTGTTCTCTCTGGTAGTGTTGGGGGTGGTGTTACGCAGCAGGGTCGAGGGTGCGGGGAGGTGGGGGCCGTGTTGGGGTGTCGGTGTTAAATTGCATGTGGGTTTGGGGAGGGGGTAGGTAGTCACATGCTGTGTGTTGAAGTCGGTCGAAGTGGGTTGGGAGGGGTGGAGGGCGGGGGGCGGGTGAGGTCTTGTTCTTTCTGGTAGTCTTGGGGGTGGTGTTATTCCTAAGGTGCACCGGAATAATGGGTGAGTTCAGTTGGAGGGTCGGGTTCTTCAGGGAGAGGAGGATGGGCGGGGAGAGGAGGATGGGCGGGCAGGGGAGGAGAGCGTGGGAGGGGGAAGTCCGGAGGGATGGGAAGAGGGCGTCAAAGGATTCTAGATTGACGTTGTTGGCTTGTATCAGGACTGTGCCATTGGAGTAGATGGTCGCAATGGTGTTCCCATTTTGCCTAGTGCGGTTAGGGGCTGAGAAAGTCAGTTTGCAGCTATGGAAGATGTTAGTCATTTTGGAGATATTGAGTTGCGATCTGAGGATTGAGTTCCATATTTCGGGTCTTTCCGTGTGGAAGATGAGATCCGTTTTTACTTGTCCTTTGGAGGCGCAGTGATAGATGTCTGCAAATAGTGATTCAGGGTGTTGTCTGATCAGTTTTTGTTTAAAGTTTTTTTTCGCTTTGGGTGAGAGGTTAGGGGGGAAACAGATCGAGAAGGAGTTCGGGCCGTGCAGTTTTAGGTGGTTCGCATAGGCGGGGTTAGAGTAGGCCGACGTGGCGGATGGCATAATGACTATGCGGGACGGGGGGCAGGCGCTCTATATGGAAGGGTGGGCTAGTGTTTCCAGAGCCGTCCTTTGAGGGTAAAGTGTGAGTGGTAGAGAGATTCGTGCTATTGCTCTAGGGCTGGTCGTGGACTCTCGGGAGCATAAGACTGAGGGTGATTCTTAGGAGGCCATTGAATGGCGAGGTAACAAGAGTCAGTGGGTTATATTTAAAAGATTTGGAGGCATTTTTGGAGAGATTAGGGGGGTACGAGATTGAATATGAATTCCTATCTTCAGGTTTCAGATGGGGCCCTGTCATGGTTCTGATTGATCTAGCTTCCCAGACCACCATTCAGAGTCAAAGTTAGTGACTGTGCCTAATTACAGCTTAATCTTACTTGTTATATCCCGTGGGCTCATCATCAGAACCTGTGTCTACTTTCCTGATGGAATGCCATAGGGAAATGCCACGGAATTGTAGTGATCAGGGGCACTGAACCCAGTGTCAGTTACAAACGACGGTTGCAACACGCTATAGATGAGTTCCATGACCCGGGTGCAGCGGCCATGCTGAGATCAGGCACGCAGAATGTAAGAGTCACTCTTGTCTCGGTGCGGTGGCCATGTTAAGGTCAGGCACGCAGAATGTGTATGAGTCACTCTTCCAGTGTCCCCAGATGCCTCAATCAGACCCTAGCGAGTCTTGTTAAGCCTCTAAGCTTCCCTTTGGTGTCGCTGCAGCCACCCATAGACTCGCCGTTACCTGCTCTAACGCGGCTTGTTTGAGGTTCGAACGGCCGCCATGTTGGGATCAGGCACCGGCACCCCCGTGTGTCCTGCAGCTTCTACCGCCCCGGTGGGGATCCTCACCGCTTCCTGTGTAGCTGCCGCCGGTCGATCGGTAATTTTTTTTTTTTTTTTGGCCCTGCGTATGGTCGTCGCGATGCCAGTCAGCCCAGTTGTCTGGGACCTCATGGGGTAGGCTTAGAGACAAGGCAGGGTTTCGTTGTAGTCAAGCATCGGCAGCCATCTTAAGATCAGGCACTGTGGAGGCCTCACTGCCGGCTAATCAGTCGCCTTCTGCCCCCTCACCTCACATCAAAAATGACCAGGGCCTTAGGAGAGGTCTTCCCTTGCTGCCCACCTTCCCACGTCGCTGATAACTTGCAGGGGCCTCTCCTCGGGAACAATCACTGGTTGGGTGCCATCTTAAGGTCAGGCATGGCCTCCCGATCTCACTTTCCCCTAGGCCTCCCTCTCGCCGATAATTAAATATAAAGAAGGGGAAGCGGACTAACCCCTTGGCTGAACATCGCCTCCGCCGTCATCCGCTGCTCCCCGGTCATCAAAGGCACTCCTGCCAGGCCCTCGCGAAGCTGCAGACGTGCTTCCATCGCAGCGTGTACAAAGCCCCGCCGCGTCCCAACAACAGCAATCTCGCCAGATCAGCGGGTCGTCTACGCCGCAGCAATGCCTCCGCTGCGGCCCAGCCCCGTCTCCTGCGCCGCACTATCACCGGCGGCCTCCTTCCGTACAACGCACTCCGGCAGAGCTCCACTACGGCGTACTGAGTCTGTGGCAACGGGGACCCTCTGGGGACCAAGGCTGGAGCAGTGCTGTCCCTAGAGCCTTGATGACTCTCCTCAACGCCTCCGGGGTCCCAGGTATGCGGTAAATGTGCTTTTATTCGGCCAAGCCGCGCGGAGCTCCGGGGTCTCAGGTATGCGGTAAATGTGCTTTTTATTCGGCCAAGCCGCGCGGAGCTCCCTAGGGTCGCTGCTGCTCCCCCGCCTCATAAATTAAATGGTGGGTGCAGGTGACCTGAGCTTCCACGCCCAGCAGCAAGGGGGTTGAAGGCAACTGCCTTGAGGCCAGAGACCATTTGCATATTTACATACCTTTGTAAACTGGTTACTGAGGCTTAGTTTTTTTCTGGTTCCAGTAACCCCTGGGCCCCCACTCTGCCTATTCCTTACATTTGAAATTTACATTTACTGCTGTAGTGTGAGAATGCATTTCATGAAAAGGAATATAGAGTAAGGTTGCCAAAAGAAAAATGCCAGCAATTTGTTGTTTAAAGAGCCTGGAAAGACCTCGTCTTGACACTAAATAGGGTTATAAATAAAGTATGTATTCATTTGTAATGTGACTTTTCTGTCTTTGTCCTTATTCTCGCCCTTCCCTTTCATGCTCACCCTGCACTCACAGCAATCACAATGCACTCACACTGATCACCATGTCCGCCGGGCGGGGGGGGGGCCCTCCATGTGCTTTGCCGGGGGGCCCCCTCAAGTTTTGTTACGCCACTGGACTGACCTGATCCCACTCCTACGGAGACTGGAGAGGGATTTAAAACACTGGAGAGCCCTACCACTTTCACTTCTGGGTAGGGCAGCATTATTCAAGATGATAGCACTACCCAGGTTTACTTCTGTACTGCATAATAGCCCATATGCCATCCCAGATGCTTTCTTCCTGGCTACAAATAGACTCATGCAGTCGCTGCTCTAGCTGAATGGCCCAGCACTGGTTGCACTCTCTACACTGCACAGATCGGTGTATGAGGGTGGCATTGCACTACTGAACATTCATAGGTACTATGAGGCATCATAGGTACACATAGTGAACAAGTGGGCATATGCCCCACTGGAGGATCCAGCATTTAGAAGGGACCGGGAGAAACGGGGACAAAAAGGCTACCTCCATGTACTCTATGGAGGACGGATGTCCCACCTGCTACATTTACAGTAGTGTCCACATGCCGCAAACTGGCTAGAGAAATGGAATGGGGAAACAAGGCTCCCATTTGGGTGAGGACGAGACTACACCCGGTACCGAATCTCCCAGGCTTTAAGCAATAGGATCTGATCTGACTGACTACACTAGACGAAGTATGGGATACAAATGGAATAGTACCATTAGCTCACCTACAGGCTCAATATGATATGGTTGACACGCAATTGTTTAAATGTTTGCAATTAAGACATGCCCTGCAGGCCAGGTTCCCAGGGGAAAGGAGAGAAAAGGAGGACTCCGCACTGGAATGTCGGCTTTTAAATGGTCATATGACAAAAAAGGCCATCTCCCTTACCCATGCCACGCTAACAAGGAATACACAGAGAAGATGCCCAGAACTCAGCACGTTAGACTTAGGTACCACTTGAACTTGGGGAGGATATTGTCCCAATATCCTTGATTTGTACGTGGTGTCCGGGGAGACAGGGGGTGAGGGATGGAAGGGGGCACCGTGATGAACACTATGTAACCATACAGCAATTGCTTCATCTGTTTTCCTGTTTGATAACTTTAAATGATAAAATAACATCAATAAAACGTTTTTTTTTTTTTTAAATCTGTATGTCTATTAGATGATGGCATAACAACGAGAAAAATCTTTTTTCTCCTCGTTATTTCCTGTTTCTGTGCATAATGCATTCTGCAGCATACATAGAAAGAGGAATTTGCCTCGAAGTATTCTTTTTGTGAAAGAATGAACTCTTTCCTGCACAAAAACAATCCTGCCACTAATGTGGAAAACTCTTGCACTATCGCACCAGTGCAAGGAGAGAGCAGAAATGCTTCATATCTTTGTAAATATTGAGTATTTCTGCTCTCTCTTTTTCACGCAATGCAGCGCTGCAAGTTACCTTGCTGCCCCGTGTTGTGTGAAATAATAGTAAATGCGTACCCCCATGTTTAGCATGCAAGACAAACTCTGCCTTCCTTAAACAGTAAATTGTGTACAGTTAAATTGGGTAATATTTATTTACAGCACCTAGAAATAGCAGAGGTGAAGTATGAAATGCTACTTAAAAACAAGTTTTTATATTTTATACTTATGCTTTGTGCTATTTCTATTGTTTGGTTTCTGTAGTATTTGATTTTGATTATGTGTTTGTATTGTACATTTTGTAAATATGGGGAGTTTGTTTATGCCATTGATGATGATATGCATATGATTTATATTACTTCATAAAGATATTTGCTGTAGTTCTTTCACTCTGACAATAAAGATGGGTCCCTGTAAATTAGTAGGCTTTTTGTTGGGGACTGTGAGAAATTGACGATCTGAAAGGGGCACTTAAAAGGAGAATTTACCCATGAACTGTCAAATGTCAGAGGTTTAAAGAGTACCCTATACAGGATGTACTATCACTCACTGTGAGGCATTTGTTTATTGGTTGAGGAGGGTGAAACCCTACTCAAGCGCAACCACAATCCTTGTCACGGTGAGGCACAGGCAAATCCCAAATTAACTTGTGCTCAAGCCTCTGGTAGCTTGGCACACAGCAGTCAGGCTTAACTTGGTGGCAATGTGTAAGTATTAATGCAGCACTTTAAATGGTAATAAAGTGAAAACACAACACAAGAAAAATCCCACACCAGTTTAGAAAAATAGAGTAAATTTTAATAAATAAATCAAAACCAAAAGTACAAAAATCCAATCAGCAGAAACACAGATTTGCTATTTTAAATATTTCAGTAAATTTAGCACCAAAAAGCACAAAGTGTGGATATCTGGTTGCGCTGGACCTGGACAAAGCCATAAGTTTAGGCCGACCATGATGGAGTGTGGGCTGGCTATAGGGACCCAGGTGGGCCCGCAAAACAAGAGTCCCTTAAATCCTTGTTGCGAGGTCCCGTGTCAAGGTTGCATCTCGCAGCCGAGGTGATGCATCGGATCTGAGGAACTGGATGGCGAGGTCCTGCACCATTGTCAAGGATCCCGTCGATGAGGGCTTGCTATGCAAAATCCTGTGCTAAG
This sequence comes from Calotriton arnoldi, assembly GCA_963921515.1. Taxonomy (NCBI): domain Eukaryota; kingdom Metazoa; phylum Chordata; class Amphibia; order Caudata; family Salamandridae; genus Calotriton; species Calotriton arnoldi. The sequence goes on from CAWUFW010003762.1 coordinate 1,001,249, forward strand.
AATTCTTTGTGCAGTCAGGGCGGTGTGTCGGTTTCAAAGAACTGTGAGGCTGCGATGTGTGAACTGGCGTCATCATCGAGGCTGCCATCGAAGAAAGATTTGGAATGCAATCAATCAATTAATCAATCAATCATGGCATTTATAAAGCGCACTACTCACCCGTGAGGGTCTCAAGGCGCTGGGGGGTGGGGAATGCTGCTACTGTTCGAAAAGCCAGGTCTTGAGGAGTTTTCTGAAGGTCAGCAGGTCTTGGGTCTGCCGTAGGTGGATGGGAAGGGTGTTCCAGGTCTTGGCGGCGAGGTGGGAGAATGATCTGCCGCCGGAGGTCGCTCTTCGGATGCGGGGGACTGTGGTGAGGGCGAGGTCGGCAGAGCGGAGCTGGCGGGTGGGGGCGTAGAAGCTGAGTCGCCTGTTGAGGTACGCTGGTCCGGTGTTGTGGAGTGCCTTGTGTGCGTGGGTGAGGAGCTTGAAGGTTATCCTCTTGTTGACGGGGAGCCAGTGCAGGTCTCTTAGGTGGGGTGTGATGTGGCTGTGGCGAGGGATGTCGAGGATCAGGCGTGCAGAGGCGTTCTGGATGCGTTGCAGCCATTTCAGGAGTTTGGCCGAGGCTCCTGCGTAGAGGGCGTTTCCATAGTCCAATCTGCTGCTGACGAGGGCCTGGGTGACCGTTCTTCTCGTTTCGGTGGGGATCCACTTGTAGATCTTGCGGAGCATGCAGAGGGTGTTGAAGCAGGAGGAAGAGACGGCGTTGACTTGCTTAGTCATGGAGAGGGTGGAGTCGAAGATGACCCCTAGGTTGCGTGCGTGATCGGTGGGTGTTGGAGCTGTTCCCAGTGCGGTCGGCCACCAGGAGTCATCCCAGGCTGAGGGGGTGGATACGAGGATGAGGACCTCCGTCTTGTCTGAGTTCAGCTTCAGCCGGCTGTTCCTCATCCATTCGGCGCGGCCTTCATTCCTTCGTGGAGGTTGGTTTTGGCGGTGTGGGGGTCCTTGGTGAGGGAGAGGATCAGCTGGGTGTCATCGGCGTAGGAGATGATGTTGAGGTCGTGTTGTCGGGCGACGTGGGCGAGAGGTGCCATGTAGACGTTAAACAGCGTAGGGCTGAGGGATGAGCCCTGGGGAATGCCGCAGATGATCTCGGTGGCTTCGGAGCGGAAGGGGGGGAGGCGGACGCGCTGTGTCCTGCCGGAGAGCAAGGGCCTGCATCGGCAAAGCTTCACACAGCACAGTTCTGATGCAGGCTGCAAGGTTGAGGCGGAGTCCTTGTGCTGGGAGAAGCCTTGCAGCCGAGGTGACACAGCAGTTCTGCTGGATCCACAGATAGGTTGACATAGCACCTTTAGGCTCACTTCCAAGGGTCCAGGTCTGGGATGGCAACACTTAGCAGGGTAGGACTCACAGATGGCAGAGTCCAGGTGCTGAGTTTAAGGTTGTTGGTGCCTTCTGTCCCTGAGGCTCTATTCAGGAGGCCAGCGAACTAGACCTTGGAGTCACTTAGGGGCCCCGTGTTCAACAAAAGCAAGTCCAGTCCTTCCTACCTAGGCAAGAGGGCAGCAGGTCAGAACAGCAGGGCAGCAGTCCTTCAGAGCAGCAGTCCATCAGAGTGGTAGCAGCACAGCAATCTTTCTTTCTGGCAGAGTGTCCACAGGTCCAGAAGTGTACTGGAATGCTGGTTACTGGGGTTGAATATTTTTACCTGGGCCTTACTTTGAAGTGGGAGAAGCTTATAGAGGTTTCCTTTTGAAAGTCCACAGGCATCCTGCCTTCCCTGTCCTGGCTCCAGACTAACTACAGGAGGTATGCAGCTATTTGGGTGGAGGCAGGACACAGCCTATTGAAGTGTAAGTAGGGCTGTGCCCACCTCCGCCCTCCCATCCTGCAGTGATGGTCCATCCAGGCACACCTAAGCTCTCTATTGTGTGTGGCTGTCTAGGAGGAATAGGAGGAAACCCAACTGTCAGCTACACCCACTCATGTGACCCAGAGAAAGGCTGCAGGTATGAAAGGGCTAAGGCAGGAAAATGCCAACTTCCTAAAAGTGGCATTTTGAAAATTGTTATTTAAAATCTGACTTCACCATGAAAGAGGATTTTTCATTACAATTCCAAAGACATCAAACATGAATTTGTCACCTGCTCCTATTTGGAAATGATCACTTATTTCATATAATAAGGTAACTCCAATGTTATCCTATGGGAGATGTGGGCCTTGCAGTAGTGAAAAACCAATCTAGGAGTTTTTCAATGGCGACACGTAAAACTGAAAAGTTCACCTCCAATTTTTAAAATACACTGCACCCTGCCCTCTGGGCTGTCCAGGGTATAACCTAATGTTTTCTTTGCCAGTCCGAAATGGCAGTTTACAAAAACACACACAGGCTGCAATGGCAGGTCTGAGACATGTTTAAAGTGCTACTTAAGTGGGTGGAACATCAGTGCTGCAGGCCCACTAGTAGCATTTAATTTACAGGCCCTGGGCACAGGCAGTGCCACTTTACTAGGGACTTACAAGTAAATCAATTATGCCAATTGGGTATAAGCCAATTCTACTATGTTTCAAGGAGAGAGCACAAGCACTTTAGCAGTGGAAAGTGTGCAGAGACCTAAATCCAACATAAACAAAGTTAGCAAAACAGGACGGTTGAAGTCCAAAAGTTAGGGGAAAAACTACATTGCAGATGTCAGGTCTAAGAAGAACCCATATCATTTTTGTTGATAAATGCTCAGCACATATCGTGTAATGCTTTGTCTGCACTTTTATTTTATATTGATAATGGCCCTTGTCATTTACAGTCTCTGAAAATGATATGTGCAGTGCATGTCGTTTAATGATGTTTTGGGTGAAGTTTATGTTTTGTGATGACTTTGGGCCTAATTTAGAATTCGGCAGATGGACTACTGCATTACACTGATGACAGATATCTCGTCCGCTGTATTACAAGTGCATTATAGCCAATGGCACATGCAATAAATATGGCGGAAGGGATATCCTTCACGTTTGTGAGGAATAACCCGTCCACCGAACTCTAAGTCAGGCCCTTTGTTTTTTATTTGATTGCAGTGTGTGCTGTATATGTGTATTTTAACTCTAGATTGTGATAATTATTCTCCTGGATGGTGTGTGCAGTTTTTAGCATGTTGGGCATGTACATTTAAGGTTTACATGTCCTGGTAGTGAAAAACTCCTCAATTTGTTTTTCCTTACTGTGAGGCCTACCTCTCTCAAAGGATAACATTGGGTGGCCCTATTACATTTAATAAGTGTTAACTTTTGATTGGAAACAGGTACAAATTTCATGTTTGGTGATTGAGAAAAGGTAATTTAAAATCCTCTTTAATAGAAAACTTGGATTTTAAGTTATAATTTTTCCTGCCCTAGCTATTTAGTGTGTGCAGCCTGCAAACTGACTTTAAATCATTAGAGGTGCTTTTAATAATCTTCCCCACCCTACAGGTTCCAAATGATAGTTAACACCTCTGATATATCATGCCATCAAATTAGATTTCTAGGAATGACTGTTTCAAAACTAACCAATGCCACCCATAGTTCTTGGGCTAAGGCCAACTCAAGGCTTTACTATTGCAATGTGTGTATTACTGACTACCATCCAATCAAATCAGAAATCTTCAGAGGATATAAAATGCTGCAATAAGACCGATCTTTCAGTTTTAAAAAAGCACACACACACAATCCAGCAGCAGCAGCACACCTCAAGAGTGTATACTAGCTCCCAGTCAAGAACAAAATTACATTGAAAAAATTGTACCAAAGACACAAGTAAGCAACCAAGCTCAACTGATACATATTTGTGACTCACACCAAAAGCAAAAAAAATAGGGACTTGTTATGCAGGTGTCACTTTGCTGTTGTTGTCACATATTGTTCAGTTCGTTTTTAGGTCTCGCCTAGGCAGCGCTTGCGCTGTCTCGTTGAGACATGCAGTATATACTCTAGGAGGGAAGCTTCGTTTAAGCTCCGCCCACTCTCCGCCCATGTTTTAGATTGGCTTACATCGTAAATGCTGCATTGTGATTTGTTTTTGGCTTCCTAGTCCCTCCCCATGACAGCCATGTCGTCATTTGTGTCCTTACACGGCTATCAGCCCCTTTACTGCACAGACTATTTTCTGTTCCTTGACTGCTTGCCCACCCCTCCCCTGGGGCGCGAGGGCTGCGATCTGTTTCCGCTACTGTCTTGGCAGAGACAGCACCTGTTGTGCTTCCTTTACTGCACAGACTATTTTCTGGTCCTTGAGTGCTTGCCCACCCCTCCCCTGGAGCGCGAGGGCTCCGATCTGTTTCCGCTGCTGTCCTGGCAGAGACAGCACCTGTTGTGCTTTGCAGGCTATTCCGAGGCCCGAGCAGAAAGCTGCAGAGGAACGAGTGCCTCTGTGGTGGGCGGTCCTCAGTGAGTGGAGCCTGTTCCCCATCTACGTAGGCTAAAGCCATACGGCCCAGTTCAGGGGCTCTGTTGAAATAGGAGACTTTGCTCCGTGCTGCACCCGAACCCGCCTGAGACCAGAAGAGGTCTCCTTTTATTGTTTAGCTTTTGTAGAAGACGGGCGGCGAGGGAGGCCTTCCTGTCCTTAGACGGTTTAGCGCTGGATGTGCGTCGTCCGTAGGTGGCAGCGGCAGCCTTTGTGCAGCATAAAAACTGCTTCTAGTTCTATGCACAAGAAGTGTGTGTTGCCGCCCTTACTTTGTGGTGTGTCTAGATCACCTGAGAGGAGTCACACCAGGCGTTGTGCGTCCTTCCTTGTGTCACACCATCCCACACTTCTTTGTGCAGGAGAGGCTGTCTCACTTACTCCATGACTGCGTGCGTGATCTGTTCCTTTTAACTTTTTTTGCTAACACTGCAGAGTCACCTTTTTAAAACGGGACAAGCGAAGAGACGGGTGAGGCGTGCAAGGGCTGGCCCTGGGCAAATGAGGTCCCCAAAGGTTAGGTGGTGCGGATCCGGCATCGGTGCCTGTCATGTGCTATAACCCCCTCCTTACGTGCAAGGGGTCGGTTGGGGCACGGTGTGGCGGTAACACAGGTATCTGAGAGCTCCTGACAGTTACATTCGTCCCATGCTGTGTTGACATTCACAATACTGGGAGTGCGTCACTGTGCAATTTACAGCGCCACGGGCGTTCTCCAGCTACTCGGACCGCTGCCGGCTCTGCACGGAAGCTAATGTTAGTGGAAATAAAGGCTATTCGGATTAATAGTGTGGCACTATAACGAGTGGGGCCCCAAGGGAGGGGGAGGTATTGCTCCGGACCCATTGTTTATGTAGCTCTTGGTACATCAACAGCGGCCATATAACTTTATCGACAGGTTTATGTCATATAAAACACATTGATATTAGTTGCTTACAATAAGTTGGTGCTTGCTATATGTGCTTTTTATATATAGCAATAGTTCTAAGGGCGTCTAATGTGTTGCACGTTAGACACTAAGTAATTACATATAGCTGATGTGCCTCACTTTCTCACAAGCTCCGGCTTATTTACAGGATGTTGTGTTTTTTTCACACTGTTTTAAACACAGTCTATACGTGCAGTAGGCAAATTGTCTTCTTAACATTGCCACAGATTTTTTGTAATGCGCACATTTTCGCTGTTCTGTAACAAGGTGCGTAAGCTTTTGAAAGAGCTTGCACTTATGTAGCATTATTTAAACGGTATTTTCTGCCGTGCCTTTATTCACATAAAGTATAGCGCAGCGGCCACACAAGCTAACTTCTTTGCACAAGGCTGACGGTTCGATTCCTGGATCCCGCAGCAGGTAATCTCAGTACTATTTCATTATAAGCTATAGCTTGCTTAATCTTTCCTACAGCCCGGTGCTTGCTATATGTCGTTTTAAAATATAGCAATAGTTATAACAGTAATTACATATAGCTGATGTGCCTCCTCACTGTCTCACAAGCTCCGGCTTATTTACAAGATGTTGTGTTTGTTTTCACACTGTTTTAAACACAGTCTATACGTGCAGTAGGCACATTGTCTTCTTAACATTGCCACAGAATTTTTGCAATGCGCACATTTTCGCTGGTCTGTAACAAGGTGCGTAAGCTTTTAAGAGCTCGCACTTATGTAGCATTATTCAAACTTGTATTCTCTGCCGTGCCTTTATTGACATAAAGTATAGCGCAGCGGTTACACAAGCTAACTTCGTAGCACAAGGCTGACGGTTCGATTCCTGGATCCCGCAGCAGGTCATCTCAGTATTAATTCATTATATGCTGTAGCTTGCTTAATCTTTCCTAGCGCTCATGTTAATTACAATGTTTTGCTTCTCTTTTATCCTTTATATATATTTTTTCTCATCATTTATTGCATATTCTTTAACTCCATTTTATATCCTTCCCATTATTTTTTGTTAATCCTACCCTACTTCTGTCTTACACATTTTTTTTACATCTTACTGTTGCATTTATTGTGAAATTTTCAACCTCACTATGCAATATAAAGCTGGGGTAAAATAGGCCCCAAAACATAACTGAAACCAATCCCACAAATGTCCAAAACATAATGTTGGTGGAGATAAATGCTATTTGGATCAACACTGTGGCACTACAACGAGTGGGGCCCCAAGGGAGGGGGTGGAATTGCTCCAGATGTCATTGTTTATGGAGCTCAGTGGAGATAAAAGCTATTTGGATCAACAGTGGCACTACAACGAGTGGGGTCCCAAGGGAGGGGGTGGTATTGCTCCAGATGCTATTGTTTATGGAGCTCAGTGGAGATAAAGGCTATTTGGATCAATAGTGTGGCACTACAACCAGTGGGGCCCCAAGGGAGGGGGTGGTATTGCTCCGGATGCTATTGTTTACGAAACTCTCGGTACATTAACACAGAACTATAAACTTTAACTGCAGGTTTATTTAATATAAAACAGATTGTTCGTATCTGCTTACAACCAGTTGGTGCTTGCTATATGTGGTTTTTATATATAATAATAGTTCGAACGGTGTCTAATATGTTCCACGTAAGACTCTAAGGGGTATATTCACGAGAACGTGCGATAACTATCGCCAAAGTAATTTATCGGCAGAAAAGTTAGCACTGCCTAACCCCGATTTTCTTCGCCGTGATAGTGTGGTATTCACAAGCCCGCGCTACATGGCAATAATTACAGTGAACGGCAGAGAAAACAGGCGACAACAACATCGCAATGGCGATAGTTATTCCTGAGTTAGCAGGCGATAGCTGTGGATCGGCACATCAGCGCCAGATAACTCACCTTTCTCAACCCAGGCGATATCGCATTGCGAACATGGCCCTACAAATATTAGGATGTGAGGGTTAGGATGTCAAGTGAACAACAAATGCAGGAGACATTGTCTGGTTCATTTAACATTTGGCATGCAGCCTGAAAGACTGCTGTGTCAACAGAGGCCCTTTCCCCGAGCTCCGTACCCCGCTCTATTGAAAGACCCTGCCAGCCAGCACCTACAAGTGATAGATGGAAATGCATTCACGGGTGACTGCTGAGGGGTTGGCAGGTTATTAAAAAATATATGGCGGGGTGGGGGCTGGGGGTGGTGGCGGTGGGTGTTGTGACCCTCATGGGTATCGGAGCAGCATGATCATTGCCTCCATGGCATCTGTGGGTCTTCAGGTGTGGCTCTTGGCTGGGCTCCCTTTCATGCTGTGGGTAGTCGTCCTGCTTAGCACCAGCAAAAGGCAGGTGTAAAATCCCTGGTGCTACCGCGGGTTATCCCCTGTTTTTGCTTCGCTTCGCAGATCTGGCAGTTCGTTGTGAATGTGGTGTTGTGGTTTTCTCGTGTGTTTTTGCACGGGAACGCCTCCTCTGCATCTCATTAGTGTTAGTTGGTGGTGTCCACCGTGGAGATAAATTTGGGGGCAGTTATCGCGGGAATACTGGTGTTGTCTGCAGTTTGCACCAGCTTGTGAATGGGGTGTTACATTTATCTCCACTTTTGCTGCGTTAAGGTGGAGATAAATCGGAGTTAACTCCTTGTGAATATGCCCCTAAGTAATTACATATAGCTGATGTTTCTCACTGTCTCACAAGCTTCAGCTTATTTACGGGGTGTTCTTTCTGTTTTCACACTGTTTTAAACAGTGTATGCGTGCTGCTGGCAAATACAATGCAAGTTTTGCTTTTTCATTGTTCCGCAATTGTCGGTTTTAAACACAATGTATGCGTGCAGCTGGAGCATTTCTTTCGTGTAACAACTTTTAATACAGTCAGCAAGTATTTTTGGGGCACGTGCAGCTGGTAATAATAATACCCATCGCATATTGTTACTTTTCTTTTAAAAGGCTGCACCTTTTTCCCAACAAATGAAGACTCAATTTAACCTGTTTATTTATTTATTTATAGAGCACAGCTCATCGCAAGGGATATCACAGCGCTAAGTAGCGAGAAATCATCGAAGGGCTGCTGGTGGCATAGGTGGCATAAAGCGCTACAGCTCCTATGTTGTAGCGCATATTATATGCACACATTTTATTCATCCGGTATCATGTTTATGAACCCGCCCCCGTTTTTCCCGTGCACCTGTGAGTCTGTGCTGCTTAGGGACATTTTAATATAGTTCAGGTTTCATCTTCCAACATAATTGTGTGCCCGGGGCTAGGAAAGCTGTGGCAGCATGGCTTGGTGTTAAAGCCGCACCCAAGTATTTCGCAGGTCTTCTCCAAATCGTGTGCTTCCCTATCACAGAAATACAATGTAACTTGTTCACACTACTGTAGACTTTTTCTTTGAGCTACTCTTCTTTGTTTTAGCAATACAATATGTATCTATTCACATCTTTAGAAACGTTGCACCAAACAGCAGCAACAACTTCCACTTCTACACACTTTTTGGCGTGCTCGCTCGCACACCTTTTTCTTTTAGCAAGGTGAATGCGCTTTCCAAACTGCTTTTAATAAAGTTTTAAAATTACCTTCATAATGGCGCCCTTGCTCACCTAATCCCACTATTAATAATAAAAAAAAAGAATAAGCTGAACCAAGTTGGGCTTTTTTGCTTTAGCATCTACGTGTATGCCACATGTAGATTTTTTACTATGTTTAGCATTTTTATTAAAAAAAAACTTTTTGTTACCTACAGCTGAATTCTCGATACCTGCTATTAGAAGGAACTAAATATTAACACAAGTTTTTTCTTATACGCACATATTTTGCTTTTTGTAACCAGGTGCGTGAGCTTTTCAAGGGCTTGCACTCCTGGAGCCTTATTTAAACTTGTATTTCTACCGTGCCTTCATTGACATGAAGTTTAGCGCAGCGGCCACAAGCTCCAGCATCTTTACAGGATCTTGTGTCTGTTTTCACACTGTTATAAATGCCGTGTATGTGTGCAGCTGGCAGGTTAACAAATCTTGTTAACATTGTAGGCGGGGCAGGGGAGGGGCAGGGTGAGGGAAGTAAACTCCGGCATTAACACAAAGAAAGTTCACTTCATAAATACATAAATAAAACAAACTTCTTTGCACGCACTACAATTCAGCGATGCAATGCAGCACGCACAATGAAATTTGTTTGATTTATTTACTTATTCAGTGCACTCCATTCGGATTAATGCCACTGTTTACTACCCCTACCCAGCCCCTCCCCCACCGCCCCACAGCACTTTCACGAGGAGCCACCACTATAAACTGCATTCCTCTTAGATTTACTTACAACTGTAAAAACATGTATGCTATACCATGATCATAAAAATACCTCATTTTCCTATTGTATATAAGTCTAAAATTACAAAATGCAATAAAAGTTATATAAAGCGACAATAATTACTTAAATATATTGTATTACTTACTGTTTTTCTGATTACAAATGTTTGCCGTGATAATAAAAAGATTTTTAAACAACCTAAGGCATCAAATGGATTCCATTACACACTACTTTTACATAGCACAAAAATACATTACATTAATTATTTATAATCTAAAATAAACCACTAACCTAATAAATATGGCGAGACCGATTGGCATTGCCAATGCTTGTTTATATGCTTATTTGTGTTGTATTGTTTCTTGCCTCTGTGCCTAGAAGCAATTTATGGCAGTCTGAATATCTTAGTAGATTGGGTTTTGTTTAACAAAACTAAGAGTCTTTGCACTGTACTACCCAAGTAATGCCCCCTTGAGGCATAATAATGCAAAGCAGTGCAAACACTTTTTGTGATAAAAAAAGGACACCTTCTAGGAAAATATATATCCTGCCACTCCACCTCAAATAAATCCTCCCCCTTTACTTTTTCATTTATTAAAGCACCATACCATGCGACCAGCCACCACCCCCCATCACAATTTGGCATTTCCTCCACCTTCCTTTGGCTTCTGTACATAAAAGGTATCTACTCTCCGTTCCACCCTCTTCCACCTCTCTCAGGCTAGTACCTCCCAGAGCATCGGTCATCTGCTATAACTGAGTCACTGGTGAGCAAAGTTGAGATGCCGTGGGTCTATAACTACAAGCAGTGGCGAGTGGTGATGGTGCCAAACCACCATCACACACCATTGCACTGTTTTCTTTATATCTGTGGAAACCTGGACTTGGTGGGAGAAGACTAAGTGGCTATCTCAGAGCTTGCTAGACCTGTTACTTGCCTGCAGCGATAAATCAAACTTGCTTTTCACTGAAATGAGGATACAGCAGTGAATAAATGTGATATGATTCCCATGTTTTTATATGTCTCCTTCTTGTGAATCAGATGTGTGTTGCACAGATTGGCAACTCTACAACTAGTCCCTTAACCAGATAAACAATTTGTTGTTATTTTTCCTAACAACGTCAGTTCATAGGTGGCAGTCACTGGATGAATTGACCAACTTTAACGCTGAAGGACACTTAAGGATAAATTGATGATAAACAGAGAAGTAACTTTCATAAACTGTGTGGACAAGCAGTTTTTCAAACAGGAAAACTTGTGTTTCTTGTGTCATTCTTGGTTGCAGCAATTTTGCAGCCATCAAGGACACCTTCTCCAAATCCCTAGAGAATTGAGAAAAAGTTGTTCCTGACATATTATGATAGTCATTAAAAATAACCTACAGTGGCCACAAAGACAGACAGTCTCCTGGGATGCTGATAAGAAATTGCTGATAGTTGAACTCACTGATATTGACAGAGACAACTATAAATTCTACTTCAACGTTGTTGTATTTTGTCAATTTATCTGAACAGCATGTCAGCCCTTTTCTGTTTGCTAATTTCACACAGAACATACAGTGCCAGGGGATCCCACAAGGGTCCTGTCTTAATATTGAAGTTTAAATATTGCCTTGCATTTGCACAGACTGCACAGTATTGACACTCAGCGTATCAAGATAAGTAGATATGGGATTAAGAATAGTAAATCTATACTTCGAGATGTATGCTTACCTTGATGATGTGCTGGTAGTCGATATTACAAAGTCAATATAATGGCGGATCAATATAGATGACATCTGTATTGTGCATACCTTTGTACAACACTCGCCATATAGTGTAAAAAATAATATTTCTAAACTTAAAAGAGCATCCTGTGGTTTTGAAAATATAATTTTGGTAGTTCTCTACAGTCGTGAAAGATAAACATAACCTATTCTCATTTGGACAGTATCAGCAACCCGAAAGTGCCAGCTTTAAATGCGGGATTCCAATATGTTCATTTATTGGTCATTTACTAAAAGGTCTCAGTGAGTTATGTGTCCCCTGCAGTGATCAAGGTACACAGGGCCAGATCGGCCGTAGTGGGCATCGGGCGTTTTCCTGGTAGGCTGGAAGAGTGGGGGCCGGTTTTGGAGCGGTGGGGGACATTTTTGATACTGGGTGTTGGTTTTGCAGATGTGCTGTAATATCGACCCCCTGTAACAAAAGCAGCAGCAGTGCTTCACACTAGCACCCCCCCATCCCTCCCCACCCATTGTTACCATGGTTATTACAGGGCTAAACAGCAGGAGGAGTCTAGCATGGAAAGCTACATAAGAAAGAAATCTATTTATTATTATGTATGCATGCGCTTATGTTATTAATGACTTCTTTTTACTGGTTTCAAATGATGTAAATACCCAGCCTGGAGAGGCCAGTGTGCTTTTCCTAAACTGTTGAATAATATATATTAGTGGGTGGTATATCAGAAAAGGTGTTTGATCAGAATATCGAAGGAAAAATATTGTGTGACAGAAAGGCACTCACGCAGCACTGCACGCACAGGCTTTTATAATGCTACGTAAATCAACGCAATCCTTAGCATCATGCGAGTGCCGGCTAAAAATCTTAGTAAATGACCCCTTCTGTTCTGAGATCAGACGAGACCAGGTGCTTTCAGCGTGGTATGGCCACGAAGAGATAGGTATTGGTTATATTTCAGACCTTTTGGCTCTTCGCCCTCTATTAAATTGGATCAGGAGCTGGATGGACCTAGATTTAAACCAGACAATCAAAAAAGATTGCCTGTCCCTGGAGAGAGTTAACAATATCTTGTGGCTTAGCTTTATTAAATTCACAGCGGAAAAGCTGTGACATCCCGAGTAATATAGACAGTGGCGTAGCAAGATGGGGTGGTGGGTGGCGCGGTCTGCCCCGGGTGGCACAAGTTTTGGGGCAGCGGTCCCCTTCCACCCCGCTCTTACCTGCAGCCATCACAGGGCGGCAAACGCAGGGATCGCCAGCACCCCTCACCCCCGCTCTTACCAGTGGCCGTCACGGAGCGGCAAACGCAGGGATCACCAGCACCTGCCCCTCTTACCTGTGGCCGTCACAGGGCAGCAAACACAGGGACCGCCATAGGCGGCAAAAGGTCAAGCTATGCCACTGTATATAGGTCCCCAGAAAGGATCGCAGGGAGGAACCTGGGCTGGGTCAAGAAACGTTTCTTCTCTGTTGCTCAATTTGAGAGAGAAGCCAGAGAGCTCATAAACCTTCAGTAGGAGCCTACAGTTTATGACAGGCTTCCCCTCAATAGAGTCACAAATCTTCACCATTGTTTTCTGTTAACGAGATTCAGGTTAAACCTGCTGCACTGGTTGCTGGCGGAACCTCAGGGGTGGAATACAGTTGTTAATTTGGACCCCTGTAGTTGTAACAGTTTTTCTACAAAAGATACCATGCATTTCGTAATGTTTTGTGATCATTACTGTTTGTTAAGACAACAATATATTGTACCACTGCTAAGAGGAAAACATTTTACACCAGCAAAACCTGCTCTAATATATCTACAGATGCTGTCAAGTGCAGTAATATATTTTAATTTAGGTAGTATTTTAGTAGGGGCTGTTAGAAGTAGAAAGAGATGACTTACTCTGGCTCTGGGTCTCGAGATAAATTGATATCATATTGTTCTGGCACTGTATTCTTTTTTCTATAGAATCAGAGTTGGATTTTAAAACTTTTACTCTGAATTTTTTAGTTTTTTAGTTTTTTATGTTTGTGTTTTTACTGATTCATTTGATGTAGTTTGTATTAATTCGTGAATTTATGTATTATTGTAATTGTTTGTGTCTTATATGGTTTAAAATAATGAAAGAGAGGGTGTGAGCAATGCACGCGTCCACGTATGTGCACGTATGTCCAATCGAAACATGGGATACACAGCAGGGAAATATTTGCAGCACCACACTTAAGCTGTGCTTGCTGCAGTGTGAGCTACTGCACCTTAACACCTTAACAATGCAGATCATAGGTCAGATGCCTGGAGAATTGACAACAATTTTAAGAATTTTGCTAGGAGGCAACATGTCTATCGCTTCTCCTGGGCTATTTAAAAGCCCTTCTAAAGTCATGTGGGGCTGCGGAAGGTTATTAATTCCAATAAATACCAGGCCGCTGCTCACAGACGCCAGTGTACTTCTAGGATTGTAAAAGTTGCCAGTGCAAGTTCTAATAATGGTCAGAGGCAGTGAACTTAATAGCTCATCAGAATGGAATGGACCAGCGTGAGCTTCCCTCATGAGTTGAATAGGTGCAGTATAGACAGCAGCAGTGGAAGCTTGCACACAGCACAGGCAGTAGCAGTGCAAACTCCCTACAGACGCAAGGAATAACTAATAACTACAGTGGCGGCTGGCATGTACCAAGAGTGGTGAGACTGGTGACAAAAAAAATAAAAAATAAAATAGACTTACCTTCCTCCGCGACGTCCTCCTCCTTCGGTAATTTGATGGCAAGCTCCAACGCGGGACCCAGCCAACTCCCCCTAACCAGTCCGGGTGCTGCTCTCACCAGCATGAGAGCAGCACCAGGATTGGAGAGAGCGGCCTCACTCCGCTCTCAAGAGCACTTCAGGCCTGCGCTTTCTCGGTTAGAGAAGTTTAAAATGTGATTGTCGACGGCCAGCCAAAGGGACAAGCGCATTTTTAACTTAAGCCCACAGCTCCCTGCTGACACTCTGTATCACTGGCCCGCCCTGTCCTTACACTCAGTTCGGGACGGGTTGGTTTCTGGGGGGAAAAAAATGGTAATAATTAAACTTTATTACCATTTTTTTTCCCAGCTCTGGCCTGGGGCTTTTCTTGGTGGGTGATGCTCCTCTGCTCAAACAGAGGAGTAGCCCCTGAATAACTATGCAAGGGCAGCCCCAGATCAGGTATCTAGCTGCTGCTAGAAATGGTAATATGTTCCTACTGTCTGTATCTCTAAAGGAAATTAAGATCCTTGATGGGTCATGGCTCTGTGAATCAACTAATTCAGTTTGAAAAACCTGCTTGGGATGGTGGATTCCCTCACCCCTGTCTTTGTGGTAATTGGTGATTAATAGGATCCTGGATTCATGGAATAGAGGAATATTAATCCTAATTGTGCACAGTCATGGTCCTTCTTTTACCTTCACACTCTCCTCCACAACTAATTACCCTTCACTTAAGAACACCATTTCACCACCTCTTTAACTCGAGATTAAGGGTTGAGGTGCTGATAGAGCTGTACCAGCCACCAGTAGTGACTGGTCTGCGTGCAGAGAAGCGGGGCCGGGGAGGGGAGGCGACGGATAACAGGGAGATGGGGGGACGGGGGACGGACAACAAAGAAAACATAAAAAAAATATGGAAAAAATAACTTACCCGACGTTCTTCTGCTCCGTGTCCTGCTGCAGCACACAGGCTCCCAAGTGTTCCCTGCGGCCAATCCTGACGCTGCTCTCATGCTTAAAGGCAGCGTCAGGATTGGCCTGAGCTCCATGAATTAGTGCTCCCAGAGAGACTGGGACCCTGCGCTTGCAGTCTCCAACCCGGCAACGCAGCTGGGTTAGAGACAGCTCAGTGCGCATGTCGGTTTGGCCGTCCTGAAATTGATAGAGTTTACTCTGTACATCTATTAACTAACCATAAAATACCACAAAGCGCTCTGAAGCATCGCGCATCATCAAAATAGATGAATGAGTATATAATCTTTTAAATACAAATGCACTGGTAGGCGACTTCTCAAATGTATCAATGCTGATTAATCAGCATGTGATGTAAGTCAGCGGAAGGGAGGTTACATCACGATGGGCGGTTCATATGACGTCATAAATACAAATGCATAACTCCAAACAGACCCGGCCATACCATGATCATAAACGGATATTTCTTTGCAAACTCTTGAGTGTCAGAAATCTAAAAAGCTGAAGCGCTTTCAGCACGGTCGGAGATGGGAGATTTGTGCCTGTGTTTAATCCCATGTACATATATTGCACTTTTTTGTTGTTGCAGGTCGGGCTAATTGAAGACTTTATATACCAATTAGAGGATAGTTTCTTGAAGACCAAAAAACTTCGGACTGCTCGAAGGCAGAGGATGAAACTGAAGCGGCTTGAAAGCGCGCAGCTCTGTCAGTCACTGGGGAACAAGGCGGCGTCCCCCCGACGCGCGGAGGGAGACAGAAAGGACATTAACACAGCCGCAGTTTGACGGCTGCAACAACAAAGGCATGTCTTGAAATTAATGAGGTATCCCCTCTCAACGGCTCGTCTTTGGAAAGGGGCTGCAGCACTTCATTAGCCTAGGCTGGCAGAAATAAATGTTCTCTGGAGCTTCACTTGTTTATTAAAAATGCTATGCAGAATTATGGCCTCCATCCCTCCATTTCTGTTTGTTACACAGTTGCCTGATATTCATATGCATGTCTGGTGGAAAAGCACTCTCTAAATACAAATAAAGCTCCTCCTTTGCATGGGCATGTTAATCAAGGTGACTGCAAGGACACGTGGGCACAAAAGTGCATATAACCCTATAAAACACTTAGGCCCAGATTTACTAGAACTTCGTGCCAGGTTTGAGTCACAAAAGTGATGCAAACCCATCGCAAAGTTGTGCTGGAATTTACTTTGCGTGGAACGTTGCCTAAAGTAACGCAAAGTAGCTTTGTGTGCATCTTTGCGTCACGGGGACGTACCATGGGTGGTGCATGGGTGGTTACTTGCAGACAACTACTTTGGGTTTTGATCCAAGTCAGTGCTTAATTAGAGCCGGTGGTTTCGGGTGCTCAGCACCAGCACGTAATAATCAGCACCAGCGCTTTTCATGAGCAGGAGTTAAGAACATATTCATTTATGGTAGGCACGGGGAGATTAAGTGATTTGCCCAGAATCACAGGATGTTGAGTGGAAGCCCAGACTGGAACCTGGTTCCCAAGCTCCGAAGTCGGAAGCTCTGGCCATTATGCCACATCCTTCCCCCCATTTTCATGGTTAGTTGTTGGTTCTGTTTTAGGCTGCGCCAACAGGAGAAATGGGCTGGTATAAACTGCTTCCTGACTAGAGCCTCAGCACTTATTATTTTACAAATTAACCACTGATCCAAGCCCAGATCTACCTGTTAGCCAAGGATTTGTCACAAAGAAATGATGCCTCCTCGAGGCAGGCATAAAAAGGTAGCATGTTTTAAAACTCGTCCACGTTTTTCCAACTTTGCCTGTGTGCTGCACTGTTCAGTGCACACACAAGTTGAAAAAGCATTAAAGCATAGTTTTTGTACTTGACTGAAGGTGCATACCCTCACTTTATGGTGCAAGGGTGTGTGGATTGGTGCAAGGCAGCCAAAACTACACCATCGCAGGGGGAAAGAAAACTGGAACCATCACTTAGTAGATATGGTGCTGTTTCTCCCTCCCTTTGATGCAATCCAGTGTCAAAGAGAGCGCCAAAGGTTAGTAAATGTGCCCCTTAATCAAGGGATATGTCACCAACTCAAAGATAAAATGCTTTTTTTGCCAAATTTGTGTACTGCCCATTGCTAAGTGTGTTTTCACCATACAGTAAATGCAATACAGATCTGAAATAAAAAGTCAAATGTTTCGTCCAAATCAGGGCTTTTATTGGCTGACTCGGCATTTTGAGATTTGTTTTATAATACTTACCACCAGTGGCATAACACAAAATGCTGGGGTCTCTCTGTGGTGAGGGGCCTTTGAGACAGCCATATCTTACACCTATTTGTATGTTTTGGACTGAATGGGGAGTACTCTTAAGGGAGTGGGCCCCCTTATGCTGCAGGGGACTGCATTACGCCCCAACGCTACCACAGGCAGGGCTATTCTTCCCCGGTCATAGGAGTCATAAAGACAGCAACTTGAAGATGAAGCAAGCAGAGCTCTGGGAACCATGTTATTTCTGTAGATTCCATCCCTTGCTCTTACCACAGCCCCTCATCAGCAACTGGGGTGGAAAGTAGAGGTCACCTGAGGTCATTGGGGTCAAGGGATTTATGATGTCAGTTCTACAACCATATGATGGGATGGTCGGGGGAGGGGTGGCAAAAAGTCATTCAGACTCAGATCTATTTGTATCTCTTCCTCAACCCCTCTCTTCTCCCCCAATCGCGCCTCTTTTCTCCTTTTGGCTAGGGGTACATCCCACTATCACATTGCCCATAGTTGATATTCCTCATATCCGCTTCACCCTTCTTCCCCGTCATAGCCGCAATAGTATTCGGGTGGAGTCATTTGCGGGGTACAGGTAAACACAATATGCCTTGAAATTTCACAACACATTTTTGCCCTAGACTTCTGGACATAAATACCTGGGGTCCTTCGGATGACCAACTGCACAAATAGGTACAGGTGAAGAAGGGAGGTGCATAGTCGACTTAAAGAAATATCACAGGGTTCATTGTAGGTGCCAACTTCGAGTTAGCGTGTGCACCGCAGACAGCACTGAATGACAGAGCGGCAACCACACAGGTGTGATCTTACGTGTGGGCAGATACATGTATGGGAATCTATTTATGTTTTGTGAATAGAAACATAATTTTGCACTTGCAAATAGAAGAGTTGACCTTTAGTGTGTGAATACATTGCAGAATTATGTCATTAAAGGTTTGGGGCACATTTATCACATTTTCCCGCATCACAACTCAGCAAGCCACTTTGACACCCTGCTCCGCATGAAAGGGAAATGGCAGGAATGCACCATATTTAACATCATATGGCGCATTCCTGCTTTTCTATGTGGTGGCGCACTCTTGGCTGCCTAGTGCCAACACAGGCACTCTTGCACCATGGTGCATGGGTGCCACCATTGTAAGCAGGATTGTTTTTGTGCAGGAAGGGACACCTGCCTCCAAAAATACAATCCTCTTAGACATTTTCCTCTTTCTATGTGTGCTGCAGAATGCAGCACACATAGAAAGAGTAAAAACGTGGAGAGATAAAGATATTTCTCCTCAATACGCCTCACCTGGGGAGGCGTGGCATTTGATGCATTCCAAGGTCTACCACTAATGGTAAATCTGGGAATGCGCCACAATTCATGGAAGGATGCGTGAGAACACCTACGCTCCACTCATTGAACGCCTTCCTGGGGCAGAGTAACGCAACGCAGAGATTTGCGCTGCGTTCTGTTTGCACTATATTTATCAAGCCAGTCAGGGCCACGTAAGGTGGCCTTGCATAGCTTGATAAAACGAACGTAGTAGTTGTGTCACCCTTGCGCCCCATTGCGTGGCACAAGGGCGACACAACTCTTTGATAAATATGTCCCTTGGTTCTTGGCCACTGCTACGCTACTCCTTTGCTAATCTCCTCTCTTATGTGCATTAGCAAGCAAGCTCCAAAAGACTCTTTGAGGTGGCTTTCTGCTCGCTAACAATTTTAACATATCTTAATGTGAACCATAGATTATTCGTTATAAACAAGGCTAAGCGCGCAGAGATTAATTGAAAGCAATATGTTCAAATGTAATTACTCTAAAAATAAAAATAAAAACCATCCAATGAATTGTAACCTAGAAAAAACGAGTTCAAATTGGCAATCCCCATATTACCTGCTGATAAGAACAACACTCCTTCACCCACCACCCCATTTGCATCATTCAAACTGCATATTCAGACAACGCATAGACACCATGGGGGATATTCTTAAGGAAGTGGAGGTGAGAGGCGTTAGCCTCCTTGGCTTAACGCCTCTCACCGCCACTTCGGAAACGCGAGGCTGCACCCTATTCTCAAGAATGTGGTGCAGGCTGGCGTTTCCCCCTGCGATGGCGCCAAGTTTCACGACTTAGCGCCAACGCAGACATCCTTGCACCAGAGTGCAAGGGTGTCTGTGTGCAGGGGAGGGTTGTTTATGTACAGGAAGGTGCCCCTTCCTGCACATAAACAATCCTAAAATACCATTTTGTAACTTTCATGTGTGCTGCTTCGTGCAGCACACATCAAAGTTACAAAATGGCATTTCTGAAAGGTTTGTTCATGTACAGGAAGGGACACCTTCCTGTACATGAACAAACCATGGCATTTTGCTCTTTCCATGTGTGCTGCACAATGCAGCACACATGGAAAAAGCAAAACGAGGAGAAATAAAGCATTTCTCCTCGTTTCGCCTACCTAAGACCAGGATTTTCTGGTCTTAAGTTCGACGCTGCCACCTATTATCGCCGCCCTTGATAATAGGTGGCAGCGTCGATCACAATGGGTGTTGCGGTGGAACGCCCACCGCAACACCCACTGCACGCCCCTTTCACGCTAAATTTAGCGTGAAAGGGGCCTTATTCTCAAGGCAGCGTTAAGCCACTTAACGTGGCTTAAAGCGACGTTAAGTGGGTTAACGCTGCCTTGAGAATAAGGCGATGACCCTATCGCCACGGGAACGTCAGAAAAAGTGACGTTCCCGTGGCGATAGGGGCTTGAGAATTTGCCCCCATAAGGCCTAACACTGCTCCATCAGTTTTGATTAGGATACAGTACAGGTGTACTAAGCATTAAGCATCTCACTTGCAGAATTTCAGGGGTAAGCCAGGAGTATCATAAGAGAAAGTTGCAGCAATATTTCCGAATTTGGACAATTTATTTTTCGAAAAGACAATTTAGAAGAGATATATTTAGTTCGCATCATTTTTGACCAGATGAAGGATTTCTAAGGAAGTCACTTCACTTCTCTGCAAACTCCTTAGCGTTTAATTAGTGGAGTTACAAGTAATGCCAAGCAGCTTCATTTGCAAGCCAAGCAGCAAAGTTCCTCCAGCAGGAAAGTGCAACACAAACAATAAATGTATGTGGCTCAGGTCTGTGTAACCAAGCATCAGATATTTGCGGCCTTTTTTTCTATTTTCCTACTTTTTTAAGCAGCAGCAATTCTCCACCAATACAGGGCCGGAGTGAGAAACCAAAAGCAGCCCTGGCAGACATGCTCTCACCATCTCTGCGCCCTTCATCTCCTCACTCACTCCATCTATCTCTCTCTCTTTCTATTGATGGAGCGAAGTACAGAAGATTTTGTGTGTACTCCGTTCAGACCAATCACCCCCCATAACAAAGTAATATATTAATTTTGATTGCTGTGTATTAACCAAACACACACATTACATGTGGGAAATGCTCTGCATTAACAGGTTTGATTAACATATTAATTAATGGTGTAAAACGCATGTTTTATCTATGTTGCGCATTTAAGTAGTGTAATAGTGCATGTCTATGCTGTAGTGTACATTGTGCATTACATGCTGCTTTTGCTTTATTTTAATGGCTTGCAGTGTGATGCTTTTCCGCTAGGTAACAGTTTTAGGGGATAAATATTAGTACTGGTGGGTGGGGGGACAGAAAACACTTATTTTCTGTGTATTCACATTTTCTTTGTGTTTATCGTAGTTTTGGCTGGTGGCTAGTTTCAAGATGGCTTCGTTTTCCCGGTTCTGCGCAGTAGAGAATGCTTGCATCATCTGGCTGGAAGAACATCGCGCATGCCTTGTGCTCCACTGAACTTTGCAACTCCAGCTGACTATGTTCGAGGCCATTTGTATGAATGCCGGCGAGTGGCTGAGAGCCAGAATGATAGCACGAGAACAGTCGAATGCCTGCCAAAGAATGACCACGTGGAAACAGCTGAAAAAAAAACAGTTGAATCCCTGCCAATGAACATTTGAATGCCTGCTAATGAACTATGGGACAATTGAATTTGTATCTATCAGCTTGTCAAACAAAGTTATTCACGGACATCCTGGAAGCAGAGAAATACATTGTCATTCACGGACATCCTGGAAGCAGAGAAATACATTGTCATTCACGGACATCCTGAGAGCTAAGAAATGCATTTTCATGACCAATCAGAGCAAGGGAAACGGCAAGAGTTGAAACATTTGTGGGTAGAGAGCCAGCAAACACAGTATAAATATCAGACCAAAATTGGGGGTTTTTAGAGAGAAGCTGGTTGGAGAGATGCTGTCTGTCAGAGAAGCTGTTTGCAGAGATGCTGGGAGCTTGAAACCATGCCAGAATGCGCACTGATGACCCCTGTAGGTTCGAGATCGTTGCGGGACACTAGCCTGGGTGAGAGATGCGTCTAGGAGGCCAGGGTTACTAAGAAAGTTGGGGTTTAGTGTTGGTTAGGAAGGTTTTAGTGTAGGAAATCTTTAGAATTAAATGAATGTTTTTAACTATGGTTCACTGATCTTTCATTTTTGGAACCCTCTGTCAGTTACATGACCAAGGATTGATTTTTAACCATTTTTAAGAATAATGAAATGAATGCAAACTTACATTTTCTCTTCATGACTTTTATTAAACAGTTTCTTGATTTATTTCCTGAATAAATGGCAATGCTCAGTGAGAATTAATAGTGAGAGAATAAATGATAATTTTCTTTATGCAAATTAATTATATAAAATCTTTTAAATGATTTCAGGTGTTTGTGATTCTTTTAGAGTAAATTAATTATGCAAATCAATGTATTGTTGTAGTGAGGTTAAGCTGGTCTTGACAATCACCATCAACTTGCTCAACTAATTGGTCCATCGACCTAATTGGCGGGAGTACATTGATGCATAGATTAGTTAGTAAAATTAGGTGATGAAAACAAATGTTGGTGTAAAAATCTGTGCTTAAAGGTATCCCATGATAGGAAATAATTCATGCAACCCATTGTAGGATTATTAGCAAGGGTCTGGGGGGTGTGTGTGACAGGGTGTGTGTACTTCGGTGTTATGGGCCCCACCGGAGTGACCCGGACCCTGGGTTGGTGATAATTTCTGGGTAAACGCTGCATCACTATGCACCCATTCTCTCTGTCCTCTCCCTCTCTGATCTCTTTCTCTCTCCCTTCCAAGTTTCCACTCCCTCTCCTCTCTCTCCCTCTTGAAGCCTCCCCCTGCTAACTGCAATGAACCAGGGGGAGCTTGGAAAAGTAGCAAAACCGCCAGGAGCGAAGGAGACCTCCAAGGGCTCCAGCCCACCAGGAAAAAGCCCGGTGGAATAACAGGCCTGTCTGGCCCTGCTCCAAACAACCACTGTGAAGAGTAACTAACCCATGGAAACAGTCTAAAACAATAACCAACGGTCAGTGGATTCTGTTTCCTGCATTTGATAGTTTGTGAACTTGGCAAACCTGCAGTAGCATCTTCTGTAAATGCAGAATATTTGCTGATGGGTCGGTTGCAGGGCAGCCAAGGTAGGATTACCTTATGAAGAGAATGGCATGCTGTGGAGGTTGCCTTATGTTAAGGGTGTGGGTGCCCAGTGCACTCCCCAGTTTGCCGCCTGCACAGTGCCTGAATTGGCGCCGGCAGGTAGGTCACTGGGATGGAGGCCGAGACCTGGTGGGATGAGGAGGCTGGACAGAGGCAATAAAGGGATGTGCTCAGGAATCAGACATCTTGCAGGAACTGGAACTAGCTAATCAATGACAACCCTGCCCACCACAAGAGGGCTTGCCACCCTAAGACGAGTGCTTATGTCACACAGAACAAGAGGCGCGCATGCACTCGTTCTCTCTCTCTCCCTACCTTTCCCCCCTCTCTCTCTTAACCTCTCTCTCCCTCCCTCTCTCTCTCTATCTCTTCCTCTCTCTCTTTCTCTCTCTCCCTACCTTTCCCTCTCTCTAGTTCTCTCTCTTTCCTCCTTCCCTAACTTTCCCCCCTCTCTCTCTCTCTCTCCCATTCTCCCTCGTCACCCTTCCTGCTCTGCTGCTTCACCTTCTCTCTCTTTCTTTCCTCTCTCTCTCTCTCTCTCTCCCACACCCACCAGCCTTGAGGAGGATCAGGCTGCAAGACAAGGAGAGGATACTATGTTGACATGCAGAGTCACAGCCTGGTAATAACCCTAGTTGAGGGTGGGACTGTGAATTTTGGTTAGGGCTCTAATAGGGACATTTTTTGGCTTATCCCAGCCTATGTTGTCTTTTGAGACATGCTTCTTTTCCATCAATACTTTTTACATCCATATGTTTTGACATATGCAATGTCTTTTACCATATATATTTGTAACTTTCTTTTATGTATATATGGGTTTCTTCTGCCCTCTGAATAGGTTCAGACAAACAGCAGTTCTTCCATTTCAGCATACCAATGCATCCAAAAACAGAGTGGTTGCATTAGTACGCCCATGTACCCATGTACCACCCCTTGACACAAAGGACGCAAACCAGTGCAAGGCACAACTTTTCACCACTATATGACCACTTTCCAGCACAAATAAAGTCTAGACTGTTCAGTAAATTGCAAATAAACATTTTACTCCGGTTTTCCATCACTTTTGTGCTATAACTCGTGCAAAATGTTAGTAAATCTGCCCACCATACCTGATCTCTGATAGAGAAAGCACTACCTCTATTGCTAGCCTGTCCCTTACTGTTTTTCACTTCAAGCAAAAACCCACAAAAACAAGATATGTGCAGTACCCTGGTCTCGAGCCCGCCTTGCGCACTGCCCACATAGACCATAAGGCCGGGACCACCATGCCGTAGCGAGCTACCTGCCTGCAAATGTGCTTCTGCACCTTGTCAGCAGTAAAAAGACCTACACTGATGCAATTTCAATCTAATACCATTGATTTGTTTCTTTTGGACATGTATTTGCAATGGGTAAGCGGATTTGCATTTCTTAGCTAAGATCTTTGGAGAGTCTGCAGAGCTCCCAAACTAGTCTGCTTCTTTCCTGTTGATAGGCATCTTTATTTTGCAACTTTTGTGTCCGCAAATTTGCCTTTTATTTTTTTTTCACTGGGTTTTGACTTTTGCCTTCTTTAACTGTTGATGCAATGTCTTCTCAGGTATAGACGCCATATCTGTCAGACAGTTGGTGTGATGGATGGCTGGTGTGTCCTTTACTCTTTTGACAGCAGCATTTAATGCTGGGGAGGGTGTTGGTGCATTTCCCACTTCATTTGTTCTCTCTCTAGATGAGCATGGCCTGATGTACTTAGTCCATGGTACACTCTTTTAATCACCTCTCATCATGGATACAGCTCTTTCATCTGGTAACACTGCCCTATGTTGTGCTCATCGCTTTGTTCCCTGACATTCCATCTGGCAGCCTTTTCAGCTATCAGGTTTTTTTTTTTTTTAACTATGGTGCCACATTTATCAACTACTCACACTGGTATTGTTTTTGACCAAGGCAGAATTTGTGAATATTTCTGCCACTCTTGTGATTTTCCACGTGTGTCTGTGCATACGGTCATCCTTAGAACATTTTCATATAATAAAGCTTCATGCTTCCATATGGTGGATTCAGTACTCTGAATAGTTACTCATTAATTCACTTCTACTTAAACATTCCTTGATGCTCTTCTGTTCTGTTCCAGATGACCTATCTGCTGATTTCTGTAGCTCTTTCCTCTAATGGCAATTTATTTGCAGGTGCAGTGTGTGTGTATATTCAATGGACAGTGCATTACATAGCTACAATAATCCAGGTTGATGTTCCTTTCTATTCCATATAGTTTTTCCCTGCATGGCCATATTTTGTATGTTTCAACCAATTTTAGGTATTGTGTGATGTTTTATGTTAATGTTGCTATGGGTAGCTGATGTCATCCGATACAGATACCTTAAGATTGCTTCAAAAATCACGTCGGTTTGGTGTTTTGCCATGCTCCCTCAGGTAGGGTAAGTTTAGTGTTCAGTAAGGTTACCAACTTTTGTTAGGTCTCGTCGCCCGCATTTGCAATGGCTGCTGAGTGTTTAGCTTCTATGGATCAATTCTGTTTATTTATGGCCAAAGCAGAACATTCACATACGCGGCTATCCGCCTACAGCCCTGGGGTTGGCAGCGTTTTAAGACATATTTTAAATTTAAAAAAATACAAACATTCATGAACGCCCCCTGACTCCAAAAGAGATGGCTGCAGTGAACTATGAGTACAGTAAGTGACTCAGGGTATGGGCCTGTGCGAATGCGTGTCAATATGTGGTGCTTTGGGCGGGGTTAGGCTACCCAGTATCTCTGTCGTAGGGCGCAAGCGCAGTAGTTTAAGATAAGTTGGGCAGGTCAGCTCGTTAAATTCGGATGGCAGGATAGTAATAAATGGTGCCCACAAGTCGTGATATGAGTCACAATTCGAGTCAGCCGCTAGAGAGAGTTTTTCCATCCCCAGGATGAACTCTAGTTTATGGACCCATGCTGTGTAGTCGGGCCCTATGGGGTCTCCAACCAGTAGCTCGTGAGCTACTGTAGCTCTCCAGCTACCACTGAGTAGCGCACCTGTGTGCAGCTCAGCTTATTAAATTAGAAAGCTTTTGTTTGGTTGAATTGTTATACATAGAAAAAAGTTTAAATTATACAACACTAATAAAACTAGTAGCTCTCAATCCATTTCATTGAACATAAGTAGCTCTCTGTACAGAAAAGGTTGGAGAGGCAGCACCCAGGGCTTGGCCCAATTGTCGACCTTTCAGTGAGCGCAAGGGGTATGTTAGAGGATTGTGAAGCCCCAGGATGGTGTAGACCGGGAATCTCGGGATCGTGATATTGAAGGCCTTATCTATATCATCTATAATACGATCTCAATACCGGACCAGCTTCGGGCAGTGCCAAAGAAGGTGAGTCAGAATGTCTGTACCCCTGCATCCCCTCCAGCAGTCTTTCAGGCACCCTGGACTCCACGGGTGGAGCCGCTCAGGTGTAAAGTACCAGTAAGAGACTATTTCATAAGCCGTCTCTGAACATGCCATGTTATGGGCAGTCTAGCCGGCCCAGTAGTTATTGTCTTCCCAATCTTGCCCAGTTCTCCCTCCCACCTACTTTGTGTTGCTGTCTTGGCCGGCGGTGTCACCCTCCCAGGAGTGCATAGCTCTCCGTTTTAAGACACCTGTCAGTTTTCTTAAGGAAAACCCATTTTTCAAAAGGCGTAAAGAGTCTCCCTGCGTAGGGGCGAAAGGTGGATTGCAGCATCGAGTGTCGAATTTGTAAATATTGGATGCGGTCGGCCTCTTCTAGATCACAATCAGCCTTCAATTGCTCAAATGAGATTATTCCTTGGTAATCGAACAGGCAGACTATGCTTGCAGCCTCCCTCCCACCTGCGCCAGAACCTCTCTTGATGCATTCCTGGGGTAAAGTCAGGGTTAGCTAAGATTGGCATCATCGTGGAAGGGAAAGAGGTCAGCCCGGCCCTGGTCACCACCGTGTTCCAGACCCTGAATGTAGAGCCAGTCACTGGGAAAGAACAGAGACCTCAGGAATCATTGTTTGCAGGGGAGCCAGGGCTCTTTCGATATATGGGAGCCCAGCACTGCTGGTCCATAAAGCACCAGTGCTTCTCAGAGGCCAGTCAGCTCCATTGCACCAGAAAGTGCAATTGAGAGGCTTGGAAATAACATACAATCATGGGTACTGCAAGGCCACCCTCTCATGTCATGCAATAGAGTAACTGCCTGTGGAGGCGCGGGTTCTTCCCCTCCCAGATAAATGTGTTGATGCCTAGCTGCAGGGATCGAAGTGTGTGTGCTGGTGGAGACACTGGAAGGGCCTGAAAGACAAAGAGGATCCGAGGGAGAACTGTCATTTTAACAGCCGCTATCCTACTAAGCCAGGACAGCTGCAGGCGACACCATTGAGCCAGGTCTGATGCCGAGATAAGGCATATGCTCTCCTACCCAATCGAAAGGGAACAGTGAGCGAAAATAATCTTCCTGGGACTGGGCCAGCGAAAGGTTTATAATTTGAGATTTCTGCATATTAACCTTAAACCTGAACACTTCCCTGAATGACTGAAGTTCTGCCACTAGGGCAGGGAGGTACAACTCTGGGTAAGTGAGGGCAAGAATGACATCATCCACATAAAGGCTCATGAGATGATGATCGCCGCCAAACGGAATTCCTGTGATAGCTGGATTGGCCCTAATTCTTTGTGCCAGGGGCTCCATGTAAAGGGCAAATAAGAGAGGGGAGTGTGGGCACCCCTGTTGTGCGCCTCTCTGGATAGAGAAGGGTTTGGAGAGCACGCCGCTGACTCTCACTGATGCCCGGGGGGTGCTGTAGACACTGCAGACTCACCTTTAATATCTACCTCCAAGGCCAAATAGTGTCAGAGTCTCAAAGAGATAGGGACAATGTAACCTTTTGAACCCCTTTTTGGTGTCGAATGAAAGGAGGAGGGCCTCCCTCTGAGATCGGTGTATGTTGTCCATCAGATGGAGAATATGTTTGGAATTGTCCCAGCACTGGCGGTTGGGTATGAAGCCCTCCTGATCAGGATCGATCAGGCCAGGCTTGAGGGAATTTAGGCAGTGGGCCAGGATGCTGGTAAATAGTTTGGCATCTATATTTAGGAGTGATATAGGTTGGTAAGACCCGCGATCAACCGTGTCTCAGCCATAGGCATCGGACGGAAGGCCAAAGCACTTCTGGCCTCCTTCCTCTCCAATCGGACCCAGTCAGTCAGTATGGGTACTTTTCACTCATCAGTTTTCTCTCTCCCTTGTGGAGTCCCTCAAGGATCGTCGCTAAGTCCGACTTTGTTTAATATATATGTGACGGACTTGGCACGAGTAATAAAATCCTTTGGGATGAGTCTCACGTCGTATGCTGACGACACGCAACTGGTGCTTGCAGTGCATAAAGATGGAGAGGCAGTGGCAGCGAGTTTTCATGATGGTATGTTGGCCATTAGCTCATGGATGGCAAATAACTGCCTTAAACTAAACTCCGAAAAACCGAGGTAATGGTCTTTGGTAACCTTGCCCCAGAATGGTCTCCGACCTGGTGGCCAGCTGAGATGGGTCTACCCCCCACCCCTGTTAAGAAGGCCAGAAACCTAGGTATTATATTTGATGACAGCCTGTCTTTTAAACACCATGTTAATTTAGTGGTCTCCTCATCCTTTTATGTTTTAAGGACGATAAAGAAACTATTACCTTTCATCCCAATTAATACTGGTAAAACACTCATCAGTGCTCTGGTTATGTCAAAGGTCGATTATTGTAATGGCCTGCTAGTTAACGCCCAAGAAAAAGTTCTAAGTAGGCTGCAACTGATACAGAATGCAGCCGCCAGGATACTGACAGGTACTCCAAAGTTTAAGTCAGTTACTAAAGTGTTACGCCAGCTTCACTGGCTGCCCATAAAAAATAGAACTAAATTTAAGGCGCTTTGTATCGCCTACAAAGCAGTGCATGATGCAGGACCTGAATATCTGAAAAAGCCTTTCTAGCGTATGCGCCCAGTATAGCCTTGCGCTCAGCAGATGCCAACCTTTCTGATCATCCCCAGAACCAAGAAAGTTAACTGGGGTGATAGAAGATTTATAGTGGCTACGGCTAAACTATGGAACCTCGCTTCCCATACAAATTAAGACCAGTCCTACCTTGTTATCATTCAGGAAACAGGTCAAAACTTGGCTCTTTGAACAATAAGCAACCAGTCCTCCGCTAATCTTTACAGTCCATAGCGCCGAGACACCCAAGGGTATTTGTGCGCTCTAGAAGTTGTTTAAATAAAATAAAAAAATCCTCTAACATACCCATTGCGCTCACTGAAGGGTCGACAAATGGCCCTAGCCGCTGCCTCTCCAACCTTATCTGTACGGAGAGCTACTTATGTTCAATGAAATGCATTGAGAGCAGCAGTGTCACCAAAAGCTCTGTACAGCGTACGGTTGAAGTCTTGGAAGACTCCTGCGATTCGAGTGTCTCTGTGGACTTCGGTGCCTGAACTGGTGCATATCATTTTGATAGTGTCTTTATGGGTTGTAGCCCGGAGCTGATGGGCCAGCATCCGGCCACAGCGATTGCTCCCTAGATAGAATTTATGATTTAGTTGTGCCATTGTGTATTCCACCCTATTGAGGTCCATGCACTTGAGAAGCAGGTGTGCCTTTTCCAGTTCCCTCCACACCCTCAGAGCACCAGTGTGTTTATGTATGGCCTCTAGATCTAGTACCTTCTGTTCCAGGTTTGTTCACTTCTCTTTCCAGCGGCAATTATCAGCCGCCAACATGGCAATCAACACTCCCCGGATCACCAGCTTGAAAGTCTCCCACAAGGAGACCAGTGATGTTTCCCAGGTGTCAATGTTTCAGAGATAGTCAGTGATCACCTTGCGCTAAGCTTCTATGTTAGATTTCATTGGAGGAGACTACCCCTGAGCCTCCAGTGAGAGGGCCGGATTAGGCATTGATCCACTCGTAGCACCAGGAAGAGGGGGACATGGTCAGATAGAGACATGGGGGGCAATGAATATCTCTTGGACAAGGGCCTGAACCACTAGAGATGCTGGGAAATGGTTTATGCAGGCGTAGATTTTGTGTGCTGCAAAGTAGTATGTGTAGTCCCGTGTGTTAGCATGTAAGATATGCCAGGCGTCTCCTAAGCCACAGCCATCTAACCACTGGATGCCCTGGACCAAAAAGGCTCCAGATTGACCGAAGTGTTGGCTGGATGTATCCAAGTCAGTGTCCATGACTAGGTTCAAGTCCCCACCTACGAGTATGGCAGCATCAGGAGATTGCAAAACTGATGTGAAGGCCCCCTTGATAAATGACTCTTGGTGGTCGTTGTGTTATATTTCATATAGGTACCCCGATATAGGTAACATCATAACCCTTCACCTACATTCTTTCCTATACTACATACATAACGGATTTGGAGGACTGACCTTTTACCCAGTTACAATACTACACACAAATACGTAGGGTTTTTCCCTGGACACTGGCCTCATAAATTATGCATGAGGATTTTTAGTTTCTTGGAATCACAGCAGGACCATCATCTCCTGCATAATAACTGTGTATAAAGTTCATTTCCGAAGTCATCCTAAGTCCGACACTGGCACAGCAAGGTAGAAACCCTGGGGATACCTTAGGGTATATAAACACAACATCTTGCTGAGTTAGGGAGAGGAGATCACGACTTCCATGCCGACACACTGACGCGAGACGCTGAGGTTCCTGCATGCAGATACTCCAGCACGCAGTGGTCTGACATCCCTCGCGGGGTGTTCAGCTCGAGACCAGAACAAGGTCCCGCAGGCTAACATCAGGTAATGGGGTTGGCTTTATCCTAGAAGGGATTCTTGGCTTTACACCTACTCACATGCTAGGTACACTTAGGTACATCTAGTTCAGGGTGCATCGTAGAAGTACGCATTTTATTGCCATGTATTTTATATACTCGCCTATATTTATGATTTTAGCAAAATGGTAGAAACCTACCATCTGTTTACTTTCCTAGTGCTGCTACTCATTTATATATGCTACTGTCTACTGGTGATTTCAGTGCACTTATTTTACGCTAGAATAACGACTGTTCAATAAATACTTATTGAAAACGTCCCAACCATTTATTCTGTGTATCTCTCTGAGAAAAGTAAGCACGAGTGACTGAGCGAAAAGTAAGCTACTGTTTCCACGGTCCTGAGGGATCAGGGTTGTCATGTTCAATAGTTGCCAAGAACTATTCTCTCCTTGGTTGGAGGAGGTTATAGTGGCATTGCGAGCTAGCTGGTACACAGGCCAACATACCCGGTGGGGGTGTCTGGAATCAGTCTGGACACCAGTCCCGCAGTGTATGTTGTCTAAACGCGCAGATCCTATATAGGTCTTATAGGAACTACACGAGATGGTGCCGCCAACGTTGGTATTGGCACTTATTTAGCAGTCAAATCTGAGTAGTTCAGTCATGCTATTCTCAGAGACCCCTACTCACATTTCCCCAGAGATGTCTGGAGTGGGAGGGAACAAATCCGCCACAGCTGAGTAGGAAAATTCCCATGTATTGGCTGTTGGTTTAATCAAGCTTGAAGGATACAGTGTTCCTAATTATGCATAACACCTTATCTCAGTTCCCTTGAAACGCTCTCCTTTCTAAAAATAATGACCGAACAGGGAGACGTAGATGAAGGGAATGCACTAAACTTCTCAGCCGAAGAAGGCGATGCAAATGCAATATACATTGCAGATAATGTTAGAAATGCCATCACCCTAAAACTAGTAGCATATGGTGTTTCAATTAGGGGTGGGCAAGTGACTTTCGTGATTGAAGCACACAAATCATATAGGACAGAGGTATTCTATTCATGGATTAAATTCCCGCAGGCAAATGCACAAACTAAAACATTTCACTACTATGTAGAAGATGATATACCAAATGAGTATAGTCCATATGAGGACATTGAAATTCCACTCACTCACGAAGAACACCTCTACTGGTTTAAAGGTGCCCTCCCCCATACAAGAAATAGAGTAAGACTCGGTCCGCTCGGAAGAGACGGAGCAACATGGCCAGTTTTAACGACATACACACCACATCCTGACATTGACACAATGCCAGGAGGAGACTTACTTGTACAGCATAAAGAATTAATAAGACTTTACAGAAATATGACACAGTTTGTGTTGAGAACAATCACACTTCAGCACGCACCGGCTACACAACCAGGACCAGTCCAAGCTCCAACAACAAAAATTACACCACAGACACTGCACGCAGTAATGGATAAAATGCCCACAAAACGTGAACAAATGCCCTTCTGGATAGCACAAAAAATAACACAGCTGGAGGCAGTGTTTCCACACACTGGTCCTAAGGAAAAGCATAGAATACTCACTATTTGCTTGCCAATGGGGATAGCTCCCTCTGTAGAGGATTGTACCTCTTGGGGCACAGTCTTCGCTGCAATATATACCAGGACTCATGGTATCCCTTCTTTAGCGGTAATACCAGATGTATTAAGACAAATTCAGAACGAGTATGGAGCAGAGCCTGCTTTAAACTTGGGGATGAAGTTGTTAAATAACTTTGCCCAGGTATCTGCGATAATATTGGCGAATATTAAAGAGGAAGCAGCATCAGTGGCAATACGCCAACGCCTGAGAGAGTTCACTCCATTACAACAGGAGACCGAACTACCTAAAATAATTGAAACTGCTTATGCAGAGTTAGGTAGAAACAGTCTGGGAGCTAGACCTTTAAAACCCCAACTAATGGGGAGTTCAGATAAAGAACAGGCAAAGCAAACACCAGTTTCTTCAAAGAAGAAATGGGAAAATAATAAACAACAAAAGAACAGATCTCACTCCTGGGGAAGGTCTCCTCAGCAGGAGCCCCCAGAAAGGAGATATAATCTTAGAAATAGAGATAACATTAAAAAACCTGACAGGTATCAGGATACTGATACTCGTTCCTCTCATTCCTTTCAGGGTTCATCAAAAAACTCAGCGAGAGAGGAACGAGTATCAGTATCCTGATACCCGTCAGGTTTTTTTAAACAAAGTCAAGAAGAGTGTACAAAGTCCAGAGACAAGCAACGCACTTCAGACTACGCTTCAAAGAAAGAAGAAAAACCTAAAGCAAAACCTCAATTTAAAAAGAAGAAGGTAGCAGGTCTCAAAGTTATGAAAAAACAGGGGGGGACCAGGAGCTGTACTTAAACAGGTCCTGCACACACGCTCCAAATTGAACTGTGTATCAAGAAGGTGTGCAGTTCCTAGTGAGAGGGACGGGGAAAGGGAGGTCTTTCCTCATGATGCCCTCACACACCCCGAAGGATGTCATGCTTCATCATTGGGCCAAGCTCCTCGTCGGGCCGGCGCTGCAATGCCCGACAGGCTCCCGTAAACGGGGCTCTTTGGCGGAGATTTTTTGAAGTAGCCGTAGGGTGCGTGCGGGTGTGAGGGCTGGGTAGTGCACAGGAAAGTGGGTTAAAATAAGTCTAGAGCTGTCCTACTCATGTGTGCGAGTAACTCCCGCCTTCCACATCGGCATTCGCCGTTTTTAACTAAGTGCGCGCTCCGTCTGGGTTAATGTTTTTACTTTTAACTTTTGGCATTTACGAGCATTCCCATACTTTGCTCGTCATGTGCGACACAGCCCTGCTTACCGCCAAGGCACACTGCTACGCCTTTGGCTCTATGCTTGTCTCTACGGTACCTTCAGTAATTGGTCATACTTGCTTCCCTTGTGTGTCAGCATCCAGCATAGTGACATGATGATAATATGAGCACTGCACGGCATACGTGATTGACACCAATTGTAGCTTATGCAGCAAACTTTCGACTACGAATTGGATGTTCAGGTGCTTGCGCACACTAGCACACTTCCTTTGACACAATATAAAAGAGAAGCATGGGCACCGTAACTATCAATTTTAGACCATATTTGCATGCGCCCGCTATCTCATTACTACATCAAGCCTGTTGACTACTAATTGTACTTGTCACAACAAGAGCATCCAGCCGAGATGTTTTCTCGCTAACTTTCCATTGGTTGTTTGTTTTTCTTCCTTGTTTTTCTCCCCCTTTCCAACCAGGTCTCCTACCCCGATATAAGTCTACTAGGGTACCTTCCACCATGTCTGGTCATCAGTCTTAATTACGAGAACCAGACCGTCGATAGTGCACCACTCACCTTTAGTTTTTCATGGTCCTGATGAAGTGCCACCTGACCCGCTAGGGGCAAAACAGGCACGAAACATTTTGACCCACCACATCACGATAGCCCTGTAGGAACATTATATCCACCTAGGGCACCAATATCTTTTAATTAAGCCTGAGCTACCACATTAATAAAAACATATAAGAGTAGGACAGCTCTAGACTTATTTTAACCCACTTTCCTGTGTACTACCCAGCCCTCACACCCGCACGCACCCTACGGCTTCTTCAAAAGATCTCCGCCAAAGAGCCCCGTTTACGGGAGCCCGTCGGGCATTGCAGCGCCGGCCCGACGAGGAGCTTGGCCCAATGATGAAGCATGACATCCTTCGGGGTGTGTGAGGGCATCACGAAGAAAGACCTCCCTTTCACCGTCCCTCTCACTAGGAACTGCACACCTTCTTGATACACAGGTCTCAAAGTTAGACATGCCCAGAATTCTGAGGACTCAGCTACTGAATGGGGAATGGGCTCTGACGATGCTAGAAAGCGCGGCAGAGGTAACAATAGCTCGCCAGAACCTGATGGAATTTCTGGTGACAGCGGAGTTGAGTGAGTATATCACGGTGCAAACACCTGATACTAGGGTGAGTGTCCCACACAAGTTACATGAAATAACACTCAAATGGAGGGGGACAAGCTGAGACAAGTTAAGGGTCTCTTTTGGGAGAACCGGACTTCGGGTTACGACATCCTATTAGCGGAAAAAGATTGGCCACCTACTATTGTTATGGAATGCCCAAAGGTGGAAACTGTAATTTTTCCAGCTTTCTCCGACCTAGTCCCAGCACACCTAAGACATACATATGCACAGGAGTGGGCGGTAGCCCTTGCTCCGGCATTATACCGCAACCATGTTGGGTGGGATGAGAAGTCTCCCCACCATGTTATTCCAATAAAAACAAACCCAACTCCACAAAGACAGTATCCCATAAAACAGGAAGCAAAAAAACAGGTCAGGGAGATCTTAGATCAACTTGAATACCAAGGTGTAATTGAAGCATGCACCTCATCAATGAATAATCCTTTGTTTCCCGTAATGAAACCAGACAATTCATATCGTCTAGTTTTAGACTATAGACACCTGAACTCATGTACAAAGACATTTGCGGTTCAGAATGCACACAGTGCCACATTAATGAATAACATTGTGCGGAAAAAATGCAAAACAACATTAGATATCTCAAATGGATTTTTCTGCCAAAACATAGCGCCTGAAAGCTGATATTTGACAGCCTTCTCAGCACTAGGGTCACAACGTCAATTTTGTCGACTCTCCCAAGGGTATAAGAATAGCCCGGGGTTATTCTCAAGGAGGGTAACAGAGTTACTACAGAATTTGGATGAAGAAGCATTATCCTATGTAGATGATATTTATCTGATGGATGATGACTTAGAGGGACACTTGACCAGGGTGAGCACCATAATTTTGGGTTTCGCCTCTGAGGGCTACAACTTTAATTTAAAAAAATCAAAAATAGCCCACCTCAATGTCCTATTTTGGGATATGAGCTTTCAAGTGAAGGCAAAAGCCTGGCAGCCCACTTTTTAGAAAAGCGCGCACTGCTACAACCACCAAAAACATTAAAAAATTTACAGTCCATACTGGGATTTTTGAATTTTGGCAGAACATACATTTTGGATTACGCAAAAAGAGTAAAACCTTTCTACGACCTAATAAGACCTGACTTTTCAGTTAGACAATGGACACAGGAACACACGAATTTCCTTTGTTCCCTACAAGCTGATGTGATATCATCAAAACACTTACAGACAGACACGCGTAAACGTACGCAACCTGGTGATCCGCGTAGTCGCAGGTCAATCCGGGTACACTTACTTAACATTTAATGAAGGTGAAACAGTACCAATTGCATATAAATCACATTTGTACACTAACGTGGAAATGCGTTTTGCTGCAACAGAAAAAATTCTGTCAGCAGTACAGACTGCTGTAGTGAGAGAAAGCGCACTAGCTCAAGGGAAAAGAATAATTGTCGTGACCCCGGTACCGGCCTTAGAGGCTGCTACAAAGGCAAGCGTCCCAAATGCAAAAGCGTTACATCCAAGATGAATATAATGGGCTAATTCTCTCACTGCAACAGATGTAGAATACAGATATGACCCAAATCTAAAAACACAAGCATTCCTGCAATATGAACAAGAATATCCTCTACCAAATGAAATTATGCCTCTAGATCGGTATGAATACATTATTTACACCAATGGATCTGCTCAACCGGCCAAAGGGAGTAAGCAACAATACAGTGCAGCATGTGCTATTGTAAAAGGTAGGATGCAGGATGGCAAGTTCCGTCCAAGCTGTACGAAAACGCAGTCTCCACGGCCTAGTTGGCAGAATTAAAAGCACTACTACTGGCACTGATAAATACAGATCCAGAATTCCCCACACTGATAGTGTGTGATTCCTTTTACTGTGTCCAGTCATAGAACAAATATCTCCACTATTGGGGACAAAATGGGTTCAGAGATTCAAAAGGTGGCACAATTAAACATAGGAAACTATGGGAACAGGTAGCAGAGTTGAAGAATGAACTACCAAGGGCTCACGTGATACACACACTGAGTCATCAATGTGATGGCGTTCACGTTGAAGGGAATTCATTGGCTGATGAAGCCGCGAAGGGGGCAGTACGCACTGCGTCCGTAGTTGCAATCACCCGTTCAAAAATGAGAGTAGACGGTAGCACAATGGCAGCTGTGATTGCTTCACGCAACAACAGCAAAGCACTACCTAAAGGTTTTCCACTCAAGAACTCCTACAAGTTAGATGCAAACAACGTTCCAGTTGTTCAGATTCCTGGAGTGGGGGATAGAGTAATACCAAACATGGATCGCAGGTTAGGTTTAATCTTGGCTGCACATGAGGGTCTGGGTTCTGCGCACACAGGTGTTACGGCGACAGTTTCTTTACTGAAACAACGCTATTGGTGGCCAGGGTTAACAAAGCAGACCAAAGACTTCGTCTTAAAGTGCGATATCTGTCAACAGATAAAAGGGTCCACCGTAGCTCGCCCAGCGCAGACACCATTGTTAATATCAGACAGACCGCTCGCGTGCATTTACCTGGACCACTGCGGCCCCTTACAATCTGATGGGGCTTACAAGTATATCATGGTTGCAGTGGATTCCTGTTCAAGATTCTTATGGGTATGGCCTCAGCGCTCGTCTGACGCCTGAACTGTTATAAAAGATTTACGAGTCTTTATAGGGACATACGCAGTTGGCACATTACATTCTGACCGTGGCCCTGCGTTCAGCTCTAGGGCTTACAAGGAAGCCATGGGAAGTTTGGGTTTTGCATTGCGGCACTCCTCTCTGTACCATCCCGAGGGAAATTCGGTTGTGGAGAGGAACAACCGGGACTTAAAGCAATCTTTAACAGCTAGGGTATTAGGCTCGGGTGGTAATTGGGTCAATCACCTATTTGGGGTCCAGCGGGCCCTTAATAACCAGCCAAGAAGCTCTCTGGGAGGTGCAATTCCTTACGAGGTCCTGTTTGGGACAAGAATGTGGGTACCTGATCTCGATTGTGAAGGCACAGTGGCGGATGAAAAACCGTTTGACATCAATAAACTTTTGGCTGTTTTACAGGATCTGAATGAATCCAGAGCCTCCTTAAGTAACGTCGAGACAAAGAAAAGCGCCACTGGGGAAGTCAAATCAGTCACGGCGAGATCTGCCTGGATCCCTAAAGTTGGGGATCTGGTCAGAGAAAAGATTGTGGACAAGAAAGAATTCGGGCCATCCTATCGAAAGCATGTACCTGTCCTGGCCGTTGAGGGTTCAAGAACTGTACTTCTACCGCCTCTTGCCGGAAAAGAAAAGAGATTCGTCTCAATCGATCTGATCAAACCACACTATGTGGCCGATACTAAATAGTAGGCCTCGTGGGCTCCTGAGTAGCCGACGTCCTCCTCTCGCTACAATACAGGAAGTACAAACAGAAAGACTCATAACATTTGAAGAGTCACCTTTGCAAAGCAACGGAATCAATAACAATGCAATGGAACTAGTTCCCCTTGACACAAACTCTCAAAATCAAAGTGAAAGACAAATTTCAATTCAACCTAATAAGGATATCTACGTCAACATGCCTTTTCAAGAGCAATCTACAAGTTCAACAAAACGTGCTGAGCTACCAAAGATAGATAGGACTGCATCTGGCTATTTCATCGACTTCGATACCTTTTCATTGGATCCAAGTGAACCTGAAACGACGCCAGCCCAAATTTCTCCCAAACAACGGATCAAAGACTTATTTAACTTTCTTAGAAAAACTTATTTAGTATCACCTTGGCTAGAACTTTGGATAATCACCGGTATTTTATTTCTTCTTTTCTGGTTAGGATTAGTAATAACTTTCCACTTGCTCATCAATGGAACATATCTTCAACAGAGCTCTGCAACGTCAAAGGTGAACTTAATTTTAAAACCTCATGTTTCATCTCATCGTGAACAAAGAGACTTGTCCTTCGTGAACATTTCAGCAGTTCCTATACCGGATGGTATAGTGTGGGACAAAGTAAATTTTTATATATTTGGACCGACCTTTTAAAAATTCCACATTTGTTTAAAATTTCGTTAAACAATATCATTACCTCCAGTACATTTTCTGATGATTGGGATTTTGAAACTGTTAATAGCTTATTGTCTGATTTAGAACAATCTGCCGCGTTTTCTAGCTCTGAAATGTTAGAGGATAGATTAGATTTTGACAAAATGTATTGTTACCAACATTATGGACATCATTTTTTGCATAAATCTAGCAAACCCAGAAATATTTTCACATACCACCAGTGGGAACATTGCCCTACACCACCGAAAGGTAGTTCAAAAACATTTGCACAGAAATTCTCATATTTTTCAGGGTTTAACACTTCTGACCCAACCTCGTACTACTATAAGGTTGCACCAATATCTGCACAGAAAAATATGTTAACAAACACCAAACAGATTTACTCTGCTTCCTTTATCACCCAGCTGTCTGAACAGGGTTTTGACTTATGGATGGACACTGTAGACTTGAAATCGATCTGGGGTTCTAGGGACTGGCAAGTCCAGGGGACAGAAGCACTGTTTAGAGCATGCCTCATTCCACAGCAGATGATTTTTCTGAATGACTCTGTGCAACAGACTTCCTGTCTTCGAATAGCCAAGAATAAGGATTTGAACACGCCTCAAATTCCAACACCAAGGGGAATTTTACATCAGAAAGAGGGGCTAAGTTGGATAACATATTGCAATACAATAGATCAGACCCCAATTGGAAGGGATGGTTGGTTTGGCCTACTGACACAAACAGATGTCAGGAAAGATTCAGGGATACCACCAAAGGGTTTAGTATTCACAGACCAGACCCACGTTATGTACAACGAGAACATCCGGGGGTAGTGACATCATACAGTGTTGGGAAGTTGTGCCTTGATTGGCTAAAGAGTAAGACCTCAACACTACCCCAGGTGAAGCAACACTTGTCCTTACTCTCAGAGGACGTGGACCTACGGGATTTTTTATTAGGTCCCAGGAAACCACGTCTGAAGCGCTTTTTGTATGCTGTCTATAACAAACTCTGGAAGATCTCGCAATAAGAAGCTGCAGAGAGATTAAGAGAAATAGATAGGGTTAACCTGGAAAAGACGTTAGCCGTAGTTGACAATGGTATGACTACATTAACATCCAGGATATATTCACTGGGCAACATTGTATCTTCTGATATCGATGTAATAGAACAGGATTTGTCCATATTGCAACATGGACAGTCGCAGTTACGTTCTATTGTTTTGTTAAGGTGGACGCTGCAGTCATTGCACGCCGGTTATGTGCTTTGGCATTTTATCAACATTACGTCATTGTTTTCTGCATACAATCTAACAGAAAAACAGATAAAAACGGCACAGAGGGGGGCAAAATATACAATGCTACGTATTGAGAAACTGGATAGGTTACCCTTTACTGTGGCTGAGTCACCGTCCACAGAATGGTTAGTTCACGGCCATATAACATTACCGGTCGCAACTTTCCAGTTTCAATATTGCCTAGAACAACAACAGGCAGGCAGATATGAAAAGATGGGTAAGGAATTCATCAGGGAATCCTGGGATTTACCATACAGATTTCGATGCAGGAGGGGGCTCTGGAAGTGTTTCTAAGCGGAACTAACTGCGAGAACGCTTTAAGTGGATCTCTCATATGCCAGGATATTATGCTACACGGGGCTTGTAATGGGTCTGTGGCGAACTTTTCCTGTCACTTGAGGGGTACCCCGGCAGCTGTGATTAATCCGGTATTCAGGCTTCTCTCGAATGGGAGTTACTTGATGCTGAATGATCAAGGTTGTTGTGGGATGCTTCCGGGCATCGCATATCTAGTCACCGTGAGCTCCAGTGTTGTAATTTGGCAGCACTTAAGTTAAGCATTGGCTAAAGACAGCCTGTATTCAGAGGCTAAATTGTCCGCTTTGTGGAATCCATTTTGTATTTCTGTCAGCCATTTTGGCTGCCATGTGCTACCATGTGCTCGCCATGTGCTCTGTCCTACCTTCCTGTTAACTGCTCTTGAAATCTGCCTAGAGACAAGTTAACTTTAGTTCCTCTTGCTTTGCACATGCTCAGTTGAGCTTGCAGCTGTTTCAAGTTTATAAATGTCAGGATGTGTCTACTAAAAGTAGAAACTGTTATCTCCACCCACTTGTCGACTGTGCATTCTCTGTATGACCTTATATGTACCTACAACCAGCATTTGTGTTTGTACCGCCTTCATTTGAGCCCCTGTGTGGGTATAAAAGGACCAGGATCCTTCCATTCAGTGTGCTACTTCATGCATTACTGAAGGGTGATGTGTGAATGTTAGCTCCACCTTATAAGGTTTAATAAACTCTGTCTTTTATATTTCAGTTTCTGTGCCAACTTCTTCCTAAGTGTCTGAGGACTCTGTGCAGAGAAGGGAGAACCCCTAAGCACTGGTAGGCCTTGCTGAGGCTCACTACAACAAATTGGCGCTTCCAACGTGGGACTCATCAGTGACTCGGATGCCCGAAGGACTGGTCGAGATGAAGGATTGGAATCTCGCTCTTGGACGCGATCGCTGCCTGAGGAGACCTGAGTCTTGGCACCCATGGCGTTTTTCCTTTCTTTCTGATCTGACCAGCCCGGCGGCGCCGGTCCTTGACTGAGATCTCTTCTGTTGATTTGCCGTGCAGTGACCATTTGGTCAATTTGAGAACTTGGCAGTTGGAACCTGGACACCATTTGATTGGTAAGAGCCGTTTTGCGGCACTTGCTGTTGGTTTGATGCCTTTGATTGGTAAGGTAGTTTTAGTAACACTTACTGTGGCTTTGTTTGTATGATTGGCCAATTTTGGAATTTGTTTTGTAAGTTATATATGCATTGCAATTCATATAGGCAGGTAATGAGGAGATTTTTCTCTATTTGAAATTGTTTGAACAGCGCAACGTACAAAGAGTACCTTAAGCGCTACTTTGATTATAATACTGCATATTCTGCACTATTTTTGGCATGCCTGTTTCCAGTACACTTCGCAGAAAGTGTTGCTGTTTTGGAGGTACCGATATGGATTTAGTAAGTACTTAGTTGACTCCCTCAGAGGGGATACCTAAATAGGTTTAGGTATAGTAAAAAGATATTTCTTCCTTGGTGACTAAGTACCCCATGGAACTAAATATGTACATAAAACGGATCCGGATCTGCGCACTTAGTAACATTCATAAGTGGTGATATGCAGAGCGCTTTTGAGTGTTCTACCAGCCAAAACTGGCGAATTTGGCGTATTTCAGCTTTTTGACCATGGAACAGTTTTTTGGGCTACTTTTGAGAGCTCTTCTTGTAAATATGACTTACAATTAGTATTTACAAATAGGTTGGTCTTGCGTACACTTTGTAAGCTGTCCTAAGTATTGATTTGTGGGTTCAATGTGTGTTTAAATGTCTATGTGGGGTTTTTGGTTTGACATTGGTAATACTTGTGTGAGTACTCTGTGTACGAATGGCTGGCTTTAAGCGCGCTGTGTTGTGTCCTTCTGTAACTGTCTGAATGAGCTCAATGAGTTTGTTTATGTTTTTTTGCTGTCATTATTCTGTTATGCAAAATGTCATTTAGTTACTTACATATTAAATAAAAATCCAGAAATAAATTATGTAACATATGCTAAACAGCTGCATGT
The DNA here is from genome assembly GCA_963921515.1 of Calotriton arnoldi. NCBI lineage: Eukaryota > Metazoa > Chordata > Amphibia > Caudata > Salamandridae > Calotriton > Calotriton arnoldi. The sequence continues at coordinate 1,043,455 of CAWUFW010003762.1, forward strand.
TACTATTAAATTGACAGAGTAAGACACTATACATGTGTGCAAATTGCCACAATGCTAAACATAAAATTAGAATTCGTATTCAATAGGATTAAAATAGGCCTCATACAGAGAGGTAGAAAAACGAAATTGTGTGTTTTGTAATCAATAGACTTAAATACACAATGTTACAGCCTTTTCTTTAAACATTGTATTAGACATTAAAAGGCATGCACATCATATGAGTGAATTTGGTCGTTGCTGAACTAAATATACATTATAGAAAGATAGATTTGACTGCATTGAAATGCCTCAGTTTTTAAATAGACTGTGACATGCTTTTCTCTCAGCACCCGAGAAAAAAGCTTTCCGACAGCTGTGTTTAAACTGACTAACTGAAAGAAACCGTTTGACACAGCAAATGGGGATTTAACTCTGTCAGGGTATTTCAAATAATAAAGGGGTTTTTTCCTGAGAAAGGCGTGAAAATTCGACGCCTGCTGACACACAACAGCTGCATAAATAGCATATGGCTATTCCTGCTCACGGCCACAGACAGGAATGCTGCGTCAGCGATATTTTAAGTCAGTGTAGGTATACAGGCCTGCATTATTTTAAAAGTTTCAAAACACCAGTTTCATTATTTTGGATAACAGAGAACAAAATTGAAAGTAGGGATTTCCTTTCTTAATGCCTTCTTTACATAAGTATATCTATGGTTCCGATGTTAAATGATAACTGTCCATTAAAAGTGGCGCAGACTTTTCCTGTTTCAAGTAAGGCTTCTGTGCTTAGGGTTATGAATGAATGTGTTTAAATATGATAGGCTACGAATGAAGCTTGCTTTTCCAATGTGGAATCATCAAAATGGTTGGTTTTATTGATAAAAAATAAAATTTAATTATATGGGAAAAAATATATTGCTAAAAATAAATGCTTTAAATTCGTTTTTTCATCTTTATAAAGCCTAATCATCATACTGTGAATTCCTAGCATCAAAGTTGAATTTAAGCAGTGCTGTACCGCAATAAGAAGGGAACTTAAATGTGAAATGTCACTTTACCCAGCCGTACAAAACTTGTTTTTAAAAGGGTATATCTTATGCATTTCTGATTTCCCATTCCTGGGCTATCTAGAGAACACTCTGGGGGTTCCTATTATGCAAAAATATTGTAGGATATTCATTTTTAAGTGCCCCTACCACCAAAGTCGAAATTGAGCTAAAATTCACAATTTTACAAGCAGTTCTACCACTCAAGGCAGTTTTAACGTGCTCTTAGGCTTCAATAAAAGTATATATATGCAAGTATAAAATAAACAGCTGCCTCTGCATTACTAGATTGCACACCACTGTACATAACTGAGAATAAGTATAGGACTGCTTTTCGCTGTGATTCTCCAGAGTTGCTTTGCAATACAAAACCGCATGGCAAGCCTTGCACACAAAAACGAGCAGCTGCTGAACGGGTCAAAGGTCGGAGTTCTGTATTTAGCTACTTAGCAGGCTGAAGGGTAATGTTTGCTTGGATACTTCGACCTTCGAAAGATTTTTTGAAAGACGAGATGATAGCGCAAAGAGAGAAAGAGAAGCTTTGCTTCCTATTTTTGGCAAACACACGTTTTGCGCAGTCCTATGCCACGAAAGGAAGACAACCCTCAGTTGAACATTGATCTGCCATTTATATAAAATAATGGTTTTAGTTTAAAGAATACTGTGTAGGGGCTACGATAAGGAGGAAATGGATTTTAGTTTGCATTCATGCGCCCTCATGTTACTCTAGTACAATTGCTGTAGAAAAATTGGTTTAAAGTTAACTCAATTTGCATTGTGTTAGACTGAATCAGAGAATAGCCACTTTCTAAGATATCTCCTACAAGTTTGTTTGTGCCCAGTTGCTACAAATAGGGGTTGAAAGTGTTGACAGAAGTAAAACCTGTTTCAGGTTTTCCTACTGTCAAAATGGGGGAAGGAGGCTAGCTCCTCTACAAATTAAGAGTAGGCAAAATTATGTTTTCTCTCTTCTTTTTCTCACTTTTTTTGAGTCTGTCTAAAGCTGTCTAGGAAATGGCCATGTGACAGTTAAGGCACTTTGCATTGTTCATAAGGCGGCACACAAAATGGGGCCTAAACCATTACAGAGAATGTTTACTTGGTACTCCCCAGCTAGAAGTCTTCGTTCCTTGGCAGCCCACCTAGTATGTACCCCACGAGTCAAGAAAACCCGACTAGGAGGTAGATCATTTGGCTCATGCAGCCGCAAGGTTATGGAATGAACTACCAAGTGAACTCAGACAGACTGATGACTTACTGCAGTTTAGAAAAAAGCTAAAAACCAGGCTCTTTCCAAAAGAATAGCCTTGAGAGATTGGCGCATGATGATTCATAGTTTTATAGCTGCACAGTGATTTAGGTAATCCCAGCGCCAGGATGCCCGTTGGGTGACAGCTGCGCTATATAAATGCTACTTACAATTACAATTACAATTGGCTATTCTGTAATACTGTTTTAAAATTGTTAGAATTAATAAAAAGATGAAACACATAAGCTATGTTACTGCCCATCCTGTATGAAAGAATGAGTAGAACAGATTGATGTTCCCTTATTTGATCTTTAAGGAAAATTGTATAGTGGGGGTTTTTGTTCAAAAATCTCAGGTGGCAACACTATTATTGTTTATGTTATTCTCATGTTCTATACAGTTTTGCAAGGGCATTGCTAGTCTTTTATTAGCTAGTCTCTGTAAATAAGCTGACAGCCCTTATTAGAGCTGGAGATAGGTTTTTTTTCCTTTTGAAAATGATGTTGCATAGTCCAGATCGTGAAAAGTACAATGCAGGAAAGACGCTCATGTGATCCTTAGCAAACATTTTGAAGGAAAATATTGTTTTATAGGAGTTTGTTTGTCATAACATGTTCTGCTGGAGAAAAAGTACCCACTATGTTGAAGTTTAGTTCTTTTTGCAATAAGAATCCCTGTTAAATTAGCAGTTTTAGATTTTCCTGCTGCACCTATAACATGAGAGCATGGTCCTAAGCATAACATGTAAGAGAAATTATTTTACAAGTGTCTGCAGTCCTGTACAAGTAATGTAAAATCTATGAGTAAAAGTGTAGAACATTTCCTTTTTCTTGAGGGTTCTTCAGATTGGTAATATAGGAATACACCAATGTAAGTATTTGGAGTATGTCTGTATTGTTTTTCTCTTTTCCTCAGAATTTAGTAAATGAACACAGACTTCCTTGGCTGTTTGGGATTGGGTGATGTATTACTCTTGTCAGTTCACCAAAACGTTCCTTTTATACTTGCCAATAGGTCCAGGGTTTTCTACTCTCAGATAGATGAAGTGGTTCTTGGGTGCCTTGCTAATGTATGGGGCGCCCCAAGACTAAGGAAGTATTCTGAGACTATCCTCTCTGTTGTTAGATTATTTCTGTGCCTTGTCTAAAGACCTCTTGTTCTGTCCACCAATAGATATTTGCTGCCTTACAACCATTGCCAGAGGGGCCCGGACATCAGATCCAGCCTGGGGAGTCAGCGCCACTGCAGCTTGAAGCCAAAGTGAAGGTAACCAGCACAGGCGTTGCTGGCAACTAGGACCTCAGTGAAGGCGGAAGCACTGGGACGTGAAGTGTGTACCCCTGCCACTGTCTTGGGCGAAAGACGGGGTCACAAATCAGGATAAAGAAATCTTTCTGTGGATCCAGTTTTTGATGCCGCCCAGCTGAGAGAGTCACAGACCGATAAGGACGGCAAGGAGGCTTTTGCTTGAGGTGACCCCCTTTGAAACAAGGGTTGCTTCAGGCCTCTTAATCCTGGTCCCAAAGTGAATGCAAGTCTACGCCTTTGTTTGTTGATCAAGAGATGCCCGAGCACATTGGGTACAATTTGTGGCCCCAACAAAAGAGCAGTGCGCCAGAAGTGCAAATACAGGAGTTAGGGAAGGACTTGAGTTTAGGGTACAGGTGCTATGCCCTTGGTGCCTGTTAGATTAAAGTGAAGAAAACTGGTGCACTGCCTGAGACACTGGATAGGATCATTGAGGGTATTTGCCCTGGGGGGTGATTGCCCTATCCTGAAAGAAAGACTTTTTCTTCTCCGTGATTCTTGAGTTGCGAGTTGTGCAGCTCCACCGTGGGAACAACAAGAGCCTGCCTGTGAGGCTCAAAACGGACACAGGGAGAAGACTCCCCTCTGGCTGGTTGGTTCAAGGACTTTTTTGTTGTTGTTAGTAATGTACCCCTTTGGTCGTCCCATTTTTTTTGGAGGAGCATTTGTGGAAGTGGTCCTTCTCCAACCTCCCACAGGTACACCTATAACAAGGAAGACCAGCAGTCGGAGGTAACTGTAACATAAAAAGATTTATTTCGCTCAAGCGGGTACACAACCTCACAGCTCCGTATGGCTATGAGAGAAGTGGACAACTTACACAGTCATAGACAGCCTTATATATCTTTCTGCTGGAACAAGTGTAGGTGGGAATGGGTATGAAAAATTAGCAGCTGCCTAGGATGATTAATAATCCCAGGATGATATCATGTACTAGTCAGGACCAGTACCTCTGGAAATATGTATACATGGCATGCAAAACATATATATATAAGGATTACTCATTAACTCCCACCACTCATCAGTAATCCCGTGGTCAACAGAAATAAAGCAGAACTGTACATAACTTGCGTCAGACATATAAACATAGACACGCCTGTGGTTACAGAGTCAGGCGCTCACTTGATTAATCATCTGGATATGGAACAAAAGGTCGCACGTCCTGTATCAACAATAATTTGTAGACATAAGCAATTTATGCAGCTGGCTGTAATACATGTGATATCAGTGAATAGGAATGTTAATCATTGACCGTTTGTTAAATGCATCCTGCCCTACTTGCGTGCTAGCAAGTAGAGAACAAACATATGCTCTGGGGTCTTTTGACGTATCCACTTTGTTCTGTGTAGCTGAAAGGAGCACATTATTTTGTGCTGAGGAGACAAACTAAGAAAAGCTTACCACAAAATGGTGGCTATAATAATATAAAATGGTGGAGCTTACGTCCATTATAAAATCTGTATTTCCACAATCGACCCTTTGGACGCAAGGTCCAACATTGTTATCGACTCCTAATGTACGTGTTCATATATTGGCCGACTGTTACTATAGTGGGCCTCATGGCGTTCATTAACATAATCTACTGCATTTGGGAGGGAGGTGGCGTTGTCCGAAACATCAATATCCATCAATTGTTGAGTCACAATATCCCTCATTATAAGAGCGTTAGTCAGTGTCACTGGAGGGACTGGGGGTGGTTTCAGCAGTCGCCCCAAACACTGGCAACATATGGGTAGGCAATTAATGAAAACACAGCACCCAATTACTACGAGGAATATGGTCACTAGGAACATCCCTATCTTCCAACCCCATGCCGATAGAGTGTTCCAAAAAGAGCCCGCCGGATCCCAAGAGCCAACATCACTATGGGCCTGGGCCCCTATATCATATAGTCTTTTGACAGCTTCCCTAACTGATGTGGAGGAGTCAGGTATATACACGCAGCAGGACACCCCGATCACCCTACAGACTCCACCCCGTTCTGCCAACATCATATCTAGAACCATCCGGTTCTGAAGGGAAACCAATCTGACAGCCTTGAGCTCCACTGTGATGTTCTCAATAATCCCTGCTGTCTCCTCTACAGTTGCTTCCAATAAACGGGATAACCTGCGAATATTTCTGGAATTTATGGCAGGGCCATACCAAGGAACAAAGGCCTTCAGCACATCACCAGCTATCTCTGATACTGTATCTCCTTGATCAACACTCCTCTTACCCCTTAGTGTTTTGGAGGCTCTATTTACCTCCTTTGTACTTTTGATAGACATCGCTGGTGTCACAAGACCTAGATGACAACAGCCACCCCAATTCACTGGTAGCCAAGTATAGGCCCTAGAACCACAAATGAAATAAACTGAGTCACCGATATAAAGTGGAACTGTCATTTCCTGAGCAGCCATCTCAAATGTCATATTACAATTGGTACTATTCCCCATGTCGGAAGTACCATTACTTCTGATACATATACTCCCAAGTACACTACGCTGCCTCATTTTCAAAAAGGGTATTTCTCTGGCATCTCTATGAAGCGGAGGTGTACTTTCATTGTGTACCAAAAATAGTGGGGTGAATATATTAGAAAAGGGGAACGTTGCATTAGGTAAGACAACTTCAGTGCAATTTCCTGCCTGGAGGATGTCATCTTGATATCGGTTGTATAGTGATACAGTTGATGTTCTGGTGGTAGAACGGGAGGTGACCAAGTTTCCAAGGACCCCTATTAGCTCAACCTTCAACATCACGGTATGTAACGCATAACAGGATGCTTCAAACGGCAGGGGTACTTGGAGGAGGGGTAGTCCTTCGTCTACATATGCCGGAAATTGCATGCATATCCAACAATTATTTTTTTTAATTACTTGATGAGTCTGATGAAGTAGGGTAAGAAAAGAATTATGACGCATTTCCTCCCTGTGATCCATATCCTCAGGTGCTACAGTAACTGAGGGGACCTTGTCAGAGGGAAGCGGGGCTGGTTTTGCTATAGGGTGATAAAGCTCTAAAAGATAGAGTAAGCCGATTACCAAAGACATTACACAAAATAACACACATAACATGCATAGTTTGGAGTACCAACGCCTCTTTTTGTTCATTGTAAGGGTGGAATAGGTATCTTCCATGTCTGACGAAAATACGGTCCCAGATAGCAATACGGTTAGAGATAATGCTTAAAAACTTCGAAATATACAATCTCACTTAGATGTGATAGTTCAACAGTGTTCGTTATAGGCCTCACTGTTACAGGCTCTACAGATCTTTGTCGGCAGTGTCCTTATTTTACTAACCTCACTGCACAAGTTAGTCCTTTAAAGTTGGCACTACCCAGTGCGTGGCAGTTGGTGCTTGCTCCGTCCTAAGCACTCTTCAGTTTCCTTGGGCGTAGATTATATCCTGATACAGTTCGTTGATCGTCGATGTGGGTAGGAGGGCAATCACCAGTTCTTCGGTCAGAACGGTCCTCTTCCGGGGGCAATTTTGGCCAGAATGGTGGTGCTCTTTTCACATTCGATAAATGAATCCAGTTTTTGTGTCCATCACATCGCACTGCTGTTTGTGTGACTAACAAAACTTGAGATGGTTCCTTCCATCTGGGTTGTAGGCTGTTTTTCCTTACAAAGTTCTTGGTCAGGACCCAGTCCCCAGGCCGGATGTCATGCACTTCTCCTTCCAAAGGCGGGGACCAAGTGTCTCTGACCTGTTGGCGAATGGTAGACAGAGCAGTAGTTAATTCTTTACAATAATCCAATAAAGCAGAATGTGTCAATTCTTGCAACTTTGATGGAGAGGCAAACCCATATACATTTGCGGGTCTCCCCATGACAAGCTCATATGGGGAGAGTCTGTTTTTGGATGTAACAGTTGTTCTCATAGAGAACAAGGCTATTGGCAAAGCATCTACCCAGCTGAGAGTACTTGATGCACATATTTTTTGCAGTTTATTTTTTAAGGTAGCATTGCAACGCTCTACAAGCCCTGCTGATTTTGCATGATAAATTGAATGGAATTTCTGTTTTAGCCCCAGTCCTTGACATACTAGATCCATTATTTTATTCGAAAAATGTACTCCGTTATCACTCCACAGACTTTTGGGCAAACCGTAGCGAGGGAAATACTCTTTCAGCAGCATTTTTGCTGTACTCAAGGCGGTATTATCTTTCAAAGGGAATGCTTCCACCCAATTGCTAAAACTGCATATGACAACTAAAACATATTGTTTTCCATTGGCAGGGGGCATCTCGATGAAGTCCATCTGAAGACATTCAAATGGATATTCTGGCAATCTGAAATGACCAGGTGGTACTTGTATCCCTTTTCCCACGTTATGAAGAGCACAGATCATACAATTTTTAGACAGTTTTACAGCTGTCTTTCTTATATTTTTGTTCTCCCATATTTTCTCAATTGTATTTGTCATCCCGTCAGCTCCCAAATGTGCAGGACCATGGACCATCTGAAGTATGGGCAAGAGAAAACTATCAGGCAGGACCCATTTCTGTCCAAGTGTATTCATCCAAGCCCCAAGATGTGTGTCAAAATAATAACCTTCCTTTACCCACTGCTTTCTTTCTTCTTCACTTGCAAAAGCTTGAATCTCCCTTATCTGCGTGTAAGGATCAACTTCTTTCGTCTCCTCATCTGCACTCGACACTACATATGTTAACGTGTACTCATTTAATGCAGTATGCCTTGCTGTTTCATCGGCAAAGGCATTTCCTTGGCCTACATGGTCTGTGATTATCTTGTGTGCACTACACTTCATGATAGCCAACTTAGTTGGTAATGCAAGAGCATTTAATAATCTTGTAATCAAGGTGCCGTGCTGTATTTTAGCACCTCCAGATGTAATATACCCTCTTTCGGCCCATAAGCGTCCAAAGTTATGAGCCACCCCCAAGCGTACTGGCTGTCAGTGTAGATGTTTACCACTAACTTCTCTGAAAGTTCACATGCTCTAGTTAGAGCAATTAATTCAGCTGCCTGAGCAGACATCTGTTGTATTTTACATGTTTCAACAATTGTTTTATTGGTTGTTATTGCATAGGCTGCCGAGGTGGTTCCATCTGGTCTCTTTAGACAAGAGCCATCCACAAATAGTGTTCCATCGACCTTAGACAGAGGTACATCTACCAAATCTACTCGACCTTTCGTTTCAGTTTCAGTGACAATCACACAATCATGTTGTACTTCATCCTGCTCCGAAGGGAGAGGCATCAGAGTAGCTGGGTTTATAGTGTTGCACCGCTGCAAGGTCACATTAGTAGCCATTAATATTAGTTCATAATGAGTCAATCTAGCATTAGTTAAATGCTGCGTCTTGGTTTTGTTTAATAGTATGTCCACTGAATGAGGGACATAAACCATAACGGGATGTCCTAGTACAATAGAGTCTGCCTGTTTTACTGCAGCAGCCGCCGCAGCAATATTTCTTAGGCAGTTCGGTAGGCCTCTGGCTACCGGATCCAATGTTGAAGAAAAATAGGCACATGGTCTATTCTTCTCTCCATTTTTCTGTGTTAGTACAGCCATTGCGCACCCTTCTCTTTCATGTACGAACAATGCAAAGCTTTTAGTATAGTCTGGCGTACCTAAAGCAGGTGCATTGCATAGAGCAGATTTTAAAGCCATGAAGCTATCGTGATGTTCATTCTCCCAAGGGACGGGATCTTGCACATCCTTGTGAGTTAAGGACAATAATGGTTTGGCCAGAAAAGAAAAATTTGGTACCCATTGCCTACAAAAGGAGACCATTCCCAGAAATGCACGAACATCCTTTTGAGTTCTAGGTCTTGAAATGTTCTGAATGGACTGTATTCTGGCAGGTGAAAGCCTCCTCCCCCATTCGACAAGAGGTGACCCAAATAGGTTACCTCCTGTCGACAATACTGTAGTTTAGCTGGCGAAACCTTATGTCCATGCAAAGCGAGAAATGTTAAAACATCATGCGTAGCCTGCTTACAAATATCTTCTGTTTCAGCGGTGATTAATAAATCATCAACATATTGCAGTAATACCGTACCTGATGGCATAACACAGTTATCCAGTTGTTTTTTTAATGCCTGGCTATAAATGCTAGGGCTTTCTGTATACCCCTGTGGAGCTCGACAGAATTGATAGGATCTCCTTGGAAACTAAAACTGAACAAATACTGACTATCTGGGTGTATGGGAATGCTAAAGAAAGCATTTTTTAGATCAATCACAGTGAACCACTGGGCTGAAGGTGGTACAGACGAAAACATTGCAGTAATGTCGGGTACAACAGGATATTGTGGTTCCACTATTTTATTAATGGCTCTCAAATCAACATCCATCCTATATTTGACCTGTTCTGTTCCATCATCTCGTTTAACTACAGGTAAAATGGGACTATTACATAGGCTACTTGTGACTTCTCTTATTATTTGTCGTTGCAGCAAGTCTGATATCACTAATTTCAATCCTTCCTCTCCTTCTTTTGACATTTTGTATTGGGGAATGCGGGGTAATTTAACATTTTGTTTTACTTTAATATGTACTGGCTCAATATCCATTCTTCCTACATCGTTTGGTCCATGTGCCCACAACTTCGGATCAATATCCCGAAGTTCAGGTGGTAAGGTATTTTTGTCTGCAACAAGATACTGCTTAGATAGTGCTGATTTCTTGCAAGTCAGATAAACACCATCTGGTGTACAATATATGGTAGCATGCATCATTTTTAAAGCCTTTAAACCTAGTAAGTTAAGTGAACATTTCTCTGTTAATACAAAGGGCATGCTCCCTGTTATGGGGCCTATAGTGAAGTCCAATGGTCGCGAAATGGGGCTTGTTACAACAGCATTAGAAAATCCCACCGACTTATCTAATTTTCCCGAGAGAGGAGCATGGGGGAGCAAGCGGTGGGAAATAGATGTGTTAGTGGCACCAGTATCTAGAAGGAACACTCTTTCTTCACCTCCAACCATCATTGTTACATATGGCCCTGAAGAATCTACTGGTATTTGCACTCGCTCCCTGTCCTCTCCTGGGCATCCCTATTGGGTCCAATCCTGATGATCATCATCCTGCGCATAATCCTGTGTAAAATACGCATTATTCCTTTGGTCGAAATAATTTGTCTGGTCGGTGTCATTATAATTTCTTTGTTGTCCTCTACCTCTTCCTCTGTCTGCGTGGGGAGTTGTGTTCCCTCTGTAAGTATTGGCATTATTTCTCATAGTCTGACCCTGGCCCTGTAACGAAGGGCACTCATTCTTCCAATGACCCTCCTGATAGCAATAGGCACATGTATTGTAGCCTAACCCTGCTCTCTGTTGCGCCGGAGCTGAAGCAGCTCGACCAACCCCTCGACTACGTCCACCTCCCCTCTGAAAGTTTGTACGTCCTCTTGTCCTTCCCCTATCAGGAAAAGCTTGCTGCATCAATGCTTTTGTTTTTAACTCCTTCATTTGCTTATCCTTTTTTCCCTTTTCTGCATTTCTCTTATTCTCATAGTAGCAGGCCATGGTCAATAATTCAGCTGGGTCTTTAGCAGTCCAGGTGCTTTCGTACGTCTTTATACTATCTGATAAGTCAGGTAGAAGATTATGAACAAACTGATTAGCAAAGATACGCTTCCCTTGTATAGTCTGTATATCTTGCCCACTGTATGCTTTAAAAACCTCCTCTATTCTACTAAAGAAATCGGTAACTTCCTCTCCCTCCTTCTGTCGACATGCCGTCATCTTATCCCAATCCACCTTTTCTCTGGGCAATATTTCCTGCATACGTGTTATAATATGCCTTGGTAAGGCTATTAAGGACGGTGGCACGGCTCCTCCTGCTAATCTGTCATTATCATCACCGACTATGGTTGGCCAGTGAATGGTTGCGCAGTTATTATCCCTAACTGGACGCCATATTTCTTGAGGTACCAAGAAATCAAACAAAAAATCAATATCTTTTAGTATCATGGGTGTTAAATTAATGGCAGATTCAAGTTGCTCATAAAAGAGCCTTGGATTTTTTCTAGGATCAGGTAACTCCTTTCTCATGGCTAACAAATCAGCCCTAGTCCAAGGAGTATGAACATATTGTGGGATAGGGGGATGATTCCCTGGCCTTGGATCAGGAATTGGATGTACCTCTCTCATAGGGTAAGCTGAAGTATCACCACTAATTTCTGGGCCATAATGTTGGTGGATATGTTTTTGTGTGGCACCACATATAATGATATCTAGCTCCTTTTGGAACTGATAACAGTCATTAAATGCACTTCTACATTGTGCGATAGTTAATGTGGAGTGCTCACTATCCCTCCATACTTTGTTTAACCATTCTGGTGACGTAAAAACAACGGTACTATCCTCTAATAAGAGGTAACAGTGATCAAACAATCGCGTCACCATACTATTAATGACAAAATTTTTGGCTCTTAATTCCTGCATCCCCTCAAATGTGTCCCAGGCTTCTCTTTTAGTTATTTCCCCTTGGTCCATCCATTTCTTGGTCATTATCTTTATAGCGTTCTTTTCAGAAGGGCCTAATCGTGTGTGTCTAACCTGCGTGTCTGGTGTCAGTCTGTCCCTAATTGGTGACCTAGAGTGAGGGGAATCTATCCAGTTGTCCGGTCTCCGCATAGTTATTATAGGGGAGTGACTTTGTGTGTTAAATGGTGTTGTGAACATTGGGGGCGTGGTGCTGGAGGATAATGTTGCTGGAGCGGACGGTACTGTTGGGGTGTAACCTACCGCTCCCTGTGTACCCTGAAGATTAGTAACAGGGGTTATTTGCTGGGCTTGCGTAACAGGAGTGGCTACCTGTTGAGCCTGCACAACAGGAGGGGGCGCTTGCTGAGTAGCTGGTGGACCCCCAGCCCCGGGACCTGGGGCAGGAATCTGGACAATATTATACGGGGGAGGTTTATCTAACAAATCTTCTAATACTTCATCGATAGGAGGGCACTTTCTTTTTTCTATCGCAACAAAACATTTTTCTGTTTTCATCCTAAACTCTCTGTCATGCTGTTCAATGTTTTCGTTTATTTTTATATTATTATATTCTGCTACTTTAGCCATGGTTGTTTTTCTGTTCTCTCGTTCCCTATCTTGTTTTTGTTTCATATTCCGAGTTCTGGCAGATTTCTCCCATGTTTGAAATACTTCAAACATAGCGGGTCGGACCTTCCGTTCCATCATACATTGTTGTAAATACTGTAATTTAGCTAAATCAAAGGTACCATCAATAGGAAATTGTAATTCCTTATCTTTTTTTGTATACTGATGCCATATTCTATTGTATAAATTCACATTCACTCCTTTTTTTATCATTAATATCCAACCAGGACTGTCTTCAACAGGAGTGGGGACACTTTCGTCCAACCGGTGACCTGATTTTATACAACAGAACGTTTTAGAAATGCATTTCTTCATTGTTCCTAGTACTTCGTAGTTATAACTATTATTTTACCAAACTAATCAACAAACTTAAGTAACCAAACTTAATTAACAAAACATGCAACAGAACAATCTCACCAATCTGTGGTGTCCTCAAATCGTCCGACTGTTGGTCTTCGGACAACACGTCTGTTTCAAAAGGGATCAGCTCGTGGACCTCTGCCGGGGAATCCTGTGTCAAGAGGCCAGTTGGGACTTCAGATGGCAGCTGCGGAGAAACTCTGTCTCCTTAGTGCAGGGGCCCCTACGATCCTTCAGTCCTCAGTCGCACCTCTCAACCACGGACTCAGTTAGCCGTTGGATGTCCCACGGAGAGGTCCCACCAGAGTCGCCAATTTGTGGAAGTGGTCCTTCTCCAACCTCCCACAGGTACACCTATAACAAGGAAGACCAGCAGTCGGAGGTAACTGTAACATAAAAAGATTTATTTCGCTCAAGCGGGTACACAACCTCACAGCTCCGTATGGCTATGAGAGAAGTGGACAACTTACACAGTCATAGACAGTCTTATATATCTTTCTGCTGGAACAAGTGTAGGTGGGAATGGGTATGAAAAATTAGCAGCTGCCTAGGATGATTAATAATCCCAGGATGATATCATGTACTAGTCAGGACCAGTACCTCTGGAAATATGTATACATGGCATGCAAAACATATATATATAAGGATTACTCATTAACTCCCACCACTCATCAGTAATCCCGTGGTCAACAGAAATAAAGCAGAACTGTACATAACTTGCGTCAGACATATAAACATAGACACGCCTGTGGTTACAGAGTCAGGCGCTCACTTGATTAATCATCTGGATATGGAACAAAAGGTCGCACGTCCTGTATCAACAATAATTTGTAGACATAAGCAATTTATGCAGCTGGCTGTAATACATGTGATATCAGTGAATAGGAATGTTAATCATTGACCGTTTGTTAAATGCATCCTGCCCTACTTGCGTGCTAGCAAGTAGAGAACAAACATATGCTCTGGGGTCTTTTGACGTATCCACTTTGTTCTGTGTAGCTGAAAGGAGCACATTATTTTGTGCTGAGGAGACAAACTAAGAAAAGCTTACCACAAAATGGTGGCTATAATAATATAAAATGGTGGAGCTTACGTCCATTATAAAATCTGTATTTCCACACAGCCCTTTGCGGCTCCTTGTCCTAATTCCTATGGCCCTGTGTGGTCCTCCTGGTCCCCCGGAGCCACAATTGTTTTTTGTAATAATATGTCTGATTGCTTTAATATTTTTTAAGAGTAATGTTTATTCTGCACGAGAAAAGTTCATCTGAGCATGTTACTTTACTCTTTCCTTAAGTATATTAATTGATAATTTAGCCCTCATAAGAAATACTGGAAAAGTCTATTGAAAATGTTTTTATTAAGTATGTGCTGTTGGCTATTAATTGAAATAGATAGTCACTGAAATACATCAGAGCCCTGAAACTTAGAATTAGACTAGATGATTTTGGACTCTTGTTTCTGCTTGGAGCTGGAAGCTACTGACTATCCTGTGTGTAATGATTAATACTTTTTACATGCTGTGTATGTATCCAATGTGGTCCAATGCTTTGCTCCATTTGCATCTCTGCTTGTATACCTGGGAAGAGGGAACGTTGCTGAAACAAAGGCCCAACAAATGTTGAATAAAGAGGTGGCCGAAATAATGTTAATAGATGTACGGGATGAATATTTAGATTACCCCAGATAAACGAATGTCTTCAGCCAATGCTGAAAGGGCCGTCTGTTGTAATTTGGCAGCACTTAAGTTAAGCATTGGCTAAAGACAGCCTGTATTCAGAGGCTAAATTGTCCGCTTTGTGGAATCCATTTTGTATTTCTGTCAGCCATTTTGGCTGCCATGTGCTAGCCATGTGCTCTGTCCTACCTTCCTGTTAACTGCTCTTGAAATCTGCCTAGAGACAAGTTAACTTTAGTTCCTCTTGCTTTGCACATGCTCAGTTGAGCTTGCAGCTGTTTCAAGTTTATAAATGTCAGGATGTGTCTACTAAAAGTAGAAACTGTTATCTCCACCCACTTGTCGACTGTGCATTCTCTGTATGACCTTATATGTACCTACAACCAGCATTTGTGTTTGTACCGCCTTCATTTGAGCCCCTGTGTGGGTATAAAAGGACCAGGATCCTTCCATTCAGTGTGCTACTTCATGCATTACTGAAGGGTGATGTGTGAATGTTAGCTCCACCTTATAAGGTTTAATAAACTCTGTCTTTTATATTTCATTTTCTGTGCCAACTTCTTCCTAAGTGTCTGAGGACTCTGTGCAGAGAAGGGAGAACCCCTAAGCACTGGTAGGCCTTGCTGAGGCTCACTACAACACCAGGATTACTTGTTGTATGCAAGTATTGTTTCCACCAACACATACAGTCAGGGAGGCGCCGTTATGGCCTTCGCTAAATGTTTCCTTTATACAGTTTGATACTCTGAGCAGAATGAAAGCCATGCCTTTACAATGAACCGTGCCCTTAACCTCCGCCCGGGAGACTTTTGATCTCCAGATCGCAAGGTCCTCGGCTGAGATACAGGCACTTATACGTACAAACTGCCCTTTCCATTTCACAGAAATGGCAAGTCGTATCTTTAACATGTCCCATACGACGGGTATTGTACACCTATTTAAGACCATAGGTTCAGGACTGTTAAGCACCTTTCAGACAGTCATCGGAGTTATACCGAACTTTATACACTCCGTCTTTGGAAGCATTTTTGGAGGGCTTCCGCTGATCCTGTTCCTAATAGCAGGAATCCTGATTATTACCTTTCTACTACGCAATGGACGTCCCAGCCACCAAGGAAGTAGCAACAGCTCTCCTGGAGCGCAAATACCGTGATCGCATGGTACAACATCTGGGCACACCTCGCCTACGGGAACTGAGCGCCTCTTGGTTCCTGTCATTTAGATCAGTCTGGATGGACTGTGTCCTACCTGTTCTCCAATGCCTGTTCTGCGGAGAAGAATGCATGTTGGACCTCTGTCTGACACTTCCATCTGCTGCGCCACCGGACGTTGATGCTTTACTGGACCCGATAACGGCCCATGTTCTGCAGTGTCCTCAGGGCATTCCCATGTTGTTGGCAGCATTCTTAGAGCCACCACAGGTAGTTTCTGCTCCTGTTGGTATGGACACCAGCTCCTCCAACAATCAGGCCTTGGATGTGGCACAGGCTGTCCCGGCACCTGCTGCAGGCAGTACGGAAGATCATCTGTGCTCAATTGACAGTCTTTGTGAGGTGTTACAGGGATCGTCAGCTGCGTATGCAGACAGCAGCAATGTTGCGTCTACCAGCAAGGACACAAACATTTGGCATGTCGCACGCTGGGAAGATTTGACTTTTAACTTTTTCAGAATTCAAAATTGAAACCTTTTGACCTGCATGGCTTTCAAATGCTTGTAGTTGCTCGAACTATATAAACGGACACTTTAGAGCCACTTATAGAACACTTTTAAAGGGTTTTATAATGCTTTTTTAACTTCTCTTAAAAATGTTTTTTATTATTTGTTGCGTAAAAACTTCTAGACGCCTTGGTAGTACGCTAGGTTTTAGTAATGCCATCCAGTCGGATGAGGAGTGGGTGTTATATTTCATATAGGTACCCCGATATAGGTCTAGGTAACATCATAACCCTTCACCTACGTTCTCTCCTATACTACATACATAACAGATTTGGAGGACTGACCTTTTATCTAGTTACAATACTACACACAAGCACTTAGGGTTTTTCCCTGGACACTGGCCTCATAAATTATGCATGAGGATTCTTAGTTTCTTGGAATCACAGCAGGACCATCATCTCCTGCATAATAACTGTGTATAAAGTTCATTCCCGACATCATCCTAAGTCCGACACTGGCACAGCAAGGTAGAACTCCTGGGGATACCTTCGGGCAGAGGTCTTCAAACATTTGGATGCCGAGACCCCCCTGTCAACATTTTGAGGCGTAAGGACCCCCTCCTGACATTAAATTTCTAAACCTGTAGGCAGGGCTACTGGAATTATGAGGCAGGTGAGGACCAAATTACGTGACAGGCTTGACTAAATTGTGTGGGAAGAAAAGGTAAATGATGTTATGTGATGCCGCGTACACAGTAACACTGAGGAAAGATTTCACCCCATCAGTACCAGTGTATAACCAAAATACAGCAATTAACATCAGAAAGATTTCTAGTCAACCTTTGTGAAGGGCCTTCCACTCCGCAGGAATACGTGCTGCCACATTAGAAGCTCACTTGGCCCAGGCCGGGAGAAGCAGGGGTCCCTTAAAACCCTGGCGGTTTTGTGCAGAGTTAAGCAGTTTACCCATGCAGCTTTCCTCTCACCCCCTCCCTTCCATCCCTCTGTCCTCTCCTAACCCCGGATCCCTCTCTCACTTTGCAGGCCATTTTCTTTCACCCCTTTTTACAACTTCTGAACTCTCCCCATTCAACCTCTCACTTCACCTTTAACACTCCCAGCCAGGGCTGGTCCTAACACTGGTCGCACACGGTGCAACAGTCTTTTTTGGTGCCCCATCCCCGTTTCCTTCTTCTCCATGAATTCCTTCACTGCCACTCACCAACAATTCACCTCATCTCTCTATAGCACCTTTCTGACAAACATTTCATTTTTTTATAGCGCTACTCATAGTTTACTCACACTCATTTCTGTGATCTGCATGGTACATATTCTTTGTAGCAGGAACGTTGACCCTCTGCACTGTGTGGGTGACAAGAGTGCCCATGTGAGTGCACGGTGAGTGATGCAACAGTGTGAGAGTAGGGTAAGAGGAGTGACTGCAGGGTGAGTGAGGTGGCTTATGAATTTAGGTGCGGATGCAAGTTCAGAATGGGACGAATGAGTGTATGATTACTGATGGGCTTGTTTGAGTGAGTTGCATATTGAGCAGTGAGGGGGACAGGTGAGTGAAGTGTCACATGAGTGCAGGATGAGTAGTGTACTTGTGTGACTGCAGGGTGAGGTATAGGATGAACAGCGCAAGTGCATTGTGAGTGCAGAGTGATCACTGTGAGTGCAGGGTGAGCGGGTGAATGGTGTGAGTGCATTGTGATCGCTGTGAATGCAGGGTGAGCGTGAAAGTGAAGGGCGAGAATGACGAGTGAGTTGTCTGAATGCAGGGTGCATTCCCAGACACTTGAAGTAACTCAGCATGTTATGGACGGCAGCGTAGGGTTTAAGATCTAAGTTAAACTATTGCTATTATGGCATTAATCGGGGATCGAGGAAATAAATAATGTGCTGATCCTGCAACAAACTTCCAGTCCTATGGTTAGGGTTGCCAGCAGATTATTTTGATGGCCCAGTCGGTACAAAAATAAGCAGTCACCTAAAGCTGTATTTTAAGCACTTATCTGTACATACTTCGAACAGCAAATATAAATAGAAAGCACTTTTAATTGTGTTCTAGGGCTGCCTCAATGATCCATGACTGATAATTAAAGAGAACAAAGACAGAAAGGTCACATTACAAATGAATACATACTTTTTTATTTATAAGTCTATTTAGTGTCAAGAGGAGGTCTTTGCAGGCTCTTTAAACAAAACACGGCAGGCATTTTTCTTTTGGCAACCCTACTTTATATTCCTTTTCATGAAATGCATTCTCACACTGCAGCAGTAAATGTAAAATACAAATGTAAGGAATAGGCAGAGTGGGGGCCCAGGGGGTACTGGAACCAGGAAAAAAACTAAGCCTCTGTAACCAGTTTACAAAGGCATGTAAATATGCAAATGGTCTTTAAAGACCTGTGAAAAACTTGGGCGTGCCGGAGATAAGACTCCAGACACTGCCCAGCTGAGCCCCCAGCAGCTCGAGTTGCACTGCAGCAGCCCGGGCTGAGACGCAGGACGGGGGAAGAGGGGGGGGCTGAAGCCCTTGGGCCTCGGCAGAAGTGTGACTGGGAAGGCGCGACCCCCTTTGCATCGCTCCACGGCCCCCCTGGGGGTCGAGCCCCACAGTTTGAAGACCCCTGCCTTAGGGTATATAAACACCACATCTTGCTGAGATAGGGAGAGGAGATCACGACTTCCATGCGACACACTGATGCGAGACGCTGAGGTTCCTGCATGCAGATACTCCAGCTCGCAGTGGTCTGACATCCCTCGCGGGGTGTTCAGCTTGAGACCAGAACAAGGTCCCACAGGCTAACATCGGGTAATGGGGTTGGCTTTATCCTAGAGGGATTCTTGGCTTTACACCTACTCACATGCTAGGTACACTTAGGTACATCTAGTTCAGGGTGCATCGTAGGAGTATGCATTTTTTTGCCATGTATTTTATATACTCGCCTATATTTATGCCTCTCAGGCATACTCATTTACAGACCGCCTGATTGTGCAGCGACGGTGTGTCAGGATCTCTGCAATTTTATTGCTCAAAAATTGCTAGTTTATACCAATTTTATGGCTCTTGGTGATTTTAATTTGCATGTGAATGACCCTAACTGTGCACAAGCAGCGCAGCTGGTCTCGTCCCTGGCGGGGGCCAATCTTATACAATTGGTGTCTTCCCCGACGCACAAAGCAGGCAACACCCTGGATCTAGTTCTCTCTAATATCACTTCTATAGGTATGGAGACTCCCTGCCCTTTGGTGTGGTCAGACCACTACCTGATTCCCTTCTCGGTTATTCTGTCTATACCAGGCCAAGTTAAGGGCAAACGCTCCATTATAAAAAAAAAACTGGAAGAATCTGACCGCAGCATCCCTAAGCCCTATTCTTTAGGACAACTATCCTTCTTTATCCTCGGACCCCAATGTAGATGCTGTTGCTATAAATCAATGGATTGCCACTGCCGTGGAGTCTGTTGCTCCGGCCAGAGTGGTGAAGTCTATTAGACTGTCCCCCTCTGCACCTTGGTTCTCAAACGCCCTCAAAGAAGCAAAAAGCAGGTGCAAACGACTAGAACGCCAGTGGAGAGTGAGCTACTGTGACTCAGCAAAAGGAATCTATAAAAAAAGCTTTGAAAGATCGTCATAAGTCATTAAAGTAGCCAGGAGGGATTATATTGTCTCTAGTATCCACAACGTAGATCACTCCAGTAGAGAGGTCTTTAAGGTGGTCCAAACCTTTTTTAAGCCTAAAGCAATAGAGACTGAAGTGATACTGTCTCCAGCTTTGTGTGAAAATATAGCTAGTTTCTTTGCTAATAAAATTGCAAAGGTCTATGACTCCTTTTCGGCAACAGAGAAATTAGATACACCATTGGGAGCGGTGGAGGTTCCTTTGTTTACTAATTTCTTACCTATCTCGCCTCAAGATGCACTAGCCGAAATTCAAAAATGTCGTTCAGGCACCCCAGATGATCCTTGCCCTCCTAAACTCTGGAAAATGCTGTCCCGTTCTTTGACTGGTTCACTATTTTATACCTGGAACACCTCTCTTGACACTGGCGTCTTTCCAGACAAATGGAAACACGCGACGCTCCTCCCCCTGAGAAAAAAACTAAATGGTGACCCAGGAGACCTCAATAATCTTAGGCCAATCTCACTGCTCCCCGCGCCCGGTAAAATGTTGGAGAAGCTGGTCCAGCGCCAACTGACTAACTTTATCGCGAGCAATGGCTCTCTGCATGACACACAATCCGGATTCCGGGCGGGTTTTAGCACTGAGTCCGCTCTTCTCGAGGTGGCTGAGTCAGTGAGATGGTCGCTGGATTCAGGGGCATCAGCGCTGCTGGTGCTCCTGGATCTGTCTGCTGCTTTCGACACTGTCGATCATGCCATATTGGTCCAGAGACTACAAGATGCGGGTTTTGGGGGGAAGGTGCTGACTTGGCTGAAATCATATTTAAGTGGCCGCACCCAGAGAGTAGCCTTACAACCATTTGAATCAAAACCCAAACATCTTTGGTGCGGTGTCCCTCAAGGCTCAGCACTGAGCCCTCTACTCTTTAATCTCTACCTAGCTCCGCTTTTCTCTTTGATTGCCAACTGGGGAGTGAAAGCGATTTCCTACGCTGACGATACCCAGTTGGTTTTCCCCTTTCAAGAGCAGACGGTAGATGCTTTCAAGAACTTTAAAGGGTGTCTGCGAGACATAGCATTATGGATGAATACAAACAAAATAAAACTCAATGCGGGGAAGACAGAGGTACTGTTCTTCGGGAAGGGCCCAGTGCCAGCTTCAGATCTGTGGTGGCCATCTGAAATGGGTCCACCGCCTTCCCCCACCACTAATATCAGAAATCTAGGCGTGAGATGGGAGGCTGATCTCTCCTTCTCGGCCCAAATTCAGCAGGTCACCGCTATCTGCTTTAGTAAATTAAGAAATCTCCGGAAATTTTTACATTTCCTACCGGAAGATTGCCGCAAATCCGTAGTCCATGCCACAGTGACATCAAGGCTAGACTACGCAAATGGCTTATACCTCGGCCTTCCTAAATATTCTATCTGCCGCCTCCAGATGATACAGAATGCGGCTGCAAGACTGGTCAGACGCATACCGTTTCGGCACCATGTCTCTCCGCATTTACATGAGCTCCATTGGCTCCCGGTAGCCAAAAGAATCGAATTCAAGGTCATGACTTTGGCCTACCGGGCTCTCAATGGAAAATGTCCCGGCTATCTTAAACACAGACTCTGCTGCTATAAGCAAAATCGAGCATTGAGGTCGAATTCCCAAAATTTGCTTTGTACTCCCCGCTTTGCGAAAGCACGTCTGGGTGGTAGAACGCTCGCAGTTAGAACGGCCATAATGTGGAATGCCCTGCCTGAGAACCTCCGCCAGGTTAAATCAGAGACCTGCTTCAGAAAGGCCTTGAAGACTTGGCTCTTTAGGGCTGACTAGTTTGGGTTTTAGTGCCGTAGCTTTCTTTCTGCGTGCAATGCCTGCTGCTACAGCGCCGGGACACCTCTGCTTGAGGTAGCTGTTGCGCTATATAAGCTCCAGTATTATTATTATTATTATTATTATTATTTTAGCAAAATGGTAGAAACCTACCATCTGTTTACTTTCTTAGTGCTGCTACTCATTTATATATGCTACTGTCTACTGGTGATTTCAGTGCACTTATTTTACACTAGAATAACGACTGTTCAATAAATACGTATTGAAAACGTCCCAATCGTTTATTCTGTGTATCTCTCTGAGAAAAAGTAAGCACGAGTGACTGAGCGAAAAGTAAGTTAGTTTCCACGGTCCTGAGGGATCAGGGTTGTCATGTTCGATAGTTGCCAAGAACTATTCTCTCCTTGGTAAGAGGAGGTTATAGTGGCATTGCGAGCTAGCTGGTACACAGGCCAACATACCCGGTGGGTGTGTCTGGAATCAGTCTGGACACCAGTCCCGCAGTGTATGTTGTCTAAACGTGCAGATCCTATATAGGTTTATAGGAACTACACGACAGTTGGGTGCGTAGAGTGAAAGTTGCCCAGTTGCAGCAGGTAGGCAAAGAGTCGCCACTTTATCTCCACAGCTCTGTTCAGGACCTCTCCTTTGAAACCCCTGGAGAGCAAGATCGGCACCCCTCCCTTCTTCGCAGGTCTGAGGACCAGTATTGGTGTGAAAACCAGCAGGACTTCATCCTCTGCTCATCTTTACGGAGTAGGGGAGTCTCCTGTAAGAGGCATATGTCACTGCCAGAGCACTCTAAGAGAGATAAGACAGCAGCTTGCTTATTTGGTTATTAAGGCCTCATACATTGAGTCATGTCACCTTAACCTCCAAGAAAATGGGTGAGGGTAGAGGTCTGGGATCCCCCACCCAAGAATCCCCTTATGTCATGGCGGTTAAGGGCGGGCACTCAGTCCCCGAGGCCTGTGGGAAGATAGCAATAGGTTGTGAGAAGTGAAGGAGTAAAAATGAGCAGTAACTAAATCCCATCAACATTAGTAGCAAAACTAAAACATTAACAAGTCCATTAATAATGGAAGGTCGTAAGGTGGGCATGGGGCAGTCTGCTGAGCAAGGCGCATTCATCAGAGGGCATTCTGATTCATCAAGCCCCCGGCCGCCACAGACCTAAGTGAGAAGGGTAGTCAAGAAGCATAGGTGCAGCTCCTGTCTCGAGTCGTAGATCATGTGGTGGACTTGCCGGTTCCTGATGCTAGACTGTCCAGGACCGCCTGCCATTCCTGAAAGAGTGCGCACCTCCTCAGTTTCCTAAATGAGCTGTCAATACCCCCTCCATCTGATGCATTGGATAATTGGATTTAAAAAGTATTTACCAATTGAAATGAATAGTTTCCAAATATTCACAGGCAAAAGCAGAGGTTCTCTACAGTAGTTATTCATGAGCAAGATGTATGCAGTGCACGTTATGCTTCACCCAGGCTAAAATAACATAATATCCCTTGAGTAAAGAAATTGTAGGAACCAGCTTGTTTCATAGCGTTTCACCAAACTCTTCTAAGCACTGTAAATAACAAATGCTATTATTACCCAATTTATCAGCATCTGAAGGAGAGATGACTAACCTAGCCTGGCCAAGAAGAACATTTTGACCTAGAGATCACTACAGATGTGAGCAGTGAGCGTTCATTCACTGAGCCGTCGTACCAGCAGTACATCAACACAGTTTCAATGCATAATGAAGCATGGTGAACAAATAAAGATTGCAAGTTATAACTGAACTGATAGTATAACTCCTCAGATACCAGGCCCAGGCCTCCAACCCCTGAGCGCATTATTTTGGACCAGGGTGTGGGTGTTTCCTGCGTCTGCCAGCCTTTTGCCATTGCGCAGCAGGTATGGGGGCAGGCCATGGGAGAGCTAGGCGTGGAATGGGTAGGGGGGTCTCCTGGCAAGTCAAGAATGTGATGTGCTTCCTTGAGTGTCTTACGTTGATAGAGTTGACCCTGCCATCAGAAACCCAGTCTAAGGGGGTGCCACCATCCATAGGACATCTCCTTGGCGTGCAAAAACACAGTGACTGTCTTGAAGCCTCTGCGGCGCTGTAGAGTGAGTTGTGAGATGTCTTGGAAGAGCTCAATTGGATGACCACAGAAGTAGATAGGTTGTTTAACCCTGGCTGTTTTCATGATATCTTCCTTTGTCTGAAAGTCGTGCACGCATGGCAGGATATCCAGAGGTTTGGCGTTGGGCCACCAGAGCGGCTGACTCGATGTACCCCGTCAAGCCAGAGCTCAGTGTCTTCGGCCCAGCCCAGTATTGAGCGTAATAGCGCCTGTATGCTTACTTGCATTTCAGAGCCCTCGGAACCCACGGGGATCCCCCTGATGCAAACGTTATTACAGCGGGATCTGTTCTCAAGGTCCTCCGCCTGGGCCCTCAGTTCGTGTTGCTCGTGAAGCCGTATGACCTCCTATCTTAGCATCTCCACTTTTCCACCTCTTGCCAGCTCATTATCTTCTAGTGAGGAGACCTGCTCACCCATCGAGGACAGGTCCTGTCTCATGTCCCGCAGGTCTTGAAAAAGGTCTTTTTTGAGGTCTTTGATGCCTGCGTTGAGTGCGTTGGACAGGGAGGCTAGAAAGGCTCTGTTCACCGGAGCCTGCTCTGAGTCCGGAGCTTCTTCCGCGTTGAACTGCAGGGTCACTGCAAGGCCAGAGCTGGGTCCCTGGAGGCAGCCAGCATAGAATGGGTGAGCATATCCCGCACTGACTGGTCGAGCTTGCCCTTTGCTGCTGCCATGACCTGTGGGGGTGGAGTTGGATGAAATGTCTCTGGTCTGCGTGTTGCAGAGGCTTGCCAACTGTGCTGTCTAGCAGGCTTCTCTGGCGACAGGGCCTTGTTCTGGTAGAGCTCAGGGGACCCAAGGGTATCTGGGGCCCCACCCACTGTTGACAGGCAGAGCTCCGTTGGATGTAGAGATCCGGTAGGCCCACAGAACGCCTAGAGAGCCCAGTCACATTTGCCCCTTTCTGCTGATTAAGTGAGGTGTGAGTAGTTGGGTTCTGCTCTCCACACAGCAGTGTCTTGTTCCGTTCACCTCCCTGAAAGCCTCCCAACCTCGAGACCAGGGTACCTGGGGGCCCCACCCACTGTTGTTCCAGTCCCAGGATGGAAGTTCCATAGCAGGCCTTTTGCTCATATTACCCTGTGGGTCAGTATGAGACTGGCTTAGATAGTGCTGGAGTAAAGTGCCAGAAGCTGAATGTCAGGCATATAAGGAGACATCTCTCTCTCCAAAGGCATCTAATAGACATGCAGGTATTCTTCAGTGAAACAGCCAGAGAAGTCTTCATTTACCTTTCAATCTCAGACAAAATATCTTCCTCAATTGGGTCAAAATGGGGCATTACACAGTAAACCAGCAGTAATTACTGATGAGACTCTAGTGAACTGGCTCTGGAAGTCATTATTTATGATCAAATGGAGACAAGCCACCCATGATGAGGTGGAGCTAATACTAATGAAATACTCAGACTTCCAATTCCAAGGTTTCTTTTTAGCAAATGTAAAACACTATCTGACTGGGGGTTGTGCTTTGTGCAAACAAAAACTCTTGCACAGTTTCATGCACCAAAAGAAAAAAGGTAAATTCTTGTTTAAGCTGGGAAAAGCTCTCCCCTTTCTCCCAACTCCTGTGCTCCTTTCTGAACTGATAAATATGTTACAGATTATAGTAATGCACAAAGGCAGATATCCCACATTTCAGGCCCAGGGTTCCCTACCTCCCACCGAGGGTAAGGTGTGGGGCAGCGGCCAGGGCGGCTGACTCTGGAGCGCGGGGCTCACGATATGATCGCCAGAGGAGGATCAGCTCAGCATCATGTGACTCTGGCAATAGCTCACTTAATCTCCCTGATGGCCACCAGGGCCTTGAGACCCTTACGGGTGATTAGTTCGCGCTTTACAAATACCGGGGTTTTTTATTGTTTTTTTTAGGGTGGCAAGTCCTCTGAAGCAGCAGAGGAAGGACAAGGGGTAAAGTGAAGATACTTCCAGAAAATAAAAAAAATATGCATGTCGTTGGAATGCAGAGCATCTTTTGTCAGGGGATAATTTCTAACAGCTGATAGGCACTTCGTATTACATGCCTAACTTCACCATTAGTCTTTTTAGCCCTGGTCACTCAGTGCGTTTTGGTTATCATTGCATTTTCCAATCAAAAGTTACAAATTACATGCCAAGTTAGGGGTGATTTGCCCTGGAACAGTCTCTGCCAGGAAAACATGCAAACTAAAATTACATATCAGCCCACATTTACTACGTGGGCGCCTGCGCGATGCAAAACAAGTTAGTGCTGCAGATGCAGACCTTTGAAATTCAAAGTAATCAGGCATTATCTTTTACATCGCATTGCATTGGGTGAGCGCCAGCAAAAAAACTTTAATTATGTTTAGAAGGAGGTGGAACAAATATACTGTTCACTGATGCTTCCTCATCCTGGACCTCCCGAAATGTACTCACATTTCCCACCACCTGAGAGACCTCCACTGGCTCCCTATCCAGAAGAAATGCAAGTTCAAGATCCTCACACATGCCTACAAAGCCCTCCATGACCTAAGACCTGCCTACATCAACCACCAATTGAACTTCCACCAACCCTCCAGACACCTGCACTCCTCTTCACTCACCCTCGCACACACACCCCACATCTGTTGCAGTGGTGGCCACTCCTTCTCCTACATCACTGCCAAGATCTGGAACGACCTACCCCTCCAGCTACAAACAGCCGACTCGCTGGCAGACTTCAGAAAGAGACTCAAGACCTGGCTCTTCGACGGAGACAGAGCCCCCAGGTACCCCTAAGGGTGACAGTGTTGCGCTTTACAAATGGTGCATTGATTGGTTGTTGATGCTTCCCATTTCTGTGCTCCGGACAGCGGTGCAGGGGACATGTGATTTAAATAAAGCACTTGTGGTTGGTTCTGGTTAGTAACCTGCAGCTCCTGCTCACAATTCCACCTTTCTAGAGCTAATGAACAAGTGGAACACAGCAAAAAAGATGGCTATCTGGCACCGATGCTCTGGGTTTTCTGGTGAAGAGTCCTCAATCCAGGACATCATACCAAGATCTGCATCGACCAAAGAGAGGACTTCTTTGCTCCACAGGAAGCTCCAATGGGTTTAACTGACTGATGATCATGTAGGGCTCTGCTCTCATTGGTTACTTTTTCTTTCCAAGGGTTCATGGGAAGCGTAGTCCTTACTGCTGTTTACTAAGGCAAGAAAAGAGAAGTCATAATATTCACCTCTGTGTCTTTAACAAAATCAATACTTCTGTTCAAGATAAGTAGGAAAATATGCTCCGTTTCATTGTACATAGTTATTTCTTTTCTGCTCTTCCCTCAGTCACTGATCTGTGCAATTCACTGAGGTCAAACCAGTCCAATCACTTATTCAAAATGTAAAATGGAAGCGTAGGTTAGGTTTCATTTTCTAAGCATAATGAGGTACAACACTTACATGTGATAAGTGTACTCTGAGAAGGAAAATGCACAACCTTTTACCCCTCAAACGCTGTCACAGTAATAGAATGTATTATTTCAAACTGAGTTGAGGTAATTTTCAAACTCAAACTCTGCTCTCTGACACCACCTGCCCCTTGCATTAATAAGAAAAAAGACTTTTTGTTCTGTGTTGCAAGCGAGTACTAACCTTCTTAGGCAGACATATTTACCCTCTCAGAAGGTGGACCAGTTTCTCGGTGTCTGAGCTGAAGTGCATCTAACTAATTCTTTCATTTAATTAGCCATCAGCATCACTCTGTCAGTCATGGCCACTGGAAATTGCGAAGTGTTGAGTCAAAGCAAAATGGCATTTAATTATACGGAATCCATTAGACCTTTGCTAGAACTCGCATTTCTAGTCTTTCTAATAGGAAAATAACAAATAGATGTGGAAAGTTCCTTAATATATTCAGAGCTCTAATTAGCAATCAAGCTACTGGTTCCTCATCCATGCAGAATTCAAGGCACGGAGCAATGAAACACAGAAAAGGCAGATATTGAGAAAATCAATTATGTTTGTATTTACATTTGCTCAAATCTGTACCAATGTAAAAACTGTTCCAATGAACCCTTTACCTCCAGTGACTGACAGAAAATAGAGTCAGCAAATCAGTGACTGTAAAGGTAAAGATTGAGATTGAGATTATGAATATTAATGAGTAGGATGTGCCAGGCATTCTGATGTCATGATCATGTGCAGATTTCTTCAAGCTTTTACAAACCTCCCCGCATAAAAAGAACATTAATTTGGTAGCACTATGCAGAGTGTTTGACTAGCTCAGTTACTGTGTTTTTCTTGAACTTCGGTCCGATAATAACAACTACGAGGGGCGGTGATAAGTGGGGGCACAAGGGGGGAAGGGGGTGGAATTGACTTCCAAACTACATTGTAGCGCAAATACTGGCTTCAATATTCCCTCATAATGAGATATCAGTGGTCTCTTCAAGTCATAAAAAGCCAATTTCTTGAGTAGCAGACCACGCAAAAGGCTTGGCTTTGGGCTTGTACAGGATCTAGCAGAATAAACAGAATTCGATAAACAGTGGGAAAATAAAATGTTGAAAAATAACACCAACAAAATAGGCTAAAATATCTACAAAAACAAAAATACTCCCATTGAAAACTGATCATATAGTTGTGATCACTTTAATAAGCAAAGTATGTCAAAGAATCAAGAAAATGTGGTTGTGGTCAAGATGAGATTACAAATGCCAAGAAAAACTGTGGAGTTGGGGCGTGGCCAACCTTCATGGCAATGTGGATGCGTTCCATGTAGGCTCCGCACCTTGCCCTGTGAGCGGTGATAGCCCTGCACGTACCTGAAGACCGGGCCACCTGAGATGTAGACGGAAGGCATTCAGAACACAGAGGACACCTTCCTGTGCATCCTCGGCAACAGGGAGGGGACAGCGAGATACTCCGCTGAGGGTGGCACGGCCTATCGGAAGGAAGATAGCAGCCGCGTCCTGTGTCCTGGATCAGATCAAGATGTAGCGGTGGGGCCGATCTTACCGGTGAAGGAGTGTGCAGGAAAGACCAGTAGTTCGTGCTTGTCTAGTCTCTCTCCAGTCCGACGTGGACTCGGTAGGCACCCGCACCCTAGATCTGCAAAATGCCAGGATATTGAGCAGAGGCTGACACCAGTGGAGGAGGTGACGGCCACCTTGAAATCCCAGCTGCACTCTGCACTACTTAAATGTGAACATTTGGAGAACCATTCCCGTCGGGACAATATCAGAGTGCAGCAGAGTGCAGCAGGAAGAGGGCAGCAAAGATCCAGACCTGGAGGCATTTATGGTGGGGCTTTTTTCAAACATTCTGGGAGATGACCACCCGGAAGTTAAACTGGAGTGGGTCCACAGAGTGGGGCAGCGGCTCCCTGGAGAGGGCAGACAACCCAGGGACATCCTCGCTAAATTTAGCTCTTTCAAGACCAAGGAACTGGTACTGCAGAAAGCTAGGAATAGTGACACCATTAATTTCCAGGGAGTCTCCTGCTCACTCTTTCAGGATGTCGCCCAAGCAACCTTGGCCCGCCGCATGCAGTTCCGAACTATCCCTGCGGCCCTGAAAGAACGCCAGATCAAATACAGGTGGACCTATACCTTCAACATAGCCTTTACCTATGACAACAAACAGTGCCACCTCACCGGGATGGCTGAGGCCGCTGCCCTTCTTGGTCTTGGAGATGGGACGCCGCCGCACAGGGCGCACTCGGCGGAGGATGCGACGGAGCGGCCCCAGGAGCAGCGAACTCAAAAGAAGGGAGACAAAACCCTGAGACGTTGAGAGAGAGTGGGCTCCTATCTTTACAGGGTGTCTAGGCTAACAAGTTGCACACACTGTACTTTCGTCGAGGGGCACCCTCACTGGACACAATTCACAAGGGAAATACGCCATTCGATGCTGCCATATGGACATGATCGCTGTGATTCCTGGCACCAGGGCCTACTGGGCTTGATAATGGTCCTCTACATACTCTCCCTTCTGAACATATTGTCCAGATGGAATGGAGGAAGGTGTTTACGTATCCACGCTTGCGGGGAGCCAGGGCGGGTCTGGGACCACCCCTTAAAGACCCCACATTTGATGATTCAACACAGTATTGGGTACTTCACCATTTCATGTTCTTCTTGTTTAGTACAGTTTTGTTTGGTGTTCTCTCCTTGACGGAATGGCATACCCCCATGAGGGGAGGCATCCGGGAGGCAGGGGTGATGGGGGCGTGGGGGTCTCATGGGGAGAGGCACATCGGGTGGTGGGGGAAACATGGGCCTTCTGGCGCTGTCTAGGCTGGGTACATGGCACTCAATTGTTTGACATGGAATGTTAGGGGGTTAAATTCCCCCACCAAGCAGCAACAACTTTGGAAATTCCTGGGGACCACCATATTGGTATAGTTGTACTGCTGGAGACACACTTGAGGAAGGGCGAGGATCACCGGCTACAACATAAATAATTCCCCTTAATTTACAGATCCTCTGCCACTACCAAACATAATGGGGTAGCACTATTGTTTCATTCCTCAGTTCACTTTCAAGTGCAGGACACCAAGATCGACAAAGAAGGGAGGTTATTGATGGTCAGAGGCGTCCTTCGGGTTTGCCCCTGTACCATAGCCATGGTATATGCCTCCCAACTCTGGTCAGTCTCCTCACGGTGCTCTCGGCGTTAGAGGGGTTTGCTACTGGTTACATAATACTCATGGGTGACTTTAACCTTATATGGGACTCCTCACTGGACACAACGCAAGCACACAGATTTTCTACAGGGGTCTTCACTACAGCGGTAAAATCTGCACAGGCTGGGCTTGCTAGACATATGGAGGACCTTGAACCCTTCGACGTGCGACTACACTTTTTCTCAGACTCCCACAGGTCCTATTCTAGAATAGAACATGTTTTTCTAAGTCAGCAACTACGCCAGGTGGTACCTTCGGTGAAAATACACCCGATTATCATCTCAGATCATGGCCCTCTTGAAACAACACTCAATTGGCCTGGTCCCTATTCTGGGTATCGGAGGTGATACGACCTAATATACTCAGCAGGGACCGTCTCTTTCGGGACGAACTCCGGAAGACAATAAAGGACTTTTTTTTACTAACGACCCCAAGGAGGCCTCTTACTTAAATACATGGGATGCATTTAAAGCAGTGATGCTAGGCAAATGTATCTCCCTAGCCACCACACTGCAACAACAAAGGTCTAAGGAGAGGCAGACACTTGAGGAGGAATTCCTGCAGGCTGAGAGGGACCACAAGACTTCACCTACCCTCATATCACAGAGGAAGGTAACGGCCCTGAAAGGGAAATAACAAGCAATTTAAACCAGTAGGGCAGAAAAAACCCTTCTACGCCTCAAATCATGTGGATATGAGTGTAATAAAAAAATTGGTTCCATACTGGCGAGACAACTACGGGCTAAACAGGAGAAAGAGTACATTGGGCAGATCAACGATGAGCCAGATTAGAGCCACCATAATAAGGAGGAGAAGGCCCAGGCATTCCGGGAATTTCACAATAGATTGTATAATGCTGACTCACTAGAGGAGTGCGACCAATCTCATTACCTAGACTCACTAGCTTTGCCGCAGGTCTCCCCTGACATCAATGAGACACTTAGTCAGCCCATTACGAGGGAGGAAGTCCAAAAAGCCATAGACTCCCTTAAACCCCATAAAGTCCTGGGCCCCGACGGCTTTAATGCTCAATTCTACAGAACATTTGGTGCGGATCTGAAGCCCTACTTAAAAGATCTTTTCAACGCTATAGCTGTTTCCCCAAGAGGTGTCCCCATCGATGGGTGAGGCACTGATTACAGTCATCCCCAAAGCAAGGAAAAACCCACACCTGTACGTTTCGTACCGACCGATAGCACTCCTAAATCTGGATGCTAAACTATACTCCAAAATTCTGGCTAACAGACTGGATTGGATTCTCCCCTACTTGATCCACCCTGACCAGTCAGGGTTCATCAAGGGCCGTCAGACCCATGATAACCTACGTCATGTTGTCCATTTAAGGGATAAGGTACATAAGAAACGAATCCTGGCTGTCTTGTTGTCCCTGGACGCGGAGAAAGCCTTTGACCGCGTAGACTGGTCTTTCTTGGTGAGCACTCTGCGTCGGTTTGGGCTTGGGGACCGTTTCCTGAGATTGAGAAAGGCTAATTATCACAGACCTAGATCCCGGGTCCTGGTGAATAGTATGGCATCAGATTTTTTCGACCCAACAAGGGGGACAAGGCAGGGATGTCCCCTCTCGCCCATGTTGTTTGTGCTATGCATAGAACCGCTAGCAGTGCGAATAAGGGCCAACCTGGGGATCCAGGGCATCCAGTTTGGATCGGACAAACATAAAATATCACTGTTCGCGTACAATGTCTTGCTCCCTATTATGGCTCCCGTACCTCCCTGCCAGCCCTACAATTAGAACTCCAAGGCTTTGAACGGGTGGCAGGCTACAAAGTCAATCTCTCAAAATCTTTTTTACTCAACCTGTCATTGCCCTCAACACAGATGGAAGGCATTGCAGCTGCCTCACCCTTTTGATGCATCAAAAAAGAAATTACTTGTCTGGGTATCAAAATCACTCCCAGTGTAACGGATCTCTACAAATCCAACTTCCCTCCTCTTCTACAGCAGCTCAAGAGATGGGAGACCTCTTACATCACCTGGACTGACCATATAAATGTGATTAAGAGGACGGTACTCCCCAGAGTACTGAACCTGTTCCAGGGATGCCCAATTACTTTAAACGGAGTTATGATCTATGGTTACAAGATTCGTTTGGCAGGGACGTAGGGCTAGATTATCCCACCAACTGCTGATCAGATCATGATCTGCAGTGGGACTAGCTCTTCCAGACTTTTCACTTTGTTATAAAGCAGCCCAGCTCAGAGTTATTTCTGAATGGTCCCTTAGAGCCTCAGACAAACATTGGCGCCAAATGGATAGGGCGGTGGTGAGCAGGACCATATGGGATCTCCTGTGGAAGCCTAAGCAGGACAGACCAAAGAATGCCTATCTCAGCATAACCACAGCCAATACACTTACAGTGAGGTACACTATCACTAAGTTGCAGGCTCTAACGACGTTTCCTTCCCCATACACACCCATGCATTTCAACCCTGAATTCCCTCCAGCTCTCTCCGAGGGACCTTTTGATAAGTGACGGTCTGGAGGCTATCTAACAACCTCGGATATGTTATAGAGAGGGGAAGTCTGCACCTTTCAAAACTGCTGTCGCAATTTCAAGTTGCTACAATCTGAGGAATTTCACTATATTCAGTTAAAACACTGGGTGCTGCAGCCCCACATGTGACTCACAGCCACCAGAGACCTACTTCCCATTGAGAACTTTGTGTGAAGTGGGGGTACGTCCAGAGGCTGCATATCTTTTCTCTATATGCTCTTACTTACAACTAGACCCCTGCTGGTCCCCCGACATGTGTCCTTCTGGGAAACCACACTAGGCATTTTCATATCAGAGAAGCAATGGGGTACACTCTATAGAGATATTTCTAAGTATAATCGCTTCATGACCTTAAGGGAAGCACACCACAAGATCCTATACGATTGGTACCTATATCCTAAGAAGCTGCACACACTGGTTCCAAACACATCAGACAGATGCTGGCGAGGCTTTGGGATGTTGGAAGACTTCCGTCACATATGGTGGGACTGCCACTCTATTCAACCTTTCTGGAAAGAAATCCTGTCACAGAATAGGGAGATACTGGGCTACCTGATATTAGAGACAACGGAGCATGTCTTGTTCGGCCTGCGAGACCCCACGATGAAGCATCAAACATTGGGAGACCTTTCGATTACAAGGCTATGCCTGGGAGCAGCCAAGATGACGGTGGCCCCAGCGTGGAAGAAGCCGTAGGCCCAATCCCTCTCCCAATGGCACTCCCAGTTGTGGCAGGCCCTAGCACTTGAACACATGACAGACATCATGGCTGACTCGCTGAAACGTTTTGACTATTTATGGGGTCCCTTGGTGGGGTTCCTGTCGGAGGGACACCCTCTCTTCTTCTGTAAACCCCGAATACGGGTGCTCCACCTCTTCCAGATGTAGCCAGACTCTGCCCCTATGGTGGCCCCGCCAGGGGCATTCGGGGCCTATTTGATATATCCCCCCCCCCCCCCCCTCCTGACCTGCACCTTTTTGCGCTTCCCACTACCCTCCCTGTAAGGAGAAAGCTTATTTTTTCATTTACACATGCCTATTCTTGACATGCGGAGTGAGTTGTAAAAGTTTTTATTATTCATCTGTGTTCTTTTCTTTGTTTTGTTATACTTTTCCCCTGAAGGGTACAACAGAGCACATTCTGATGATTAGAGATGTATTGTAAGGAGTTTTCAACGCTGTGTACAACTCTTCCAATTTATACTGAGTCCTTGTCGACATGCTGAACTTTCCTATGGATTTCTAATGCACTTGGCTTACTGACTTGATATGTTGTGCTGTATTATGTTGATACCCCTGGAAAAGTACAATAAAAACATTTTGACAAAAAAACCAACTGTGGAGTTATCAGTTTTCAGGAAAGTACCACCAGGTCAAAATGTGTCAAACAAAATAACCTAGCCAGGAGGCCTACATGACTTGCCTAGTCAGAATAATGTAGACATACTTAGACCTAGACGAATTAAGCATTTTTGACATCAAATGCCTACGCTGTGCATAATGGTAGGCTTTGAATTTGGATAAATCCAATTTGCAATGTACAAAATCGACACTGAGTGGAAAATGTCTTTGAAACTTTGAAAGTGAACATTGTGACTCCATGTGAGTCGTAAAGCAAGAGGAGTGTGAAGGGGTGAGCTCCCCCTTAAAGTTCTCTAAGGCAATGGTTCTTCACCTTTTGACTTCTGTGAGCCTCCACATAATCATCACTGAACCCCGGGCCCCCCACTGAATCATTATAGGAATCCAGGGACTCCCTCGGAGCCATGACTAGAAGCTGGGGACCCCCGCCTAAGCCTTTTGATGATTTGAACCGCA
This sequence comes from Calotriton arnoldi, assembly GCA_963921515.1. NCBI lineage: Eukaryota > Metazoa > Chordata > Amphibia > Caudata > Salamandridae > Calotriton > Calotriton arnoldi. The sequence continues at coordinate 1,078,346 of CAWUFW010003762.1, forward strand.
ATATAATACAGAAAATATACAGAAACAAACATTATTCAAACATATACACAAATGATTAAATATTTTATTTAATTCACAAGCAGATGCACAAAAAACAACATTTATATTTTAATAGGCAGATTGGAGCTTTTCTAAATTCAATTGAGGCCACTCATTGTCCATACTATATTCTGTGTGATGCACTTGCGCTGCTCCAACAAATCAATCTGAGGACACCAACTTAATTTTTAGCTTTCAATTTCAGATTCTTTCACATCTACAGAATGTTTTAAAATTTTCAATTGTACATTTTGTTTTTTCTTTTATATATATACTTTATTTATCTGTTAATATTTAATTTTCTATGGAGTCAAAAACCCCCCTGGTAGGCCACGCTGACCCCAGGCTAAGAACCACTTCACTCAGGTATGTATTAGTGGTTTGAGACCAATTCTGTGGCAACCAACAACTGAGAGTTTAACAAGTGCCAAAGGTAGTCTGCGGTGTGGACATGTTGAGGGATGGGATGGATTCAGTACAAAACTGGGAACTATAGGTATCATCTGAAATGTACAGTGCCACCTTGACTCCTGTAACTAAGTTAGCCACTGAACATAGATCAGTGATTTAGGAGTCTATTATGAAGTGGAGGCAGAAACGGATAATGTTGGGCCCTGTAGTATAAAATAGTGTAAAAACGTTGAAAAACAAAAGGCAGACTAGGAACTATGAGGAACTTTGAGTCTTGCTACCTCCGTATCTTAGCAGAGCTATGTGGATGTTTAGGAGAAATTGTTGGGCACATGGCTTGGTAAGCAAAAGACCTGATAAATGTTTTATTGAGCGCTGGGGCTAATATTAGAGACTTAGGCCGCTCTATAGCATTTTCAAGATGCCACCACCGCAAGGGCAGGACTTATATCTGGTGTGAGCTTGCCCAGGAAGAACTACACTGGATTCTGTGATTAGCCACAGCCTGTGGTGGACATTTCAGGTCGGTGGCCCGACCCCTAATCTTGTGCGCCGCTCGCCCTGGCTGCTGCTCAGCTCCCAAGTTAGAGGCCACACCTCGGTCCGTGCCCTCGAGGACCTCCCAGCTCAGTCCTGCCTGCTGCGGGCTCATTTTCCTGGTTATTTCTAGTTAATTTTAATTTTATTGACTGCTGTTTGTGGCACATTGTGGCACATTTTTAGTGCTTTTAGTTACTTTATTTATTTAGCTTGTGGCTTAGGCCACTTTGGTCCATTTCTGTGTAGGTTTTGGCCCTGCCCGCTCCCTCTATTTTTTCCTGCTTGTTGCCACCCTCCCTGCCAGCCCCTCCCAGGACTACACATGAAGCCTGATGCGCAGCCTCCGAGGAGTAGCTCTTGACCTCTGGACTTGTGCACTGCTTCACCTGGCCACTGCTTAGCCCCGCAAGTTATTGGATGACACCTCGGTCCCTGCCCTCGAGGACCTCCTGGTTCAGTCTCGCCTACCGCGGGGTCATTTTCCTGGCTAATTCTGTTTAATTTTATTGACTGTTGTTTCGGACTCATGGTGGTGCATTTTAGTGCATCTTTTTTTTTTTTTTTTACTTTGTTTAGCTTGTGGCTCAGGCCACTTGGGTCGATTTCTGTGTAGGTTTTGGCTCCCGCCGTTTTTTTCTGTTTTTCCCCCGCTGGTTCCCACCTCCCTACCAGCACCTCCCAGGACTACTTATGAAAGCCACTGCACAGCCGGCACGCCAAAGGCATGCCCATCTGCGCCCGTGCGTGTCTGGACTGTGCCCAGCACCAGGACCCCTGGCCCTTCCGCCATCTGCCTCTACACTGCCAAGGAACTCCTTGACCTCGACTGTTGGACAACATCTGCTAAACGTCCTCCCAACGAGCGACCAAAGGCCCCTTTGCATGCCGCCATTACCTTTTTTCCTGCAACACGAGACCACCAGCCCGCACTGGATCCCACGCCACTTCCGCCCAGAAGACCACAGACAATCTAGAAATGCTCCACTGCATTCTGCTCAGCGTCCGCTGCCTATGCAAACATGCCATGGAAATCTGGAACACCATCACCACCCTTTCCCCAGACGTTGCCTTCATCACTGAAACGTGCTCAACCACTCCTCGAACCATGACATCACCACTGCCACTGCTGAGGCATACAGAATGATACACCGAGACCACACCAACAAACAAGGGGGGGGCATCGCCATCATCTTCACGGAAACCATCCGATGCACCATCACCAACGATGAGGACCCAATGCCCCTCATGGAACACCTCAACTACAAACTGATGACAGGAGGCACCCTCGCTTACATACTGTCAGGACCCCACAAGTCTTACCTTCTGCTTGCGGAGTGATCTCGCAGGGAAGACATGAACAACCTCCACCGTCTCCCACTCTCCCTAGAAATGGTATGTATACTGACCAGGGCGAAAGGGAATCGGGGGAGGAAATCCTAGTGTCGTGTAGTTCCTATAGTACCCCTGCAGGACCTGCGCGTTTGGATAACAAACTGTGGGCTTGGTGGCAGACTGGCTCTGTGCACCCCCACCGCGTATGTTAGCCTGTTTTGCATTAGCTAGCTCACAGTGCCACTAGAATCTCCTCTTATCGGGGAGAGATTAGTTCCTGGCAACCTTAGATCATGACAACCCTGATCCCTCAGAATCGTGGAAACAATGTACTTCTTTTCGCTCAGTCACTCGTGCTTACTTGTTCGGTTTGTCTCAGAGAGTTACACAGAATAAACAGTCTGGGCGTTTCAATAAGTATTTATTGAACAGTTGTTATTCTAGTGTAGAATATATGTGCTGCAACAACCAGCAGACAATAGCAGAGATATATTATCAGCAGTACGATAAAAGTGAAAGGATAGTACAGTTCTACCATATTGCAATAATAATGGTTACATACATGAATATATAAAATGCATTACAAAAGTGCGCGTACTCCTACGATGCCTAACTAAATGTACCTAAGTGTACCTAGCATGTGTGTAGGTCTAAAAGCCTAAGAGCCAAGAATCCCTCTAGGATTTAGTCGAACCCCATTACCTGAATAGAGAGAGTGTGGGACCGCGTCCTGGTCTCGAGTTGAACACCCTGCAAGGGCTGTGTTAGACCGCTGTCAGCTGGAGCGACTGCATGCAGGAGCCTCAGCGTCTCTGGTCAGTGTGTCGGCATGGAAGTCTCGGTTCCCTCTACCTTACTGTGGCAAGATGTGGTGTATTTATACCCTAAAGTGTCTCGTCCCTCAGTATGGTTTGTATTGGTCTTTGTTAGACATGAGGAAGACGTCAGGGGTGAACTTTGTACATTCATATTATGCAGGAGATGTAACTGGTGAATGCTCATGCATAATTTATGAGTACATTGTAGGCCTGTGTTTGGGAAAAACCCTTCAGTGTTCAAACCACAGACTAGATAACGTTCAACCCTCAGTGTTCGTTGTGTACTGTAGGGAACTAATGTAGGTGAAAGATCATGCCTATATTAGAACATAGGAGATCATGACTATAATAGGGCATATACGATTATGACCATAATAGGGCATATACGATTAGGTCTATATTAGGGCATATATGAACATGTCTATATTAGGGCCTCTATATGAAACATAACACTAGTGGTGTGGAGAGGTGTCCTTACTGAAAACCTGGTTGGCTACATCTCTTGATGATGATGGGACCCCTCTAGGAAGCACCGTCTGGAGGGATAAACGGTAAGGGTAAGTATCATCACCACTGGTCACATTCAGACAGACGCGCACACACACACTCAGTCAGCATTATTACTCTAGGAATAGCGTAATCACCTGGGGTGTGGTACCATGTCAGGCAGAAGGAGAAGTCTTCACACACCAGGATGGTGTAGAAATGATAAAGCGCTCCAGCGCGTGATGTCAAATGAAAGGTATAACGTGCTCCTGCACGTGGTGTCAAAGGAAGTGTTACAAAGCGCTCCTGCGCGTGGTGTCGTTACAAGAAAGCAATCCAAGCGCTCCTGCGCTAACTGTGGGGCAAGAATAGTGCTACGCGCTCCTGCGCGAACCAAAGACAATAAGGTCAAGCGCTCCTGCGCTACACAATGAAAGAAAAGAAATGAGGCAAGCGCTCCTGCGCGTGCCTCATCAAAAGTAGCCCAAGCACTCCTGTGCTAGGCGAATGGCAGGGATAGGGTAATAAGGCTACGCGCTCCAGCGCGAGCCAAAAGCAATGAGGCAAGCGCTCCTGACCTAACCTCAACAAGATAGCCCAAGCGCTCCTGAGCTAGGCAACGGGCAAAGTCTGGAGAAAGTGCTACGCGCTCCAGCGCGAACCAAGAGCGTTAAATAAAGCGCACCAGTGCCTGTCCAAGCCCCACAAGTCAGCGGCAACGCGCTCCTGCGCGAGCCACCGGGGACATAGAAAAGAAAGCGCACAGTGCTACGGCGTGGGAGTACCTGAAGGTATGCAGAGCATGGGGGTGTAAAGGGAGCAGCGAAGGTGAAGCTGTAATCCGAAGCACTGCCGGGCCGAGCACTGCGGGCTCATATGCAGTCTCACCCAGAAGTGCTATGCCAGATTGTAGAGAGGTCACTTCTAGGAGGAAGGCTAGACCGCTAACCGGTCTACTCACTTCCTGGTGCAGCCGGGCGGCTGAATTGAGGAAAAACAGATGTGCACACAAGACCCCACAGACACGCCTACCGGACCAAAATCATGACACATACCACCGAGGCCCCGACCACCTTTCTGCAATGCCATCTCCAACCTCATCTCCCCCTAGCCATCAACTTCCAGCTCTACGTCCTACTCAGTGATCTTAATTTCAACGTCAATGACGCAAACTCCATCACCATCCTGGAGAACCTGAACAACATTGGCCTCACCCATCTGGCCATCGAACCCCCGCACAAAGCCGGACACACTCAATTCCATCTTTACCTCCAGTGACAGAATCAAATTCAGCCACATCACAGAACTCACCTGGGCTGACAATGCCATCGTTCATTTCACCATCTCCAGGGCCCAGAATACCCTCGCCAAGCACCACAGCTCCTCCCACCGCAGCTGGGGCAGGTAAGCGGGACCCAGTGGACACAGGCCTTAAGCACCACCCAACAAGAAGCTTCACCAGACCTTGACCAGGCAGTCCAGAACTTCTCCGCCTGGATCACCAAATGCGCCAACAGTCACCCTGTTGAAACCAGCAAAAGCCAACAAAACAAGCGAGTTGGTACACCCCAGAGTGCATAACCACCAAGCACAACTGCTACCAACTCGAGAAGCAATGGCGTGCCACTACGAACCCCTCCAACAGAGCCGCTCACAAAGCAGCCCTCAGCAACTAACGCCTGCCCATCAAGGAAGCCATCACTGCCCACATCGACGCCGTGGCCGTGGCCAACCATACTAAGGAACTCTTCAAAATAGTTAGGAATTCTCTAAGCCAACAGCCACTGAGAACAACATCCACCCCTCCCAAGAACTCTGCAACACCCTCTCGGACTACTTCCACAGCAAAATTACCAACATCTACAACAACTTCAACCCCCAACCCACCATTCCCAGCCTCAACAACCACAACCATCCAGAGAACACCAGCCGAACGATCACCACCTCGTCTACGCTCACCACTCCGACCACTACAGCCATCATGTCATCCATCCACTCCGGTGCACCTCCATCTCCATAGCAACCTTCCCTTACAGTTAGAAACATGCAGAGGTCAGACCCCTCCTAAAGAAACCCTCTGCCAATCCCAGCGATCTCAAAAATATCAAACTTATCTCCCTGCACCCCTACCCAGCCAAAGTACTCGAGAAAGCCATCAACCAACGCTCACTGAATACCTGGAAAAAAACCACCTACTCAACGCCACACAATCAGGATTCTGTGCCAATCACAGCACTGAGACCGCGCTGATTGCTGCCACAGACATCAGAATTCTCCTCGGCCGTGGAGAAACTGTGGCCCTGATCCTACTTGACCTCTCTGCTGCATTCAACACCATCTCGCACCAAGCCCTCATCGACAGATTCGACTACATCGGTATACAGCAAAACACCCTTAAGTGGCTTGCCTCTTTTCTTACAGGACGCACACAGAGCATCCGACTGCCTCCCTTCACCTCCGCACCCAAGGACATCATATGCGGTATGCCCCCAGGATCATCCCTCAGCCCCACCCTGTTCAACATCTACATGAATCCCCCTCACAGACGTTGTCAGATCCCATGGACTCAACATAATCTCCTATGCAGATGACACTCAACTAATCCTCTTGCTCACCGAGGGCCGCTTAAACACCCAAACCAACTTCTGTGATGCCATGATCGGCGTAGCCAAACAGATGAGACACAACTACCTCAACTCCGACAAAACAGAAGTACTGATATTTAGGAAGAACACTTCTGCATGGGACCACAGTTGGTGGTAAGGGGATCTTGGACTAACACCCACACCAACAGATTATGCACGTAACCTTGGCATCATCCTCGACAGACAACTGACCATAAAACGCACAGTCAATGCAGTTGCCGCCTCCTGCTTCCACACCTTTCGCATGCTCCACAGAATCTTTAGATGGATCCCAACCAACACCAGAAAGACCGTCATGCAGGCCCCCGTCACTAGCCACCTCGACTACGGCAATGCTCTCTATGCCAGAATTTCCACCCAGCTCCTCAGAAGACTCCAGACCATACAGAACACTGTAGCCAGACTCATCCTGAACCTCCCCAAACAGACATACGCCTCCCACCTCAGAAACCTCCACTGGCTCCTCATCCCGAAGAGATGCTAGTTCAAGATCCTCACATATGCCTACAAAACCCTTCACGATCAAGAACCATCTTACATCATCTATCGACTGAACTTCCATCTGCCCGCAAGACACCTGCGCTCCTCACTCGCCCTCGCACACACTGCCACGCATCTGTCACTGTCGCGGGGCGCTCTCCTTCTCCTACATTGCTGCCAAGACCTGCCCCCCCCCACCTCCGAACAGCACCCTCCCTGGCGGACTTCAGAAAGAAACTCAAGAATTGGCTTTTCGATGAAGACACAGCACCCTCAGCGCCCCGATACCCCTATGGGTGACAGTGCTGCGCTAAATAAATGCTAATTGATTGAACTGAAGAATAACTTGCAGATTCGAATCTGGTAGTTCTGATTCTGTCAGTTACTACTCATTTCTGAGGACACACTTGGTGTGGCACTTAAAGCTACCCTGATACCTTAAACCTAGCAGGAAAAGCATTATGGGTTTAGATCCAAGGAGGAGCAGAAGAAAGAACAAGCTTTCATAAAATTCTATAAGAGATTGTATTCATCAGGACAGCCAGGTGTTGGTGCTCCAACTAAAATGATGAGCGATTTATACATTTAATAAATTTAATGAAGAACAGAGGGAGGGGCAGGAAGTTATATTTTCAGGCGAGGAGACATCAAAGGCCATTGCATTCCTACCAAGTAACAGGGCCCTGGGACAAGCAGGTTGCAGCCTTTTTCTATATAAGAAGAAAAAATTGCAGGTATTATATGTTGGCCCCACTATTTTTAAGAAAGCTATCGGTATATGGAGCAGTGATGGAAGCATCAATTACCCTTGAATCCCAAGATGGTGCAGACCACCACATATGTGAATCTTACTGACCCACTGTCTCATTTAATGCAGGTCTTAAATTTAATAATCAAAAGTTTCACAATGATATTTCCCACGTATAATGCATCAGCCATTCATCAATTGGTCCTTGATAACTTTGGTTTCAGACAAGATATTAAGTTAATGATGCTCACTCCAACCTAATACAAAATGTAGGGCCTCATTTACAAGAAAGCGCGCAGCGCAGCAAGCCCTTGGCTGCGCCACGCTGCGGCACTTTCAAAGCACAGGGATGCGCCATATCTACAAGGATATGACAGATCCCTTTGCTCTCCCCTGCGCTGGTGCACAATTCGCTGCCATGCGCCGACACAGGCACTCTTGCACCATGGTGCAAGGATGCCTGCGTCATGGGGATGATTGTTTATGTGCAGGAAAGTGTCCCTTCCTGCACATAAACAATCTGAAATGGCGTTTCTCAACTCCTATGTGTGCTGCATTGGCACATATGGAACTTGCAAAACGTCATTTTTTAATGATTGTTCATGTGCAGGAAGGGATACCTTCCTGCACATAAACAATCATCAGAGGTGATTTCCTCTTTTTATGTGTGCTTCACAATGCAGCACTCATAGAAAGAGGAAAAAAACAAGGAGAAATTAATACATTTCTCCTCGTTGCGCCTCCCTTTCTTTTAATACATATAAGTCACCCCTAAGGTAGGCCCTGGACAGCGCAAAGGCATGGTACAATGTATTTAAAAAGTTGGACATGTACTTTTAAGTTTTAAATGTCCTGGTAGTGAAAAACTCCTAAATTCGTTTTTCATAAGGCAAGGCATATCTCTCCGTTAGGATAACTTTGGGATTACCTCATTACATTTTATAAGTGTAATTTCCAATTGGAAAGAGATGAGACCCCCAAGTCTGGTGTCTCTGGACTCACAATTTAAAATACCAACTTATGGTGAAGTAGAGTTTTAAATTGAAATTCTGAAAATGTCACTTTTGGAAAGTTGGCATGTTCTTACTTTAGTAATTTGGTGTCTGCAGCCTGCCTCTGATCACGTCTGGGGTGGGTGACATTTGGGCTTTGTGTATTCTTCCTAGACAGACTAACAAAATGAGAGCTTAGGTGTGAACTGATGAGTCACCCTGGCAAGATGGGAGGCAGGAGCAGGGCACAGCCTCACTTACACCTGAATAGGACTCCATCTTGTTTACACACAAAGGCTACATACCCCTTGTAGTGAGTCTGGGGCCAGTGCAGAATGGGCAGGGACTCTGTGCACTTCAAAGTCATGTCTTTGAAGTCTGCCCGCTTCAAAGGCACAACTGGGTAGAAGTACTGTACCTCTGACACCACCACTTCAGTACACCTCTGGACCTGTAGATATTCTGCCAGGAAGAAGGAATGCTTTGCTGCTGGAAGGACTTCACCTTGCTGGACTGCCACTCTGAAGGCGCTACTGCCATGCTGTGCTGACCTGTTGCCTTCTTGCCTGAAGAATTGACCTGTAACCCATCTTTAACCCAGGACACACAAGACTCAAAGGACTAGTCTGCTGGCCTCCTCCACTGAGCCTCAGGAATATAACAGGCTCCCCACAGCTCCTGGACCCATCTTCTACGAGTTCCTGACCCCCAAGAGGTGCCTCTCGGTGCTTAGGCCCTTCGATAGACCTGCATCTCTTGAGATCAAGCTTTTGGGTTTTTCGCGAACGGTCCGGTTCGCACCAGAACTGTGACGCTCACCCTATTCATCAGAGCAAGCCACCACAAGTCTGTTTCTTCACACAGTAAGTATCCACCACCAGTGTGGATTGCCACAGCGAGGCACCAGCCTGTCCGGCTGCGTTGCTTGGCCTACTCTTCGCGCCCCACCGCCCACTGCCAGTGATACTCTCCTTGCTCCGGCGAACTTCTCCACTGCGAACAGGACTCTTGGCATAATTCTTGAGAAGGTAAAACTTCAGCGAGACTTACCTGGAACTGCATCCAACCCGTGCTACATCGCGGTATGCCTGAACCTTTGGATTTGACCTGGTCCAGCATGACCAGATATTCCCGGTTGGCACTTTATGCTTTTAAGCGCTAATTTACTGTTTTTTAAAAATCATAACTGCAGTTCTACTTATTGGATTTTTTTTTTAGTCTTTTTTATGTGTAAAATTAAGCTCCATTTTCTAACCTGGTGTGGAGTCTTTTTCTGGGGTTTTCACTGTTACTATATGAAGTGTTGCACAAATACTTTTTTTTTTTTAAACTTTGTTTATTGAATTTTAACAATGCATTCGAACATTGCAGCTCTGGTGAGTTACAAGCGATCCGTTCGAGTTTCGAAGGACAGTCCGACCAAGAAAACATACTCCACCCGCTGCCCCATTATCATTACAAAAGAAGAAGGGAGGGGAAGAGAGGGAAACACATCATTGCTAGCTTTAACATGTTGATATTAGCATCACATACTGTAGGCATTAGCATCATCCTAGTCCTTGTCAAGGGAGATGGAGAGGCTGCGAGGGATTCTGTTCCACTACATAGTTATGCCTCTAGGGCCCCACCCAGCCTACCGCCCTCAATGTCCACGCCCCGCCACGATTCCATCCGCCACGCTTGGTGGTGAACCGTATAATCTGGCTACTGCCTAAGATGCGTGGAGGTGGGAGAAGTAGTCACTGAAGCATCCGCACCCCCTGAGGCCTCGTCATTAGCAGGTGTGGTCGTCTCAACAGTTAGTAAGTACGTGATTAGGGGGCTCCATATATTCTTAGGAGCAGAGGTAGGGGGAAGCAATTCAGCATACCTGAGCGATTGCTCCTGCCATGTAGTGAGGTCTTGTATCCACTCCTTAAATTGGGGGGCACGCCCTCTACCCCAGCGACATGCCACCCTACGTTTTGCGATTAAGAACCCCAGGGCTGCAAACTTTTTATGCGCTGGAGCCAAGTCCTGCACGCAGCCCAGGAGAGCCATCTCTGGCGAGGCCTGCAGTGGTGTGTGTATAATGTCAGACATTCCATTAAACACTTGCTCCCAGTACTGCTGTAGTGATGGGCATAGCCAAGCAAGGTACAGAAAATCCGCCCCTTCGCTCCGACATCTAGCACATCTGTCGTCCGCCCGTAGCTTGAATTTATATAGTTTGGCTGGGGTGTAATATACCCTATGTAGAAACTTGCAGTGTATGATCCGCAAGCGTCAGCTGGCAGTTATGGCTTGAGTTTGCTTGCAACTAAATTCCCATTGATTATCTGTCAGCGGCCGGCCCAGATCGCGATTTTCACTCCCACCGCGCCCTCAGGGTCTGGGGCCCTGGTACCGACTGGGCCTGGCAGTACAGATAAGATGTGACATGACCTGGGGGCTCACCTTGTAGAAGAGCATGGAGAGGGGGGAGCAGAGGCGGCTCCGTAGGGAAGGCCGGAATGGCAGCTCTCACACTCTGCCGTAGTCTAATATACATAAACAGTTCCATGGAGGTAGGTATGCGCGCCCCAAAGAATTGCTCCCTGGTACGGAAGGTACCTTCCATGAACAAATCTCCCCAGGTGGTGTAGTGTAAAGTTTCCAGCATTTGTTTGCACTGTCGCTCGGTTGTTACCTGTAGGGTGGGATGGCGTAGTAGAGGCATCTTAGGGGAGTACAGGAGTGTTGCACAAATACTTGACATGTTGCCTAACTTCTCTGTGCCAAGTTACCAGAGGGTGAGCACAGATTAATTTAGTGTGTGTTTGTAACTTACCCTGGCTAGGATTGTGGTTGCTGTTTGACTGAGACTCAAACCAACAACCCCATTTCTAACAGACATTATTACTCTGAAGGAGACCAGGTCATCAATTCCAGGGGCTATTTTGGGGATAGAACATTAGAGCAAAATATCAAGCCTCAAAATTACTACCAGATCAATGGTGCTTAGCCTCACAGAATCAGATGACCACAACACAGATACACATGCCCAGCTTTACATACCAATGGTCTGTATGACATATTTAGGCATAAATATTTTCAGAACATTTACCATTTTATATAAGAACTATCTGCCAAGTGTCAGAAAGTAATAGAAGGGCTCCAAAGCCATCTGAAGAAATGGGATCAATATGAACCCTCATGTATTGGTTACATTTTCTCTCTACATAATTACTGATTCCTCTCATTTTGTTGCTTTTCTACTTCCAAACATCTGGGAGTATTGCTTTAAATGTTTTGCACATCTAACGACTACACGTAATTGTATTTATAATGAATTTTTCACGTTACTTGATTGTAGTTAATATAGGCCGCATAAATGGCCAACGTTAAATTCCACGTAATTCTTGTTGTGCATCTTATTATTTATTATTTCAGGAGAAAAGCTGTACCCGCAGCCTTGAACAATGTGTCATTTGTCGGTGTTTTCATGTGAATGTTTAGTTTATGATATCCTTGAAGTATCCACTGAGGAGCTGCTGGGGAGAGAACTTCTTGGAGCAACAGTATCATCTTTTTTTGCAGATACAGGAACTGAAGGATTCTTAATAGAGATGTCCTAGAACTGTAAAAGCATGTGAAACTAATGAGGCTTGCTTATCAAAATGTACCTTAACCCGATAACTTCATGAGAATCATGTGTAGGTGTAGGAAACTGATGAAAATGTGTTTTAAACTAATGCAATGTAGACTTGCACTCCGTATACCTTTCCAGATTCCTTTAGAGATACCTCTTCTCTTGCCTGAAGGAGTTGGACTCTTGGGCAGACGCCTTCCCCACTTGCTAACCGAATCTTAATTTGATTCATAGATAGGATGCTGCCTTTCAATGGCTTTTCATTTTGACACCTTCTTCCTGATATCTCTGACTTTGCCCTAGCCTAGCCAAGTAGAGTTTTACCTTCATGGGAAAGTGACTCTGCTTTCTGTTATTTGAGAAATTTATACTAGTTTAATTTCCATTTACAATTTTGAATTGCTTTCACATATATTGACTATGGCATCCATGTACGGATTGTTGATTTACAACTAATTTGATGATTTAAATTTGTAACATTGCTAATCTTTTAATAAACCTTCATAGTTTGCAAATATAACACTTTCTGGTGTCTTTGTTAGGCCTAATGTGCTTCACATTATTGAAATATATTGAAATTTGCACAGTGGAAAGTGCTGCATCGCAGCTGCATGAAGTCGAAAGTACAGACTGCCTTTACCAGAGCCCACATTATAATGTTTCACTAGGATGTGGCCTAACAGCTAGAGAGGTCGACCTCAAAGCTGGGGAACCGGGTTTGAGTCTCGACAGGGACGCTCAACATCCTGTGATTCTGGGCAAATGGCTTTATCTTCCTGTGACTAACAAAATGAAAGTGTCCGTCTGTAACGCAAATGCTGCTAATGTAACATGCTCTGATACCAACGGGTCTAGATCGCATTATATAAAACGTAGGGAAAAAAACTAGAAGGAAAAGGATGCAACACTGGTACTTCTCCAGACTTCAGAAGGGGAAGGCTGTCCAGACCTTAAGAAATATTGTTTAGCTGCCCGGCTGAAGGACATATGTGAACTGAGCTTCCTTTTGCACCAAAAGGAGTGGTTTTCCATACAACAATTCGTCATCAAAGACCGAAAACTAAACAAATGTTTTAAAACTAGATCTTAAAATGTACTACCTGAACTAGATATGAAACTTAAATCAATGACCCAGCAACATAATTCACTGACCTTCATAAGGGATAATCCTATATTTCATATACACACTGAAAAAGGAGCCAGAGGAGATTTAACGACCAGCGAGATCAACCTCCCCAATTATTATCACAAAACACACAAAGGACCTCGGGTCAGTCACTAGAGAGAGAAGAAATAAGGGAGACTGACTAGGAAGAAGGTGTCCCTTTAAAGGATGGTTTCCCTCACCCACCAGAGGTGGCCTGCTTCATCATAGGGAGTCCTCCCCGCACCATGAAGCCTAGTCATGGTGCGGGCTACAAATCCCTCACTGGGAGGAAGGAGCTCAGGGATGTTTCATTTTCAGAGGGATTCTCACTAAGACCCAATGTGAGCTAGCGAAGTGTCGTGAGGGGTGCAGTGCTAGTGAAAGTAAATTAATACTAGCTACGCGGTTTACTGCATACTTTTATTCTGGCTGCCTTGTGTTAGGATTAAAAACAGACAGGATAACAAAGAGATACGACAGGAACCATTAGATCCAGTCGTACTCAACTAGGATCGACATGTTTTAGCATATGAGCACGGTAGTGTCGTGGCTTTCTTCAGGATCATGTGTAAGCTACTGCTGTAATAGTGATATCTAAAGCTAGTGAAAAAAAACAGTGATAGATGTTTTGGTAAATCGTATTTGATACTGAACCAGTGAGCCAGAGGTTGTAGGTTGATGGATTCACTGGTGGTAACTGAAGGGGAACAAAAGACAACATACCGAACAATTTATGAGTGATGTACAACTCATAGTGAGTAGGCCAAAACGTTAAAGATAATCAAAATTAAACAGTCTGTGGCATCGGGGATTCTAATAATGTCCAAAGAGAATGGCCACCATGGCCTGTGGAGTATAATCCTTCATGGGAAAGTGACTCTGCTTTCTGTTATTTGAGAAATTTATACTAGTTTAATTTTCCATTTACAATTTTGAATTGCTTTCACATATATTGACTATGGCATCCATGTACGGATTGTTGATTTACAACTAATTTGATGATTTAAATTTGTAACATTGCTAATCTTTTAATAAACCTTCATAGTTTAATTTACACCGTGTAATTGTGTCATGAGACTATGTTTGAATCATAGGCACTGACCTGCAAAAGTCAGGTACAGCGCCCCAGCTGTCCTTAGCACTAGTGCATAAGGTGCGTAGGCATCTCCAACCTGTGTAATAAAGGTTGGGGTCTTAATTTTATCAGAAATATACAAAAAAAAGTTTGGTTTAGATGAAGCAACAGACAAGAAGAGAGAGCGGAGACCTTATCACCTCCTTAGTGTGAAAAGAGGAAACAGAGGTCCCTGTATTGTATAGTGGCCACAGATGGGGGGGTAGATTGGCCTTAAATGTAGGTGTATAACTATGGGGGTTCTAATTTAACCAATAAAATATCGACAGCCCAAATGTGTTTGCCTCGACAGGGCAAATGCAACCAAACCGGACGGCAAGCTTCTGGGGAACGGTGGCTACCAAGGACTGACCTAGATAGCCCAGCACAGTGAAGAGACGCGAAAATGGAGAGGGTGACCAAATCAGGCAGGAGCACAACACAAGGGCAACAATGCGCAACAGGTGCAGGGACTTCTCTTGCGACAAAATTGACAAAAATGGCCAAGCCAAAGGTCAGGCCACATGTGGGGTCTCACTGGGAGGTCAGGCACAAACGTCAGAATCAAGGGCAACAAATAAGGGGTGCAACAACAGCGATACACATCGTAAGTTGTGCAACAACTGCAATACACATCGTAAGTTGCCAGTCACATGTTGCTGGTGATCCCAGAAAACGAACCGGCGCGCTAGGGTCAAGGCGCTTAGTACCAATCAGACAGACTAAATGGCTATGGGTGGCCGGCAGTCAAATGCTGGATAGCCCGCAAACAGTGTAGAAGGGAGTGTCAGTGACCGGCCAAGCCAAGGTCCGGCCGCAAGTGAGAATCCAAGGGAATGTAAGGCACAGACTTGAAGATAAGCTGCAACCAGTTAGGTGTGCAACAATGGCAATACACCAGGGTAATTGCTGTGTGCATGTTGTCAAAGGTGTCTCCTGGAACGGAAAGCCAGCACCCTGAAGAACAGGGCGCTCGTTACCAAACCAACAAAGCGATTGGCTGATAGTGTCAGGCAAACAACCGCGTGTGTGTCGGCTGATTGGCAATCAGAGAGGGGGTGCAGTGGTATGAGACATGACTTTTCAGGGCCACGAGGAGTGCAATGTAGAATTGTCACCCCCCTGTGCTGGGGCAACAATAAATGTGGTGCGTGAGAGGTGCCACTAAGGAAAGATTATAGAAATGGAGTCAAAGATAGACACCGACGGCTGTAAGAATATGCGGCCGGAACAGCGGTTAGCAGACCATGTCGCATACACCTACCGTCCTGTAGGGGTGGAGATCCCTTGCCCCGCTGGGTGGACAGCAAGATCGGTATGGTCGGGAACCTGCTCGCTTTTAGTAATGTAGCAAAAGACACACAATTGATGGACGGAATGCAGAACAAATCAAAACATTCACCCCCAGTCAAGAGATCTGGGTTAAATCCATCATTCTTTTGCTCACCATGCTACCCCAGTTTAGACCTGGCCATATGCAAATCAGTCTTGACCCTGTGCCTCATGGGAACAGTCCAGACCGAACTGCCAAGCCAGGTCCTCCCTGGACCGGAAACAAGCATCCTAGGACCGGTTTCGGGGTTTCACCCCTCTTCAGCCAGGATAGCTTGATTCCAGTGGCACAGTGAGCCCGGGACCCACGTCTGGGCATACCCGGCACACTTAGGGCGAGGAAGCAAAAGAGGGGAGGACCTGGCCTGGCAGTTCGGGCTGGACTGTTCCCATTGGGCGCAGGGTCAAGACTGATTTGCATATGGCTGGGTCCAAACTGGAATGGCATGGTGAGCAAAAAAACGATGGATTTAGGCCCAGATCTCTGTACTGGGGTGAATGTACGACATTGTTCTGCATTCTGTCCATCAATTGTTGTTTTTGCATTTGTCACCCCGAGTGGGACGGGTATGCCCAGACGTGGGTCCCGTGCTCTCCATGCCACTGGAGTCAAGCTATCCTGGCTGATGAGGGCTGAAAGCCCGAAACCGGTCCTAGGATGCTTGTTTCCAGTCCAGGGAGGACCTGGCCTGGCAGTTCGGGCTGGACTGTTCCCATTGGGCGCAGGGTCAAGACTGATTTGCATATGGCTGGGTCCAAACTGGAATGGCATGGTGAGCAAAAAAACGATGGATTTAGGCCCAGATCTCTGTACTGGGGTGAATGTACGACATTGTTCTGCATTCTGTCCATCAATTGTTGTTTTTGCATTTGTCACCCCGAGTGGGATGGGTATGCCCAGACATGGGTCCCCTGCTCTCCATGCCACTGGAGTCAAGCTATCCTGGCTGATGAGGGCTGAAAGCCCGAAACTGGTCCTAGGATGCTTGTTTCCAGTCCAGGGAGGACCTGGCCTGGCAGTTCGGGCTGGACTGTTCCCATTGGGCGCAGGGTCAAGACTGATTTGCATATGGCTGGGTCCAAACTGGAATGGCATGGTGAGCAAAAAAACGATGGATTTAGGCCCAGATCTCTGTACTGGGGTGAATGTACGACATTGTTCTGCATTCTGTCCATCAATTGTTGTTTTCGCTTTTAGTAATGTAGGCAGAGTCCGTGTAACAACCATTTCCGGGTTAATGCACGGGGGCTGGTGGGACCGGTAGGGTTCCGGTTACGAGGCAGTGTGGTATCAAGTTTGATCCCACTCTATCCTTCCACAAGCAAGCCCTTGCGGTGGCGGGTACGTGTTTCCAAACGATAAAAACTCTGAGAAAGTTTTTTGACCTTCTTCCGCTACCTGCTAGGAAAACGGTTTCAGCTGCCTTAATTCTATCTCGTTTGGACTATTGTAATAGGCTGTACGCAGGAACAAAAAAGACGGTCTTGAAACGTTTGCAGACTGTCCAAAATGCTGCAGCGAGATTGGTCCTGAAATTGCCAAAAGGCTCCTCTTCAGCAGCAGCACTGAGAACTCTTCACTGGCTGCCTATTCACAAGAGGATTCCCTTTAAAATCCTGACTATCACTTACAGAGCCACAAGAGCCACGGGACCAGCATACCTAAGATCTAGAATCACCCCGTACACTACCAACCGCGTCCTGCGGTCATCCGCGGAGAACCTGCTAGCACCCCCCCTCCTTTAAACTGAAAACGAGAGGGGGCAAGACAATGGCGGTGTTAGGAACTAAAGCATGGAATTCCCTGCCCACCCAGCTTAGACATACACACATGGAACCCACTTTTAAGAAGCTCCTAAAGACCTGGATTTTTACTATACCAGACCATACTGTTTTATCTCTCATTTAATCCCTTGATTCTAGTATTTCAACTTGGTTTCTCCCCTACTACAGATTATCAGATGTTTTTTTCGCTAGCGCCAAGATGCTCCTTGGAGTGAACGTTGCGCTTTACAAAATACCCTCACTCATTCAATCATTCATCCCGTGGGTTATAGGGAAATGGAGTCTAGCTGGAAATTGCAACCAGCGTTTAACAGAGACTAGTTGAAACAAAAATGGCAAACGTATTTATGGTTTGCTGTGAGGTTGGCCATAATAATTAGTTAGTAATTGGCCCACCCCTATAGCATAAGAAGAATAAAACGAATGTAGGCATTGTCGGATAGCAAGGGAAGTGATTGCAAATTAATGTTCATGATAGTGTATACCCAGGTATCGGGGAAAGCATTATATGGCCGCATATTCTTACGGCCGTCGGTGACTATCTTTGACTCCCTTTCTATCATCTTTCCGTTGTGGTGCCTCTCAAACGCAACGTTTATTGTTGCCCCACCACAGGGGGTGACAATCTTACATTGCACTCCTCTTGGCCCTGAATAGTCATGCCTCGTACCACTGGCATACCTCCTCTTTGATTGTCGATCAGCCGACACACGTGGGGTCGTTTGCCGGCTAATAAAGGCCGATCGCTTTGTCGGTTTGGGAACGAGCACCGTGTCTTCAGAGCGCCGGCTCTCCGTTCCGGGAGACACCTTTGACAACATGCACACGGCAATTACCCTGGTGTATTGCCATTGTTGTACATCTAACTGGTTGCAGCAAATCTTCATGTCTGTGCCTGACATTCCCTTGGATTCTCACTCGCGGCCCGACCTTGGCTTGGCCGGTCACTGACACACCCTTCTACCCTGTTTGCGGGCTATCCAGCATTTGACTGCAGGCCACCCATAGCCATTTACTCTGTCTGATTGATACTGAGCGCTGTGTCCCTAGCACGCCGGTTAGTTTTCTGAGACCACCGGCAACATGTGACAGGCAGCTTACGATGTATATTGCAGTTGTTGCACAATTTACGATGTGTATCGCCGTTGTTGCACCCCTTATTTGTTGCCCTTTATTCTGGCGTTTGTGCCTGACCTCCCTTTGAGACCCCACATGCGGCCTGACCTTTGGCTTGGCCTTTTTGTGTTGATTTTGTCACAAGAAAAGTCCCTGCACCTGGTGCGCATTGTTGCCCTTGTGTTGTGCTCCTGCCTAATTTGGTCACCCTCTCCATTTCCGCATCACTTCACTGTGCTGGGCTATCTAGGTCAGTCCATGGTACCCACCGTTCTGCATGAGCTTGCCGTCCTGTTTGGTTGCATTTGCCCTGTCGATGCAGACACATTTGGGCTGTCGATATTCTATTGGTTAAATTAGAACCCCCTGGTTATACATCTACATTTAAGGCCAATCTATCCGCCCATCTGTGGCCAATATACAATACAGGGACCTCTGTTTCCACTTTTCACACTAAGGCAGTGATAAGGTCTCCGCTCTCTCTTCTTGCCTGTTGCTTCATCTAAACCAAAACATTTTTCTATATTTTTGATAAAATTAACGCCCCAACCTTTATTATACAGGTTGGAGACGCCTACACACCTTAGTGCTAAGGACAGCTGGGGCGCTGTACCTAACTTTTGCAGGTGAGTGTCTGTGATTCAAACATAGTCTCATGACACAATTACACGGTGTAAATTACACCACAATGGACTATACTCCACAGGTCATGGTGGCCATTCTCTATGGACATTATTCAAAACCCTGATGCCATAGACTGTTTAATTTTGATTATCTTTCACGTTTTGGCTGACTCACTATGAGTTGTACATCACTCATAAATTGTTCGGTATGTTGTCTTTTGTTCCCCTACAGGTACCACCAGTGAATCCATCAACCTACAACCTCTTTTTCCCTGGTTCAGTATCAAATACGATTTACCAAAAACATCTATCACTGTCTTTTCACTAGCTTTATATATCACAATTACAGCAGTAGCTCACACAGGATCCCGAAGAAAACCACGACACTCCCAAGGTCATAGGCTGAAACATGTTGATCCTAGTTGAGTACGACTGGATCTAACGGTTCCTGTCGTATCTCTTTGTTATCCTGTCTGTTTATAATCCTAGCACAAGGCAGCCAGAATAAAAGGATGCAGTAAACCTTGTAACTAGTTTTAATTTACTTTCACTAGCACTGCACACCTCATGACACTTCGCTAGCTCACATTGGGTCTTAGTGAGAACCCCTCTGAAAATGAAACATCCTTGAGCTCCTCCCTCGCAGCGAGGGGGTTGTAGCCCGCACCATGACTAGGCTTCATGGTGCAGGGAGGATTCCCTATGATGAAGCAGGCAACCTCTGGCGGGTGAGGGAAACCGTCCTTTAAAGGGACGCCTTCTTCTTAGTCAGTCTCCCTTATTTCCTTTCTCTCTCTCCCATAATCCTCTGTTTCCCCAGGAGTGGATACACAAGGGTTTACTAGAAGGAGAGTTTTGCTAAAATGAGACACAAGAGCTATTATCCCTTGAAGGATAGAAAGGTATTTTTAATAGAGTAGAAAAGTATTTGATTTGGAAACGGAGATGGTGGCTAAATCATAAGTGTTGGACTTGGCCCTTTATGCAGGGTCATCCCAGAACTTTTTGCCTTCCTCCTGTATTTTGCTGACCTGTTGTTGGTGGTTTTATCACTCTGGGCACTTTACCACTTCTAATCAGTGCTAAAGTGCATATGCTCTCTTTATAAATTTACGTTATGGATTAGTGATTCCATGATTGCCATATTTGATTTACTTGTCAGACCCTAGTACAGTGCACCATGAGTGCCCAGGGCATGTAAATCAAATGCACCGGTGGGCTTGCAGCACTGAGTGTGCCACCCACCGAAGCAGTTTGTAAAATATGGCTCAGGCCTGCCCTTGCAGAGTCTGTGTGCAGTCTGGGACTGCCATGTCGACTTGGCAAGTGCACCCACTTGCCAGTCCCTAAACCTTCCCTTTTCTACATGTTAGTCACCCCTAAGGTAGGCCCAAAGGCAGGGTGCATTGTATTTAAAAGGTAGGACATGCCCTGATGTGTGTGGCATGTCCTAATTGTGAATTACAGCCAATTTCGTTTTTCACTATTGCAAGGCTATCTGTTCCCATAGGCCAGAATGGGCAGTTTGGTTATAACATCTTATAATCCTTAACTGACCCTAGGAACAAGATGGGAAAACAAATTTAGTATGCCTGAACTCAGAATGTTAAAATACATCTTTTAGTGTGGGTGATTTTTACATTCTGTGTTTGAAAATCCCACTTTTAGAAAGTAGGTATTTTCTTGCCTAACCTTCCAGTGTGCCTCTGCTAAGGTTGTGTATTCACTGTCTGGTTTGTGAGTCACAGGGGACTGGAGAGGGTCTTGGCTCCAGCAGTCTGATGGGTCAGGGCTGGGCTGAATAGGACCCACATAGAATAGAGAGTAGGGGGAGGAGACTTCCTTTCACTGACCTGAGCCCTCATAGAATAGAGAGTAGGGGGCGGGATTTCCTTTCACTCCCCTGAGACCTCATAGAATAGAGAGTAGGGGAGGAGATTTCCTTTCAGCTACCTGGGCCAGGTCTGCTCTCAAACAATGCTGTCTCCACCTTCTGCCAGGAAGCTGCACAGAACTGGTTATGGTCAGGCACAGACACTCTGCCTCCAGAGAACAAAGACTTTCTGAGTATAAATATTGGGGCCCAGACCCCAGAACTTTAGATCACTTCTGGGAATCAAGACGAACCTTTGCTGAGGAGAAGAACCAGGAAACTGAAGGAGGAGACTGCCCCTGTGCTGTGTGCTGTTGGGGTTGGCCTGCAGTGGTTACTTTATTGCCAAAGAAAGGAACTTTGTGTGTACTTTCATCATCTTGAAGAATATCTCCAAGGGCTTGAAGACTGAGCGTGCCTCCTGCCTGAAGTCTCAGGGATACAAGACTTCACCAACCAGCTCCCCTGAATTCCCTTGCTGGTAATTCTGCCTGCAAAAAGGTGCCTGCTGTTGTGTTGGGCCCTTTTGAAGACTGCGTATCGCTGGGAGCGCGACTCAACGAAGGAGAAGCGTGTCGCCGCCGCATCAGTTGCCGTTGCATCATCGCCGAGGCACGGCGCATCACCGGAGAAGCGTGTCGCAGGGCCTGTCGCGGCTCAGAAGTTCACTGAGTCGCCGCACGGCCGTCGGGCGTGCACGCATCGCATCTATGTTGTCGCACCGTAACCAAGACGCCATTTTGTCGCATCGCACCGGATCGTCATCGCATCAAGGCGCCATCTTGTTGCATCACACCGGATCACAGTAAGAAACTGACGCATCAACTCCCCACACAGTAAGGAAGCAAGCCTCAACTCCCCTGCGCAGCAGTAAGGAACCGACGCATCCACTCCCCTGAGTGTAAGGAACCGACGCATCACCTTCCCTGCGACCCTTTTGTTTGTATTGCGTGACGCATCCAAGGTACTATGAGAGTAAAGTGTCGCATTTACCATCTACATTGAACTAAGCTATTTCTACCATTTTAAAGTCTCATTTTTGATTACAGTATTGTGGATTTTTGTCGTTTGACCTTGTGTTAAGTCTAGTAAAGATTACTTATTTTTTTAAACTGGTGTAGTGTCCATTTGTAGTGTTTTCAATGTATTACTGTATGTGTTCACAAATGCTTTACACACTGCCTCTGAGATAAGCCTGCCTGCTCGTGCCAAGCTACCAAGGGGGGGGAGCAGGGGTTATTTTGGAGTGTAGCCCCTTACCCTGACTAGACGCAAGGGTTCCTATTTGGACAAAGGTGCAAACCATTGCCAACTAGAGACCCCCAAATCTAACACTACTGTTTTACGACCACATTTGCGGTCACAAAACACTCGCAGTTTACCACTTACATCAAGTAGGTGGTAAGCCACTTGCAAACAGGAAGGGGAACCCTTCCTCTTTGTGAATAGATGCGAAAATATTTTTTAACGGACCACTGCCTACTCTTAAAAAATTAAACAGAAACGTTTCCTTTTTCTTTTTTAAATGCATCCCGTTTTCCTTTAAGGAAAACAGGCAGCATTTTTTTTTAAAACCTGCTTTTTGAAAAAGCAGTTATAGACATGGTGGTCTGCTGGCCCCAGCAGGCCACCATCCCTACAAGTGATGGCCATTCCAAATGGGTTGCAAACTGCGATCTGCCTCATGAATATTGATAAGGCAGGAAATTTGCGACCCCCATTAGGAATCGCAAACAGTGTCTGAGACACTATTGTACATTCCAATTTGCGACTCGCAAAATGGAATGTCGCACATCTGGCCCCTAGTGTTTAAAATGGTGTAAGGACAGAATTATTTTAGAATGCTGCTGTTAGAAATGGGGGTCTCTAGTTGGTAGAGGTAGGTACCTTTGTCCAAATAGGGACCCTTGCTTCTAGTCAGTGTAAGGGGGATACACATTCTAGATAACCCCTGCTCACCCCCTTGGTAGCTTGGCACGAGCAGACAGGCTTATCCCAAAGGCAATGTGTAAAGTGTTTGTACCAACACTCACAGTAACACAGTGAAAACACCACAAAAGGACACCACACCAGTTTAGAAAAATAAAATATCTTTATCTAAACTAAACAAGACCAAAACGACAAAAATCCAACATACACAGTTAAAAATATGACTTTCAAATGGTTTCAAGAACTTGTACCATAGAAAACTATGGGTGCGTGACTTTTCACCAAACTACCTGTAGATACGTTAAAGTTCATAAGCCAAACAGCTGCAGCGTCAGAAAACAAAGAAATGCGACACTCCTGAGACCTTGGGGAGGCAATGCGACAGTCCCGCTGCACGCAGAGGAAGGGTTGCATCGAATCCGGTCTGTACGGGGAGTGATGCATCGATTCTTCGTGACGGTTCTGGTCCGCAGGTGATGCGTCGGACGAACTTGCCGCACAGGTACAATGCGTGGAAATCCGGGATGCGGCGGCGTCGAGCGGCACTGCGTCGGTCCTCTTCAGCCGCGATCCCTCGATGCGCCGATTCTTGCAGCGGCGACAGGCGCTGTGACTGTTTTCGCAGCAGCACGGCGATGCTTGGAAATTCTTCTTGCGCCGTGGAAATGCTTCGGGAAAACAGCCGCAAGAAGAGCGATGCGTCGATTTCTGTAGTCCTTTGAGTTTCTTCTTTCTTCCAGCTCCCAAACAGCAGCAACAACCTCCAGAGGCCCAAAACTGGCACAGGCACCTCTTGGCAGGTCAGAACTCACAGCAGCAGGGTTCAGGGGAGCTGGGGGTGAGGTCTTTGTGTCAGAACAGGAGGCCAGCTCACTTCAGGCCCTTGAAGATCTCCTTCAAGCAGGGGACACAGCACACAGCAAAGTCCTTCTCCTTTCCTTGGCAGAAACAGCAAATGCAGGCCAACCCCAGACACACAAAAAGGGCAGTACTTCTCCTCAGTCTCTCCAGCTCTTCTCCTTGGCAAAGGTTCCTCTTGAATTCCAGGAATGATCTAAAAGTCTGGGGTTTTGGTTCTGATACTTATACCCCAAAATGTCTTTGTTCTCTTTGTGCAAGGGGATCTGAGCCTGGTTCAAACCAGTTCTGGGGGCACTCTGCAAGTGCACAACAACATCCATTGTCAGTGTGAGCCTTGGCTCCAGACACACCACAGGGGGGCGGAGCCAGCATTGTGGAAGGCAGGCACAGCCCTATTCAGATACAGGTGCTACTCCTCCCACCACTCCAAATGCAGATCAGGCCTATTCAAACACACAATTTAAAAACCATCTTTACTAAAAGATGTGTTATTAAATCCTGAGTTTAGGAATACCAAACTCCATTTTTCGATCTTATCCCTATGGTAAGATAAGCTTGTAAAATGTTACAAAGCATTCCCCATTCTGTCCTATGGGGCAAGATAGCCTTTTAATAGTGAAAAAAGAAATTGGCAGTATTTCACTATCAGGACATGTTACACACACCAGTACATGTCCTACCTTTCACATACACTGCACCCTGCCCAGGGGGGTACCTTGGGCCTACCATAGGGGTGTCCAATGTGTAAGGGAAGGGTAGGGCCTGGCAAGTGGGTGCACTTGCCAAGTCGACATGGCAGTTAAACTGCACACAGGCACCGCGGTGGCAGGCCTGACATCTCTTCAGGGCTACTCATGTGGGTGGCACAATCAGTGCTGCAGGCCCACTAGTAGCATTTGATTTACTAGCCCTGGCACACTCAGTGCACTTTACTAGGGACCTACTGGTAAATCAAATATGCCAATCATGGATAACCAATAACAATTTACACAGAGAGCATATGCACTTTAGCACTAATCAGCAGTGGTAAAGTGCCCAGAGTCATAAAACCAACAAACACAGGTCAGGAAAAAGATAGGAGGAAGAAGCAAAACAAAAAGTTAGGGGATAACCCTGCAAAAAGGGCCATTTCCAACACAACCCCCTTCCAGCCTAAAGCCAGGGTAGACCAACCAATACCTCGATGGGCTTCCGGGCTTGGGACGACAGAACATGGAACCTGACCGAACAGCAGGGGTCTATATCTGTTCTACGCCTTCCTGAACCCAGTTGGATCCCTCTATCCATACTCTCAGGGCCCACTAGGCTAACCCATGGGGGACCCTTCTCCTCACCTGGGGACCCCATCTGTGCAGCGCCTAAACTTACTTTGCTCACAGAGGTGTCCCAACAGGTAGACAGTACCCACATGGCCAACACAGTGGTGTGGCCCAGTCCACCCCCGGGGTGTGACTCCTGCCCCCCTCCCAGGGACAACTCTGTCCACCAGGACAGCCAGCCACAGTGGCCACTGACAGCTGTCAGTGATGAGAGCCAGGCCTCATGCCTTTCAGGCCTCTCTAACCTCTGTGGTGTCAGAAAGTGGGGGGCAGTAGCCCTAGGTGCCAGGCACCTTTTCTCCACTCTCCCTCCTGCCAAGTCAGGTATGGCATCCTGACACTGGCCCACCAGCCCAGGGTCTGTACCCTGCAGCTGGACAGGGATGGGCTCTCCCACACCCTGTCTTTCTCCCTGGGGCTCTGCAGCCTCCCACCTGGAGCGGTACCACCAGAAGACAACTTGGAAGGGGCACTGTTAACAGTTGCCCCTTCCTCCAGGTCAATGGGGACACCCTGAACCTGGTCCTCCAACCCAGGGTCTGTACCCTTAGGCTGGACCTGTGCCTGGCAACCCAGGACTTCCTGGGGAGTACACCAACCCCCCCTAAGGGAAACACACTCCTCATGAGTTGTACGAGAGTCTGCCTGACGCAGGTCTCCAGCCTCCTGCCCACTTGACAGAGCATGAAGACCCTCCCAGGCCAGAAGTGGCCTCACCAGGGTCAGTCCTGGGGTGCTCTGATCTCAGAGCCGGTAACCCCTGACCCACTGGTACTCCCACTGGGGACTGTCTCCCCCTCTTACACCTTTCTCTGGACTCATGCACCCTCCCAACTGGAGTGGTGCTGCCAGACACCAGACCTGGTGCAACGCTAGTTACAGCAGTCTCCCCCAGTTCACCTAATACTTTGGGATCCCCCTCAGGAAATGGCCTCCCGATACAGATTAGGCCCCCCTCCTGGTGTTCCCTTATGGAACCAACCAGGTCCTGGGATTCGGGCACCATGGAACACAGCCCACTCCCACTCCCACTCCTTCTCCTTTGAGACAGGACGTGGGACCCTACACCCCTCCCACTACACTGGGACCTATCTGGGGTACCACAAACCTCCCCTACCTCACTTGGTTGGGGAAAACCTGAGCCACCCCCTTCAGGACCACTCCCAAAAGCTTCTTCAGACCCTCTGGAATCCACCAAAAGGTCTGCCTCCAGCGCAAGCTCCCTGGAATCAGAGAACTCACACTCCACCGGGTGTTGGCATAGCTCTGGAAAACAGGGACTTAAAATATGCTCCCCAACAATTGCATCACACGGCTCCCCAACGTTAAGCAAGCTACCCTTTGCCTCACCATCCAGTGCCTCACACAAGTACACCACATCACTCTCCTGAGACTGGCAAGACAGTGTCTGACTGTCTCTGACTGTCTCTGTCACTCAAGCCACACTCTTCTGGGCGGTCTCCACACGTACATACCGGAACTTCTACCATGGGGGAACCCCTCTCCCTGTACCTCTCATCTAGAGTCAGTAGAGTGTCCCTCCCACCACTAGGAATATGATCCCCGGTGTCAGTTCCCCAATCCACTTCAGGGACACTGAACACCACTGGAGCGACCTCATAAACCTGAACCCCCTGGTGTATGTTAACCCCCTCCCTTAAGTCAGGTGCCACATCTGCAGGTGGGTGTACTTCTCCCGCAGCACTAGATAACACAATTTTGCTGCCACCATCTGAGCTGGACTCCACCTCCAACCCAGCCAAGCTCACTTCCTGAGCTACACACATCTCTTTTTGCTTGGTTGAGACACTCCGGGCCTCAAGCCTCGCGAACTCCTCATCAAGC
The DNA here is from genome assembly GCA_963921515.1 of Calotriton arnoldi. Classification (NCBI taxonomy): domain Eukaryota; kingdom Metazoa; phylum Chordata; class Amphibia; order Caudata; family Salamandridae; genus Calotriton; species Calotriton arnoldi. The sequence continues at coordinate 1,105,391 of CAWUFW010003762.1, forward strand.
TCTCTCATTCTCAGCTCATATGCCAAGATCAATTTCTTTTCTTCCAAGGCATAAGCTCTCCTGCTCTCCTCTGCCTTGGCCTGGATTTCCATCTCCATCTGCTTTGTTTTGATCCTCAGGACTTCTAGCTCCTGCTCCTTGACCCTTTGGTTCTCCTCCAGTTCCTCTGGGGTAAACCTGCTAGAGGAATGATTGCTGCCAGTCCTAGAGGCTTCTCTTCCCACAGGCAGATCCTGTGATCTGAAACCATCCCCTTGTACATCCTCATCCACCTCTGCATCCTCTGCCTCCCCAGGCTCTCTGGCCTCCCACCAGGTACTTAAGGCCTTCTGTAGCTCTTCCTTCCTGGAGCTGCTCTTCATGGGACATCCAAAGTTCCTGCAGAACTGCTTGAGTTGACCTACTTTGTAACTGCTTAACATTTCAATATCAAACTCCAGTTCTGCAACATCACTTGCTGGTTTACCCTTTTGAGACATGGTGCGTGGATACTTCAAAGGTCAGATAAAAAATAGAACCAAAAACAAAACACAGTATGTGGTTGCGTAGTGGTCTGCACTAAACTAGTGATGTACACCAATAACTGTGGGTCAAGTACAAATACAGGTTCAAACCCTCACGGCTGACCACCAATGTTAGAAATGGGGGTCTCTAGTTGGCAGAGGTAGGTACCTTTGTCCAAGTAGGGACCCTTGCTTCTAGTCAGGGTAAGGGTGGTACACACTCTAGATAACCCCTGATCACCCCCTTGGTAGCTTGGCACGAGCAGACAGGCTTATCCCAAAGGCAATGTGTAAAGTATTTGTACCAACACTCACAGTAACACAGTGAAAACACAACAAAAGGACACCACACCAGTTTACAAAAATAAAATATCTTTCTTTAAACTAAACAAGACCAAAACGACAAAAATCCAACATACACAGTTAAAAATATGACTTTCAAAAGGTTTTGAGAACTTGTACCATAGAAAACTATGGGTGCGTGACTTTTCACCAAAGTACCTGTAGATGCGTTAAAGTTCACAAGCCAAACAGCCGCAGCGTCGGAAAACAAAGAGATGCGACACTCCTGAGACCTTGGGGAGGCGATGCGACAGTCCCGCTGCACGCAGAGGAAGGGTTGCATCGAATCTGGTCTGTACGGGGGAGTGATGCGTCGATTCTTCGTGACGGTTCCGGTCCGCAGATGATGCGTCAGACGAACTTGCCGCACAGGTACAATGCGTGGAAATCCGGGATGCGTTGGTGATCGATGCGGCGGCGTCGAGCGGCGCTGAGTCGGTCCTCTTCAGCCGCGATCCATCGATGCGTCGATTCTTGCAGCGGCGACAGGCGCTGCGACGGTTTTTGCAGCGGCCGTGGAGATGCGTCAGGAAAACAGCCGCAAGAAGAGCGATGCGTCGATTTCTGTAGTCCTTTGAGTTTCTTCTTTCTTCCAGCTCCCAAACAGCAGCAACAACCTCCAGAGGCCCAAAACTGGCACAGGCACCTCTTGGCAGGTCAGAAATCACAGCAGCAGGGTTCAGGGGAGCTGGGGGTGAAGTCTTTGTGTCCCTGAGACTTCAGAACAGGAGGCCATCTCACTTCAGGCCCTTGGAGATCTCCTTCAAGCAGGGGACACAGCACACAGCAAAGTCCTTCTCCTTTCCTTGGCAGAAACAGCAACTGCAGGCCAACCCCAGACACACAGCAAGGGCAGTACTTCTCCTCAGTCTCTCCAGCTCTTCTCCTTGGCAAAGGTTCCTCTTGAATTCCAGGAATGATCTAAAAGTCTGGGGTTTTGGTTCTGATACTTATACCCCAAAATGTCTTTGTTCTCTTTGTGCAAGGGGATCTGAGCCTGGTTCAAACCAGTTCTGGGGGCACTCTGCAAGTGCACAACAACATCCATTGTCAGTGTGAGCCTTGGCTCCAGACACACCACAGGGGGGCGGAGCCAGCATTGTGGAAGGCTGGCACAGCCCTATTCAGGTAAGGTGCTACTCCTCCCACCACTCCAAATGCAGATCAGGCCTATTCAGCCTAGTGCTGACTGATTCAGACTCCTGGAGCCACTGCACCTCCCCAGCCCCTGTCACTCCAAAGCCAGACAGTCAATCCACAAACAGGCAGAGGCGCACAGGATGGTTGAACAAGAAAATAGCCACTTTCTAAAAGTGGTATTTTCAAACACACAATTTAAAAACCATCTTTACTAAAAGATGTGTATTTAAATCCTGAGTTCAGGGATGCCAAACTTAATTTTTCAATCTTATTCCTATGGGAAGATATGCTTGAAAAAGTTACAAAGCATTCCCCATTCTGTCCTATGGGGCAAGATAGCCTTTCAATAGTGAAAAACGAAATTGGCAGTATTTCACTATCAGCACATGTTACACACACCAGTACATGTCCTACCTTTCACAAACAGTGCACCCTGCCCAGGGGGGTACCTTGGGCCTACCATAGGGGTGTCCAATGTGTAAGAGAAGGGAAGGGTAGGGCCTGGCAAGTGGGTGCACTTGCCAAGTCGACATGGCAGTTAAACTGCGCACAGGCACCGCGGTGGCAAGCCTGACACATCTTTTCAGGGCTACTCATGTGGGTGGCACAATCAGTGCTGCAGGCCCACTAGTAGCATTTGATTTACTAGCCCTGGCACACTCAGTGCACTTTACTAGGGACCTACTGGTAAATCAAATACGCCAATCATGGGTAACCAATCACAATAACAATTTACACAGAGAGCATATGCACTTTAGCACTGATCAGCAGTGGTAAAGTGCCCAGAGTCCTATAGCCAAGAAACACAGGTCAGGAAAGAAAATAGGAGGAAGAAGCAAAAAGTTTGGGGATAACCTTGCAAAAAGGGCCATTTCCAATAGCTACCCTTCATCAATTGTAATCATGAATTGGTCATTTTAGTTCAATTTTAGGCAAAGGCTGATTGCTGAAGCTACCCTTGCTGGTCATCTTCCAGGCATCATAAACTGAGACCAACTACACCCAGAACCCTTCAATATTGTTGATATTCAGAATTGGATAAAACCGTTCAATCACGGTAGACTGCTAATGTGTGCCGAAAAGATTTTTAACACTGCAGGTCTGATCCTGCAAATAAACGCACACCTAGTATACTACCACACAGACTAACCTAAGTACACCTGATTAAAATTGCCATCATTGAAAAACCTATTACAGTGAAATCACAATTTGATGGCTTGCAACAAGTAGCAAAAGATTCAATAGTGGTAAATTGAAAGGGTTAAATGTGGACGACAGCAAACTCTGGCTTGTGGGAGTCTATGAAAATCCCATACAGGTGTGTAGTTATCAAGTCAGCAAGTGCAGTGGCACCAAGGCCCTTTGCACCCCAATTACGTCTGTATTTAAGTACCCAACCATGGAGTTTTTTGCCTTACATTGCACCTTCAGGATAGCAGAGGATTTCGTGGATGCTAGAAAGGCAGAATTACTATTCTGTCTCCAGTTCAAGAATATTTGGGGAGAGTGCAACTTTCCCCAAAATATTCGAGGGGAAAGTGCAACTTTCCCCAAAAGATTCGAGGAAGCTTATCTACTAGTCTAACTCCAGTCCTTAATATTTTGAGAAAGGTTATGAATTCCATAAGTACTCTAAAAAAGATGATGAAAGTTGTAGTTTAGCATTCCTGGGAAGTGCTGTGTGCAATAAAAAAGGGCACCGTTTTCCTTGCTTGCACTGCGTACAATAGTACCGTTTGTACGCCACTCTCCCCATAACAAAACACATGTGAGCGGAATCAGGTCTTCCATTTATTGTCACTCGTGATCATTCCTCACTTTGTCCACTAGAGGACACCATTGGACCACGTACAGAGTACAGGGGATTGAGTTGTTATTTTTTTTTTAATTTAATTTAAATGTCATGCTAAAAAAAATATATATTTTTGTATTTTTTGGTTGTGTACGAAATAGATGAGGTTAAAGTGACAGTGAGAACAGGATAGAATGGAGATGGCACGGATAAGCTTGTGATTAGTGTTAACAAGTTTATAACACTTGTCTTCATTTCCGCCTGTTTTCAAATGATTATCCTTGCCGCTGCTTAGGTGCTTAGCTATTGAGTGTGCAGCAGGTGCAGGGGTACCCCTCGCAGGCCTTCACCACTGATATTTTACCACATTACTCATTGCATTAGACGATTAATTCGGTTTTCTTCTTGAATAATGTAACTGACGTGCCATGCATATTAATGCTAACTTTGATAATGTGGTAAAAGGCTGCATTATTAATGATTGGCTGTGTGCACGGCGGACCCGAGGAAACTACAGCAAGTGTGTTAAAGGGTTTATTACTTATTTATGAGTTTTGGGACGCACAGCTAGCAATTCTGTAGTCGATTCAGTGGGCTTTCTCCACTACGTTCGCAGTGCTTAATTCGTAATAAAATAAGTGCCAGGGCACTGCAGCTTGCAACACACACTGCCCCTGCCAGCGCTGCCAATGGCAGTACCAACACAATTACTAATCATCACACTCTTACCAGTGTGACATTCAGCCTACTCTAGGCCCCCAAAGCTGTAAGAATGACTTGGGCGGCAGCCAATAGTTATTTTTTGCAGCGCCACCATGTGGCAGGCTTGTATATGCCCCAGTGTTGACAAGTAAGTGCCGGTGCCGAGCACCGGAAACCACCGGCTCAAATTAAGCCCTAGGTTCATGGTAGCCCAGAAGTCACCAGAAAATCTAATACCATGAAGTTTCAGAGGCATTTAAACCCCCTCATCCCCAACCATAGTGAATGTTAAAGGGGCCGTCCAATGCAGAGATAAAAAAAAAAAAAGTTCTATTTGCCCACCTGTGCACTGTTAACAATCACCAACAGGCAGTGCAGAATGTACCTTTTGTTTGCTGGTGTTTGCCGCTTCGGTTTCGAGACCTATTATCATTCGCCAGCTGGCCCCTTCAGCAGGTTCATCAGGAAAGATGAGGATAAGTTGATGGATTTTTTCAGTTTAATTGCCTTTGGAAACATAACTTGGCTTGAATAAATTTGAAATCTAAAAACATTGGAAACAGAAACCTCAGGAAAAGGGGACTATCCTTTATCACGCAATCTTTACCACAAAATGACATTACCACACATATGTCTGTACTATTTACACACATAATCATAAGTATTGGTAAGTATTTTTTACATGTATTTTGAATATATTTTTCTATGTTTATTTAAAATATAATTATATATATATTTATATATAAAAAGTTTTAGGAGCAAGATGTGAGGGATATAGGCTTAATGGGTAGGGAAGTATATTGTATCAACTATAATACCAGAGTATTAAATATTCAATATGTTTTAAAATGGTTTAGCATTTTTAAAATAAATTATGCAAATTAATTTTAAAATATGCAAATAAAGTTTTAGTAGTGGGATGCATGGGACATAGTGGTAATGGGTGGGGAAGTGTATTAATACTCAAGTATCAAATCTGATATCAGAATATTAATAAAAATATTTATTGTAAAAATATTTATTGTATAGTTATTTTACATTATGTATTATCAAATACATTAAATACTTAAAAACTGAAATCTACATTTTTAAAAATAGTACAACATTAATCTTATTTTTAAAAAATATTGAGTATAACAAGATTTATAATATTTAAATTAAGTTCTACAAAAGAACTTTAATTGTAATAAACATTTTTTAAATGGTCAAAGTAATTCAAAAATATTTACAAAATATAATTTATTTTTCAAAAATCTAAAGCCTTTTTAAATAAGATAGAACACTTATTTACATATATAAAACATTTTCCAACGGTTTTCCATTGCCTCTAATGGAAGAAATTGCCATTTTATCATTTATATTTTCCCAGCTTTACGTAAAAGGTTCAGCATCTGTTTCTACAGTCAGAGCATCGCAATCAAGATTAGAAGCAAGCAGGAGCCGAGGTCAGGTAAGAACAATTTAATTTACTTTTAGGACGCCGTATCGGTATGGGAACCACCCGACCATGGGTCAGCGGTTCCCCATACCTTTTTACGATGCGACCGCACATGGTGCAGTCGCATACTCCCATTTCTCTATGGGAGCTTGCACTTCGGTCGTAAAACGGCCATAGCACTAGCTCCCATAGAGAAATGGGAGTTTGTGCAAAACCTTGCACAGTGTGGCAGGCACCTTACAGAGGGGCACCATAGGTGCCCCCTCTGCCCCAACTGGAGGCCGCAGGGAGAAAGGGACCCTGCTTGGGGCCCCCAAAGTTGTTTTCGAACAGGCTTCTTTCCATGTCGGAAAGCCCGGCATGGAAAGCCTGTCGGAAACTGACATCGTAATCCCGACGGCGGAAACACCGTCCTATCGGGATAACGTGCCGGTTCCGACTGGCCGACTTTCTCCATGAGCCTGTTGAAATGCAGCCGGAATGACCGGCCGGTTTCACTTTCGACGCCGGCATTGTAATGCAGCGGTCGAAAGTGAAACCTACGATGGGAGTCGGAAAGCCTTTCCGACTCACATCGTAATGAGGCCAATAGTGGTTAGGAACTTTATTGTAAGGAGAGATGGAGGTCAGTAGACAGATGGTATTTCTTTAGAAATTGTATGTATTTTGATTTTTACCCAGTCTTACAACCCCATACAGTTTGTTGTTTGTATGTGCACGTGTGAAAAGGTTGTTTTTTTTTCTCAACATAGGTTTAAAAAAAGAAATAATGACGTTAATTCTTTTGAAACCTGTTCGAATAAAAAGCAACATTTTAATTTTTTGCGTCTTTAACATTGGAAGAAGACAATGCTTTTGAAGAAAAAATTCTGAATCATTGGATTGCTTTTCTGTTTTCCCATTCAATTTCTTTGGGATAGTTTGGGGTTTTTATTGTTTAAAAAAATAAATTTTTCGAGTAACGTGGTTATTGGATTGTCACATTTCTGGAATGTTGAAAATTGCAATGTGAAAAATTGATTTTGGGGGGGGCTTTTTTTTTGGGGGGGTCGTTTGGATTTGATGTGAATTTTCTAGATTGTTGGATTACTTAAGAGGTGAGCGGTTTCTTAAAATATCACCAAGAGTTGAAGAAAGAAGACAAATACAGTTAGAAATAATTTTTAGAATGTAAAAAATAACTTCAAAAAGTCCAATTAAATTAGTTTGTACAGTTAAAACAGGAGAGCAATTTTAGAAGGCATTAGTTGTGGTGTAACATGTAGGCAATATTGTCAAGGTATTCTGAAGCTCCCATCAAATGGATATTGATACATTTTTGCCAATAATTTTTTCATGACATTTCTTTACTGTTTTTAGCAATCAGAGGGTTGAGACTACCTGACAATGATTGCACCATTCTCATTTCCTGGAAGCTTAGTATTTTTCAAAAAAAAAATTGCAGGAAATGATAAAGGTTGAGGTAACGTTTTACAACTGAGCTGTTGAAAGAATTATGTCAACCCTCAATGGCATTGTTTTTTGCACTTCCCTCTAAGCAAGTCGAGTATCAGTTCCACCGTTCAATAGGAAACTTTGATTTCCCATCTGTGACCTGAACTGCTTAGGTGGCCAATTCAGGTGTCTGAAGTCAATTTGAAATGGGGCCAATTTTTCCTAGTTTTATGTAAAATATTCTGATTGTATAACTAAAGTGTAGAAGGCATCCACAAATTCAGGACATACAAAACAGAATGCAGTTAGTTTTTCAGTTCATATTGCCAAGAATTCACTGAGTTGTAATGTTTTGACATTTATAGGGCATCCGAAAAATTCGTACCTTACTGCCAGAAGATATCACAAATGGAAAATGCCCCTTTTGGAAGCTTATTCTTGGTATTTGGTTGAAAAGGCTGCAGGTAGAGAGCATCGAGATTTCCAGCATGGCTGCCTGGATTCAAAAAGACAAGTCCATGCAGTCTAGTGATTGTGCGACCAGCACTGTTGTTAATGCGCATGCGCGAACTCCGCGCTGCACACTTCAGCTGAATCCCTGACAGAAATGGTAGTGCCTCTTTAGCGCCCAAGTTTGTGAGGAGAATTCAAGTTACCGTCGGAGCAGGGGAGAGAAGTCCGCATCGAAGTCAGAGAGAAGCGCTTTTCCATAGCGCATATGCAGAATCTTGTGCAGGAATTCTGAGTCTCCAAGAAAATATTATCTCTGGAGATTAGTGTTGGCATATGTTGAAGCGTTTCCTTGTCAGAAAAATCAGCGTCTTGAGTCAGTAACCTGAGCCTGTTAGAGACGCATTCCAGTACTATTGCAAGGAGTCTTACCCCTCAAGACTAAATGGAAAAGTAAGTAACACTCGCTACCTTATTTAAGGTGACACTGACACTCGCTGCCTATTAAAGTGATACTTGCTGCCTTAGTTCATCTAAAGGAAAAAATAAAGTACAGACATTCAGCTGAAGGAAAATATCAAAAGAAAAGTTGTCAACGATTCTTCTAGAGGAATTAAAACCGAGTTTAATCATAACTCCTTGTTAACAAAAGCAACATAGACACTACGAACTACTTCTCACTCTTCTGTTGTGTCGCACTTGTTCCACTATTAAACACAGCTCAATCAACATAGAGCACATATTCCGATTGAACAGTAAAAGAGAGAAGCAAATCCTCAGAAGGGTTCAGGTAAAGGTTTAGTAGAGTTATGAATGTATGTATAGAAATTAAATAGGTTAGAGTGAGTGTGTAGAAAATGTTTGAAACCTAGTGTGTCCCTAGAAAAAGTTATTATTTATTACAGGTTCTTTCTCTAATAATTAACTACAAGAAGAGAAGAACTGTAGCACAGTAGAGGAACCAGACCTCTGAGGCAGCCTCTCTATTATCCACTTCCATTTTCCCCACTGCTGGTGCCTGGGACAGATAATCTAAATCGGTCACAGGTAGTAGTAGAGGGGACTGGGAACCTATCTTTTGCTCCTGAGGAAATCGCATCCATGTGGTTGACACATACTGGCGTTTACTATTTGGCATATAATCTATAAACCTCAGCTAAGGAAGTTTTTTTATTTTTTTCACCATATGCCAGGGAAAAGTGAAAAAACCTTGGATCTGGGCTGCCTCCCTCAAAACTGAGTCACAGGGTTCATTGGAGGTCGCCACAAGTAACTTATTTGTTGAATATTTTCTCTTACTTGTGCCTCCATTGCATAGGCACAGTAGTTCTGCTCTGTGGATCTTTCCATTGTGTCACCAAGAGTAACTGCTCTATCTTTGAAACAGGATGAGAAATATTCAACACACCTCCAATGACTCCTGGGCTCAGTTAATCTCTCATTACAATAAATTTACCCACCATATTTTAGGAATCTATTTCCATGATTTGATTGAATATAACTGGCTTGCCTTGAATTTTTCATTTTTAAATGATCAGAAAAACAACCAGAAAAAATAATTATGACTGATGTTTTGATAATGTATTTTATTTATTGTTTTTTATCTGGTCCTGCTCAAAGAAGAAAAAGAAAGTTAACTGATGGAGTCTGTTAAGTAAAAAAGTTAATTTTCATTGTTGAAATTGAGGAAATAAAATCTATGTTAATTTCCAGTTTTGAGAGAAAAATCTAGTTAGTTTGCCAGTTGTTAAAAATGTTACCTTTTTAATTGGCATTTGTTCTTTTTTCTGTCTGGGTTGTTAAGATGGTATTCTTACATTTTTAGAGCTTTTCAGATCCTGTGTGGTCTTTGTTTCTTTGTAGAGTATCTAAGGTTAGAAAGAGAATTTAAAACTATTATTTGTTTATGTAGTTCTGAAATGTATGCATTTACTTTGCATTTTTCAATTGTTTCCTTGATTGTGGTGCTTTTCTTTAATTATGGATAGATTCTTTCTAAGATTTGTTTTTGTGTTGTATTGATCTACAAAATATAAAAAAGCAAAATGTTTTTAAATGTGCCCACCCAGCCACTGGCCAGCACCTTTCCTAAGTTTGTACTCAGCGGAGTTAGAATAGTGAATCTGCCCCTCCTCCCCCTGCAGGATCTTCCCTGAGTTTGCACTTGGCGGAATTAGAATAGTACATCTGTCCCCGAATCACTGCCCAGCACCTGACCTGAGTTTACACCAGGCAGTCAGAATAGTATATTTGCCACCCTTTGACACTGTTCAGCACCTTCCCTTCAGTTTGCACTTGGCAAAGTTAGAAAAGCAAATTTGCTCCCCAGTCACTGTTCAACACCTTCACTTGCTAGGCAGAGTTAGAATAGTAAATGTCACCAAGTTACTGTTCAGCAAATATCTCATTTAATTTTCAAAAACGTAGATGCATTTTAACTTACATTAGAACATTGGAATGTTGGGAGCTCCATTGAAGACAATGGAGTTGCTCTGGGCTTATAATGGCCGGTATAAGCCCAGCGCTCCAACATTCCAATGTTTGTCTTTTTGTTTCTCCATTTTTAATTTAGAACATTCTACCCTTAGTGGGTGGAATGTTCTAATAGCCTTATAGCCCTTCTGCCTCAGGCTATACCGGTTGTTAAAGGCCCTCTTCCCTCGTTATAGTCCCTCGCCTGCGGCTCGGGCCTATAACTCGGGATCAGGGCCTTTAACAGCCAGTATAACCCTCGGCAGCGGGCTATAAGGCTATATTAATAGGAAATTTGTAAAGGTAGCCAAATTGTTTTGTTTTGGAGATTTTGATAATCCACAGAAAGTCTGAAATTGTAATTAAAGATAACTATTAAATATTAGTGATGATTATATGCTTTACAATTTGCACACGTAAAAATTGTGTAAGTTATACTTACTGTGAAAGATGGATGGCAGTGTTTTAAACTGCCTCTCAAATACTCCTCCTCACACTGGTTCATGTAGTCATTTCAAAAGGCAGTGTACAACTGATTACAAAATGGTGGATGCTTTAACTTGTATGTTTAAGGTTAACCACAATGTTCATTAAGATAACTGTTGTAATCTGTGTTTTTCCCTGAAGCAAAACATGACTAACCCATTAATTGTTTTGCTAGTGAGTTTATCGTGTTTTTGACTATCTCAAGTGTTTGTCTAACAACTTGGTTGGGGACAGAGTCATAGGTTATGTAGAAATGCAAATGGTCGAAAGTTTATAGCTGTGTTCTGTAATATTGTTTAAAGTAAATGAGTAGTGCTGTAATGTACTGTGTTGTGATATGTTCATGTTGAAAACAATTGTGTAGTGTTGCTATCTTGTGTTGTGTAGTGAAATAATGTTGAAAACATTTGTGCAGCATTGCGTATAGTTGCAATGTGGTGTGTTGTGATCTGCTGTGTACAGATGAGCTTTGCAACAGTACTTTTATATAAAAATGTTCCCTAAAAATAATATACATTATAATTAAATTGCCTATCCGAATATCATTTAAAATACGTTTTTCAAATGTATTTGTATTTTATTGCATAGGGAACAAATATGTGGTAAAGGTTTGCATGGTAAATGCATGAGTGGAAAAGGTATGCTTCATAACGTTACTTTAATATAATCCTTTGTATGTTTGTGGTAAATGTATGCATGGTAAATGTATGCTTGGTGTAGGCATGCATGGTAAAGGTATATGAATGGTAAAGGCATATGCGTGGTAAGTGCATGCGCTGTAACATCTTAAGAAAAACTGCTGTTTGAAATGGGTTAGGCTTACCAAAAGGAGACAATATTAATTAAAAGTAAGGAATACTAAATGAAAAAGAAATTTGGGTATGGACTTTCTCCCATTAACTAAGTAATGTAATAATTTCAAACAGCAATGCTTTCAACTATGAAAGGAAATGGGATAAAATACTTAAATAGTAAAATGGTAAAGGAAGTGAGGAGGCACAAGGGTATACCTCATATATAAATGGAAGAAAAAAAAATAGATGCTTTAGAACATAACTAAAGAATTTGATTAAACTTGGAATTCCCAGAAGTAAATGAAAAAAAAAACATTTTTTTAGCTCCAGTAGCAATTAATCTTAGATTAGCCACCTGAGATTAATCTCTAAGAATCCTTTTCACAAAGCGAAATTTCAATGCAGAGAACCCTGCAAATTGAGATTTACACCTATATCTAGCCAGAGATCTCATGAGTAGGTTTAAGAGACTTCCCCCACAAATGAGGTGGCGGAGCTTGCTACAACAGAATTTAAAACCACACAGTTATGGCGAAAAAATGTTACTCCCGTTTAAGGAGTTCTCCACCCCAAGGCTTAGAACTGTGAATGGAAAACACCCACACCTGGCCCAAAACTCACAATGTTCAAAACATTAAACATCAAAATATTTGATCTCCCATTTCCTACTCCTTTTTCCCTGGAGTCTATCTCACTAACATGATGCAAAACACTGCCTCTCGAATGTAAAATGCATCCTACCTTAATGAAGAGTGATCTTTACGAGGAGGCGACAGATCTTGTAGCTACCTTTCATTTTTTATCACTACAAGGATCAATATGGCCTGCCTCCAAACAACCACTTTGGAATACAGATGTTGATGGATGTAAAAATTCTTGCCTGTTAATTCCCTTTGCCCTAGCAATATCCAATGTGTTCTATTTATGTGGAGCCTTCTACATTGTTTTTATTTTGAAAAAATGCATTTAAAAAGACTTTTATTAGATGTACATTTTTAAATACTTTCAACACACCTGACATTGCAAGGAGGAAGTGAATGGGTGAAGCTTTATTATAAGATGTGTATTACATTCATTAAAAAAACTAACTGATTAAAATAAATGAAATCAAAATGTCAATGTAGTATAACAAAGATTTTACTTTTCAAAAGTAGAACAAAAAAATAACATTTAAAATAAAACATCAAAAAATATATCAACTTGAAATGTATTAAAAAATATTAATACATAGACTGTACACTTTAAATAAATTATTTTATATAATTCCCTATGAGGTGTTAGTGTTATTGACAACCTTCAGTGTTTTCTGTGAGAACATCTTGTATTACTTGTGATTGCTCAAGTGTGATGTTTGACTTACTCCAAGTCTTGACTGAAGTAGATTTGACTTTATTTAATAGTACTACTGTAGGAGATGTTAGTGTAAAGTTTGTGAACTGCAATTTTCTTACTCATTTATGGGTGTGTTTTTGTATTTCAATGTTCCTCCCTAAGCCCCTCTGTAAAAACCTCCCTAAATTCCTTTCATTTAGTAATACATATTTCCCATTTTCCAACCACTTCCTTTTGCCGCTCCCACATTGTCTACAATTATGAAGACCTCCATGTGCATAGCTCTCCATCAGAAGGGATAGGAGAGGCAGAGACATCTCCGGCCAGAGGTTTTTGAAGAACACTTGCAAGTATGCGAAGTAGTAGTACTAGAGTACTACTTCTCGTGCTCAAAAAAACCTATATGAAATGGCCCTTAAATAATATAAATGACCTGAGATAAACACAGGGCAACCGTGGACAGAACTGTGGTTGAGCTCAGTTTTTTGGTCGAGGGTGGGTAATTATTGTAAAGAGACTGCTAGTTGTTGAATGATTTCTACAAAAGGTAGAATCCCTAAACTGTCTTTTAAGAGTGAGAGTGAGGCAGTATGTTACAGAGTATTGTATTCATCTCACTGCACATTCTTTCTTCTATGGTTGGGCATTATTTGGAGTTTTGCTGACTGGAAACTCCGTCAGAAATGGGGCAGCAATCCCATCTGCCATATTACAAGTACATTACAGTGGATGGCGCTTGCAATACGGTGGATGGCATATCCACCATTTTTTGATGGAGTATCCTGTCCTCCAAACTATAAGACCCTTTGTCTTGAACCTTCTCTATCTGAACAAGTTAGCATGCAAGATTGAATGTACCTCGTACTTCAAAAGTATTAAATCTCAGCTATGTTTTCAACTTTTTTCTTTTTGTTTGTACTTTTAATAACTTGGATTTCCACCATGCTCTCTCATCTTATGCCTTTTTTAATTTCCTTTCTTAGCTTTTTTTATTCTAACTTTCTGTTCCTTAGATGTGGGAAGGATAACTACAAGTACTCTTTTTCTCTTCTTATTTTCACCCTGTTTCTCACCAACTCCTTCGGCTTCTTTTGGTTACTCTGGTTTCCGTTAGTTTTTTCTTATGGGTAGAATCTCATCTACATCTCATTATCATCCTAATCTCCTTTTTTTCCCTGTTGCTTTACATTTTCTTGATCCATTATTCCATTTTCTTGATGCTTTCCTTATTTTCCCCATTGTAGAATTATTTTTGCTGACATTTTGAAGGCCACTTTCAAAGTGTTGAATTGAGAACTGAAGCTCAATATGTTAGGGTTCTACCACCACAGATTCCTGGGAGGTCCTCGGAGTGCTGCAACATCTGTCAGGTATGTTAAGCTCTAGCCACACAAGGCATTATGTGCTGTACATAGATGCTTCACCAACATTCTTTGAAGTCAGTGAAGTGCTTACAAGGCATGGGTTAATTGTGTTGAGTGAACAGCAATTAACAGAAAATATGGAGAACACGAACGTTTCAAATTGAAATGAATTCTAATGTGGAAAATAGTTTTGGCGTTTAACCTCGTAGAAAGTTTTCACATGTCAGTTACACATTTGGGTTGTGCTGCATGGTTTTGAAACAAAGAATTAGAGCCTATTATAGAGGAAGGTGCTAACGGAACATCTGCCAAAATCAGATTACCCGAGGCCCTTTCTTTCAGTTCAGCCTGCTTCTCTTTCCATAGGTAAACACACACTTTTCGTGATGGCATATTTGAGGCTGGCACAACATTGTTAACAATGACATGACAGAGGCAGAGCTATTTATTGCAGAGCACACATCGTTCTCAGTGACTTCACTCATTGGAAACTCTACAATCTTCAGTTGCCTCAGAGTCATTGATCAGTGGATGACATGGAGCCATCTCAAATTGAATGTGTCCAAAACTGAAATACCTGTGGAGACTGGAAAAATCATGACCCACTCTCTGCCTGGCCGGACTATCTGGGACCACCTCCCAAAGTATCCAAGGAAGTAAGAAACCTTGAAATTACTTTGGACTCCAAGCTATCAATGAATGGCCAAGTGGATAAGTTGGCAAGATCAAGCTTCAATACACTCTGCGATACATCTTACCCCAACTAGGATTTCCACACAAGGTCCAAGCCACTATCTCTCTTGTGCTGTCTACACTCGATTACGCCAATGACCTCTACCATGGATCACCTCTATCAACTACGAAAAGAGTCCAATGAATTCAAACCTTTGCAGCCAGACTACTCCTACATATAAAGCCACAAGCCCACGTCTCCCCTGCCTTAAGGCCCCAAAATTGGTCACTGGTTGCTAGAAGATCTACTTCCAAGCTGCTTTGCATCACCCACAAAGCAATACATGGAACAGGACCACTTTTCATCAGAAAAAAAATCATAAAATACATAAAACAAGGAAACCTCTGCTCCAGATTGGCGCCTGCCTCAAAAAGAACATAGGTGGAACATCTTTCAAGCAGCCAAACTATGGAATTCATTACCCCAAAACATAGGATCCACAGATAACCATCTCATCTTCAGAAGATTACTCACTTACATGACCACATTCAAAATGCAAATGTACAGTAACAGTATGCACAAGACACGATTTGCTCATATACGTGTGTTTGTAAGCTTGTATACTTTGATTATATGCCTGCATTCAGTTATGTGCATTTCTTTGTACAAATGCACATATTACTTATGAATAAAAATATATATACTCTTATATTTATGCTTAACAAATATATATATTACTTATGGTTTAAATAAATACCCTCCTTACATTGATGCTTAAAACATATATAGGTCATTACATAAATACGTTTTTGACTACATGCTTATGGATCTCTATTATGATCACTCATATCACAACAGGAATGATTATACAAAAATGTGAGTAAATGTTAACTATTCCATATACTTATTACTAACAAATCATTAATACATAAATCAAGATGAACAAATAATAAAAACAAATACTGATTAATTAATAAAAATGGGTATGTATCTCTATACATATTTTTATACTTACTTGAGGAATGAAATTAACTATTTAAAACAACTATTATATGCAAACATATATGTATAGCCTTATTATATACATATATAAGTAGATTAATACATCAATAACGTAGGAGGATGTGTATGCTTATGGCTTTACTTATAATAAACATGATTATAGCAATTTAATAAATGCTTCACTATTGAAATATTAGGAGGCAAATATAAAAAAATATATATCATTTTTTTAAAACTTATTTTACAGCAAAAATGGAAAGCCCGAGTTTGTAAATATTTATTCATCCATGTACATATGGGACCTTAGCCACTACAACTTTATAGATCCTGATTTTTTTCTATATGCATGTCATGTTAAAATCTCTATGCATGATCATGTATCTGCACATTTGTATATTTTCCACCCAATGCAGGGAGAAAAAAAATTAACTATTCACCCGAAACCTCATCAAACCACCACACTATGACTCATCTTATTTCTCTTTCAAAATATCAAATTCCTCCACTAGGAGTCATCCCAAACCTCTTTTACTACCATGAACTCCCAAACAACTCTTTCTGAACTCTTCTTTCCTCTATCCATTCGTTATCCTGTTCATCCAACCATCAATCATGTTTATGGACCTAGTAGCAGATCTTCAATTTGGGAGAAGCCACCGTCGTCAGACATGAAACACAAATGTAATA
Organism: Calotriton arnoldi; assembly: GCA_963921515.1. Taxonomy (NCBI): domain Eukaryota; kingdom Metazoa; phylum Chordata; class Amphibia; order Caudata; family Salamandridae; genus Calotriton; species Calotriton arnoldi. Next base: position 1,122,002 of record CAWUFW010003762.1, read on the forward strand.
CAGGTTGAGAATAGTCGGTGCACTACATTAACCTTGTCTACTAAACATTGCATTTTTAGGTCTCGCCTAGCGTTGCAGCGCGCATGCGTTGCTCACGTAGTGAGATTTATTGGGGTAAAAGTATTTTTGGAGAAGGACTTCTGATCCCGCCCATGCTTTCAATTGGTCAATGTCCATATTTATTTAAAACCCTGCATTTCAATTGCTCTGTAGGCTTTTTGGTTACCGCCCTGTCTCTTTTCTGTGCACGCCCTTGGGACACCGAGTCTACGGCTTCCTTCAGTTTTATGGCTTTTCTCTTATCTGATGGGGCGTGTTAAGGGAAGGGTCAGGGAGAGTTCAGCAAGCTTTAGCTTTTGCACGAAGCAGACGAGCCAGTCCGGCTCTCTCATTGGCCGTGTATTACTGATCACGCTGCCTTCACGCTGCATTCTGCCTCTTTTCTCACCCTTTCACTGTCTCCCCTGCCCTCCCACCTTCAGGCTCTTTCTCTGCAGTCTCCGCTGGACCCGGCCTCCCTTGGCATTGGTATGCACAGCGCCCTGTCTCCCCCAGCCCCTCCACTGCCACCTCTCTGCCTCCCTCCCTCCTCCTCGCCTCTCAGCCAGGCGCTCAGTACTGTACAGTTTAGTTAAAGAAAAGATCGAGCTCTGCTACAATGTTAATACAAATCTGCCCTGGCTGCAGGCTGCTGCCAGTGTCTTCAACTGTTTTCCTGCTTTGGCGCCCGGCGTGAATTATAAAGCTTAGGTTGGCTCGGCTTCTGCGGCGGCCGCCGAGTGCAGGTGTGCAGTGGGCTGGCACCGGAAGCCATCAACAGGCAGATCGGCGTTTGAAAGGAAATTGGAAAGCTACAGCGAAATGCGAGCATGTTAATTCTACGGTTCCCCTCCCCCCTCTGGAGCATAAAACAAAAGCAGCTTTGATGGAAAATCTTTTTATCTAGAAACGAGTCTGCCTTCTGTCATAATAGCTGCTGGCCATGTGCAGTGCTCGAGGGGGTGCTGTGTTTATGAAACAGGCGCTGTGGCCGAAGGGCCTAGTGACACGTGCTCTTTGCTGTTCTTGCACTGCAGCACCGGCCTCTCTCTGTGCTAAGAGGTTACGATAATTTGACATGCACTTCAAAATGTAGCAAAACAATATGTTTCCAGTCATTTACAGCACGCCACCTTTCCGGCTTAAACTGGCCCCTTGTTTTACTTATTTCGTGGTAGAACATGCCGCCCCCGGCTGCGGGTAAAGCCGTGAGAAGAAAAGTGCCCTCCACTTATCATTTGCCACAGCACCTGACCACCAACACCCCAGTGTTCAAGGCAGACTGCGAGACCCTGCTAAGCCGGTTACAGGACACAGAGTGTGCGATTCGAGGTTTTCTCTTCCCTCTGGAGGGATATGAAGTTCTCAACCATATTTTAGCAAGTGATGCCTCATTCACCAATTTAAAATTTGCGGACATAAAAGGTGGGTTTAGGTGTTAGCCCCCAAACGACCCTTGGGTCTGAGGTCTGCGTGCGCCCGGACTCGGCGCTGCCCGTGCTCCAGGTCTGTGGGGCTCTTTCATTTCGGTGTCTCGCTTCAGATGAGCAGGGATAAGGGCGGCATCTCCCCCCCTCCCCCCCCCCCTGGCATCCCGGGTTTCCGACCGCCCCCCAGCCTACTAGGCGCTGGCATGAAAAGGAGCTGCCTGCAGCCTGACATCACAGCATTCCTCTGCCCTGGGCAGCCTCAGGCGCCCAGCCACGCTCCCCGGTGGAATATTAACAGGATGCGAGGCCGATCTGAGCCCAAGACTCGGACGGATGAAGGGGGTATACATGGGTGTATGTGCGTGCGAGTGTGTGCGCCAGAGAGGCGCACTACAGAACGGGCTTCGCAGGGCACCACTGGCAGAGGGTGCGGATACAGAGCCGTGAATTCAGCAGATTGTGGGCGATTTCTTCATAACACCACAATTGTCTTTGTGTGAAGTTACAAGTTGTCGTTTAAGCACTAGGGTCAAACCTGGGAAACCCTTAGGGTCGCGCAGCTTTCCAAGGTGGGCAAACTGCAATAACAAAAGTGCATGGCACTGAATGGCGTTGTGGAAATGATGAAGGCTTCTGGCATTATGATGGTGATGGTGCATGGTATTCTAGTGATCAATGTGCGGGGCACCACGGCGGTGATGTTAATGGTTCTGTGTAAATTATAATTTGGTGTTGAGGGTATGAAGGCACAGCTTTGCAATGACGAAGGCACTTGACGTTACGAATGAAGGTGCAAGACACTGTACAGATGAAGAAGGTGCACGGTATTCAGGAGCTGGTAATGGGGCATCTTACTGCAGCAACAAGAACTGCGCGCGGTATTGAGGTGTTGGCAATGGTGTACGTCATTTATGGTGATTGTCGTGCGGGTTCAGTGCATTTAATTGTGGCAATAAGAACGATGTAAGCTATTGTGGTGCTCATAAAGGGTCATCCTTTGTGGTGGCGAGAAACTGCGGCGCCTTCTGGCTGAACGGAGTACCAGTGACTGACTAACATCTATGCGGCAGGGGATAACCAGAATAAACAGCGGGGCTTCCTAAGTTATGCGGCAGCTTGTGCGGCTCCCTATCCCACGCAACAGCCTCTCAGAGCAGGAGATACAGAGGGGCCTTGTGAAGGTTCTTTAGGATTCAAGACGCCCCCTTTGTAGTGTGTAAGGTCGTGCCCCTCTCATGGAAGTAATAAGTCAACGCCCCCCTTGTAGTGTGTAAAGTCGTGTTCCCTCTAATGGAAATAACTGTTGTAACTATGATACCGGTAACCCGCTGATTCAACTGATATAACTATGTACCCTGTAACTCGCTGATCCTCATGTAAAGTGCTCTGATACCTCCGGGTCTAGCCAACGCTATATAAAACTTTGCAAATAAAAATAAAAACAAATAAAAAATAAAAATAACATTACAACTGCAGCCTCGGAGGCGGGTACCTCTTCCAGGGGAGAAAGGCCCCCTCGTCCCTGTTTTCACATTCCTGGGGTTGGCAAGCCTCCCTCTGAAGCAATCATTGTCATTATCTGCCCCCCCTCCCCCATTGCCCCCACCTCTTCCTTCTGCCTTTCACTCCTCCCCCTCCGGTAGGAGCTTGTTTTCCTCCCTCTGAAGTTGTAATCAGCGCTGACTCCAGGCTCCTGTGGTGATTCAGTGGGGGAAAGGGGGGCAGAGATCACTTGTGCTGCAGCGGAAAAGCTCAGGCTCGGGCGGGGTAGGGGCGGATCGATGATTCACTGTGTGATCTTGTGGCCTGCGGAGACCTGTGCAGGGTTACTCACAATCCAGTCCAGGGTTAATCCACAACCAATAACCACCCAATGCCCAAAGCATCAATACAGAGCTGATCAGTTTTGCCGCCAGATGCCCACAACGAGGTGGACGAGCTGGGGCGCAGGTCCAAGGCTGTTCCTAAGGGCCTGTGGTACCTGCCACCTGGTTACACAGCCTCTTCCTCCAGTCTTGCAGGCTCCCACAGCAGAGCTATCTCTCAGGTTACTCGTCCTCATTTCATCCATGCTCCTGGCCTAGCTGCCTCTCCAGTTCTACAGCCGCACACAGCAGAGCTGTCCCTCACGTTACACAGCCTCTTCCTCCAGTCTTACAGGCTCCCACAGCACAGCTATCTCTCAGGTTACACAGCCTCCTCCTCCAGTCTTACAGGCTCCCACAGCAGAGCTATCTCTCAGGTTACACAGCCTCTTCCTCCAGTCTTACAGGCTCCCACAGCAGAGCTGTCTCTCAGGTTACACAGCCTCTTCCTCCAGTGGAGCAGGCATGCTCCTAGCCCAGCTCCCTCTCCTGCCTTACAGTCTCACAGCAGAGCTATTCCTCAGGTTACACAACACTTCTAATCCGGAAAATATATTTACGTACTTCACATAATTCAAAACGCATTCATTCATAAATCCATCCCAGGAATCTGAGTGATTGGTGGTCGGTCCTCTTTTGTGAATGTCACCAGTAACCTATACCCCCTCATTTATCTTAGTTGATCGTTGAAATTCACCCCACTTGATCTATAATCTTAACCACATAGCCTTTATGCATTCGAAATATTGGTGCCCCAAACCCTCTAATTTTGCCTTGCACTCCTCTAAAACAAGCATTTGCAATGCAATAGGTCTCGCAGTTACGCAAGTTTAAGCTATTAGCATTATAAATACCAATGCCCTTTACTTATGTTTTAAAAACAAAAATAAAAGACATTGTCATTTGCAATGTTAATAGTCAATAGCAAATGCCTTTTATTTATGTTTTACAAAAGAAAAACAATGTCATTTACAATGTCAATAGCTCAAAATAATGTCATTGCGAGACCTATTGCATTGTAAATGCTTGTTTACATAGACATCGCTATTTTTATGATGGGATGACACATTTATGGCAGTAAAAAGCATGCAACGAGCGCTGTCTGTGAAAAATAGTTGCCTTTGCAATATGAATCAGGGTTGCTACAACAACCCATTTAAAATCATTACTAAATGTAAATCTATGCAGTGTGCTGAACGTGGTCACGGAGGACAGTGCATGTAAACCATCGCAACTGAGAATTCACTATATCACTTCATAAAGCAAAATTGTCACTAAATGCAACAATATAACATACCACAAGATGGCAGTATCGACCCAGAAATATATGACTAAAGGAGCTTTCAATATCGAGTTCACTAAAACACCAGGGTCATGGCGTCTCATTCTGTCTACGCCTGAATGCAATGTCACACTTAAGGCCCAAGGGAATTAAACAGTCTGTAGTACTGCCCAAAAAGCGAAGCAGTTTAAAAGGTAGAGCACAGAAAGAGAAAACAAGGGTAATCAACGTACAAAAACCCCTAATAAACAGCTCACAAAATACTAGTAGGAAGCCGTACCAGACCGGATAAAAAAAGATGCTTTCTCAGCATTTGCAATTTAGCATTGAACAACAAACACTATGTTAGACAAAAATAACCATTTGATCTTAGTCCACTCAGGTTTATATATGTTTGTTTGTTTTCATAGCCCGAAGATAACTTCAGGTTCACTAAGCGAGCAATGCAAATTCAATAAAGCTCCCGACTTAGGAAAATTAATTGGCCATTAAATATAAAAACAACGTAGTCTGAGCAGCTGCATTATTTATTTAAATGTATTCGGGCTAGTTTGCACAGAGGGAAAGGTCCCAATATCTGATTAGTCCGGTTTATGCACATAAACTAAACTGCTGCTGTGGGTATTTGGCAACTTAGCGCACCGTTTGAGGTAGACTCTTTGAGACCATTTAAAGCTTGGAGGAACGTCACACCCGTCATAAAACCGCCGATGCCGTGCTCTGCTAAACGCTCATTTAATCTGCCCCTTTAAAAGGCGAGGAAAGTGCAGGGTTTCTGCCGGCGGAGCGGTCTTGTCCAGATGCAAGGACCCGCAGGTAGCCCACCGACACTGATGACTTGATAGCCCGTCTATTCTTTATGACTGACCTCCTCTACTTCTGGGGGAGCTGATTGTTTGTGACTAATTGACACGGACTCTTAAGTATAGTACTTAGAACTGGCCACGAGCACGTGCGCTCAGACCCTTTTATTGGCAGGGCCATCTGACTGGTGACGCCTGTGTTGGATGGGTGTGGGGTGGGTGTATGGGCCAGCCCTTGTGGGAGAGGCTGGTAAAACACTAGATTGTGTCTAGCAGGACACAACACTGGTCTCCACAACCATGGTGTCCCCCACTCTCCCGTGATCTGGGGCACCGTGCTTCTCCCCACTCTTGTCTTCCTGGTGTTCCGTGTTCTGGCTATGGGCCTCCTAATGTCCCCACATCTCCAGCCTCCTTAGAGAAAATAGCAAACACACAATAGCAAACCGGTCCCAGGATGCTTGTTTCCGGTCCAGGAAGAACCTGGCCCGGCAGTTCGGGCTGGACTGTTCCCATGAGGAGCAGAGTCAAGACTGATTTGCATATGGCTGGGTCCAAACTGGGGTGGCGAAGTGAGCTAAAGAAAGATGGATTTAACCCAGATCTCTTGATTGGGGGTGTCTGAAAGGTTTCAGCGCTCCGTCCATCATCTTGTTGTGTTTCCTAAGAGAAAATGATGCATCTCTGATATGTCGGGAGCCTCAGCTTTCTGTGACAGCAAACACAATGGACCTCGCAGTCAACACAGAACTGCCGGCTGTAAGTGGCATCAGTCATTTTCCCCACCCTGCAAAACAAGGAGGGAAGCTGGTACCAGTGACTTCAATCACAAACCAGCATGCATAGGGAGAAAATTCCTCATGCAGTACCCATTAGTTTGCTTTGCAAGAACAAATTCTTGCTTTTGGACTTTCTTCTTGCAGAACAAAATACTTTGCTCAGTAGAAGATCAATAGAGCAGATGCAGCAGCAGCTCCACTGAAGGCACTGAGATCAACAGTAGGTCAGTGCGGATCTTTAAGCGTGGCATTCAGTCCTTTGCTAGAGCAAAGACGCAACAGCCTCCACTGATCAGACAGGCTGCCTACCAGACTTTTAATGAGGGCCCGGGGTAATAAACACCGTTTTTGTATTGTATTGCTGTCTTTTGACTGTTGTGCCGTTAAGTAAACACATTCATCCATATAGATGTAATGCAGTGATGCCTTGTCAGCCCCAGCATAGTCCAGCTAAAGGACAGGACCATTGGCTATGCCTAAATGTCCGCATTTTTCCTACACACACTCCTGGTGGATATCACCCGGCTAACCCTACATAGATTGGCATGAATACGGTACCAAGCTATTGTTACATTAAAAGAAGCTTTCCCAACTTGAATGCAAGAGCTGCTTTTCAGTAGAACCACCCATATATATCGCCATATTTCGTGTTCTCCATTTTGAATTATTATTCTGTGAAGTCGTTATTATATCTCTTCCTTGATGGAATGGAAACTGCACCCCCCTAGCGCCTTGAGACCCTCACGGGTGAGTAGTCGCGCTTTAATGAACCCCTGATTGATTAATAAGTTGTGCTCAGCTTCTACAAGGGTATAAACTCCCTGGTGGCCTTATTTTATATATTAACTTTAGCAGGTGAAGGGTCCAGTACTTGATCTATTTGTGATGTGATCCATCTTGCTCATTTAGTTTAAATCACTTTTACAATCTACACATGATCTGATTTTTGTTTTCCAGATGGAATGCATCTGGCAGCCCCCAACTTCCAGATCTTAAACTCCTTTCCACCATTACAAGGTTGTAAGGAGAGTGGTGTCTTCTCAGCAAATGTAGCCCACATTTCCAAGATTGTCCTGGATATCTCACTTACCTACTTATTTTAGGTCTATTTTGTTTTGGGGAGCCAGATCTTCTAACAGAGAGGTCAGGGGTGTGAGCCCCAAGTCTACATGGATCGTTTTCTTTTCAAAGCAGCACTCAACCAACTCCCGCAAAAAGAGTAGAAGTGCAGTCCTGAAATATTTTTGTAAATTGGCAGTGCTAGTCCTGCTCTCTTTGGGGACAATCAAGCTCCTTTCCAAGTGTCTGATGGATTTTTCCCACTTCCACTCCAAATTCCACAAGCAGGTAGGGCTCTTGAGGCAAATGATAGGGACATTTAAGATATGAAGCCTACCCGCGGTATAGAACCCTCGGAAAGATATTCATCATGATCACCTCTATTCTTTCGTGCTACGAGATGCATCTTTTCTAATAAACAGGACTCCTTGGCACGATCAGGCAGTCACCTGGATCATTGCATTAGAGGGCCGAAAAGTCACAGCCTTGATGTGAGCTATGACTGGATTCCAAAAAAGCTCCAACAATCCAGGTGAAGCAGCAATAGCTTATGTTCTCCGGAAGAAGCTCCTTGGGGCAAATAGGGTCAGGATGACCACCGACCGGTCATTATGGACACTGGCTCGTGTCCTGAACATTTAACTTACAAATCATAGATTTTAGATGTGTTATTCTAATTAGTTCAATAGAAGCAAAAACAGGATTCCAAGACCCAGAATGCATTAAAATATCACCCAAAAGTCCAGGACTAGAAACAGCATCCTTAACGACCTGGAGGGAGGTGGTCACCATAGTAGGGATTCAGCAAGACTCTAGCACATGGCGGGGAGTAAAATTCAGAAAAACAAGTCTAAAGCTGGGGCGCCTCTTAAATACGGTGGCAGGAATCCTTCGGAGTAGAATGCATAGATGTTTTCCTTCTGTACGTCTCTCTCTTTCAACACACTACTCACAAAGTTGGCCAACTCTTTGTAGAAAGGAATCTATCCACCTCTCAGTGCCAATCTACCCCCCCCCCCCCCATCCCCACTATCTTGAGCATGGATTTTCTACACAAGTACATTTAGTATTTTGTCTTCTTTTTCACTTTGACGTATGACCTGGCTGTGTGAAGCAAGTTTCCTCCCCTTCCTTCACCCTTAGGTTTGAGTTGGCTTTGTCCACCGTAGCCCCAGAGACGATAAGGTGAGGAATGGGTCGGCGAGGCAAGAGCAATGGCAGTTTCAGCCAGCCCTTTTGATCTGCGCTATTGTTAATTAGAACATTGGAATGTTGAGCACTCCATTGAAGACAATGGAGTGCTTTGGGCTTCTAATGGCTGGTAGAAGCCTGCAGCATCAACATTCCAATGTTTAACAAAGGCCTCACGGAACCAGAGAGGGATTTCAACCTCCTCGGGCTCTGTGAGGCCTTTGTTTTACAAATTAGAACATTCTGCCCTCTAGGAGCAGAATGTTCTAATAGCCTTAGGGCCCTCCGTAGCAGGCTGTACCGGCCATTAAAGGCCCGCTCCAGAGCGGGCCTTTAAGGGCTGGTAGAGCCCGCTACTCCAGGCTCTAAAGCTATATTATCAGTGTGTAGTAAATATTCTTCCAAGACAGACGACGTTGTTCAGAAAGCAAATGTCCAAACAAGTGTATGTTGCAAGACAACAGTATCTTGTAGTATGCGACAGCAAATCTAGTTCACGTGCATTTAAAATTCAAGATGAGATGTTCTACCCCAAAAAATGAGTTACAAAAAATGTAGTTGCAAATAATCCATTCTTAAGCATATGAGCCTGAAAACATTAGCAAATGGTTCATTTTGCAAGCACACGATCAGTAACATCGGCCACATTCTGTGATGATTTAGGTGCATTCGTGATCAAGATTCTTTTGATAGGTATGTTTTGATCATCCTAGATCTGCTATTTGATTTTCATTTTTAATGTAACGTGCATCCTTCATAGCTGCAAGAGTGATTGTGTCCATTGCAATGATGCGGTCATCAATTCCTATGGCAGCACCAGTATTCTGAATGGACAGAATATGAAATGAGCTAGAGGAGGAGTTATGTGGACCCGGAAAACGTTGTTTTCAAAGTGTTAGCTGAGAATCTGGTTATGAACGTCATTGCTCGTCTCTGTTTCTTAAGCATGAGAAGAAACAGTCTTGGTCACAGGCAGAAGTCTTGCAGATCTCCTCCTCCTCACACAGCCTGAATGGGTGCTTGGCAGTTGACAATGTTTGGTGTGTCACGCCCCCCTTCTTATAATCCATTTCCAGACACCAAAATCATTTAGAGTCGGAGTCTTTGAAGTTTATGTTGGGGGCCTGCTACCTTTTGAAGTGCCCACTCTCTGTCCTCTCTTCCTCTTGGGAGCAGTTCATCACAGAAGGAGCCACTCCAAAGTTCTTAGCCAGCCTCACAACACAGGGCATGTGAGTGACTAGAGTTCACACCTGGATGTCAGCCACAGTGATGTGTGCCCAGGGCCTTAGCCGGGCTCATTATGATTACCTCATCATCCCAGTCAGCTTCCTTGTGAGCTCTAGCTGAATCAAAGAGCATCCTTTGAAGAGTAGGGGGAAAGCCTGGCTCTCCCATCTCCAGTGTGTCCCATCCAGCTTTCAAGAATGCAGCAATACACATCTGTCTGGGAGGGGATTCCTCTGCCTCCTGTTTCACCATGAAGGCCTGTGTGCCCCAAAATGGAACCCATAGTCTGCCATGTACTGTGCCATTCACGGGAAACGTCGTTTACAACGCGGTGTTTACACCGCACGACCTTTACCACGCAGCCATTCCAACGCAAGTCATTACAATGACTTGCGCTGGATGGCGCTCTAGGTTAAGGAATAGTGTGATTTTCTATTCCAACACCTTCCCTACTGTTACGTGGGCTGGAGTTGGAATAGAAAATCATATTAATCCTCAATCCAGCGCCCTCAAACGCAAGTCGTTGTAACGACTTGCGTTGTAAAAACCGCGATGTAAAGTACCGCGATCAAAATGATCGCGTTGTACTGTCATACATTCCCATTCACAGGCACACAGACAAATAGTACATGCCTTCAATATGCATATGCACAGCACTGTACCCATGCACTGTACTACTCACAGGAACGCCTACATCTGTAGGTGCTCTGGTACCACCATGATCACTTTTGTGAACACCCCAGGGGGGCTGGTGACACCAAAGGGGAGCACAGTGAACTGAAAATGCTCATGTCGCACAATGAACCATAGGTAGCCCTGATGGGCCTGCGGGACAGGTATATGAAATTAGGCATCCTACAGGTCCAACCCCACCATCCAGTCTCCAGGGTCGAGGGCAAACAAGATATGGGTCAGTATGAGCATTCTTAATTTTTCCTTCAAGAGGAAGGCGTTGAGAAGGTACAGGTCTAAAATAGTGGGAATTACTAACTTCTGTCACAGGAACCCTCTAGATAACCCCATTGGCCAAAAGGGTTCACACTCCTGCCGCAACACGTATAGATGGGGCCTGTCAGTCAGTTACTCTGGGGACAGCAAAAGATGCAGCGGAGTGCCAATGAAGAACAAGGTGTATCCCTTCCAGACTATTTACACAGCCAATCAGTCGGATGTGTTGGTCTGCCAACCTGGCAAGAATCATCTGATCCTGGCCACCACCAGGTAGCTGTGCTGCACTAGTTGCACACAAGGGGCTTGGGAGGTGGTGGCTGAGTGGGGAGGGGGACTGAAAGGCACACGGACCCTTACCATGTGAGTGCTGCAGCCCCAAAACTGCTAGGCACCTTTCTGGCTGAATTGGCTGACGGTATGGGGGTAGCTCTGCCAATGCTAGAAATGTGGGCCAGATAAGCTCAGAGAGTGTGCTGTAGTCCTGCTTTCCTTGAACAACTTCAGAATGGAATCTGCCTTGTCCCCAATCAGGAAAATCCTAACCAACGGAATGTCCATAAGAGAAAAATGGATAACGCCTTGAAAACCAGGCGTGAGAGGCACATGGAGATGCAGTTGTAATAGCCCGTCAGATGGAATTGTGATGTCCAAGCCACAATGGATTGTGCACTTGGCCGCATCACAACCATCCTCTATGGCTTCTGCTAAGATAGGTCCATGGTCTTCTGGGATGCCTGGGAGGGCTTGAGCCACCTAATCCTAAAGAGTATGGGACAGCGGCCCAAGAGGAAGCTGGCATTCACAGACCTAAGGGCCAAGATGGTGGAAGAAACCACCCTCTTCCCAAAGGTCTCCAATCATTTGGACTCCCTATAAGAGGGGATGGTGAGCAGCAGGGGGGAGAAGGGGAAGCTGGGGAGTAGTCTGAAAGGTATTCGTGTTTGTCCGTGTTATAGATGACTCGCCACCAAACTATTAGGGGTGGGGTGCAGGGCCAAAAATGCAAGGTTGTCCAGGCCGGTTGGTCATAACCTGCGATCTGGCGATTGATCGGTGAGCCAGAACAAGGTTTGGCCCAAGTCCACAAAAACATATCTATAATTGCCTCATTGAAGGGCAAGAGGGGCTCAATAGAAGCTTGCTTCAGCTGGAGCACTTCTGTCAAGACATTGGTTTTGATGTCTATGGTGGAAAGCAGGAGGTCAAGACCTGGCTGCCCTATACAACCATTGAGTAAGAAAAACTCTCCTCAGTGGCAGGAACATGGGTGAGAGGCGTCCCGACTCAATGGACGAGCCAAGGCCACAGGCCTCTTGAAGATAATCATACCAATTTTCCTCGTGGTATGGTTGCCCCATTTCATCACCCACATCATAATCATTGTCCAAGTACGTGTTAAACAAGGAATGCAACATGTGTCCTTCCTTGTGGGGTGGCAAGTCAAGCAGGGGGAGGTGATGCTTCAGTGGATGCAAAGCGGTGCCTTAGGCGAGGTCATAGTGGTGCCCACTTGAAGTTAGAGAGCAGAACGGGCACCTTATCCTCCAGAGTCGATTGAGTCAGTACTGACAAGGTGCCGGAATCCGGCATAGATCGTTGCAGCAGAGGCGGAGTCAGAAGGGGAGCCTGAAAAAGACTCGGGTTGTGAATTCAGAGGGTCTAAATGACACATTTGGCACACCCGCCAGTGGTAACCCAGATGGAGGGCCTCTTGGCTTCATGGGGCTCAAAGATGTCAAAGGGAGTTGGTAAGGATCCGAAGAGTTGGAACATGGCCACACAAAACTCTTCGATCTGCTTTGGTGTCGCAAACGGCCCTGGAAACTATGGTTTAACCGGGACAAGTTGCTGGATAAGCTCAGACAACTGACCCCTGGAGGAAGATCAAAAGGCATGGTGACGCCCTCGTGCTTTTTCAGGTGAATGTGAGTGGCGGAAAGGTGCATAGTCCTACTTGAATTTTGGAGTTTTTGTGGTTTTTGTTTGACTTAACAGAAGACTTTGAAAGCAACAATGACCGGCCTCTGGAATGACTCCTTCGACTTCTAGATCAGGAATGACCCTTCAAGTTCATTGATGTGCAGAGTTGTGGCTCGACCCCAGGCTCCAGACGGAAACTTGAGAAGGATGTGTCAGACATTAGTTTGCGGCAGTCCACATAGAGTTTGAATCCTGTTGTCTTGGGAGGAGACCTTTCCCTTCTGCACTCAAGTTTTTGGTTGAAAATCTGCCTCAGAGACCAGAAGTAGCTCCGGATCTGCGTCTAGTGGTACAGAAAAAAGGAACTGATATCAGTGTGTGGAGGGGCACATATATAGGCCCCTCCCATCATTTTCAAAGCAAATGGCGTCTGTGCGGAGCTGCACGGCACCTCCTACCGGCATGCAGGGTTACTGCTGAAAGTTTCCAGATCTAGTCTGACACCTGTGGAATATTAAAAAGGTGAGGAATCTGTGGTTAGAAGTCTATCATAAAGATGGAAGTTGCAGATCCAGGACCTCAACAGCACATCTGATGACTACCTCAAAGGAAGCACTCTGGAGAAGTATCAAGCCCACTGGCCTCTTATAAGTTCTTATACAAACGATCATCATAATGTGAGGGTAAATCTTCTCCATCATCTCCAATGTCATTTCCAAGTGGTGACAAACTTTATTCAGAGTTGGAACAAAAAAACCTGGTGGAGCAAATGAGGATGGCTCTGAAGCAGATGGATGTTTTGTTTGAATCAGCTTGTATGGGAACTGGGTGAGCTGAAGCAGAGTCAGAGTATGATCTCAGTCTGGGTGGAGTCAGATTCAGCTCAGAGTAGGATCCATCTTTGGTGCCAGTGACATCAGAACTGGCATTGAGGAAGGAACAGGTGCAGACCTTGGAGCCAATATGCAAGTCAGCACCAGAGTCCACATAGAACCTCAGGCATGTTCCAGGGGCTGAGGATGGATCTGCTGGCAGAAACCTGACTGGAGGCCCTCTGCAGACCCTTGGGACCAAAAAGCGCTCTAGAGGGAGCCCGAAAAGTGCCAAAAGTACACAGCAGTGCCTCCGTACTGCTCGACCTGCTTTTGATGCCCGGGGCACACAGGGTGCTTTAGGATCAACTGTGATATTTGTTCTTTAATAAGAGATCAGAAGCGAGATGGAGACACACCTTTATGGCCTCACAAGTTCTGTTTAATTATAGCACTGCGGGTGGGGTTGAGCCCCACTTCGCTTTCTAGTGCTTCCACTTCTGTTTGGAAATTTACTTACCAAAAGATCTCGAATGTGTAGAGGATCGGTCAGTGGATAAGCCTCTAGGGCAGGAACCAGTCTGTGTCCTCAACTTAGAGCAGGACATACATGGCTTCTTTTGATATTCGCGATGTACAGCTTTGCATCCCTGGATCACCTATGAAGGCATTTCCTCTCACAACTTGGAGTCACGCCATAAGCACCACAGGCACCCATCGCATAAGTCCGTCACCAACAACTGGTTTGAACCAAGTTGTCTTGGGTGGGAACAATTTTCTTGAACACTGATATTAAGTTTGAAAACTTGGCAAAGAGACTAAAAAAAGGAGCAGAGCTTCAGGTCTGCATTTGAGGGTGCCAACAAAGTAATTGACAACAGCATGCTGAAAAGCTGCACCGCTCCTTTACTGGTGGCACGCAGAAGCAAAACTCTGATCCAACCTGGCACCTGGGGAATATGCTAAAGTGAGGAATCTGCAGTTAGAAGTAACCATCAGAATGAGTATTACTATTACTGCAGAGCAACTGTGAATGAGCCAAGAGCACAATTTACAAGGAAATTATATGATTGTGAATGCTCCAGAGTGTAGGACCTGGATTCCTCTGGGGGTTTCTCAAGAGATTGTTCTGTACTTTATCAGGTATGGTCAAGTCTTCAATACTCTGTCAGAGTTAACCAGGCAGCATCATAGGAATCTTGACTGGAAAAAAGATCACATCCGTTCATAATTCTTAACCACAAAGGCAACCACCTCACTATATATGCCAATTACACAACTTTCTTTTGTCTTCAAAAGAAAGATATTTCAAGAGACAGCGGTCCCCGAGTAGACAATGATTTGAAATCAAATAAATATAGCCCCAATCGGCAATATATTGTAGCCATTATTCCATCCGGAAAAAGGCAATTTTAATATGCAATTATATTAAATGTACAGAACATAAAATTTAATAACCGTGGGACACAAGCCTGTATCCAAAGAACTCACATCACAAAAAGAAAACAAGAGAAGGCTCAGGCAGCATGTAGTTGTCTGTCTAATCAATACAATGGAGCAAACAACAATTGAAGTAGGTCACCTTTACACATAGTGTAGCAAATAAATCACAGTGTATAAGGTTGACAATTTTGTCGACGGCGTTTCGATCCTTAACATAAATATCGGATCATCATCAGGACTTGCAAAATAGTGCCTGAAAACATTTTGCCTGTAACTAAATTGAAAACAACACGAAAATAGAGATATGGAAAGGAAAGGGGGAAACAAGATAGAAGACGTTAGTGAGGGCTATATTAGAAGACGCTTGAATGCGACAGCTGACAATGGGCCACTTATGAATTACGCCGGTTTCCAGGTTCCAAAAGCAAAGAGCAAGCTGTGATCAGCGCAGATAACAAGCAATTAGCGGCGATGTGCTACTAGACGATGTGTAGCATTGGTGCACATTCAAGTAAGTGCGACATGATTTCTATCAAGATAAGTGCCGATGAAGTGAATTACGCCGGTTTCCAGGTTCCATAAGCAAAGAGCAAGCTGTGATCAGCGCAGATAACGAGCAATTAACGGCGATGTGCTACTAACCGATGTGTAGCATTGGTGCACATTCAAGTGAGTGTGACATGATTTCTATCAAGATAAGTGCCGATGAAGTGTGCTGACCAAGTAACAAGGAGTGGCTTAAGGGCTGTGAAAGTGCCTTAAGTGGATGCTTAGTGAAGGGCGGGACAGAGAATGAACGAGGGTTACCTTGTGGCAAGAGCAGGGAGCAGAGCAGTGCGAGATGAACGATAAGCTTCCCAATGGTGACCATGAGCGATGTCCAAATCTAGCAATAGAGGGGGAGGAGGATGAGAACCTGGGATGGGGGAGAACCGGTCAAGAGGAAAGCGGGTACAGAGGCTTACCTCGTGTTAGGTGGGGTTAATGACCGCGTTAATTAAACCATTAATTGGAGGTCTGTAGGGAAAGGCGCCGCAGGCATCTGGATGAGCGGCAATTGAAAATCCTGGAATCGGGAAAAAGGGGAGAGGGAAAGTTATGAAGGGGTGTAGCGCTAGTGAGGAATGGAAGTGTGGGAGCGGTCCCGTGGAGCTTACCGATCACTTGGGAGAAGGCAGCATAATGGCATCTTGGTCACCTGGTTCACATGACCAAGGCTTTTAGCCCTCCTTCACTACCCCTGGGAGACTTCCCCATTCCAAGATGGCTGCCATGCAACTGCGGTCACATGACTGCGCTGCACAGCCCATAAGCACCTCCCAAGTCGTCTCTCCCCCACCTCCTGGACAGCAGATGCCATTATGCTGCCTTCTCCCAAGTGATCGGTAAGCTCCACGGGACCACTCCCACACTTCCATTCCTCATTAGCACTAGCGCTACACCCCTTCTTAACTTTCCCTCTCCCCCTTTTTCCTGATTCCAGGATTTTCAATTGCCGCTCATCCAGATGCCTGCGGCGCCTTTCCCTACGGACCTCCAATTAATGGTTTAATTAACGCGGTCATTAACCCCACCTAACACGAGGTAAGCCTCTGAACCCGCTTTCCTCTTGACCGGTTCTCCCCCATCCCAGGTTCTCATCCTCCTCCCCCTCTATTGCTAGGTTTGGACATCGCTCATGGTCACCATTGGGAAGCTTATCGTTCATCTCGCACTGCTCTGCTCCCTGCTCTTGCCACAAGGTAACCCTCGTTCATTCTCTGTCCAGCCCTTCACTAAGCATCCACTTAAGGCACTTTCACAGCCCTTAAGCCACTCCTTGTTACTTGGTCAGCACACTTCATCGGCACTTATCTTGATAGAAATCATGTCACACTCACTTGAATGTGCACCAATGCTACACATCGGTTAGTAGCACATCGCCGTTAATTGCTAGTTATCTGCGCTGATCACAGCTTGCTCTTTGCTTATGGAACCTGGAAACCGGCGTAATTCATAAGTGGCCCATTGTCAGCTGTCGCATTCACGCGTCTTCTTCTAATATAGCCCTCACTAACTTTTGTCTTCTATCTTGTTTCCCCTTTCCTTTCCATATCTCTATTTTCGTGTTGTTTTCAATTTAGTTAATTACAAGCAAAATGTTTTCAGGCACTATTTTGCAAGTCCTGATGATGATCCGATATTTATGTTAAGGATCGAAACGCCGTCGACAAAATTGTCAACCTTATACACTGTGATTTATTTGCTACACTATGTGTAAAGGTGACCTCCTTCAATTGTTGTTTGCTCCATTGTATTGATTAGACACAGACAACTACATGCTGCCTGAGCCTTCTCTTGTTTTCTTTTTGTGATGTGAGTTCTTTGGATACAGGCTTGTGTCCCACGGTTATTAAATTTTATGTTCTGTACATTTAATATAATTGCATATTAAAATTGCCTTTTTCCGGATGGAATAATGGCTACAATATAGTGCCGATTGGGGCTATATTTATTTGATTTCAAATCATTGTCTACTCAGGGACCGCTGTCTCTTGAAATAAGTTAGTTCCCAAGGTCCCTGATCGATCAAATTGGGTTCCCTTGTACTTTATAAATATTAAAAAGAAAGATGGCATCGTTCGATTGATTAGTGAGCAGTCTCGAGCCCCTATTTGCTGCAGGTAGCAAGCCTTTTGGAAACCGGACTGACTATTGGTTATGACGAATTACTGTTACAACTTATGGTGCTCTCTCTTCTGCTTTATTTTGGAGAGCCATGAACAATTATAAATGATTGATCTGACTTTCATCACTTCAAACCAATGTGGGTGATTTATTTCCCACATATACCCATGAGAGGCATAATAAAGGTGAATTTCTTGTTTTTCTGGCTATAGATTAGGATACAATACCTTGTTACTTTAGGATAGATGTCTTCCAAAATGCCAAAGATACATACATTTAGCCAACTTTTAACGATGCAAAAGAACTGCACTAAGATAAGGGATTTATTAAAACATGCAGAAAAAAAGATTAAACTTGTGGAAAGGGGTTATAAGCAGTAAATGGTATAGCATGCTTTGAAAAGTGTTACATTATACAACCGAGAGTATTTTTTAATCAAAAATAGAAAAAAAGGACCGCAGACGATAAACAAGTTACATACATTCTGTTAGACCCAATGTAGGAAGCAAGAGGTATTTTCTCACACCCAACATTCTTGGTTTGATCTTTTTTCCAAACTTTTACACTTCACCCCTCCTTTTTTCTGTATTTGTTGGCATTCGGACTCTGTGCACTTTACCACTGCCAACCGGTGCTAAAGTGCTTGTGCTGTCTGATTAAAACATGGTAAAATTTGCCTATAAGTCCCTAGCACATGGTATTACACCCGGAGAGGATGGGTGGGGAAGAAGCGGTTCCCTAGCCCACTTTCACTACAAGGGGCCTTTCTCCAGCGCACAAAGCAACCTTACACTAGTCTTTTTTTTTACCCCAGACTTCTTGAAGCCTTGGCAGGGGAAGAACGTTCCAGAACCATATGTGGGGGTAAACTAGAAGATGCCCCGTTTTCAAAGGCTGTCACCAGGTTTAAATATTGGACCCTCAGAACACCTTCAGTACACTCCTGGACTTGTGGAGTACTTCAGAACTGTCCTGGGCCCCAGTAGACAGCCATGCTGCTTAAGGCCCGCCTTGCAACTCCGAGAGCTGCCCTGTTGCTTGAGGACTGCCTTGCTGCCCGAACCCAGCACTACCAGAGAGACTCCAAGAGCTAGTTGGCTGGCCTACTGTGTGAGCTACAGGGACATACTAAGCACCAGAGACCTCAAACCCTGCACCTGGCCTCTGCTGGAATGAGTCCTAACTCTCCCCCCCCCCTGAATCGCCAGTTCTGGATCCTTTAAAATAATTTGAGGTGCTGCTCCTGCTTAAACCAAAAAGTTGGGACTTAGAAAAACTATCACCAAGAAGTGTCAGAGAAACCAACAGAAGGTTGGGACCTACCTTCCAGCCGATACGCCCAAGGTGTCCACTACGTTCTTCTCCCAGAGAAACCAACAGAAGGTTGGGACCTACTTTCCAGGCGATACGGCCAAGGTGCATCGCCGGTCGGCCTGACTTCTCGGTAGTTTCCACTACGTTCTTCTCCGCAACAGCAAATCCTGTTCAGTGGGACCTCCAAGCCACTGTATCCGGCCTTGTGGAGCTCTTCTGCTACAGCTTCAACCCCCTAGAGGGATTTGGCTTCCCAAAAGTGGTCTCAGTGCGAAGTAAAAAAAAAACTTCATAGGGCTCGACGGCAACTGGCTCCCCACCAACGACTATGACCTCGTCTGGAAACCTAGCTTCTCCTGCCATCGTAGACTACTTAACCAAGACCTCCTCCAGCACTCCCTGGTGACAATTCTTCTTCAGACACAGCCTGTTTCCTTGCCCGGCTGATCACTTTCTCCTAGACTTTCGCTCCAAATTTCTTCCGAGACCGGGCTAATCCAGCTTGTGTATCAGAACCACGCTCTATTGCGGCCATCCTGATCTTTGCCATGGTCTCACATGACTAGATGCACAAGTTACTAACTTGTGTAACGATATATCTGTAAGAGACAGTAGTTAGTGACAGATTCCTTACCTTAGAATATCCCCAGGCGTCAGGCTGGATCCGGAAAGTTTTTTGCGTAGCAGTACCCTTGCGCGTCGGTAGGCGGCGTCGTGCGGCTCCGCGTCCGTCGTCGGCGTCGTGATCGCCGGGATGACGTCGCGGGCAGTACTTAGGCGCCGCCCCTGCGCGCTGACGTCAGTTCTGTACACGACTTTCCGCGCCAGGAACGCAGAGCCATGCAAGAAGCTGACATAGGTGTCTGAAAAATACTAGGGCCCTGAAAGGGATGTCCTTAACCCTAGAAATCAGTTCGCAGAACGGGGAGGATGGGTGGGCGGTAAGGAATCTGTCACTAACTACTGTCTCTTACAGATATATCGTTACACAAGTTAGTAACTTGTGCATCTGAAAGAGACACGTTAGTGACAGATTCCTTACCTTAGAATAGATACCCCAGCAATACCAACCCCGGTGGTGGGTCTGCGAACAAAGATCAGACAAGGAAGTCCTGGAGGACAGAACGGCCAAAGAAGCCGTCCCTCCGGACCTGACTGTCAAGGCAGTAATGCTTTGTAAACGTGTGCAGCGAGGCCCACGTAGCTGCCTGACAGATAACCGGCAGCGGAACACCGCGGCCCAAGGCCGTGGTAGCAGCCGTTGCCCTGGTGGAATGGGCACGCAGCCCAACAGGAGGCTCCTTTTAGCCAAAGAATAGCAGGTCTTGATGCACAAGGTAACCCAGCGGGAGATGGTCCTCTTGTGCACCGCCCGACCTTTTTTGGCGCCCACGTAGCCAATAAAGAGCTGGTCATCCACCCGGAAGTGTTTTGTGCGGTCAATATAGAAGGAGAGCGCACGTTTTGGGTCCAGACGGTGGAGCCTCTCTTCCTCTCTGGAAGGATGCGGAGGCGGAAAGAAGGTGGGCAAAGTGATGGTCTGCCCAATGTGGAAAGCAGTAACCACCTTTGGCAAGAAGGACGGACGCGTCCGAAGAACAACCTTGTCTGGATGAACAGACAGAAAGGGAGGTTTGCAAGATAGAGCCTGGAGCTCACTCACCCGCCGAGCGGAGGTGATGGCCACCAGAAAGGCTGTCTTCAGAGTCAGAAGACGAAGAGGACAGTTATGTAGAGGCTCAAAGGGAGCGCACATTAAAAAGGTAAGAACCAAGTTTAAGTCCCACTGAGGCATCACAAACGGAACAGGAGGGAAGAGGTGAGTAATGCCTTTTAAGAACCTGTTAACAACAGGGGACTTGAAAAGGGAGGGCTGATCAGGGAGCCTGAGGAAGGCCGAGATAGCACAAAGATAACCCTTGATGGTACCCAGGGCAGAACCCTGTTGGGCCAGAGAGAGAAGGAACAGAAGGACCTCAGAAAGAGGGGCAGAAAGGGGATCCACAGCCTTTGCTGTGCACCATGCCACAAATTTGTTCCACCTGCAGGCGTATACCACCTTAGTGGAGGGACGCCTGGCTGCCAGAATCACATCACAAACTTCGGGAGGCAAGTCGAAAGGAATCAACTGCCGCCGCTCAATCTCCACGCAAGCAGGTGTAGACTGGACAGGTTCGGGTGGAGGACCGTCCCCTGCTGCTGCGACAGAAGATCCTCCCGAAGAGGCAGACGGATTGGGGGATCTACGCTCATATTGAGTAGCTCGGGATACCAAACTCTTCGAGCCCAGTCCGGAGCCACAAGAATGACTTGGGCCCGGTCGTGCCGAATCTTCTTCAACACTCTGGGTAGAAGTGGTATAGGCGGAAAGGCGTACAATAGACCGCAACTCCACTCGTGACGAAAAGCGCCGCCGAGCGAGTGCCGCCTTGGAAATTCCAACGCGCAGAACTGATGACATTGCGCGTTCTCTTCGGTGGCGAATAGATCTAACCAAGGCTCTCCCCACTGTAGAAAGAGTCCTTGCGCCACTTCCGAGTGAAGACGCCATTCGTGATCCATCATGCACCTGCGGCTGAGTTCGTCCGCCCTGGCGTTCAGGGAACCTGCCAGGTGTTGAACCACCAGGAACATGCCCTGGTGTTCCAGCCATGTCCAGAGGCGCAGAGCCTCCTGACAAAGGGTCCACGACCCCACCCCGCCTTGTTTGTTGCAGTACCACATGGCAGTGGTGTTGTCTGTGAACACCTGCACTACCTTCCCTTTGACAGAGGGAAGGAATGCCTTGAGTGCAAGTCGGATCGCCCGGAGCTCCAGAAGGTTGATATGGAGCCGGGACTCCGCCGGAGACCAGAGGCCTCTGATCTCCGCCTCTCCCATGTGACCGCCCCATCCCAGAAGGGACGCGTCCGTCACAACTGTGTGCTCTGGCTGGGGAAGGGAGAGGGATCTGCCCATGACCCATTGCCGGTTCGAGAGCCACCACTGCAACTGTTTTGCAGTCCCCTCCGAGATCTGGACGTGATCGGACAGGTCGCCCTGGTGCTGCGCCCACTGGAACTTCAGGTCCCACTGCAGAGCCCGCATATGCCATCTGGCATGAGTGACCAGCAGGATGCAGGAGGCCATGAGGCCCAGCAGCCTCAGGGTCATCCGTACCGAAACCCAGGATAAGGGCTGAAAGATCGGAATCATAGCCTGAATATCCCGGACTCGCCGTTCGGGAGGATAGGCCCGAAACTGCGTCGTGTCCAGAACTGCTCCGATGAAAAGGAGCTGTGGAGAAGGAATCAGATGCGACTTTGGCACATTGATGGAGAACCCCAGCGAGTGCAGGAGTTCGGCCGTAGTCTGGAGGTGGGAGACAACTGCCTGGGACGAGCCCGCCTTCAGCAGCCAGTCGTCGAGGTAGGGGAAGACTGAAACCCCTGCCCGGCGCAGATGAGCTGCGACCACCGCCATCACTTTCGTGAACACCCGAGGGGCACTGGTAAGGCCAAAGGGGAGCACGGTGAACTGAAAATGCTCGAGGCCTACCGTGAACCGAAGGTAACGCCGGTGGGCCGGCAGGACGGGGATGTGGAAATAGGCGTCCTGCAAGTCCAACGCTACCAACCAGTCTCCGGGGTCGAGGGCAGTCAAGACCTGAGCTAGGGTGAGCATCTTGAACTTCTCCTTCCGGAGGAAGCGATTGACGTTCCGGAGGTCCAAGATAGGACGCATGTCCTCCTTGTCCTTTTTGGGCACCAGAAAGTAGTGGGAGTAGCAACCACGCCCTACTTCTGGGGTCGGAACATGCTCGATGGCCCTCTTGGCCAAGAGGGCCGTGACTTCCTTCTGTAGAAGCACCAAGTGATCCCCTGACATGCGGTGGAATTGAGGTGGCATGGCTGGGGGGTGGTCTCGAAGGGGAGGGAGTAGCCCCTTCGGACAATGTCCAAGACCCACTTGTCCGAGGTGATGGGACGCCAGTGGTGAAGGTGATGGCGGACCCTGCCCCCGACTGGCGTGCTGTGCACCTGAAAGGAGGGACTAGGAGGGCTTGGAGGCCGCGGACGGGTTGGAGGTGGTGGCCTGACCCGCACGCTGGTTGCCCGAACCGCCACGGCGGTATCCACGTCCTCGGCCACGCGAAGGCGCTTGCTGCGCGGGCCGTTGGCCGGGCTGTGGACGTGACTGGGCGCCCCTTCCGTGGCCACGAAAGGGGCGAAAAGCAGACGTTTGCGGAGGGCGCACAACAGCAAGGCCCAGGGACTTAGCAGTAGCCCGTGAATCCTTGAAACGCTCCAGCGCATGGTCCGCCTTTGAACCAAAGAGACCGACTCCATCAAAGGGCATGTCCATGAGAGTATTCTGGACATCCCCTGAAAAACCAGTGGTTCTCAGCCAGGCGTGGCGACGCGCCACCGTCGTTGCAAGCGATCTGCCCAGCGAGTCGGCGGTATCAAGGCCACAGCGGATGGTATACTTAGCCGCATCACGCCCTTCCGCAATAGCGCGGGTAAGCAGTGTCTGGACCTCCTCAGAACACTGCGGCAAAACATCAGCCACCGAATCCCACAGGGAGTGGGTGTATCGGCCCAAGAGGCAAGCGGTATTAACAGACCGCAAGCCAGCACTGGAGGAAGAGAAAGCCTTCTTCCCAAAGTGATCCAGGCGCTTGGATTCCCTATCCGGAGGGGCGGTAGGGAAGGCTGTTTGGGAGGCAGAGGCTTGGACAACCAAGCTCTCAGGGGTGGGGTGTTGGGAGAGAAACAGGGGTCGCCCGGAGCCGGGCGATGGCGTCGGGCCACGTTCCTATCCACAGGAGCCCCTGTGGTGGGTTTGGACCAGGCACCCAAAAGAACGTCAGTGAGTGCATCGTTGAACGGCAGCACAGGCTCCGAAGAGGAGGCCGCCGGCTGAAGCACTTCAGTCAGGAGGTTAGTCCTGACGGCCACTGTAGGCAACTGGAGATTTAAGGCTCCAGCAGCTCTACGCAACACCGTTGCAAAATTAGCCCCCTCCTCCGTTGCCACGGGAGGAGACAGCATGCCAGAGTCGGGGGAGGTATCCAGCCCACTGGCATCCCCAAGTTCCTCAACCCAGTCCGGGTCAAACTCGCACTGTTGTGTGAGAGGGTCGTCAGACCCCTCCCAGCTCTCCTGGTCCTCCTCAGGTTGAAAAGATGGAGGAGGAGGGACATAAGGGACCCAAGGCCTCATCGGCGCCGGAACCGGCGTCGGGCGACGCCGGTCCGGCTCCATGTCCGGACCCGGGAGAACCGGGAACGACGCCGCCCGGAGCCCCGGACGGCGTCGGAAACGGCACCGGGGACATCGGCGTCGGCGGAGGCGTGGTTAGGTCAACCGGCGTCGATGGAGGTTGCGGCACCACCGGAACCGGGGTCGAGGCCGGGGCCGGAGCCGAGGCCGGGACGAAGGCTGGTGGAACAGGCGACGCCGGGACCGGAGTCGACGGCGACGCCGGAGCAACCCCATCTGGCCCGCGGGGCCCGAAGGCGCACCGGAGGGACCTTGAGGCCCGAAGAGGCGGGCCATGGCCGACAGGAATTTCTGTACTTCGGCCGGAGTCGCCCCCGAACCCGGGAAGGACGGGTAATGCGGGGGCAACTCGACAGGCACGTCCGGGGCCGCGGGGGCGGGGACGGTGCCGACAGGGACCTCAGCCGAGTCGCGCGATCGGCGAGGCGAAGTCTTAGAGCGATGACGCCGCTTAGACTTCTTGTGCTTCGACTTACCGGAGGAGCGCGAAGACTTGGATTCCGACGAACGGCGGGGACTCCGCGTCCGGCCCCTCGACCTCTCCCGGGACCGGGGCTTGCTGCGGCGCGGAGCCGACTGCCGGACTTCAAGGAGCTTTCGAGACCGCTCTCGCAAAGCCTTCGGATGAAGTTTCCGGCAGTCAGGGCACGACTTCGTGTCGTGGCCTCGGCCGAGGCAGAAGAGACACTCGAGGTGGGGGTCCGTGATGGACATCATACGACCACATACCTCGCAGGGCTTAAAGCCGGGCATCCCTACGACACCTTAGGAGTCGTGAAGACTCGTTGAAGAGAACAGTGAAAAATTTCACAAAAAGATAGTCAAAAAGTGACTAGGGCACTGCTCTTCCCGGATCTGCGCTTACTGGCGCGGAAAAAGAAGAACTGACGTCAGCGCGCAGGGGCGGCGCCTAAGTACTGCCCGCGACGTCATCCCGGCGATCACGACGCCGACGACGGACGCGGAGCCGCACGACGCCGCCTACCGACGCGCAAGGGTACTGCTACGCAAAAAACTTTCCGGATCCAGCCTGACGCCTGGGGATATTCTAAGGTAAGGAATCTGTCACTAACGTGTCTCTTTCAGATACCCACAGTTGATGCCTTGATCTTTTAGGCGCTATGTTTTACTAAAAACGTCACAACTCTGGTTCTGATTGGATTTGTTTTGATGTCATTTTATTTATCAAAATGTGCTCTGTTTTTTAAATTGGCTTGGGACTTTTTTGTGTTCAGTTTTCACTTTATTACGGTTTGTGTGCTGCATAAATACTTTTCACATTGCCTCAAAGTTAAGCCTTACTGTGTTTGTGCCAAGATACCAGCGGGTTAGGCACAGGTTAATTTAGTGAATTTTATGGTTTACCCTGACAAGGATTGTGGGTTTCACTCCCCTCAACCAATAACCCAATCTTACCACCCTGAAAGTGAGAGCAAAGCCACATGGAAGCGCCACCCCTGAGAGCTGACATCAGTTTCTTAGTAATTCTCCTTCCTCGCCCTGAAACGTAGAAGACAAACTAATTAAAAGGTGGCAATGCGTAGAAATCTATGTTGGAACTTTATGGTGGTCGAAAGTCCACTCTCCAGAAAGGGGAAGCGGGAGGGTAGTGATGAATCCATGTTTAGATACAGTAGCCACCAGAAGGTTACAGAAGGTAAGCAGCTTGTTCTAATTAAAACTTCTAACAGCAGATTCCTCACCTTTATAATGAAAACCACAGCAGTAGCTCCAGAAAGGTGGAGGATCTTTGGAGTGGACCTAGACAATTAGGTTTTGCAGGACTGAGTGGGCAAAGTGTCCTTCCCATCGGACAAGTCTGTCAAGGTAGTAGTTCTTTGTTAATGTTTGCAGTGACGTCCATTTCGCAGATGTCAAACACCAGCAACCCCCTCACCAATGCTCATTTACTGTCCTTGGCCCAGAGGGAATGAGACTGCAGGCCATCAGGGGGTTGCTTCCTGGCAAGTGCAGAGCACATTATGATACAGAGCACCACCCATCCTAACAGTGTCCTTCTATGCACCACCTTCTCAATCTTTGACTCACACTAACAGCTGACTTTCCACCCAATGGTCTTTCCAAGCCCTCTTTGAGTCAGGCAAAGGAACTTCTGACTCTTGAGGGTGAGGTGAAGCAAGAAAACATTGGCAGAGTGATAGATTAGCCTACAAAAAAATGTGCCACAACTTTGGGTAAGAATGCTCTCTGTGCCACAACACCAATTTGTCCAGGAAGGTGGAGGTGCATGGCAGCTTCACAGAGTGCGCCTTGTGTTCTCTCATGCAGCACGCAGGAATGGCAGCAATCAGGAAAATTATTTTCAGCATCAGTATTTGAAATGACTGCTGAGAATCAGCTCAAATGGCATTTGAACGAGAAATGTCAACACCAAGTCCAAATGTGGCCTGATGAATGGCTTCCAGGGAAACTGGTCAAAGCTTTGAGAAAACGAATCACAACAGGTGATTTAAACAGAAAGGGTTGATCGAAAACACAAAAAGGCAGACCAGACCAACAGATAACCCTTAACTGTGTCCACTGGTAAAACCTGCTGGCCAACAGTAGAACACATACCCATTCACAAATTTAGCCTGCAGAGGGTAGTTATGATTAGCACCCTACCATGAATCAAATTGCTCCCAGCAGCCCAGATAGATGGCCTTGTAGAAGGGAGTCTGGCAGCGAGGATGACATCACTACCTCAGATAGCCGATTGAAAGCATTTAACAGAGGAAGCTCAAGCTCCTCCCCTATTGGTGGGACAGGAGGTCCTCCAGAATTGCAGCCAGATCTGGGGGCAAAAGCTCAGGTGCTCTGGATACCATGCTCTTCAGGCAGAGTCTGAGTCAATTAACATAACTCTGGCCCGGTCAGTCTTGATTTTCACAAGGTCTCAAGCAAACTCAAAGGAGCATTTTGGCTCACTGCAGACTGAATGCATTTACTAAAGCAGGCTTCCCCAACAGGTAGCTTGTGAGCTACTGGCAGCTTTCCAGAAACCTGTAGGTAGATCTCCTGTGTGCAGTTCAGCCTAATAAATTAGAAGTTTTTGCCTAGTTAAATTAATATATGTATAGAAATTTGATCTTTGGAGAAAATATTTTTTGAATTTCCAGTTGAACTTCCATTTCAACCATTCCAATCACTGAGCTGGGTAAGAACATGTTATTTTAGAGCAAAGATACCTTTCAGGGGGAACATGTTCTTCAGAAGTACATATTTTCTGTTATATTTAGAGCTAGTATTTGACGAATAATGTGGCGATCAGGAGACTTATTGCTTCCTTGGTACGCAGCAGTTCTGGCTGTTCTGTATTATCTATTTAAAGCCTTTTTTTTTTTACATTACTGCTGGCAACCCTGTCTGATGTATTGAGGGGATCACTGCTGATAATCTTGCATGAGGTGGCCATTAATGTAATCTTGTCTGATGTGGTCACCATTAAAACACTAATATTACTAGTTCAAGATGTATAAGCAACTCTTATTACAGAAAAGGCTCTTTGCACTAGAATGCCCGGAGCAAAGTCCAGTGCACAAAAGCTTTTACTTTACATGTTAGACAATAGCTAACAGATCTAGCCAGGGTGTACCCCTGATCAAAGACGCCCTGTGCCACTTCGAGATGGAGATATAATTTGTGTTCTGCCAGTCGACGGGTATTCAGCTAGTGTGCTCTGGCATTCAGTGATCACACCAGATGGTTGCAACCAGTAAGATGTTCTGGATGTCTAGACACCTCCAAAGATGTAAAGTCTCCTCGCATGGGATTCAGGGCGTCAATCAGCCCTGCTTGTTGCAGTACTACATGGCAGACGGACCTGCACCAGCCTCACCTTGATGGAAGGTTTTCAAGATGAATTGCTCGAAGCTCCAGAAGACTTTTGTGGAGCTGGCCATCTGCTGGAGACCAGAGGTCTCTGATCTCCACCTCTCCCAGATGACTCCCACCTACCCAGCAGTGATGCATTCATCATAATTGTGGAGTCAGAGAGATCAGGAGAAGGCACTGTTTGGGGAACTGCATGGCGCAGTATAAGACATCCAAAGCTCATGATGTGGGTCAACTATCCTTAAATGGTTCGAGCACCAAATCAGCCTTCGCCAAACAATCTTGAGCTATCAAATGCATGACAATCAAGGATGCTTGGTCATCTCCTGAAAACCTGTTTATCTCATCCAGGAGTGTCTTCTAAGCATGGCACTGGTGACAATAGCCGTTTATTCAATGTGGTTTATCCAAGCAAGCAGGCAGGCAAGACATATACCTCATCCTGTCCACATTGTTTGAGACAACGAGGAACCAAGGTCTTCTGGGACAACCAATAAGATCTGTCAAAGTCCCAAAAAACATAGGTGTACCAGCCCAGAAGGTACACATTTTTCTTTTGGCATGGCATCAGGCTCTTCAGAAAGTAACAAGACACTACACCAAACGTCTTGCCTGTCTTCTTTGTGGTTATCAGGGTCTTGAAATGAACGTTCTTTTACGTTATCCTCATCCACCAAGAACCCTGCCCATTATTCCTCATGTGGCTCCGGAGTGGTCAGGGGTTTGAGATTGGCATGCAGAATGTAAAGTGAGTGTTCACGCTCTTCATCCCTGGTTCCTAATTCTCCGACTGCATAGCTTCTCTGGTGGTAATTTTGAGTGAACTCTTCAGTTGTTACCAGTGTTGTCCAAAGTCTTTAAGATCTGTTGTCTTGCTGGCTCGCCTGATTTTGTTAAACATGTTTCACTTTGTGGTGAACGCCTAGATTCCCTCTGGAGATCTTCCGCATGCCTCCTAACCTCACGGTGGAAAAAAATAATCTGAAGATGGTGATGACCACACATAAGGACTTCTGGGACAT
Organism: Calotriton arnoldi; assembly: GCA_963921515.1. Classification (NCBI taxonomy): domain Eukaryota; kingdom Metazoa; phylum Chordata; class Amphibia; order Caudata; family Salamandridae; genus Calotriton; species Calotriton arnoldi. The sequence continues at coordinate 1,150,907 of CAWUFW010003762.1, forward strand.
ACTCCTGATGTCCCGGTGGGATGACCGACTAAACCATGCCCTACTACTAGATGGATGATTAATGCACATCATGTTAAGTCAGAAAGGATTCATGCTGCAAAACCATATATACATCTATATATCACTATAGGGAATGGGGGGGCAGGGGGAAACAGATGGCAGACCTAATCTGTGTCATGGGGAATATTATAGCCTAAAATGTGTCTGTTAAATCCAATTAAGGCCTATTATCTAATAGTGGTGTCTAGGCATGAGCGAGGATTAGTTCGGTTGTATTAGGACTGGCTGAGCTTTTGTAATCTAGTTGACCAGCCAGGAGCAGGCTAACATTAGCACAGGCCGATCGACCAACAGCCTATTTGAGTCCAGGGCTTGCACCCGAGGAGTCACCTCCAGCACAGAACGTACCGACATGGAATCAGGGTAAAAGTTTGAAGAGGCCTCATTAGGGGCCTGGAAAGCAACCTCAAAGGATCAGTTAGCACCGGGTGGGGTCCACTGGTCGAAGCCCAATCAGGGACCCCTGCTGCTCAGTAGAAGATGGTGTGCCACATGCGGTCAGAAACATCTGAAAGAGTTGCAGTATAGCCTTCTTGAAGGCCACCATTTGCTTTGGGGATGGTGACAGTCCAGAGAATTTGGGGTGCACCAGCATGAGTTACGGGCCAGGTTAAAGTTAGAAGTTTGAGGGGTATGATCTTTCAATTGACACCTTCTCATCTGATTTTGTGTGGTAAAATGTGATCAGGCTTTGCTAAGCTTTATTGCTCTTATAGCGATCGAACACAAGACTTCAAGTGGGATAAGTACTTTGCACTGGAACAGACTCTTGAACAAGTCTGCAAGTGGTTCCGTAACTTAGAACCAGACTCTGGTTTCTACTACAACCTCTTCTGTTTGGCGACCGTTGCCCCTCCTGCTCCCGGACTGCTTTTAGCTGTATGAGGGCACACTTATTGCCCATTTTAGAGTCCTAACAGAAAAGTGCACAGCTCGCTTATTTGAAGGAGCTTTTATTAATGGTTATAAAGAAGACTTGGTGAAATAAAATATTTGCCTAGGATCACACAATTTCGTGAAGCAGGGAAATAGATTGAGCCCAGGTTTCTGGGTGTCGCATAGTACAATTCAACCTCTAGAACAGTATCTTTCTCTCACCTGTTTGATATCAAGGGTCACCGATTTGTCTTAAATTCTTAGCAACCGACATTACAGCTTGAGTATCTGGCAGAAGCCACATGAAAGCGTGGCTTTTTTATTTTGAGGGTTCAAGAGGACTTCAAGGAGAGCTGGGAATTTGACTCTAGCTTTCAGTGGCTCGATCACTGCTTCTACTATACTAGATTACATTTAATTTGTGGATTGACCTTTGGGGATGCTACAAAACCATCTAGGGGCCATAAGATTCATTTCTTACTTTAGGATATGCCAAAATTAGACTGAATGTTAAAAGTGGAGTATATAATATTCACAATGAAATTAAAAGGTCCCCGTGATGCTTTATGAAAAAGTGATGGAAATATACAAATAAAGTGTCGTTTGGCTAGTTATACCCATTGTCCAGTAAGCCACACCAACATAATTTAATGAAATTCATAAAGCTAATTCTATGTCAGGACAGGAGGTAAGGATTATGCTTTTATCATTCTCCACTTAATTGAATAGCAGCCATTTTTTATTCAAACTACATTTCCCATGGAACACTGGGAATACTATAAACAAATGACGTCCAACATTACCACAATCCAGTAGGTGTCCAATCAGAGGCCAGTATCCCAAACGCAGTCCTTTGCCTCGGTCACCATCTCCTCCATCTTCGAAACTCACAGCCCAGGTAAGTGTTTCTCATCCTCTCTCTGCATTGCATGTGCTATTTGTTTATTTTCTTGTACTAGTGTGCATGTTTTAACGTCGCGGGAACGCTTTGCACTCCTACACGACCATACTATATATTCCTGGTAGAGGGCGGTGGGGGTAGTGCCGTTTCTCTATGGCCCACAATGTGCGATTTTGGAATTTCAGTAATTTGGGAATCCAGAATCACACCGTAAGCCTCAGCCTCTACCTGCCCCTGGAGAGCGACACCCCTATCTGGGGGTCTGTACAGGCTTGCAAGCGAGAAGACCCTCCTGATTACGGTGCAAAAAGCGTTTTTCTTGGGCTTTGTTATAGATTCCACATAGGCTACATTGAGTCTTCCATCGAGAAAGGTGATGAACATTCGGCATGAGTTGCGGCGCACGTAGACCAGTGTCCTTGAGACAGATTGCACGCCTGGTGGGCCTATCTCTCCTTCTCCATCCAGGCATACTTTCCGGGACCTTTACACTACCGCGCTCTTCAACGCCTCAAGGCGACGCACCTGTGGAGGGAACTCTCGTATTACCAATCAGTATTCCTTTTGGAGGAGGCATGCGAGGAGATCCATTGGTGGCTTTCACATATGGAAGCGTGGAACAGCAGAGCGATTTTTTGCTCCGCCCCAGATCTTATCCGAGTCAGGCACCAGCATATCAGGCTGGGGCACGCGGTGTGGAGATTTTTCCACAGGAGGGTTTTGGTTCCCTGATGAACAGGAATTGCACATCAATTACCTGGCTCTCCTGGCAGGATCCTTCACGGTCCGGTGTTGGACACGAGACAGAATCCAGTCCTGTGTCCTCTTAAAGATGGACGTCTCTGCCGTCAGATACATAAATCACCTAGGGGGCACCCAGTCCTGTCGGATTAAGCGACCAGCTTTTGGCAGTTCTGCCTAGACCACTAGATATCGGTCACGGCCGAGTACCTTCCACGACAGGAGAACATTATGGACTACTGGCAATCTCAGCATTTCAAGGACCCCAGTCTTTGGAAACTTCATCTGGAGATTATTGCAAATCTCCAGGTTGGATCACAAACTACCCAGATTTTTCAGTTGGAGGCTGGATTCCCCTGGTGACCTCCACGGATGGTTTTCTACAGAACTGGCAGCTAGAGCAGGGCTACGCCTTTCCCCCGTTCACAATGATCACCAGAGCTTCGCCCAGATCAGACGTCAGCGGGCAGAAGTGGTACTTATCACCTGGTCTGGAAAGCTCAAGTTAGTGTCCTGGTTCATGTGTAACTTTCTTGGGATTTTCTAAACCCTCTCCCCCTGTTTCCAACTTTCCTCAATCCAGATCGGAACCCACATCAGATGGTCCTAGCAGGATCACTTCACCTCATGGCATGGAGGACTACAGGGGATGACGGTCGATCCCAGGCCTTTCGGCCCAGGCTGAGGACCTCATATCCAAAGCATGGTCAGATGGCACCATCAAGCAATATAGATCAGCTTGGAACAGATGTGTATGCCATGGGATTGCGATCCCGTGGGTGCCAAGATAGTGCAAATTTAGAAATTTTGGGCTGACTTGGCAAACAAAGATCTGGCTTACTCTTCAATTAACACCTTCCGACCAGCCATCTCTGCAGGTCATGCTCCGCTAGAGGGATCCCCGGTAGGGGAACACCCATTTGCGTGTAGGCTTCTATGTGGGATCAGATTCTCCTTTCCTCCAGAGCTACCTTACTCAGCTCTTTGGTTTGTTAAAGTTTTAAACCTTTTTCTCTCCTGGCAACATAATCTATTCCTCTCAAGAAAGGAGTTATCCGCAAAACTAGCGATGTTGCTCTGCATGGCGTCATGCAGGTGGGTTTCGGACGTTCGAGCCATTGACATTACAGGAAGATTCTTCTCTCCCTCTGGAGTCTTACGCCGGCCAGACGTACAAAGTCTAATATTAGGGTTATTGAATACCCAGCTTTACCTGGCTCCCTCAAGTTGTGCGTAGTGCAGTGTCTCAAGGCCTATGAGCAGATGTCTGAGGAATTCCAGCCACCAGTTAAGCGACAACTTCTAATCGCTCTCAGAAAACCACATAAGGCAGTGTCTTCCCCAACCATAGCCAGTTGGGTGATGTAGAAAGCGGGGATAGATCTTAGGATCTTTGGTGCATCTGAAGCATTTTCTTTAGGGGCCCGGTTGAAAGATATCATGAACTAGGCCGATTGGTCCTCTGATTCGACCTTTAAAAGGTTCTATTTTAAGCCAGCGTTGAATATGGGTCAGCTAGTGGCGAGTAAGCGTTAAACTAGCATAATCCTCACCTCTGATCCGGACATGGAATGAAAAACGTCCTAGCTATCGCAACAGAAAGTTTTAATTCTATTAAGGACTCGGGGGGGGGGCCAGGATTATCCCACCCACTGATTATTACTCCGGAAAGCCCTCCTCGTGACTCATAAGTAGAGATTTTGATTCTCCGGTATAAATTATAGTGTTGCTGACCCAGTAATCAGTACTAATACATACCATGTGTAGTGTTACATCTGCAGATAATACTTGACAGGCTGATAGTCTTCTAGATCTATTAAAGGTTTAGCCGACTGATGTTGTCTTTTTGTTCTCAGGAGCGGAGAATGGGAAGTCTGATTCTTAGAAACCGAGCTGTCGAATGACAAGAGGAGGTGGTGACCGTTAGACTTGGCTTTTTTTGCAGGTTTACCCCCCAGATGTTTTGGCCTCCTGTTTTTTACCTATTTTTTGTTGGTTTTAAGACTATGGGCACTTTACCACTGCTATTCTGGGCTAAAGTGCATATGCTCTCCATGCTAATTGTGTTTATGGCTTGGTATTTCCAGGATTGGCTTATTTGATTTACTACTAAGTCCCTAGTACAGTGCACTGTGTGCGCCCAGGGCCTGTAAATCAAATGCTGCTAGTGGGCCTGCAGCACCAATTGTGCCACCCATACAAGTAGTTTTTGAAAGGTGTCTCAGACCTGCACTGCAGTGTCTGCGAGCAGTTTTTAACTGTCACGTCGACCTAGCTAGTGCACCCACTTGCCAGGCCCTAACCTTCCCTTTTCTTACATGGAAGACACCCCTCAGGTAGGCCCAAGATACACCAATGGGCAGGGTGCAGTGTATGTGAAAGGTAGCACATGTACTGGTGTGCGTTGCATGTCCTAATAGTGAAATACAGTATATTTCGTTTTCAATGTTGAAAGGCTATCTCTCCCATAGGTTAACATGGGAGCTGCTTGGTAACACTTTAGCAAGGTAGCTTGCCAGTGGGAGCCGTTAGAGAAATGGAGTTTAGTACGCCTGAACTCAGGATTTCAAAATACATCTTTAAGTAAAGATGATTTTTAGATTGTGTTTGAAAATACCACTATTAGAAAGTGGGTATATTCTTGTCTACCATCCTGTATGCCTCTGCCTTCAGTGTATTCCCAGTCTCTGTTTAGAGTGGCAGGAGCAGGGGATGTGCATTCACACTAGACAGACAAGGAGGGGGTGGGGGTTATGTCCTGCCTTTCCTGGGTGACCCATAGCCACGCTAAATAGACCTGGCTGCATTTAGAGTAGTGGGAGGAGTTGTTGCTTACACTTGAATGGACTGTGGCTGCCTCTCAAGTCTGTGTGCCGGAGGAACTTTGTACCAACTTCAAAGGAAAATGTGGTATAAGTATTGGGGCCCCGACCCCAGAAATTTAGATTACTGCTGGACTAAGGAACCATCCAGGAAGAGCTGCCAGGAGCAGTACTGCCCCTTTGCGGTTGCTTTGTTGGGTTGGCCTGGAGTTGCTGCTTCTGTCTTGAGCAGGGAAAGGACTGTTCTCTCTGCATAATAATTATCTCCAAGGGCTTGATGTAGAGCTTGCCCCTTGTTCAAGAAGTCTCAGGAAAAGCATAGACTTCAACATCTTCTGGGTACTGGCTTCTGGAACTGAATGTTTCAGCTGCCACAGAGGAAAAAGGTAACCCAACACTGTCACCAAGACCCCCGGCGGTTCTGTGACCTGAAAGCAGCGCACTTCGCACGGCAACCCTAGTCTTACCGGCTACTACGTCCGCCGACGCCAAGCCGCTGTTTGCATCATGACCTGTGGGCACCGCACTCAGCACTGCCTCGCTTCACTCAGTTGCCCTGGTCTCACTGACGCTGCCAGCTAACATCGCAGCCACTGCCTGCACTGTGGTTTGGGGGTACCGCTCGTAAGTTACACACTGCACCGCCCCGTCCCACACCGCAGTCTTGGCTCATCGACATCAGCCCCAACAGCTCCAGATCCTCAACTAGCACCATGATTTTGCACCGTGACCTGTCAGCACAGCCCCACTTCGCAACGCAGCCCTGGTCTGACTGACGCCGCTGCGGTCAGCTGGAACTGTAAGATTTGGGTGTACACGACACCGCGATAGCCCCGGACGGAGCCATCAACTTATAGGAACTGCATTTAAAGTCTATTTTCGCATTATTGATTATTTGAAGAACTGGATGTTGGATTTTTATCGTTTGTCTTGTTTTTCACAGATAAATATTGGAAGTTTTTCTAAAAACTGGTGTGGTGCCCTTTTGTAGTGTATTCACTGTATTACTGTTGGTTTTGTGCAAATGCTTTAAACATAGCCACTGAGATCAGCCTGACTGCTCGTGCCAAGCTACCAAGGGGGTGAGCAGGGCTTTTTTTTTTTTTTTTTAAACGTGTAATCCCCTTATCCTGACTAGAGTGGTGGATTCTGCCTGGTTTAGGTGCCTACCTTAGACAGCCAGAAAACCCATTTCCAACAGTGACCGAGGCAAATACTACATTGGGGAAACTAGCCTGTGATTGGACACCTACTGGATTGTGGGACTGTTGGACGTCATTTGTTATAACTATTCCCAGTGTTCCATGTGAAATGTTTGATGAATAAAAAATGTCTGTCATTCAATAAAGGGGAGGAAATAAAGCATAATGTTCGTCTCAGAGTCCTTAATACAATGGAAACGTTTGATTGCGATAGCTAGGAAATGTTTCATTACACAGTGTGACCTTGATAATTATATAAAAGATGTAGATCACATTAAGTGAGGCAATTTATTGGTGAGAGTCAGAGTTATGGGGACGCCCAAGGATTCATTAATGAAGTAAATACATTTCATAGACAGTTTGATCCCATAGCTCAACCATACGGAAGTAGAATGTACATTTTATTAAATTAGGGAGGTATATTTCTCTATGCACAAGAATATGGTGATCTTTTGATTTTATTGCTGTGTAGTCCCCAAGGAATTAAAAACATGACACTCGTAAGCAGGTTGATGCAATTCTATGAATTTGTGTGCATGTTGTGAAGGCAGAGGAAATAGTGTGGGACAGTAAAAAGTGGTGCTTACTAAACTGAACATTACTTTTAACACTGTGTGTAGCCTCAGATGGAATATTAACTAAAAAGCTATGTAGATGTTCTCAGAATCTAGAGGTAGAACATGGGTATCAGTGAGTTTGTGTGAACAATGATGTGCTGATATTGGCATTAGAGATCCCAATTAATCAAATATAGGTTTTCTGCAAAAATCAAAATGGTATTATGAATTAAGAAACATTTCATAAAAAGTATACATTCATAGATGCATGCAGATTTTAAACATGCTACTCCGTGGGCAAGGAGACCTGAAACTCCCTCCATACATCTGAGGCTCTACTAACCACATTTGAGAAGCCCAGGAGGCATGTAAAATACACATGACCTCCCTTTAGGTGTTGCTGTAAGGTGTCTCCTTTCCCTCTTTTGCACACTGAGTAAGGTCTATGTATGGCTTCACTTTAAAATAATTCTCCATGAGAATAGATTATTCTCCCCGTTTGATCCTGCTCAAATACAGTGGCATTTCCCCCACCATGAGTTAGGATTTAATGGAGGTTTGTTTCACTGTACCTCTAGTTTAGTGACTGAATCTCGGCGTGTGCCGCCTCTCGCTCACTATTTTTGTTGACGGTGCAGCTTACGACTGCCACAGCCAGCCTACGCATGTTTTAAGAGCGTGAAGACTTATGCCTTCCATCAATAGACATCAAATCATCTTTTGACTAAATGCAGATGTCACATTTCTTTTGTTTGTATAAAGACAGTACATGCAGTGCATATGCAGCTCATCCGCATATATTTTATCCTCACCGCAGGCTTAACCTTGTCTCGAGAGATTGTGCATTTTGTTGGTCATGCTGGAAAAGCTGCAGATACTACTGTCCAGAATCACAGGGAAAAAAAATACAGCTGTGTTCCCCCTTGTTAGGAGTGTTGGTAAACATCTCAACTGGAAAAAAGTCTACAAAAAATAAGTCTTATGATGAAAATGGTTCAGACAGAGCAGATTATTCCTTTTCAGCAGCATGCAGTAGAAAACCGGAAGCTCTGGAATTATCATTGAGAAGTGGAGTTTAAAAACTTTCCCACTTTGTTGGCTGGAAAGTAGGTCACATAAGGATGATGACCAGTTAATTTATGTAATGCACTACAACTATGTTAAATTAAACATTAACTATTTAACACAATTACAGTTACCCAGTCTCTTATCACAATAGGACTTGATTACGGAAACTCCCCCTACATCGAAATCCCGGTCCATGTTGTACGTCTACTTCAAACCACCCAGAACGCTGCTGACACTTACCTTGAACATCCCACGAAATAACCACATCCCTCCACACCACAATCTCCACTGCCTCCCAGTCCAGGAAATATGTATGTTCAAGCTATTTGTATTTTGTATGATGCATTTATAGAGCGCACTGTGACCAGACTGGTATCCTGGCACTAAAATTGCTGAGGTCATGTAAGAGGCTGAATAGCAAAAAAAGAACAAGGAGGAGGGGGCAGCTATCCTCCTGATCAATGTTATTTTGGGAAAAACCAGGTCTTAAGGGCTTTCCTAAACTTAAACCAATCTGAGATTTCATTTGAGGTGGTAACTTATTCCGTATCTGCACAGCTTTAATAGAAAAAGCACACCCTCCTTGACGCACCCTACGGAATCTGTGTTCTTGAACAAGATTAGCTGTAGCTGAACGTGGCAACCTACCTGGAGCGTGTTTCCTCAGTCTGGTCTGCAATGGCTTTGGGCCCTTATTCTGGAGGGCTTTGAATGCAATACAAAGTGATTTAAAGAGGATCCTCTGTTTAATGGGCAACCAGTGAAGATCCCTAAGAGCACTAGAGGTGGAAGAATTCCGTGGTCTATTTAACGTCAGTTTGGCTATAGCAACCTGAACTCTATCCAATTTCTTAACCAGATAAATAGGAGCTCCCAAAAGAAGGGCATTACAATAGTTCAGCTTACTAAGCAGTACACACCTGGCCATTAGAGATTTGACTTGAGCAGGTAACATTGGAAAAAACGTTAAGGCTCCGTAGAAGTGCAAAGCAGACTCCTACTACTCCAATAACATGCTTTTTGAATGAAAGCTGCTTACCCACGCCTACAAAGCTCACCACTGGTTAAGCTTACCTCAACCCCCGCCTCAACTTCTACCAACCCACCAGACACCTTCAATCTGCATCCCAGGCAAGAACACACCTCCCTTGCATCAAGAAGACCAGATGCAGAGGATGCCCCTTCTCAGACCTCGCAGCCACCTCAAGATATGGCTATTCCAGAAAAAACAGACATGGTCTCCTCCCCCTCAGGCCTGCCCTACTCAGCACCTGGATACCCTCACAGGTGATTAGCCGCACTCTACAAATGCACATACCATAACAATTACTAAAGTTCCTCAGACCGCAAACTGAAAAAAATTCAAGCCTGTGAATCTATGAAGGATCCAGTGTCTGGAGAATAACTCATTCTGTATTTGCACAGGTTTTTCGAGAGCTGGGCACTGGATAAGCTAAGCTGCTAAGCTCATTCTTTGTACAGAGGTAATAAAGTTCTATAGTATGCCATAAAGCAAACTTTGTCAATGCACTAGCATGTCTTGTAGAAAGTGTTTCCCGATTCCAGATAACCAAGATGGACACTAAAAAGGCTCATGTATAATGTTGGCTAATGTGCCTGAAATACACAGAATATGGGCCCAGGAATGCAAGAACTCCAGTGTACAGGTTGTGAATAATTGATTTGCTTCTGGAGCGGGGAGAAGGGATGGGAGTCGATGCAAGCATGATTTAGAGTGCCATATTAAAAATACAGGCAATCACAAGCGTTGCTAAGTAAATGTTAACTATTTTATACAAATATCAAGAACACAAATTACATTATTTTTTAACATTTTATTAATACACAGCATTTTAAAATGGAAACCGTTGAATTGCTTAGTTTACTTTTGGGACAGATTTTAAAAATTATTTTTTAATTAACATGTACAGTAATATTTGCTGTCAGTGCTTGACAATTAAAAAGCATCCAACAGACCAGTGTCATGTAATGTGGGTCTGAAAATATGCTGAGGCAGAAAATGTAGATGAACCCAAGTGCATGATCCGTTTGCAATGGTCTACTGTACAACCAGCAATAAAATAAGAAATGTTCAAATACATGTTTTCACCCGACAGCTTCAAAGTCTGATTTCACCCACAGTTAAGGACACTGCTTCACGAAAACCCAAGGAAACAAATCTTTCAGGTTATCCACAATGAAAATGGAAAGTCATAAATATTATAATCAATACAGTGATTTTAAAAGGGGTACCATGAAAACTCACTCTGTTCCAACTATTAACCTGTTAACTCCTCCAGGTAACAGTAAACAGATCATTTTCAAATTCTGTGTTAGGACAGAACATACACAGAATAAGAAATAACCACTGATGGGCCCCTTTGACGAACACCATCAATTGACTCACTTGAAGATTTTTTTGTAATACATTTTGAAAGGAAAGAAAAGCTAAGCACTTGGAGAGCCTACAGAATAGATGAAATACAACACAAAAGGTATATACATTAAACATTTAACAAGAATTACAAACAAAAAAAGATGACTATACAAGTATTTTGGTAAATTAACCACAGAGTGAACACTGGTTTACATACCAAATGAGGGAACGGTTTGGTTTAGCGAGCTGGCATTTGTCAGAACCAAGATGGCTGCTGAAGAGTGCTTCCACATCTTGCTTTACCATTTTGATAATTCTCTGCAATTGCTCGCAAAAGTGTTGTGTCAATAAAGTAGGGTTTACCATCAGTAGCACCTAATAGTTATATTACAAAGAATGTACAATTGAGTAAAATATTTAAAGCCAAAGGAAATCCTTCACTTTTCAGAAAGACTTGGAAAGTTCAGTCAGTTTCAAGCATTAGTCGGATGTGACCTGCTATCGACATCCTGGTAGTTAGCATGTGCCGAGTCTTAGTAACAGCCAGCTGCTTCGGTCAGTCATTGTCAAATACCGCTTCAAGGGACAGGATCTCTCGGGACAACACTGCTTCAAATGAGGTGCGTCGTTGATCGGCTTATGGTATGGTACTTCCTTTCGAACAAGGATGGCAGGTTGACAAATGAAGGGGACGGGACACCCTGATGGGGGAAAAAAAAAGACAAAATTAACATTTATGGGGAAGTGCTTAGAATGTACCACTAAATTAGCCCACATTTCGCCAGCCACATGAATCCCACCTCGCAATTAAGAGGCAGATTTAGCCTGCTTCCAAGCCACAAAAACAGGGTTACTCTGAAGATTTGTAAGACCGAGACCAATTAGGCTGACACTGCACATGTGACTCGGGTAACATGACATTCTAAGAGAACTGAGATTGTGACCAACACCACCAGTGAGCTCTCAACGCTGTGCACCCCAAGTGCGACCCATCCTTTTGTGACATGCAGATTCTTTCTTTCCAAGTTTCAAGGTACAAATTGCTTTTATTTTTACTGGATGCACCGATTTTTTTTCAAAAGCAAAAAACATTTTCAAAAGATTGCAAAAGCCAATTATTTGAACATATTATTTAAGGCACCACCAGATATTTGCATTTAAATTGCATACATGGTGTTCTTATGAATCTGTGCCTTTTGAAACACCAGAATTACCCAGCTGCCTATGCTACAATACCTTGCCTACATGTGTAAGTTTGGATCTTGCAAACAAAATACTCAAGATAAAGTTTAGCAACCAGGTCCTCTGTGATCCGGTAAACACCTCATTCTTCAAAAATGTTCAAAATGTTAAAACGTGATATCAATGAAGACAGTAGTAGAAACAGCAATATGACAGGACCGGAGGAACTATTAAGATCAGCAAATGTCTCTCGAAGCTCGATTCAGTAGCAATTTTGTGGCTCCACATTGGTTTGGTAAATTGCAAGGAGACACAAAGGAAGGTCAACCTGAAACCACTGAAATTGAAGTCAGAGTGCACCTGGTAGTTTTAAAATGGCAAATATATCTGACCTTGGTAGAAAGAGTCCTATTTCAACTAACACCTCAAGTAATGGACTCATAGATTTTGACAAGACACTTGCTCCTGTCGGGGCAGGAGTTACATGCCCTATAGCTATGCAAGCTAGCAAACCTGGACTCCCATAACATCAAGAACACCTCACCACCCCCTCTGGAAAGGAGAAAATAAACGAGGGGCAGACGGTAGAATGCAGGCATGCAACAATGCTGCCATCTTGATCGCCACTTCCAATCTCTTTTGGGGCATAATTACATTACTCTATAGAGCAGCAAATCTTGAGCATTTCAAAAAGGAAAAAGAAACATCTGGTAAGGTTGGTGGGAACAGCACATGGCACCAATCCGACATGATAACACCCTAGGGGATATAGACACCATTTCCAGGTCACTCAATTCCTAGAAGGTTCCAGGAAAGACTATAAAATACTCCAAGAAACGCTGGGTTAACTGCAGAACAACTAAACATAAGCAGAAGAAAAAGCATCCGTCATGAGCAAATGTTCCACAGATGCACAGCTTTCTTCTGAAGGATGCTACTTCCTTGGGACGCAAATTGCTCTTCTTGGAGGGATTTGCTCATCAATGTCTAAAGAATCTGGATGGAGGGAACAAGAAAAAAAACATTGCTTGACAACTGGTTTGACAATGTTGGACCATAGAGCTTCCAAACATGGTACCTAATCTAAAAACCAGGATGCAGTTAAAATGTGATGTTGCCCTGAGTGGGATATGCAATAATGGTCAGGTTCACAAGAAAAGCTTATGGAAAGAAAAAAAAATATGCAATGAAACTACAAAAAGGCTATTTAATGAAGAAATGTCTAAAAAATAAAATACAATCTCACTCCATTTGAGGGATTGTAGCACACATACTATATAAAGTAGGCATTTTCAAAAATGATTCAGTAAAGAAAGGTTCTCTGAAACAAAACATGGTCTTTTTGTTAAATGGAACCAATTTATTTTAAGTTTGTTTTGTTCCAGGACTAACATTTGGCTTAAATTTTCAATGTAATCCATAGAGAATTGTGGATACAAGCCCTTTAAGGAATCCAGGAGTTTCCTTGCCCAGAATGCACAAGTGTCGGCTGGATATTGCTTTTTGTTGTGAATTTTGTTAGGACCAGGTCCATCAAATTTCCAAAGGTTCACCTGGTTTAATATGGAATTTAAGATGCCCATGATGGACAACTAGGTTTACACGTTAACCTTCCTCATCAAACACCCGATTTTCTTTTTTAGATATTAATTGAAACAAAAGCATGCATGTGCCTTTGCTCAGTGGGTGGCATCACCATAGAAATCAAGCGAACTGAGGTGGGACGTTTGACCCCACTAAGGTTCCTTTCCTGAAATCAGCCAATTCAGTAATGTTTAGAGAAAATGTGTCTTCTTCCCCAGATGACTGCTTTGTACACCTAACATGGGCATTTCTCACTATAGCAGCAGTGGCGGTTTTAATGTTTGAGAATGCAAAATCTGCAGTTTATCCATAGCCACAAGATTCCTTGTGTAGATTCTACTCTTCATATACCTTCCACCAATTAAGTATAGATTTTCTCAAGCCTCAAAGCCCTTCACTGCTAGGCATTTACAAAATGTGTGCCAGAAGGGCTTCAAACCCATAGTCTCCCAAGAGGTTATGTGAGAGCGCATTGATGTTCTCATTTTGAGGCAAAAATGCCCCATATCATCTTATAGCGTAACCTTTCAGTGATTTGAAAATTGTACCAGAGCTTCTTCACTATATTTAACCTATTAGCCCATTCAGCAAAAGTAAGGTTGATTGGGACTTCCAATGTTTAGAAATAACTAAGCGAGCAACCACCATTGCAATAAAAGCAAATTGTGCACCTTCTTTTCCATACAGGGAGTCTGCTGCAATGCCACAGTGCCAAAAGAGGTGAAGGTTCAACCTGTTGACGTACTTGGCCTGAAATCTGAGTAAAGATCCAAGTCCAGAAATCTTCAAACCTGCGCATGACCAAAAAACATGTTTTCAGTCCCCTCTTTGGTCACACCAGGGCATTTCCCACGGACTGCCTGGAACATTTCATCGAGTCTAGCAGGAGTGTAATACAGCATCCAGCCGTTGTAAAAAAGACTATAAAAATTGGCCCCTCGCAGCAAAGAAAACCCAAACTAAAGTACCTATACCATCTTTCCCTGTCCATCTCAACACCCGTGCAGCACTCCCATTTAGCACAGATCCTCTTAGTGACTTGATTATGGTTGAGGCCAAGTTCCTTATACCATAGACTACATGAATCTCCAGTCTCACTTGACACAAACCGTTTCCTCACTAGGGGTTTCTGACGCACTAATTTCGACCAAAGATTAAAAAACTGAAACAAATCGATTGTACGAAAACCTATACAATGCACTGTGCCCAAGTGCAGGTATGGAGATTTCTTCTAGGGACTTAATTCCAGTGCCTAGAATAAAATCACCTAACTTGCTCATCTGGATAGCTGGGCAACGGTTAATAACATCCCCAGAAAAGCAAGGGGATTAATGTTTGCAACATATGGGGTGTTTCAGCATGAATTGCAGGCATCTTGTACTTTGTAAACTGTTGAAGCCGAATAGACCAAAGCACCTGTAAGGTTTTATATCTCATCTTTTTCAGTTCTTTGGGTTCTTTAAGGGCCCGATGGAGGCTGCTGAACCCATACTTCAGTATATTTGACAATTGTCAAATCAAGAGGATTGCCCTACAAATCTAATCTGTAATACAAAGGATGCCCGATAATACTGCTTAAAATTAGGTTTTAGGGCACCTGCAGATTTAGGGAGTTGTAAAATTCTCATATTAGCACGAGGGGTCTTGTTTCTCCAAACAAATGAAGTCATTATACTATCCAATCTGGTGGAAGTAGAGTGACACTGCTTTCCATTTGCTGGGGCTTGCCCAGTGCATTAGGATTTGTCTGACCCTGCTTGATCGCCTCTTCAGCGTTAAAAAGGCAGGTCCTTACTGTTGTAACTAAGATACAAGACCAACTTACAAGAGAAGCCTCACACATGCTTTGTGTGGGAACCTAGAGAAGTTCATCTTCTTTAATCACACCAACTAGCGTCTAGGCCTTACTAGCCCTCTGGAAATCATTAGCATGAGAACTAGTTAAAAGAATGAATCAGATAGACACATGGAGATGGTGATTGAACCCTAAGGTAGCTAAGCTGTTATTTGGGATCGCCGCTCCAGAGAACTAAAAAATATACCGTCTAACACTGGTGAATATTCATTGTCAGTGGAGCTCAAGTAATGTTTCTAAACAGCAGAGTCGGGAAGCTTTTAAGTAGAAGGTGAAGTCTGCATGCATCACTATCGGCATTGATTTTTAGGTTTTCTGTTTAGGATAAGAGATGGCTTATTTAACCATGTTTAATAGTGCTTAGATTTATAACCATCTGGCTCCAACAAAGGATCTTTAGTCCTTTCAGTAAGTTCTCCATTAAAATGTGTTTCAATTAGCCTCACATACTGCATTACTCTAAAGTTCCCTCTTCAGATGAGAAAACAAGAAAGTGGACAGATGCATACGCTGGTTTAGGTGAAAACGGGTTAAGGCTTATGGCAAGAGCTGGCTTCACCATAGATGGGCGTCTTTGGAAAAATTATTCAGTTGCAAGTTAGTGCACTGCATATATTGAAACATTAATAGTGGTATGACTGCCACCTCAAATCCTCTCCAGCTTCCTCAGAAATGGATATTACAACATAACCCAATTTAGTACTTGCAGACCATACTCGTCAAGAAACAAAGCAAAATACCTTTGACAAAGGACCTACATGTTTGTTCAAATGAAGATCGTGCCAGCAATAAAACCTTAAAGAGCTAAGGAGACAAACAGCAAGAACAAAGGTACTGCCCTATCATACCTACAAATTTAATTACTAAACCTCAGCCTTTCAGGCCTAAATGTGTAACGATAAACTGTTCAAGATGGTATTTAAAAAAAAAAAATTTAAAAAAAAAAAAAAATTCTCCTCCGAGAGGTGAAGAGAAACACAAAACCTTGCCGCAATGGTACTTTATACAAGAACCACTTAAGGGCTCTTTTTGGAGTCCTGTTGCCAGCAGTGAAGAGAATTAGGCAGTTTCTAAACCAAACACTTCAGAAGAGGGCTACTATGTTTCTTCAAGCCAGCATTACTTCTCACTTCACGGTGTCACTTATCTTAAAATATCTGTATTTTGAGACAGATGTTGCAATACTGGCAGTCTTGATGGATACCCAGTCGCCACACAGCAGTAATGGAGCCGGTCTTAGATGGAGCCTTCAGGAGTCATCCATTGTACTTCAATCCCTCTAAGGTACTTTGCTTATTTCCGGGGGTTAAAAGTCCCTACCCAAACTCAGGCTACTTTCATGATAAATAGAAACGTTCTACACAGGCCCGCATGCGAGTAGAAGAGCGATACTTTTCCGGATCAGAAAGTAAGGGGGCAGCCCTATTTATACAGAAGGGTGCAATTCTCAGCACCATAAAGATTTGCAGAAATGTATTCTTAATGAGGGAAGGAAGGACTGTTGGTTCACTCTTTAAGAAATAGCGAACTTCTAGTGGAAAGAGTAAGCGTTACGTGAAATTACCCAACCAACGTATTTCACTATTTGGAAGCCTCCCCTGTTAACCCCCAAAAAAAAACATTTTGCGAAACAGGCAATTCAGGTTCAGAAAATACTGCTAAATTTGGTCTCTTGCAGGCATTGCAAATGTACACCGAAACCAGTTCTGTGTGAAAGTTGCACATATAACAAATCGACTAACACCTTAGAGTATGAGGTCTAGATATTTCAACAATGGCAGCGCAGTACAGTGACAAACATCAAGGGGCGGTGGAAAACGCATTTTCAACAAATTTAAATTCTGCTTTTAGTGCAAAACGGCGTCTCATGACTTGAGCGGAGAAGTAACTTACATAAAACAAGCACTGGCAAAGCCAATAGGTTTCGCCTATGTGAGATCTATTGACTTTGTAATTTTTTTACGTTACATGCCAGCGATGACCGCGCCATAGTGCATTTTCTTTTTACTTTAAGCCACGTTGCACAGCAGTGTATGTGCAATATGAAAAAACATTTACAAAGCCAATAAATCTCACATGGGCAAAACCTATTATCTTTGCTAAAGCTTGTTTTGATTCACCGTGGCATGGAGGTTGTTGAGCCTGCCATCCTTATAGCAGTCTGACCCCCCCCCCCCCAAAAAAAAAACATTTGTCTACTTCCCTCCACTTTTTGCTATATCTTATTGTTGGCCTTAGGATTCTGAGCACTTTACCACTGCTAACCAGTGCTAAAGTGCATGTGCTTCTCCCCTAAACATAGTGACATTGGTATATACCCGATTGGCATATTTAGTTTACCTGCAAGTCCCTTGTGAAGTAGTATACCATGCACCCTGGGCCTGTACATCGAATGCTACTAGTGGGCCTGCAGCACTGGTTGGGCCACACATTTATTCCACATAAGTTACCCCTAAGGTAGGCCCTAAGTGACCCCAAAGGGAGGGGTGCTGTGTAACTAAACGGCTGGACACGTACTTCTAAGTTTTACATGTCCTAGCAGTGACAAACAGCAGTGAAAACGAATTTAGCTGTGAGGACTACTCCTTCCAGGGGCTAACATTGAGAATTCCTTAAAACACCTTTTAAGCTGTAATTCCCGATTGTAAAGGAGTAGCTACTTTGTTTAGTATATTTGGAATGGTGGTGATAACTGATCTAATGGTAAAGTTGGATGTGACATTACCATTTTAGAAATAACACTTTTAAAAAGTGGACATTAGTCTGCTCTCAACTTTGCTCTGTGTGCCTGCAGCCTATTTACATTACACGTCTGGGCGTCAGCTACGCTTTGTGCATTCCCTCTAGACAGCCACATCACAGGAAGGGTTGGGTGTGACAGGGGATTAATCTGCATTCTGATAACCTTCCTGGGCAGGAAGGGGGAGAGGTGGCTCACATCTAAATAGGTGGTGTCCTACCTCACACAAAGACCCGATTTACGCCCCACTGGTAGTCGGGAGCCAGGGCTGGGTTGAAAGGGATCCTTGTGCACTTCAGAGTACTCCTTTGAAATCATCCCCCACATCAAATGTACTCTTGGGTACAAGTTTCAGCGCTCTGGCCCCATCAAATCAGTACATTAGTGGACCCCGAGAAGAAGTCTGCTGGAGTAAAGTCTGCTGTGTTGAAAGAATTTCCACTTTGCTGTGACTGACTGTTCTGAGGAATTTGCTGAGCTGCCCTGCTGATCTCTGCTCTGAGGGCAAGGACGGGACCCTCTCACGTGAACTCAGGGTGACTCCAAGTGCTTGTTGGCTTGCCTCCTGTTTTTTGAAGTCTCAGGGACACAAAAGACTTCCTGCAACTCTCCTGGTGCTGCTGGGCTCTTCAGTCTGCAAGTCCTACCCTTGCCTGAGGTGCCCTCTCCTGTCATGCGCCTCAGAAGTGGGTCTCGATCATTTTCTACATCAATGCAGCCGGCAGCCTTGTGCCGATCAGAACCGACGCATCGCCCTTCGATGCAGATACAGCGGCCCTACAGCCAGCGCATCTCGACGATGACGCCGTATCTGCATTGTACGACGCTTTCATCAACGGCGCGGATCGTCACCGACGCTCCCATTCGTCCACGGATCGACGACGTGGCGCCTCCAACTCTTCGCCACCTTGCTCAATCCAAGGTACTTTTTCAGCAGGACCCGTCTGTGTCCTATAGCCAGCCTGCAATCAATTACGGTCGGCCTGAACTTTGGATTTGCACGCAGCCCTCAAGTAACCTTTTCACTGCTAGTGACTTCGAAGCACTATTTTTACATTTAATTTTTAAAAATTCATATCTAAACTTCTTATTGGATTTGTAGTTTCGGTTTTGTTTTACTTGGATAAATATTCTCTATTTTTCTAAACCGGTGTGGAATCTTTTTTATGGTGTTTTCATTGAGTTACTGTAATTTAAGTGTTAGAAAATACTTTACACATTACCTCTTAAGTTAAGCCTGACTGCTCTGTGCCAAGCTACCAGAGGGTGAGCACAGGTTAATTTACAGTGTGTATCAGACGCAGACTAGGGTGGTGGTCCCTACTTGGGCCAGGTGCAAACCTCTGCCAACCAGAGACTCCATTTCTAACAGAGGTGCTTTACTATTTGCTTCCTTCCCTTCGAGCTACTCTAAACAAATAATCACATCCCCAAGACAAACAAGCATTGGCATAGCCAATAGGTCTCGCCTTTGGAACCTTATAAGTATTTAGTTATGCAGTACAATATCCTTGGTGCAACAACATCAACTGTTGCATGGCTAAACACTTATAAGGTCCCAAATGCGAGCCCTATTGGCTATGCCAATGCTTGTTTATTCTCCCACTGCTCCCTTTTCCAATATCTCCCTCTCATCGCCCAGGCTGTTTCTCTCTGTCTAACATTCTCTCCCTCTTTGTCTGTTTTCGCTTGTATAAAGTAAGAACAATACAAAAGGCAGCTGCCGAGGGCAGCAGGGAGCTGTGCGCTAAAGTCTGAAATGCGCTTGTCTCTTTGGCCTGCCGTCCTGCAACAGCCAACCAGACATGCGCATTTTAAACCTCTCTCACCCAGCTATCTTAGACATCTGGGCTAGAGAAAGCACAGGCCTCCAGTGCTCTTGAAAGCACTGAGTGAGGACGCTTCCTCCAACCTTGGTGCTTGTCTCATGCTGGTCAGAGCAGCGCCAGGATTGGCTAGGGGCAGTGGTCAAAATGGGGGATCTGAGGGGCACAACGTGCCAATACTTTTTAATTGTAGAAAAACAGTTCCCCTACATTTTGTGAAAACACTACCGTCCTGGGATGTTTCATTCTAAGAGGTGAAATGTAAGCAGGGAGTCTGCTGTGCTGCGATACCGAGGGAGGGGGAAACAGCTAAATAAGCCTATTCTCCAGGATGCCTGCTGCCTGAAACACATGTAAATGTGCACAATTTGTTAATCTGCAAATCCTGGAAGCCAGTATTGGCTTTGATTGATGGAATCACTTGAGGCTACCTGATGACACATATTTATTCTCTCAGAGACATTGTAAAGGAGCTACAAGCTAAGCTGTGAAGTGTGTACTTTTAAAAGACAGTTATAAAAAACATTTGCACTATGTACAGTCTGGGTATAACTAAAATCTATATTTTGGACACACTTTTTTATCTTAAACCTTTTTGCACATTTTGTAGCAGCCTATCTTTTACTGTGGGTAATGCAAATTTAAAATGACTTACATATTCAAAGTGCTATCTGTCACAGACTAGGACCTCATAGCACTAAACATACACAAGTCACAATTCTCCACTGCACCAACCAGGATTTAATTCTGTGGCTTTGTGGTGCACTGCATTAACTAATAAGAGGTTTCATAATGTAGGATAGTGCAGTTACCACTGAGTAACTTACATGCATTTAATTTTCATTTCAGCTTTGCTTTATTTTATATGTAGTTACCTGAAGGTGAAAGAACGAATAAAGTTACTGAATATTTTTTAATCACGCCTCTGACCAAGCTCCACGCTCACTCACCCCACCCCCACTGCATGCAGCCTCACAGTTCCCATACTTTTGCTAATGCACTTCGACCACTGGTTAGTAGAGCTGGCCGCTCCGCGTTGGAGCCTGCCTCAAGGAGAGAAGACCGGTGAGGAGGACGTCGCACAGCAAGCCAGGAAGGCAAGTCAAACTTTTTTACATTTTTATTTCTTTTATTTTCTGCCTCCCACTGCTAGTGGCACCCTAGATGGCCTCTGAACTGGAATGCAACGTGCCCTTTGCCTAAATTGCATAGTAAGCGCTAAGCGCTATATAAATGCAAATACAAATGTGCACAGCTGACGGTCACGTGTTAAAAGTACGGTAGTAGAAAATACCGTCAATCATGGAGGAAAAACGACTCGCGATATAAAAGCAAGAGTTATAAAATTATTCACCTGCTATCGAAAGCTGCAAAGAAAAACCAACAGATCAGACATCAGTCGAAAGTGTATTTTTGGGCGAAAAATAGAACAAGGTTAGTTCAGGAATCCAAGGGAGTAAATATTCAGGGGAAGATGAAAGGGCAGGAAGGGTGGAATTGGATGGAATGTGAAAAAAACGAGGCTTAAGTGATTCTTGGGCCAGGTGACATGCGGCGATGGCATGAAACAAGAGATGAAAGCGGAGGCTGCCAATTAGTGAATCAAAGTGCGAGACAGACAGAGTTATAAAATAAAGAGGAGAAATGGGAGAGGAGCGGCAGAGGTCTGTGATCTAATTGAGATTCATGGACTAGGGTTGAAACAGAGAATGAAGAAATAAATACGAGGACTGCAGGGGCGGGGTAGTTTAACTGTTTGACTAGCGAAGTATTGATTATTAAACTCGATAACATGGCGGTCCGTTTTGATTCCAAATGAGCTGTTTTTACATCAGCAAATCACAGATTCAGAGTCAACAAACGCATCTCATCGGTAACATCAGCAGAGACGCCAAGGCTGGAAAGATCATTGTGTGCAAACTGCACACAGCTTCCTCAGGCTCACGGACTTGGGAGTGTGTGGAATTTTACTGCCTCATACTTTAGCTGAGTTACAATGAAACACTGGGCCTCAACGCTACGGTATGTTCATCGAAAATATTTAAAATATTTTAATAGTATTAGATTCACTCAGTATAGGTCAGCTCTATTAAAGATTTCTATAGACGATTGCACCGCAGCCCCAAGTGCAGATGAGAAAAGAAATGGCGGTCGCGCGGTTTAAAAAAAAAAAAAACAGTGGTGCGCGCGCACCACAGAGGAAGCGGGGGGGAGGGAGCGCGGCAGCCTGCTCAGCTGACCAGACGCTCGTGCGTCATGGCCTTTGCCGGCATGTGTTTACAATCATCGCGCCCGCGTCTGGGCACGATAATTGGAAACACATGTTTGCCGCGCGTACCCATCTCAAAAAGGCCAGCCACGACGCACGAGCGTTTTTGGGACTGCTTTCAAAACTTACTTACTAAAAGTCTTCGCCTCTAAGCAGCGCTTGCGCGCTACTCGAGGCTCGACCTAAAAATGAATACGGTGTAATGTGTCAGTCATTAATAAAAATCTTTGGGAGATGTATAATTTTGTTGACAAGGTCACATTTAAAGTGCCACTGCCTATAAAATAATTTACATAACCCGAAGATATTGTTAAAGGATATTGACTTGTTTTAATGACCAGCATTGGCAAAGCCAATAGGTCTCTGCAATGTCTGAGCTATTGGCCTTGGAAATGTGAATGTCTCCAACTGATGTTGTCTAGAAGCACATCTGCTGTTAAACATGGCTGAAAGTCACGGAAAGCCCAGAATCACAGGATGTTGAGCCTACGCAGAGTCTCTTCGCCCTCCATGTTGTTTATTGTCCCCCCCCCCCAAACACAAACATTTGTCATAGCACAGCCTGCGCTGGCTGCATGATGGCACTTTTTTCAGTGACTTTTAGCCATGCTGAACAGCAGATGTGCTGCTACACAACATGGCTAAAAGACATTCACATTGACAAGGCCAATAGCTAGGGCATTGCTGAGATCTATTGGTTTTGCCAATGTTTATTCAGTGCCGACGGGGTATTGCTGAACAAATGTAGAAGTGATCGTGAGAAACAGTTGAGGAGCTTTGGAGGGAAGTGTGGATGTGGCATAACAGTCCGAGCTACCGACAGGGGAACCAGGTTTCAATCTTAGGGTCGGCTAAACAGTTTGTGATTCTGGGCAAATAACTTACCCTTCCCCCTATGTACAACAACGAATGAGTCATTGTGTAATATAACTGGTAAGCACTTAAATACTCCAATGCCATCGGTTCATGTTTGCGCTATGGCAAGACGGAGCGAGCGGTCCATTACCATTGGATAGTGCAAAAAAAAAAAAAACTAAACCAACTGGGGGGGTGGGGTGGGTGTGTGTGTGTGTGTGTGTGTGTGTGTGTGTGTGTGTTGTTTTTTTAAACAAAGTTCAACCAATCTGAGCAGAGATTGCACCCTTTCCTCCTGTGCAGTGACTTCACACCTCAGATTTACCATACGTTGTAGATAGGGAGTCTTCCTGAGCTCTGCTCAGTTTTTGACTTCAGAACCTGACTTTGTACACTGGGGCCTCCAGGTGAACTTGGATATTTGAGCTTTACTAGATACTCTGACATGCTGTTAGGATCTGTCAAAGGGCTCAAAAAGGGTTCATTTCACCCAATGTAAAACCTGTGTGTAGATGAGGCTCTTCTATGAAGATCCTCATAAGGAGGGCCTGGACTGCCAGCACCCACACCATAAACCCAAGGACTGCAAATATTGCAGAACGATTTCAGCCAAGACTTTCAAAGATAGAGAAGAAAGACTTCAACTATGGCTGCAGAAGAAAAAAGCTACTGAAACTCCAAAGTCTGGAGAGGAAGGGCCTTCCCCTAAAGTGAAAGTCTCTAAAGAGATCTGAAAAACACCTAACTGGAATGACAAAAAAAGACTGATAAAGATGAAGAAAATACAAACACTGGACAATGTGACTTCTCCAAGACCCCAGGAGAAAATAGGGCAAACATCAGCTTCTGAACCATCAATACCTTTAGACGAGGCATTAGCCTCCGTCAATGTCAGAAAACCAGCATCGGAGAAATCAGGCATTAGCCCCTGCCAATGTCAGAAAACTGGCATCGGAGAAATCAGGCAGGTTGCAGATTAAAAATGGTCAACAAAACCGCCCACGGAGAGGATGGCCACATCAATGACAATTACAACCACTGTGTCTTTCTCTTCGCCGATGGTAACCGTAGTAACATCTTCGTTGACGGCAAGATTTTTGCCAGGACCTTCGTCAACACAATCCATGCCCCTGCCGTCGACAGTCATCGGACGCACCGATGACGCCTCAGACGCAGTTTCCTCGGACAGCGAAGGCGACACCTCTGAAACCGACTTTTTTCATAGTTGGCAGTCATCGATGAACCAGTTTTCAGGCCAGAGGTAAACTCACCCAGCACGGTTTCACCGCTGCCACCAGTGTGCCTTCTTCAAATGGGGCAAACACAAGGAGATGGACAGAGCGCTGAAACTTTTCAGACACTCTCCCCCAGTCACAGATCTGGGTTGAATCCATCATCGTTCTTTAACTCACTTTGTCACCCCAGTTTAGACAGCTATATGCAAATCAGTCTTGACCCTGTGCCTCATGGCAACAGTCCAGCCCGAACTGCCAAGCCATGTCTTCCCTGGACTGGAAACAAGCATCCTGGGACAGGTTTCGGGCTAACAGCCCTCATCAGCCAGGCTAGCTTGAATCCAGTGGCAAAGTGAGCAAGGGACCCACATCTGGGAATACCCTGCCAACTTAGCGCAAATAAAGCAAACACAAGGAGCTGAGAGCTAAAGACCGATGATGGATTCAAGCCAGATCTGTGACTGGGGGAGAGGGTCTGAAAAGTTTCAGCGCTCCGTCCATCTCCTTGGGTTTCCTTTCTTGAAATGGGGACAGACATTTTGGGGGTGGTGGGGGGGGGGGGGGATGTCACACGCCAGTCACAACTTCATATTAAATATCAAGACTCAGATGATGACAAACAGCAGGAATCGCAATACATGCAGGGTGAATTTGCTTTGAAGGACAGACAAGGAAAGAACTTATGAGTAATTCCTGGAATATGAGCCTTATGAGAACTCATTTTAGGCGCAACAATCACAGGAACATACAATGCAAATCCCCAGTTCTTCGCATGATGCTGCAGGACTGTAAGAGGTTTCCCTCTAAGGGAACAACGTCTTCAATAACGGGGCAAGCTGGGGTACCACAAAGAACCTTCATTGAAGCAACCAACTCAGACGCCACAGCATACAGAAAACCCATAACCAAGGCAATTAGAAACCATTGCCATACATGATGATTATGTGGACCAAGGAGACTGACAAACCCGAAGAGGGACAATCACCGCAGGAACAGACCACTACTGCTGCAGGTAGTGAATGGGATGACTACCTTACCCCCCATATCAGTGCCACAAACCCCACAAGGTGCTAGTTCGTCTCCTGATGATATTGAAGGGTTCCATGCGATTCTTGAAAGAGCGGCGAAGCATTTCACCAATCAATCCCAGTTCAATACACAGTGCTTCTTGTACGATTTCAAAGAATCAAACAAGAAATTGGTAAGATCCATACCAATTGTGGATTACATTTGAACAAAGGTCTCACGGTCCTAAAGAACCCAGCCACAGTGATATAGTCATTGGATAATAAGTACAAGGTTCCAGGACACTCACCAGCCTGCTTGAAAGGCCATCCAAAGCCGGACTCAGTGATGCAAGCGACACAAAGACGATCTAAGAACCAGGCAGCACCATGTTAAGCTCATCCAGACAGAGGGCAAGCGACTGGACAATATAGGATAAAATTTCTCTGCCATGGCAGCGATCACTAAGTGCGTCCAATGATCTAGCCATTCTGGGCAGATATGATAGTCAAATGTGGTTGGACCTCGTTCAGGTCCTAGAATTTCTGCTGGAAGATGGGGGAAAAAAATAAATCAGAAGCGAGAATCATCCTACAAGAAGGGGGTACGCACATCCTCAGAGGATAAATACTGCGATGGATGTGGCCCTAACAGGCTTCAGACAGATGGCGGGTGCAGTAGTCTTGAGAAGGTAGGGCTGGCTCAAGTCAACCTATTTCTGGCCGGAGGTACTGTCAAAAAATGTAGACATGCCGTACAACAGTGAAGCCTCATTTGGAACACACATTGATGACGTCCTGCAATCTATCAAGGCTGACACACTGTTCGATCCTTGGGAACCTTACAACAGAACATTTCCATCTTCTCGAAGTGACAGTACTCCTTTCATGGAGGCTATCAACCTTATCAATGCCAAATTTAGAATTAACAAGCACAGGGTTACTGTCAACAATTCTCCCAACAATATAGACCCTCAGACCACAATGCACTCCACACAGGGAGCTAGAAGAACTGCAGCAGCAGGAAAAGGTCCAGAATCCTGCAGAAGACAGTGACAAGACAATGACACCGGTGGCCTCAGTGCCTTCACCTCCCTTGCATTTCAGAGACAATTTTCAGCTGTTACAAATTTAGGACTTCCATCTCCTCAGACAGGTGGGTGCTGGCCAAAGTATTGTCACTCCCTAGAGTTTGACAGGTGGATGATAAGGTGGTTTCTGGACCAGCATCATTGGCTGTTAAGAGAAAATCAACTCTGATTTTCAAGAGAGCACTAGAAGTCCCACAAAACTGCAGACACAGGTTTCTACTCCAACATCGTTCTCCTGAGGAAGAATGGCAAATGGAGACAAATCAACAAATCTCAAAAACCAATTCAGAATGATAAACGCTACAGGATAAATTTTGTTTCTTAAACCAAGGAGATCACATGACAGATCTTCTTGACGCACATTTTCATATTCCCCATACATGTGAGGTACAGAAGATCTCAGATTCGGGTGGCCGGAAGTCATTTCCAATTGAGTTCTACCGTTTGGACTAAAATCAGACCTAGACCTTTCACCAAGTGCATGGCACCAGTGGCAGCATCTCAGGCAAGGCCACCAGGTATTTCCATACTTAAATGATTGGCTTATAAAAGCAAATACTTGCAAGGGAATCTAAAAGGGCATGCCTGCACCTCTTCTAGAACCCGTGCCTCTATCTAAGCAGGGAAAAATCCTGTTTAACTCCTCAAAAGCCAGTCACTTTTCTGGGAGCTGTCACGGACACAAACGTTTGCAAGGTATATCCAACAGAAGAGAGGTTCACAAAGATTGGGACACTGGGATCTTCACGGTTAAGAAAAAGGTCCACTTCAGTAAGGCAGTTGAAATTGTTCCTGGGAATGATATTGTCGTGCAGCCCTCTCATCCTAAATGCCAGTTGTACATAAGACCGCTGCAAAAACAACTGGACAAGCAATGGAAGCAAGATACGGGCTCATTCAACGACATTGTCCTGATAACTCCAAAAATGGTGTGCGCGATGCAGTGGAGGAAGAACAAAGAAAACATTGCAGTGGGGTCAACATTCCTTATAAGGACTCCAAGTCTCATTAGGACAATGGATGCCTCAATGGAAGGATGGGGAGGACCTCTCGAAGATCTGGAAGTGAGCGGAAAGTGGTCAAATGAAGAGAAGAAGAATCAGTCTACTGGAACTGAAGGCAGTAGATCTGGGGCTTGTCTATTAAATCAAACAAAATAGTTTTTTGTATAGCAGACATGCAGAACTCAAACATTTGAAGGTGCTCTCATTTGATAATGAAGAAAATGGCAGCTCAATGGATTAAAATATTTGCCCACGATCACATCATTTGAAACCAGTTTATGGGTCAAGGGCCTTACAACAAATAGGTCGAGTAGATTATTTAAGTCACTACAGGTCTACACATTTTTTATGATTTACAGAGGCCTGCCTTTAGTCCCAAGCCTACTGAACAAGAGGAAATGGGAACAATGCAGGATCATCATGATAGCTTCAGTGTGGCTGAGACAATTCGGGTACACGGAGCTTCTCCTAATGTCAGAACAGCAACACACAATTCAAACCAGTCCCAAGTTTGCTATACAGAGACGGTGGGCAAGTGCTGCATCCGAACCCAGAATCTCAATTTAGCTGCTTCAATCCTGAATACATGAATACAATGAATTCCATCAGCTAGATATTTCCCAGCAATGCAGAGACATTCTAGCTAAAGCAGACTCCACTAACAAGTCCTACACAGCTAAACTGCTACGATTCTGTAATTGGTCAGTGGCTAATGATAGTTACCCTTTCTCCTCCGCGCCAGTGTAGATCCTACAATACCTTTTATCATTAGCTGGGTCTGGTCTATGTCATTGCTCTATTTGAGTACATTTAGCAGCTAAGATGCTCTCGCAACAAAAACTCACTGTGCTCTGACAGGTTAAAGAATTTGAAAAGGAGCTATTTGGAGCTTTTCCGACGATAAGAAAACCACCCATAGCTTGACAGTTGAACACTGTCTTGACAATTGAGAAGCCCCATTGAGCTGGTACATAAAACAGACATCAAACACCTTAAATGGAAAACTGCATATATAAAAAAAAAAAAAAAAAAAAAAAGGACAGCAATTTTGCGTATTATCCCTCGATACATACCCTAAGTACCTACAGTTTTCTGACTAACTATTTTTCGGAGGCGCAAATGCAGTCAGTTGCAAGAGCAACTATAGCGAGATGGGTATTGGCGACCATCGCCCTTTGTCATGAAAAAGAGGGAAGACCCCTTACATCCAAGGTACACTCCCACTCTACCAGGAGTGTGGCAACCTCAGCTGCTTTGTTTGAAGAAGTACCACTGTCTCACATATGCAGAGCAGCCACATGGTCTAACAGGCACACATTTAAGAAACATTACTGTCTAGATGCTGCCAACGATAAAGCTGTGGCAGTGTGTCAAGCTGTGCTTCGAAACATTTCAATAAGGTGAGCTAGTTTGTATTTATTGATAAGTTAGTATTTTATACTCTACATTACGGATACTTAAATAACTATGTACATGACACTCCTCCACAGAGTTTTGATCTCACTTATTTTAATGGTATACTGCTAGCTATTCAGATTCAAGCATGTGAATCTGTGAAAGATTCAATATTTGAGAAAAAACAAGTTATCTGTATACTGTAGTTCTCCGGTTTTGATATCTTTCATAGATTCACAAGCGACCTACCCGCCTCCCCTTCAGTCGCTCATCTAATTTATTTTCCCCACATACCATGGGCAGCCATATGCACTTGTACTTTGATACCTGAGGTGGGAAGTCACTGCACAGGAGGAAAGGGTGCAAGCTCTGCTCAGTTGAACTTTGGTTGTGTACAAAACTATGTGGATTGCTGCTCAATCCTATGAGGAAGTGTAATTATAGTCTATCTAAATGAGAGATTTTTATTGCTAGTTATAATAACCTCGGGAATCTCAGCAACAGGGAAGATTCAAGCAACCTATGAACCTATGAAAAATACCTGTATATTGTAATTCTCCAGTATTGATAAGTAACTTGTTTTATTTCACATAGGCGAAATCTTCTGGCTTTACCAATGCTGGTTTTGTTCAGAAACAGGGAGATTAAGTAATTTATCCGTAATCACAAAGAGAAGAGGGGGGAATCCGAGAGAAGAGGGGGAATCCGAGAGAAGAGGGGGGAATCCGAGAGAAGAGGGGGGAATCCGAGAGAAGAGGGGGGGAATCCGAGAGAAGAGGGGGGAATCCGAGAGAAGAGGGGGAATCCGAGAGAAGAGGGGGGAATCCGAGAGAAGAGGGGGGAATCCGAGAGAAGAGGGGGGAATCCGAGAGAAGAGGGGGGGAATCCGAGAGAAGAGGGGGAAGAGGGGAATCCGAGAGAAGAGGGGGAAGAGGGGGGAATCCGAGAGAGAAGAGGGGGAATCCGAGAGAAGGGGGAATCCGAGAGAAGAGGGGGAATCCGAGAGAAGAGGGGAATCCGAGAGAAGAGGGGGGAATCCGAGAGAAGAGGGGGGAATCCGAGAGAAGAGGGGGAATCCGAGAGAAGAGGGGGGAATCCGAGAGAAGAGGGGGAATCCGAGAGAAGAGAAGGGGGAATCCGAGAGAAGAGGGGAAGAGGGGGGAATCCGAGAGAGAGGGGAAGAGGGGGGAATCCGAGAGAAGAGGGGGAAGAGGGGGGAATCCGAGAGAAGAGGGGAGAGAGAGGGGGAATCCGAGAGAAGAGGGGGAATCCGAGAGAAGAGGGGGAATCCGAGAGAAGAGAGAGGGGGAATCCGAGAGAAGAGGGGAATCCGAGAGAAGAGGGGGAATCCGAGAGAAGAGGGGGGAATCCGAGAGAAGAGGGGGAATCCGAGAGAAGAGGGGGGAATCCGAGAGAAGAGGGGGAATCCGAGAGAAGGGGGGAATCCGAGAGAGAGGGGGAATCCGAGAGAAGAGGGGAATCCGAGAGAAGAGGGGGAATCCGAGAGAAGAGGGGGAATCCGAGAGAAGAGGAGGGGAATCCGAGAGAGAGGAGGGGGAATCCAGAGAAGAGGGGAAGAGGGGGAATCCGAGAGAAGAGGGGGAATCCGAGAGAAGAGGGGGAATCCGAGAGAAGAGGGGGGGAATCCGAGAGAAGAGGGGGATCCGAGAGAGAGGGGAATCCGAGAGAAGAGGGGGAAGAGGGGGGAATCCGAGAGAAGAGGGGAAGAGGGGAATCCGAGAGAGAGAGGAAGAGGGGGAATCCGAGAGAAGAGGGGGAAGAGGAGGAGAAGAGGGGGGGAATCCGAGAGAAGAGAGGGGGAATCCGAGAGAAGAGGGGGAATCCGAGAGAGAGAGGGGGGAATCCGAGAGAAGAGGGGGGGAATCCGAGAGAAGAGGGGGGAATCCGAGAGAAGAGGGGGAATCCGAGAGAAGAGGGGGAATCCGAGAGAGAGGAAGAGGGGGGGAATCCGAGAGAGAGAGGGGGGAATCCGAGAGAAGAGGGGGAATCCGAGAGAAGAGGGGGAATCCGAGAAGAGGGGGAATCCGAGAGAAGAGGGGGGAATCCGAGAGAGAGAGGGGGGAATCCGAGAGAAGAGGGGGGAATCCGAGAGAAGAGGGGGGGAATCCGAGAGAAGAGGGGGGGGGAATCCGAGAGAAGAGGGGGGGGGAATCCGAGAGAAGAGGGGGGAATCCGAGAGAAGAGGGGGGAATCCGAGAGAAGAGGGGGGAGAATCCGAGAGAAGAGGGGGAATCCGAGAGAAGAGGGGGAATCCGAGAGAAGAGGGGGGGAATCCGAGAGAAGAGGGGGGAATCCGAGAGAAGAGGGGGGGAATCCGAGAGAAGAGGGGGGAATCCGAGAGAAGAGGGGGGAATCCGAGAGAGAGAGGGGGGGAATCCGAGAGAAGAGGGGGAATCCGAGAGAAGAGGGGGGAATCCGAGAGAAAGAGGGGGGGAATCCGAGAGAAGAGGGGGGAATCCGAGAGAAGAGGGGGGAATCCGAGAGAAGAGGGGGGAATCCGAGAGAAGAGGGGGAATCCGAGAGAAGAGGGGGAATCCGAGAGAAGAGGGGGAATCCGAGAGAAGAGGGGGGAATCCGAGAGAAGAGGGGGAATCCGAGAGAAGAGAGGGGGAATCCGAGAGAAGAGGGGGGAATCCGAGAGAAGAGGGGGGAATCCGAGAGAAGAGGGGGGAATCCGAGAGAAGAGGGGGGGAATCCGAGAGAAGAGGGGGGGAATCCGAGAGAAGAGGGGGGAATCCGAGAGAAGAGGGGGAATCCGAGAGAAGAGGGGGGAATCCGAGAGAAGAGGGGGGAATCCGAGAGAAGAGGGGGGGAATCCGAGAGAAGAGGGGGGAATCCGAGAGAGAGAGAGGGGGAATCCGAGAGAAGAGGGGGGAATCCGAGAGAAGAGGGGGGGAATCCGAGAGAAGAGGGAGGGGGAATCCGAGAGAAGAGGGGGGGAATCCGAGAGAAGAGGGGGAATCCGAGAGAAGAGGGGGAATCCAGAGAAGAGGGGGAATCCGAGAGAAGAGGGGGGGAATCCGAGAGAAGAGGGGGAATCCGAGAGAAGAGGGGGAATCCGAGAGAAGAGGGGGGGGAATCCGAGAGAAGAGGGGGGGGGGAATCCGAGAGAAGAGGGGGGGGGAATCCGAGAGAAGAGGGGGGGGGAATCCGAGAGAAGAGGGGGAATCCGAGAGAAGAGGGGGGAATCCGAGAGAAGAGGGGGGAATCCGAGAGAAGAGGGGGGAATCCGAGAGAAGAGGGGGGGAATCCGAGAGAAGAGGGGGAATCCGAGAGAAGAGGGGGAATCCGAGAGAAGAGGGGGGAATCCGAGAGAAGAGGGGGAATCCGAGAGAAGAGAGGGGGAATCCGAGAGAAGAGGAGGGGAATCCGAGAGAAGAGGGGGAATCCGAGAGAAGAGGGGGAATCCGAGAGAAGAGGGGGAATCCGAGAGAAGAGGGGGGAATCCGAGAGAAGAGGGGGGAATCCGAGAGAAGAGGGGGAATCCGAGAGAAGAGGGGGGAATCCGAGAGAAGAGAGGGGGAATCCGAGAGAAGAGGGGGAATCCGAGAGAAGAGGGGGGAATCCGAGAGAAGAGGGGGAATCCGAGAGAAGAGGGGGAATCCGAGAGAAGAGGGGGGGAATCCGAGAGAAGAGGGGGAATCCGAGAGAGGGAATCAGAGGGGGGGGGAATCCGAGAGAAGAGGGGGGGAATCCGAGAGAAGAGGGGGAATCCGAGAGAAGAGGGGGAATCCGAGAGAAGAGGGGGAATCCGAGAGAAGAGGGGGGAATCCGAGAGAAGAGGGGGGAATCCGAGAGAAGAGGGGGGGAATCCGAGAGAAGAGGGGGGAATCCGAGAGAAGAGGGGGGGAATCCGAGAGAAGAGGGGGGAATCCGAGAGAAGAGGGGGAATCCGAGAGAAGAGGGGGGAATCCGAGAGAGAGAGGGTCCGAGAGAAGAGAATCCGAGAGAAGAGGGGGAATCCGAGAGAAGAGGGGGAATCCGAGAGAAGAGGGGGGAATCCGAGAGAAGAGAGGTCCGAGAGAGGGGAATCCGAGAGAAGAGGGGGGAATCCGAGAGAAGAGGGGGAATCCGAGAGAAGAGGGGGGGAATCCGAGAGAAGAGGGGGGAATCCGAGAGAAGAGGGGGGATCCGGGAGAAGGGGGATCCGGGTGAAGGGGGATCCGGGAGAAGGGGGGTCAGAGTGGGCAAGCCACGCCAGGTGGAGGTTGACGGGCAACCAACAGCAACCACGGGATGCCACGGAGAGATTAAGTGATTTGCCTAAATTTACGGTGTCCTCATGAAAAGTAACTAGTGTTAATGTAAAGCCTGCCAATACCTTCGAGTGGTGTTGTCGCTATATAAAACTGCACAAAAAGTGAAAAGAAGAGTTGGTGGAGGAGGGGGATCTGTGCAACGGAGTACAGCAGGCCAAGCAGCAATGGGAGGGAGGTGGACGGGCAATCAACAGTAAATGCGGGCTGCCATGGGGAGATTAAGTGATTTGCCTGCAATCACAAAATGTGAAACTGAGGCACAGGCTAGGGAGATGTGGCGGCCTTTTGGGAAGAGGATGTGGCATAAAGGCAGGAGCTGCAGACTCGAACTGGGAAACTGGGTTTGCGTTTCAGCTCCGGCTTAACATCCTTGATTCTTGGCAAATCACTTAATCTCCCCATGCCTACAAAATGAATGAAATAGCATGCTGCAACCACCAGCAAGCAAGGAAAACAGTGACAAGCATACGAAGAAATTGAAAGTTAAGGACAGGCTGTAAGCCCCTTTTATGATTCTTTTTTTTTTTTAAATACAAGAGAGTTCACCGGCTCAGCGCAAGTGCTGTGCAGGTGAAACCTAAAAAAGACATGTGAGATCCCAGCAGAATGACTGGTATGTCTCTTGGCACAACAGTCTTTAAGCAAACAGTCCAGCCAGGGTAAAATTATGCACAATTGCATAATAGGAAGTTAAAACATTTTGTGAATTACACAAACCAAAACATGGGTGTTTTGTTTGCATAATTAAAATTTCACCCAGACCTAAGCGTCGGACAATGTAAGTTATTACACAGTCCTGTAAAAAGGAACATCTAAAAAGGCAAACATTCAAGTTATACATATTTTTGATGTTAAAATATTACTCTTTGAACCACATGTCCTCTTAATAGATTTGATGTTGATGAAAATAATTTGTTCACAACTAGTCTTCCTTCTCTGAAAATATTCACATAGTTAAAATTGTTCCAACAGTCGACTATTTGAATGTTTTTGTAGCAAACACCTTCATGAGGTTGGATAGTTTATGCTCCCATATTTTATTTAACTTACTTAGCTACAAAGAGAGTAAGATACTACATAGTACAATCTTGGTTATATGGAATCTTTTGAAAAGGTTT
The DNA here is from genome assembly GCA_963921515.1 of Calotriton arnoldi. Taxonomy (NCBI): domain Eukaryota; kingdom Metazoa; phylum Chordata; class Amphibia; order Caudata; family Salamandridae; genus Calotriton; species Calotriton arnoldi. The sequence goes on from CAWUFW010003762.1 coordinate 1,184,949, forward strand.
AGTGACTACAAAAAGGCACGCAAATACTTCTGACTCACTATTTAGAAGGCATCTAAAAAAAGCAGCAATATGAAGTGACTGGAGGGCTGGAGTCATTTAACAACTGTCGGGAAAGCAAAAAGGCATTGTTGAGGAGATTCTGAAAAAGGACAAACAATATTTCTTACAGATTTAAAAGACAATTCTCAGCAGACTTTATAACTACATGATGGTTTCTGAATATTTCTTAAACGACAGTGGGTGTTACTCGTGAAAATTCATCCAGACGACTTACACCTTCCATTTGTGCATGTGATGTACATTCCTCCTTTGGGAAGAAGACTAAAGCACCTGCCACAGCACAAAGGTAAAGGATGATGGCTCTGCTGCCTTTCCTCTACAGATTCTGGTCTCTCAATGTCAGGAGGTAACAAATGCAGAATAACTGAGATCACAAGCCAACTGCTTGGAGGGGATCAAAGGGAAGCAAGAGTGTAGGAGAAGAGAGGCACTACATAGATTTTGTCTTGAATGTGGGAAGACGCTGGAGAGAAACTACAAGACTTCAAATAAAGGATTCTCACCACTGCCTGCCAAAACTAAGCTTTAGGTCTAGCACTCAATGTATTGAAAAAGAGTGAGGAGACCGCTACATATCAATTTTACCTGATCAATATTTCAAACGTTATTGAGACGTGGCTTGAAGACTGGAACGATGCCAAATCTAATCATTGGTTGAGATTAATTTGGGTATTCCTTCCATTAGTTTGCACTTTCAACAATCTAATCCAGCCCCATGCAAGCATGTACCTTAGGACAGGAATTTTAATTGAGTAACATACAATGTAGGGCATCACTAAACGCCAGAAGAAACTTCTCAAGGCAACCTCGAGGAATAGGGATTCCAAAGGTGACAGTGTAAAAGAGGTACAGACAGGGTATACAAGATTGGGAAGGTTTCCGACTATCCTCAAATTGGTTGGCAAATGTTAGGACAAAAATAACTAGTATAGGAAACTCAGAAAAACGTTTAAAAAAAAAAAAAAAAAAAAAAGTCGGTCAGGTGGCCACCAATTAGTTCTAAATATATGCATTGTTCATTAGCAGAGAACGCATGCAACTCTGAAGTCTACCATGTAACCAGTTTCGCAATTTACAAATCCAAGAGATCTACTGGCTAATGAGAACGCTAAGAGTTCCTTTAAGCAGCAATCCCAGTATGTATGAGCTTCAAGTCTCCACTTGAAATTCTGAACTGGTAAGGCATGACATGGGCACCACATTTTCCAGATAACAAGAGCATGTGACAAGCTTCAGAAAGCAAAGAAATGCTTTTATATTTGCTCCTTATGGAAAGCTCACAAGCAGAATGAGGATAATGATTTAGTAAACCATTACCAGCACATGCTCAAACTATAGAGGAGGAACACACTGAAACCATCAAACGTAAGGGGAACTGTCCACAACTATATTACATTGGCCCTTGAGATGCAACAGACTCTTCTTAATTTAATTGGAGGTGAAAAATGGTTCACAGAGGGGTCATTGGAGTTGAAGAACTTGCTCTACCACATTCGCATGCACCAGCCCAGTTTATTCAACTCAGTACTAGTCACATGGGCCTGCAATAAGCCACTATTTTTTAACCATTTTTGCACTTTGCCTTCAACATAAATATTGTCATTGAAATTGAGAATAGATGGCTTACACTGGTTGAGTACTGAAGGACAAAGCGTAGTCTGCCCCAAATAAGATTCTTAAATAGGTAAGTATCTCTTCCATGGTTACAGCTGCATCAGTGTTTCCAGGTCTGGAAAAACTGATTCATAGAATATGGGGAGCCTGATCGGCCAAAATAAACTACAGAAATTAATTATGGCTAATGGCAGGTGCTTTTTGTGACTACCCTAGCACTGGCAGACATCCAACATTCAAGAGGAAGAGAAGGGGCAGGAGACGAAGTAAACTCATTCACAGGCATATCAAGGCAAAATCATTGGTTATTTGTCTTACAGAAAACATGAGTTACACCTTTCACCAGTTTCCACAAGTTTGCAAAAACATTCTACTCAAGTCAGAAAGCTTGGAAAGAAAGAACTGAATGTTTTATGGGTATATAAAAGACATACCTATACACACAAACCTTAACCAAAGTGTTTAAGCATGCCAAAGTCACCTATGTGTTTTCAATACAAACTTCACCTATTTTTTAAGGCTAGTCATTCGAGGAAATGTTTAAAACAGAGAAATGATTCAAAAAGTCAACATGAAATCTTACTAAGCTCACATGTAGGTAACAGTCTTAGAGAATAGTCTCATGTCTTATGACCGAAGTGGTCTTACTGTAGGAGCCATCACTGTTTCCTCCAGTTATAGTAGATGACCAAGATTGCAAATGATTAGGAGACAATTTGTTGGGGCTAGGAGGACTACTTGGGGGACCTTGACTTATGACAAGCTGAGGTCTAGGACTTGGTGTACTCCCATCAAGAGAGTTAGAGCGTTGAACACTAATGTGTTTGGCAGGTCCATTTAAGTTGAACGTGGAAGAGGAGCGACACATCTACAAACAGGAAGGAATTAAAATTAAATGTTACCATTATACACACAATGTTTAAACCATGGTCAGAAAACGTACACAAATCTTGAAATCAAAGCTTTATAAACAGGAAAGTCATAATAGAAACTTTACTTTTCTTGGCAGCATTAGTTTTCATGTCACCCTCTGCAGTAACTTACACTGAGTCTATAATATTTCCCACTCCACCACATACTCCACCTCCCTCCTCCAGATCAACAGGCACTCATGCTGTACATGCCATGAGCCGCTGCTTCTCTTAGATGCTCAGGACAGAGGAATCTTGAGGAAAGTGGGGTGGGTGGAATGGGATTGCATGAAATGCCCATTAGTATCAGATACTGGACATTAATTTACTCTGCTATACTCCAGATTTTGCTAGCTTGACTAGATGTTGGTCCTAGATGAATTTTACATAACCAGTGACCACAACATTTTAAAACTTATTTATGAAACCGTTAGTCTTTATGAAGCTGAAACAGTGTATAAAATTATCCCAAAAAGGCTAAATGAGCTGAAGGACAATGTGAAAAGGGTTGAAAAGTCAGACATGATTAATGTACGCGATTACATTCATCCCTAAACAGTCTACAGGTAAGAACTAACATGGGCCTTTCTGAAAGAACGCCTATACATTGGTCTTTTCATAGCTTTTTGAGGACTGTACCAATCCTTTAAATCCAAATATTACCCCTGATGGGAAGCCTTATTTAATAAGCCGTTGCTTGACTAAGTTAAGCCCTTTGGATCTACTTTATTATTCCAGTCATAAAATGGTCTTACCCACTGTGAGAATACGCTCGAAGGGACAGGGCAAGAAGGCATTACTAAGGCCATACCTTGGTGATTATGGCCCATTACCACTGTTGTCCCAGGGCCAGACTTATTAGGACACTGCTACCTGAACACCAAATACACACTTTCAGCACTTGATACCCAGGATAGTGAGTCGAGCAGTTCAAGACTTCTCAGGAAGTTAATGTGGAGGCTCAGCCCAGCAGTTACCAAATAACATTTAATGGTTGTCCATTCCACAGTTTATCTTTTAAAAAACAGAAGTTCTTTATTACAAGAAAATGAAACATTACACAAAAGAATATTCTGTGAGCATAGTGCCCTACAACAGGTACTCTACAGACAGAATAATCTCACAGGTTCAGGCTCACTGTCTACAACATGCAGACTGTCAGTGGAATGTAGGCCAGTCAGTCAACCCTTAAGTCACAACCCCCACTGTAGTATTTCCTAAAGACAATAGACCATTTAAACCAGACATGGAGACTAATTTGTCTTTAGGAAAAAAGAAGACCGGAATATACTCCTGCAGAAGGAAACTACCCAGAGCAGCCCAGATGATGTGCCAAAGTGGAATTTATTGAATGGGTGGGGTAAGTGGGATAGGGGATGTTTGCGTTCAGCGATTCCTCCCCATCTCCCTCTGATGGAGCCACACCTGCTGACCATTTGAAACCTGCATTGAGCAAGTCAACAAATTGGAGAAGAATAGCGGAACATAAATACCCCTCACCCCACTTACCGCCAAACAATTGAGAGTTTCGTATGGTGCTGGTGATTCTTCTGTTTGACTATCCTCTGCTCAACAGCAGAGCAGCACTGTACAGCAGGAGGTCTGCTACAGCATCTCTATCCTTTGTTACAACAGTGCACCAGTAATGGTTTAAGCTTCGATCGGGAGGCAGAGAATCTTCAGCACTCAAGCCAGACTCCCGTGTTACCCCTACACTCGTCTGCACTTCTGGGTCTGTCAATACCACTTTGGCACAGCAGCTGGGCGGCTCTGGGTAAACTCAGTCTGCAGTGGTATATTCCGCTTCTCTCTGGAAGCTAGAGAGGCTCTAGTACAAAGGCAGCATTACAGCTACTCCAGCAGCTTCTTGTAGACTTTTTAGGTGATGTCCCCCTCAACTCCGGAACAGGGGCTGTCAGTAACACTGGCAATGGGTATCCAGAAGTTCTCTGGCACTTGAGTACCACCTCTTCAGTCAGCCATGTAATCTGGAACCAAGTGGGGAAGTTTGAATCCTGGTTCTATAGCCCTGTTGCAGATAGGAAATGTTGATTTCACTCTTAGGGTCCCGAAACCTGTGGTAAGTGTCTCCCTATTAGTTTCTACAGCAGGCAGTGGAGAACAGTACTGCATGCCACACATTTTAAGTCCCTGCACCTGGCAACTGTCAGCTTTTGGGAATAGCACCAGCGGGTGAGCCAAATGGGCAGTCCCTGCCAGTAATATTTATTCTGCATAACAAAGGAGACATGTCTCCACCATCTCTGCACCCTCCATTAAGCCATTGTGTGGTGCTTATGAAAATAATTAAAAGGCCTTTGCTATAAAGGTCATTGCTACATTTCTAAAGCAAGGTCTCCATCCTACCACATCTTACGGTTACAAAGCACAAAGATCAGAAATGCCTTCAATACATGTTGCTAGAGTGAGGAGGCTGTCCGCGAGCCTCCATTTCATATTGTGCCTTATCCGGTTAATACAAAATGCATCCCACTCACGCATTTGCATTCTATATAAAGTCACAGTGCGAATCACCATGTATATCTCCCATGCACTTACCACTCTTAATGGCAGACTTTTTTTTTGCAGTATTTTACTTCAGTTTAGTATAATCATATAGTTTACATCATGACTAATAGTAATGCAATAATTAGGGGTGGGATCAAACCAGCTATGCTCCAATCATCAGCCTACCCCCTGCCAAAAATCTCCAAGAAGGGCATGGATCCCCCAACTCAGAGGTGTAGAGTTGTGGCACATCCCTACAGGAAGATGTTGAGGTGGATAGGTGTGAGGACCACTGGAAACCCCCACTGTCCACCTCCCAAGGGGTAACTTTGGGGGGACACAGTTCATCCATATATGTGCTGAACTCAATCTCCTGATCGCTTGTTTGCCCTTGTACTCGTATAATATGGCATAGGCACAGGAGCAAAGATTTATCCTCATTTGCATGGAGCCACACCGTGTTTAAATAGTGGAATGCCTCCTTTGGTTCCTACCTGAGCACATTTTTGGCATGTATAACCTCATAAGACAATGGTCATTTCAACACTGCTGGGGAGATTTCTGAATCAAAGACCTGAATGCTGCTAGGAGATACAGGCTGTCCACGTTTTCAGCTAGGTCAAGAAATTAGGCAAAAGTAAGATTAAGAATATCTGCACGTGGACTCAACCCCAGGAAACCGCTACTGACATACTGAAGAGTGCACAATTAACAGATGTCTGCACTTACTGCTAATGATGAAGTGCTAGTGAGGTGGCTTGGAGGACTCCTTCCATCCGGTGTACTGTGCACCATCAAAACTCTTTGTAGAGCTCTTTTTGGTGTTTTGGAAAAGGAAAATGCCCTCGTGACCTGAAATATGAACAAAAAAAATACCTGTAAATCCTGATAAAAGGCTAAAGACCACATGGGTGGGTCGTACGCACATTACATGCATATTCACCTAAAGCAGACAGAGCCACAACAAATTACTTTGCAGTGGATATAAGAGTATGAGAAAGCAGTGGTTGGGCATTATTTGTACGATGAACTGAAAACTACAAAGTTTCACATTTCCAGTAGAAGAAAATACATCTATTCAACAATACTTTCATGAACTGAGCGGTCTAGGATTTGCATGAAGAAAGCCCAAGTAAGTCTAGTTACATATCTTTAAGATATCTTTCTTTGACAGAAAGGAAGTTAAGGAGTTGGACATCGGGGTAGAAACCGCTAATGGAGTACCAATAGAAATGCTATCAAATACCTTGCAATGATTGGCCACGGACTGATGTCAGTCCAGATGAGGGAAACCGTTTTGAAATTACAGATATTCCAAAGTCCTCAGAATCTCCAAAAGCAAAATAGAACATCTGATATGCGAATGGTTTCAATTACTAGATAAGCAGTCTGCAAATTTGACTCATTACACATTCTACTAAACCATGCTATAACAAGTTTTCCGCAAAATAAAGAATTGATGGACGGAATGCTGGACAATGCAAACATTCACCCCCAGTCACAAGGATCTGGGTTAAATCCATCATTCTTTTGCTCACCACACCACCCCAGTTTGAACCCAGCCATATGCAAATCAGTCTTGACCCTATTCCTGGTGGGAACAGTCCAGCCCGAACTGCCAAGCCAGGTCCTCCCTGGACCGGAACCAAGCATCCTGGGACCGGTTTCAGGGCATCACCCTTTATCAGCCAGGCTAGCTTGAATCCAGTGGCGCAGTGAGCATGGAACCCACGTCTGGGCATACCCTTCCCACTTAGGGCGATATAAGCAAAGGAAAGAATTGATGGACGGAATGATGGACAATGCAAACATTCACCCCCAGTCACAAGGATTTAGGCCCAGATCTCTGTACTGGGGTGAATCTATGACATTGTTCTGCATTCTGTCCGTCAATTGTTCTTTTTGCATAACAAGTTTTCCAGCACACCGCCAAGCCTCATGCACAGCACCAAAACACATTACCTAGAATAGGTTGCCAACTGAAAAAACTGACAAAGGGAGTAGCTACTTACTATACTATTAGAGAATGCTATGGAGACTCTAAAGGGGCAAGAAACACTATACAAATGTTACAATACATTATACGCAAAAGTAGGAGAGGAATTGCTGAAGATAGATGGATAAGCATAATAAAGATCAACTTGAATTGGCCCACGTTTAGTTTTTTTTTTTATATCTTAACTTTAAAAAAAAAATCACCAACTAAAGTTGAAAAATCAGCTTGAAGATAGACTAGGGTACAACGGTCACAGTGGGAAGCCAGACAATACACGTCGACTTGGCCCTTTATCCTGAAAGTGATCCAAAAAATTCTGCCATTCCTCTCTAAGAATGTGCACTGTGCGGTAATCCAGACCACTGAGTCGCCTCTACCTGTAACTTCCTTTCCTAGGCATTCGACCAAGGACTCCTGAGAAAGGCTTTTCTTGGTTACAACATTTTCTCTTCTTGATGGACCTTGCAGACCCAGTACACAGGCATAGTACTATAGCAATTGGTGTTCTGACCCATTACTGTGGTGTTTCTACTAACACAAAGGGGACACTAGACTGACCACGTGACTGTTCATCTATCAGGTGCTTAGAAAAATATTGCAGGAAGCACCAGCTATCCTCATAACCTACCTCTATAAACATTTGCACTTACTAGAAGCAAAGTTTGCTAGTGCAGAGCAGACGAGTCAGGATCCATGCCCCACACCACAACATAGGACATACAACGCACTCTCAAACCATACATACAGGTCTGCATTAGGTCCGGGCAAGACCGTGGCAATGACATACTAGCATGCTAAACAAATCAAGTCATTCCTACCCACACAGGCAGAACAGATTGTGGATGATAGATAATTGTGCGAATCTCAAATTCCTTTAATTTCTGCAGCAGCCTGGAATGTGCACAGATGGCTGCTGCCACCCATGGAGAGCATGTACTAGGTAAAGGTGAAGTCATCTTCGAGTGAGCTTCAAAGATAAAGACCCAGCTAGATGGGAGTCTAATGTTGAACAATACAAAGAGGCCAAATGAAGACGGAGTAGCCTCTGCGGAATTTTACATCTTAAGATGGTGATATTGTGTCATCAGTTAGCCCCAGTTCTCTCAGGGAAGGACACCAGCAGAACACGGAAATGACATGGAAGATTCTCATCCCAGTGCCCAATGGGTATAAATGAGGAAACAAACAAAAGGTTATTTGCAGCCTTAGTTCTTCATAGGCATTTTTGTTAACCTAGTACATCTGCCTACGCTTGTAATCGCAAAACAATTAGAGAAATCTCTCCAAAAGATAACATTTAAACAGAAGCAACACTTATTTCTTATTTTGATTAGAATTACAATTAAGACTAACAAAAGAACTGGGTTTGATATTTTTTTCATAGTCTTAAGTATGAGAAATGAAAGATGCAACCTAGTTCATTAGAAATTTCAGCGTTACTTAAGGTGCTGCCTTTACTAAAGAGGCAGGAAGGTTCCTTACGGTTCTATGGATACCCATGATACAGAATTAGGATTACAGTGAGTAAATACTTATAAGTAGCTCATCACAGCATCTTCATTAATTATAAACCAAGAAGAGAAGGTGTTACACCGGTCAGGCTTAGGGTAGTCTTCCCAAAACGTTTTGTCTTAAAACACTTGTTTTTCTGTATGTTTTTGCTAGCTTTAGGACTGTGCACTTTATCACTGATGACCAGTGCCTAAAGCGCTCCAGCTCACTCCCAAACAAACTAAAATTGGCTTACACCCGATTGGCACATTTGTCTCATAAATCCCTAGTAAAGTGCCATATATACCCAGGGCCTGTAAATGAAATGCTACTAGTGGGCTTGCAACATTTGTGCCACCCACTTAAGTAGCCCCTCAAAACAGGTCCCAGGGCTTACCATTGCAGCCTGTATGCAGTTATAAAATGCCAATTTGACTTGGAAATATAACTTCCTTGCCAAGCCTAAAACTCCTCTCAATACATACAAGTCACCCCTAAGCTGGGCCTTAAACAGTCCATGGGGCAGGGTGCATTGTAATTAAGAAATTAAACATGTACTTTTTAGTTTTACATGTCTTGGTAGTGAAAAACTCCTACATTCATTTTTTCACTACTGTGAGGCCTACTATAGGATACAATTGGGATGCTTTATTACATTTAATAACAGCAACGTTTTGATTGGGAGCAAGTAGGAAATTAATGTTTAGTGCCTGATAAATTTTAACTAATTTGTAATGGATGGCCAATTGATTTTTGCTTTGAGACTATGCATTTTCCTAACACTAAAGCATTGGTATTCAAATCGGAAAATATATTAATCAAGTACCTCAAATTTTTAATGTCCCTGATGAATAGTTCCTGAGATGTGACACCAGCATGGCCTTTTATCTATATTAAGTTTAAGAAATGTCGACTTCCAAGCAAACTTGTAAATATTCGTGACGCAGTACAACGGGCAACAGTTTGTTACCCCTGAAGCTATAACTAGTTTCACATGCCAATTAGAAATGTGGTTTGAAAGATTACTTTCATTTGACTTTCTAGGGGGATCTGCTGGGGCTAGACCTTCTTACAAATCTTCTACTCTTCTGCCCTTTTTGCAGCACTCGGGTCTCCCTACATACCTACTTGATGTAGGCACATAGCCTCTAATAAAAGCCATTCACATCATTCCTAGATTCTTTTCTCCATCCACTAAGCTGCTTTAGACGATTTAGATGATTTAATTCATCTGCAGTTTCATGATTAAAAAACCTGGTGAAGTCAAACACATTCTTATAAATTAGGTCTTGTTTTTCTGAGAAAATTAGTCTATCTGTTCAAATATTGTTAGCAAGGTCTCTGGGAGACTCTGCATTTTATCCTGTGACTGGAAAGGAGAGTTAATGTCAAGCAAGTCCTTAAACGTGTGTGCTGCAGCTATCGAAGTCAATCCTCTGTAATGATGCAATATTAGTTCTGAGAAATGCCTGAAGATTGAGGGGGAACTAACGAGATCTGAGGCAGAAGCATGGCCTCCCAGTCCCACCATGCATGCTGGGGTGGGAGGGGGGGGTTTATAAGTACAGCACTGCTTCCTGAAGGGCATTGCATGAACTTTCTATACAAACCCAGCCATGCAGCATGCAAGACTCTCACCCATAGTCTAAAGGAAATAGCTCACTCTGCATCAGTGTTTTTCCAGAGGACATTTTTCCAATGCAGAAAAACATGTTGGCATTGAGTGCAACTAAGAATATGCACCATACCTTCATAATTAAGAATTGTAAAGGAACAAACAAATTAAATAAAAACAATTTAAACCAATTTCTGAAGAGAAGCAAGGAACTAAAGAAAAGCTATGAACAGCTACTCTGGGAGAGGGGTGAGTCTGCTTCATGGGGACAGTGCTGTCCAAGTTTGACACCTATATAGCTCCAGATCCCTTAAAAAAGGGAACATTCTATGCCTAGCTGCAGATGTACATTTAAAAGTCAAATTCAATTAGATTCTTTTTTTTTTTTTTTAATAAAAAACAAAAAGACAAGGTTGTCCTCAATTAACGTATAGTTTTACCCGGTGTAGTTTTGCAGCTTGAAGACTTTCTGGATTCACTATGCTGTGCATTATTCCACCATCTAGTGGTTGGGTCCGGAATTGTTGTATTTCTTCTCTTTTTTTTTTTTTCGTGGCCCAGGTGGGCGTCGACATACCACCATTTGGTGCTCTTCGTGACGTCAACGCGCTTCCTCCGGAAGCTCCCACCTTTGGTCGCCATCTTCGGATTCTTTTTTTTTTTGCTTCTTGTCCTTTACTAGTTTTCCTCCTGTTTTAATAGCCTTCCTCCTGTCTTATCTTTCTGGCGGAGGAGGGTGGGATGGCTAGTGAATCCAGAAAGTCTTCAAGCTGCAAAACTACACCGACGGGTAAGAAACTATACGTTTTGCAGCGTGAATCTTTCTGCATTCACTATGCTGTTCATAGACTTTGTAGCGGTTTGCTAGGTTTGTGGTGGCTGGGTGGAAGATGAGCTTTGGTTACTGAATATGTGTTGTAAGACCTTCTGTCCCACTTGTGCTTCCTTGTTCATCTGAATATCTACACAGTAGTGCTTAGTGAACGTGTGCACTGAGGACCATGTTGCTGCTTGGCAAATGTCTTGAATCGGTGTATTTGCTAGAGAAACAAATGTTGCTCCTTTTTTCCTTGTTGAGTGAGCATGCGTTGCTCCTTGTAATTCTTGCCCTGCTTGTTTGTAGCAGAATTGTATGGTTTGTGCAATCCATCTTGCAATGGTATTTTTGGTAACTGGTCGCCCCAAAAAACTGCTGGCAAAAGACACAAAGAATTGCTTTGTCTTCCTGCATTCTTTTGTCCTTTCTATATAGTGCATTACTGCCCTCCTGGCGTCCAGTGTGTGCAACGCCTTTTCTGTGCTTGTGGCTGGTTTTTGGAAAAAACTTGGTATTTGTATTGTCTGGTTTATGTGGAACCTTGGCACCACCTTTGGCATGAAATGTGGGTCCGTGCTCATTACGATCCTGTCATTGTGTATTTGTAGGTAGGGCTCTTGTAGTGTTAGCGCTTGTAATTCGCTTACTCTTCGTAGCGATGTGATAGCTACTAAGAAGGCGGTCTTTAGCATGAGCATATGCAGTGTTTTATGAATAGGCTCAAACGGTGCCTTCATCAATTCGGTTAGCACTACGTTGAGGTTCCATGCTGGAGGTGGCATTCTGTTTGGCGGTGCGATGCTCTTTGCCCCTCCTAGAAATCTTTTTACTACTTGGGAAGTGAAGAAACTCTTCCCTGTTTCTCCTCTTGTGTAAGCCACTATTGCCGCTAGGTGCACCCTTCGCGATGTGTAGCTTAGTTTATTTTGTAGTAGATGCGTTAAGTATTTTAGTACGGTTGATTCCTTGGTAATTCTTCTTTGTAGTTTCTCCCTAATGCACCATTCGGAGAATCTTTTCCACTTTGCTACGTAGCACTTCCTTGTGGTAGGCCTCCTCGCCTTTCTTAGCACCGCCATTGTGCTTGCTGGTAGTTTGAGGTGTGCAAACTCTAGGTCTTCAGGAGCCAGGCTGAGGCTCTCTGGCTCTGGGTGTAGCACCCTTCCGTTTTGCATCGTTAACAGGTCCTTTCTTGTGGGGAACCGGTGTGCAGGTGCAATCTCCATAATCTGTGAGAACCAGGTTTGTCTGGCCCACTGAGGAGCTATCAGAATTAGCGTCATGTTGCTGACTCTGCATTTGTTTAGTACCCTGTGTAGCAGTGGTATCGGTGGAAAAGCGTAGGCAAATGTCCCTGACCAGCTTATCCATAGCGCAATCCCTAGGGACCGTTTGCACGGTTGCCTGGATGCGAAGTCTTGGCATTTTGCATTTTGGCGTGTTGCAAATAGGTCTATTTGCAGAGTTCCCCATTTGTGGAATAGCTTCTGGATTTCTTGATGATTGATTTCCCATTCGTGGGATGCTGATGTCTGTCTGCTGAGTCTTTCTGCTTCCACATTGTCCTTTCCTGGTAGATGTATTGCTAGCAAGTCTGTCTTTCTTGGAATTGCCCATCTCCATATTTCCTGTGCTAGTACCGATAGCGTCACAGATTGTGTTCCTCCTTGTTTGTTGATGTAGAACATGGTGGTTATATTGTCCGTTTGGATTAGTACCCTGTGTCCGTACAGTTGTTTCTGAAAGGCTTTTAAGGCTAGGAACACTGTCTTCAGCTCTAGGTAGTTGATGTGTTTTATCCCATCTTGTTGTGACCACAATCCCCTTACCTTGCGGGTGTTTGTGTGCGCTCCCCATCTGGGAGGCATCTGTTGTGATGGTCACTGTTGGAGTTGGTTGTGTGAATGGTTTCCCTTGTGTTATGTTCTTGTTCCACCACGCTATTTCGTGCTGTACTGTTTGCGTGACAACCACTAGATCTTCCCAACTCACTGTTGCCTGTGACCATTGTTGTTGGATCCATTCTTGGAATGGTCTCATGTGGAGGCGGATATTTGGGACCAAATGTATGCATGACCCAATCATTCCCATCAGTTTGCCCACTGTGCTCACTGTCAGAGCTTGCCCCTTGTGGTAAAGACGTGTCTCCTTCAATATTGCCAAAGTTCTCTTTGTGCTCGGAAACACTTGGCCCTGTATGGTGTTGATCTCCGCCCCCAAGAATATGTTCACTTGTTCTGGTTCTATTGATGACTTTCCCCAATGGATTGAAAACCCTAGTTGGACTAGTGTTTGTATGACCTCTTTCATGTGCCGCTTGCATTGGTTGTATGAGCTTGCTTTTACCAGCCAGTCGTCAAGGTAAGGGTATACATGTATTCCTTGCCTCCTTAAGTGTGCTGCTACTGCTGCCAGGCATTTTGTGAAAACCCTTGGTGCGGACTGGAGTCCGAATGCAAGCACCTTGAACTGGTAGTGAGTGTTGTTGATCATAAACACTAGTAAATGTTTGTGTTTGCTGTTGATGGGGATGTGCAAGTAAGCGTCCTTTAAGTCGATAGTTGCCATGTAATCCCTTCCTGTAACTGGGGTATTACTTCTTGGAGAGATGTCATTTTGAATTTTTGAGTCTTTATGAACTTGTTTAAGAACCTTAGATCCAGAATTGGTCGTAATGTTTCGTTCCTTTGGTATGAGGAAGTAGGTGGAGTAGACACCCTTGTTCCGTTCTCTGTATGGCACTATTTCTATGGCCCTTTTCTTTAGAAGTTCCTGTGCTTCTTGCAGTAAGTGAGAACGCTCCCTTGCTGAGTGTACTCTGCTTTTTGGTCTTTTGTTTGGAGGTGGTTTTTCTAGCTCTATACAGTAACCGTATTGTATGAGGTTTAGTATCCATTTGTCTGATGTGATCTTCCTCCACTCCTGGAAGAAGTGTTTTATTATGCCTCCTACTGGTGTTGTGTGCTGGAGAAACTGTTGTTGGTCTTGAGTTAGTTCTTGTTTTTGTGTTATCCTTAGCTGCACCCCTAGCGATGTTGACTGGGTGTGCGTTGGTCCTACAGCGGAGTCACTTGGGTGTGGGTTGTTGACCCACCTCTGTCAGTTTCCTCTGCCTCGTGCGCACCCTCGAAAGGATTGTCCTCGGGGCTGGTACTGCCAGTTTTGCTGTTGTTGCCCCTGCTGTTGGCCCTGGTTACCCCCTTGGTAACCTTGTTGGAAGGTTTGGTGTGGTGACACATGTTGGCGGTTCCCCCTACCTGCTGGTCTTCTTGGAGTTCCTCTTCTCATTCCTCTGAACTGTAGTGCCCCCATGGACCTAGCTGTCTCATTGTCCTTCTTGAGCTGATTCAGTTTCTCGTCAACTGGAGCACCGAAAAACTGTTCCCCGTTGAAGGGTGTGTTGAGGATGTTGTTTTGTACTTCTGTCTTGAAGCCTGAAATCCTTAGTCAGGCATGCCTTCTCTGTTACTCCCAGCATCATCTGCCTGCTTGATGTCTTCGCTGCATCCAGGGCCGACTTCAGACATGTATTTGCCATGTTCTTTCCTTCCTCTACCAGGTGGCTCACCCTTCTCTGGTATTGCTCTGGTAGGTGTTTTAGGAGTTCGCCCACTTCTTCCCAGTGCTGGTATGCGTGTCTGTTGATGAGCGCATTGGAATTGGCAATGCGCCATTGGATCGCCGCACTCCTTTCCATCTTCCTCCCCATTAGGTCCATTCTCCTGCTCTTTGTCTGGAGGTGGTCCTGTATTTGTGGGTATATTTGCCCTCTTCCTAGCCGTGGATGTGATGATTGAATCCGCTGGTACGGATCCCTTAATATACATAGGGTCCTTAGAAGAGTGTACTTCTTCTCTGCCCTTGGGGTTACTGCTTTACACATAACAGGTTCCTTGAAGGCTTCCTTCCCCTGGTCCAGCACACTTGGGAGCATGGGTAGGAACTGGCTTCTTGTCTGTGATGGCAACAATGTCTCCAACAGGAAACAAGATTGGGGTTTCTCCTCCTCTAGCTGCACTCCATATGCGTCAGCAGCCCTC